>JBBGZY010001303.1:0-727500 GCA_037952925.1 Lithobates clamitans
TACAGGAGGGCCACCATATTCCCTCTGACCATAAACCTGTACAAATTAATATTACAAATTTCCATCCACTCCAGAAGGGAAGCTTTATTGTCCTTATTCAGAGAATTAATCCAAGCCTCGCTCTCCACGTTCATCACTTGGTTGTCGATCATTAGAAAATGATCTGCTTTCTCCATGGGATCAAAGGTTGAACTAAGCTCTTCACTATGATCTGACTGAAATAAGCAGGCAAAACCCCTGGTCTACTCTATGGGCAAAAATCAGTGGGTAGGAGGCTTGCCCTGGTCCCTGCAAAAGCCCCGGTTCTGGTTGGGTCTGTCACAGTCTACTTGCTATATCTTTTGTTCTGCACTAAGCTGCAGTATGCTCTTGCACTACAGGGTGTTTACTTTCTTGTGTGGGTATGCATTGCAGCATATTGGTTGCTAGAACTGCTAACCACCACTATATCAGGTATCTGAAACATATTCATCGTAAGTGAAATATGGAGGCAGCCAATGCTGGCCATGCCACCTCAAAATTCTAGCTGCCTAGCTGTCATACTGTTGCATTGACTTTAAAGTAGTTGTAAAAGCTAAAGGTTTTTTTTTTTTTTTTTTTTTTTTTCTTGCCACTTCAGAAAATTCTTAGAGAGACTAATTCAGCTTTCTCGCTCATAAGTATCTCTTCTTATCTCTTCATCACTGTGGCGTATTTATTTTTATTTCCCCGGGGGTTCAAGACAGGGGTTTACATAGAATAATTATATAAAACTTAGCCTCACCTATTAAGGCGTAACCCTTAATTTTCCTTCATACTTCATAGCTGTCATACTGTTGCATTGACTTTAAAGTAGTTGTAAAAGCTAAAGGTTTTTTTACCTCCTGTGACCCGTTTTCAGTGGAGAGCGGTCTGAAGTCCGATCTCCGCTGACGTCACCAAGTTCAGTCAAACTGACGTTTAGACAAACGTCACCAAGTTCAGCAACGCGTCATCCCGACTTCCGAAGTCCGGATCTGCCAGCTGCCTTGACTGATGCCAGGCTCCCCGCCCCTCCACAGCTCAGCACTCCAATGAGCGTGGAAGATCTGAGCAGGAGAGATGCTGACTGACAGGCAGCATCTCTCTGCTCAGGGAGAGGAAAGAACCGAGCCATCGGCGGTGTTCAGTGGCCCGGTTCTCAGTGAAGAGGCGGTGGGGAACAGCTGCAGAATCGGTCTGATGCTTCATCCACATAGATAAGTATAAGTATAAAAAAAAACAAAAAAAAAAACATACTTCTCTTTTAAGTAGATGCCCATAGACTGTTTGTGCATCTATTTTCGCTTAAAATTAGTCATATATGATCTTCAATACTTTACTATGAACTAAATGGACTTGTGTTTTTTTTCAACCAGACAAACTATGTAACTATTGTTTTCATCCTGACAGATTAACAAAACATTGATATTTAAAAAAAAATACTAACGTTCCTTCCTAATGTTGGCATGGAGAAAAGCCAGTCCCCTGCTTAGTGAAATGGCCATTCGGCAGGCTGTGGCCCAGTCAGTGGTTCGACCAGTCAAGTAGCTCCTCAGAGATCCCTAAGACAGGAAGGAAATAAAGGTAAGCCTAAAGTGGTTGCAAAGGCTAAAAGTTTTTTTTATCGTAATGCATTCTCTGTATTAAGGTAAAAAACCTTTCATGTTCAGCTCCCCCAACCCCCATAAGCACTTACCCGAGCCCAATCTAGACCCAGCGTTGTGCCTGAGAGCAGCAGCGTTGCTCTCTCTCTCTCTCCTCACTGAACATGGAGGCAGCAATGGGAGCCATTGGCTCCTGCTGCTGTCAATCAAATCCTGTCAGGAGGGAGTAGGGGGCAGGGCCAAACCGCAATGAATGTGTCAATAGGCGCACACAGCTCAGCTCAGGATGCCTACATGAGTGCCGCAATAGGAAGCCACTTGCTATGATGAGCTGAGAGCGCCGTCAAGGAACCCCAGAAGAGGAGGTTCGGGCCAAACCACCGCACAGAGCAGGTAAGTATAAATGTTTATTTAAAAAAAAAAATATTAACCCTTAAAATCACTTTGATTACTTTTTCGCTACAACGTTCTATTTTTTTTTTCATTCCAGTAGATGAAAATATATGTACTACTGGCACATACTGGAAATAAATCCAAAGATGAGCAATTTGATACTACATGCACATTGTGTGTGTGGTCCTGTAAACGGACCTGCATTTATATTTCATAGAAAAAAAAACTTTTAAACACTACCTATTAGCAAACAACACATCCTTAGCCCTTATAGTGGTATTGAAGTATTTTTTTCCCCTAAATCAGATAAAAACAACAAAATTCACATTTTGTTTTTTGTTTTTTATTGTCCCCAGCCGTGCTGCTTCATGCACTTCTTTTTATGTCCCCTGTGCCGCCGGGATCTTTGGAGCCCTGTGATCAACAGTGGCTCCACTATGGAGGAGGAAAGGTGTAGCCTTTCTTCTTGTGTGGTCGCCGCTCATGCTGTCTATGTGTAGTACAGGGCAGGGGTGTGGGCGTAACAGAGACTCATTTAGGACTCCATAGATCATGGCAACACAGGAGGCACAGGCAGAACCGGCATCAAGCAGTGTGGCCAGGGGACGTTTGAAAAGCCAGGCTCCAAAAAGGAATAATAAAAAAAAAAAAAAACATCAATTGCATATGATTTTTACTATTTTTTTATTGCATTTAAGAAATTACTTTAATACCACTTACAAGGGTGAGGTAATTACAATCCACGTTTGTGGCACTCCTTGGGTCTCATTTTTTGCTACTAGTCTAGTTGTACTGAATACTGTGTTCTACTGAGTAGAGCAAGCAAGGGATTTAATACAATTGTACGTTTAACAACATCTTATAAGTCAGAAATTCTCTTACTACTAGTAAATAAATGCAGCCAGATTTTCTGATCTGTTGCTGTATTGCTGCACATTTCTGCTGCTTGATCTGTTATTAAATAAACATACATTTCTAATGCATTTCACTTTGGTCTCACTTTTTTTTCCAGTGCTGCTGTGAGTCCGAGACAATTTGATTACCTGCAAATACAATGGCCTGTACTTGGATAAAATGTATAAATGCTGGGGATTCCAATAACATACCTCAGGGTAATGCTGCAGAACTAACAGCTGATGATGCTCCAGCACACCTGTAGATCCAGTTCCAGCAGTTAGGAGGCAAACTATGTTTTCATGTTGCAGGGGAGTCAACAGATTGAGAATCCTCCACTCCTGACTATACAGGTCTTTCATTGGTGGTGGAAAACATTTTATAATGACACCTCTCTCACATAATGCACCAAGCCAAAGATCCTCTCTAAGAGCCTAGGTATAAAAAAAGCATATAAAATAGTGGACTCACATAATATACTCTTATATAGCAGGTAAAATAGGTATTGAACACGTCACCATTTTCCTAGGTAAATATATTCTAAAGGTGCTATTGACATGAAATTTTCACGACAAGTCAGTAACAACCCATGCATTCCATACATACAAAGAAACCCAAAACAAATAAGTTCAGAAATTAGGTTATGTGTAATAAAATAGAATGACACAGGGAAAAAAGTATTGAACACGTGAAGAAAGGGAGGTGCAAAAAGACATGGAAAGCCAAGACATTAGCTGAAATCTATCAGTAGTTAGAAAGCAATCCTGCCCCTTGTCAGTGCAAATTAATATCAGCTGGTTCAGTCTCAACTGATGGCCTATAAAAAGGTGTCTCATAACCAAGGTTTCACACAAGAAACATCTCATGATGGGTAAAAGCTCTCTCAAGACCTTCACAACCTTATTGTTGCAAAACATACTGATGGCATTGGTTACAGAAGGATTTCTAAACTTCTGAATGTTCCAGTGAGAACTGTTGGGGCCATAATCCAGAAGTTAAAAGAACATAATTCACCATAAACCAGCCACGACCAGGTGCTCTTAGCAAGATTTCTGATGGAGGAGTGAAAAGAATTATAAGAAGAGTTGTTCAAGAGCCAAGGACCACTTGTGCAGAACTTCAGAAAGACCTGGAATCAACCCGTGTGTGTGGCACCAGGTCCGACAGAAGCTGGCCGTTTGGCTGGGTTTTGTCAGACGAGTATGCTGGAAAGCCAGCAGCCGACCCGCTCCCGATCAGCACTCTCAGTCGATGGCGGAGAGCGCTGATTGGACTGTCCTGACGGAGGGGCTTCCCCCATCAGAACACAAAAGAACAGCAGGGGAGATCGCTGTACTAATGTCGGATCGTAAGTATGGCTTTTTGAACGAAAAAAAAACTAGTAGTGTGTACCAGGCATTAGAATACATTTGAGCATGATGGTCACTAGCTGTTTGGGATATTTAGCAAATTGGCACTGATAAAAAATTATCTGAGAGCCACGATGACCCATAAAAGACTAAGTGCTCTGTGCCTAGTGGCTTTTGAGAACAGTGTCCTCAAGATGAAACAGTTTGAAGGCCACTATTCGTGATAAGTTGATACAAATAGCGACCAGAATCTAATGATCCCACGACAGTACGATTACACAAAAGAAGGAATTGAATGATCTACTATCTGAACAACGAGCGTTGCCGCAGATAGACATTAGACACAAAATAGATATGGCCAGATTGACATTGAATTTGAGTCTTACCACTCAGGCAGAAAAGCGCATACCTTGGTCACGACACAGGTACTATATGGGGGATAAACCCACCATATTACTAGCAAGGAAAATGGTTCCCCGTCCTTATACACCAGCCTTACCTAAATTCAGACTAAACAACGGACATTCGACCCAAAACCCAGAACTAATTTTAAAGGAATTTACTAAATTTTACTCTAAATTATACAGCGAACCAGCAAAAGTCAGCCAGGGCAAAATGGACGAATTTTTTAGCAATATTCCCTTGCCCAAATTGAGGCAAGATCACCCAGAACTCATGGATAAGGAATTTTTGGAAATAGAAATAGGACAGGCTATAAAAAGTTTGAATCCCTCTAAAGCACCGGGCCCAGATGGGTTCTCAGGTCAATACTACTGAAAATTCCAAGAAATCTTGACCCCACATCTCTGTACATTGGTTAATGAAATTTGACGGGGCTCGGGCCTTTCTGGTTCAGGAAAACACAGCGTATTTACACGTCATTCCTAAGGACCACAGACATTGTGCGAACTATCGTCCAATTTCTTTGATAAATACTGATTTAAAAATTTTGACAAAAGTCTTGGCGGTTAAGTTAAATTAATTTCTAGTGCAAATATCCACCCGGACCAGATGGGGTTCGTTCCTGGTCGCCAAGCTACAGACCAGACGATTCATAGACATTATCTCAGCAATACAATCGGACTCGGACGAGAGGGGACCAAGGCGAGGAATGTTGCTGTCCCTAGACAGACACAAGGCGTTCGATTCCTTGTCTTGGGACTACCTCTTTTATGTCTTAACCCAGCTGGGTTTTGGGTCGCGATTTATGTCCATGCTCTGGGTTCTATATAGCTTCCCTACAGCAGCCTTAATGATAAAGGGATACTCCTCAAGCCCCATTTCCATCCAAAGGGGAACTCATCAAGGTTGCCCACTGCTACTTTTTGTCTTGGCCCTGGAGCCGCTTGCAATAAAAATTCGTACCTCTGTTGATACGGACGACAGTTTGATGATGATCTCGTCACCTATCACCACCCTCCCCAACTTATACACAATACTTAAACCATTTACTCTCAGGTCTTAAAATAAATCATGACAAGTCACAAGCTATGAACATTTCACTGGAGGAAAGCACGCTCTCCACTCTTCAACGATCTTACAAATTCATATGGCACACGGGGGCTCTCCCATACTTAGGCATTAACCTCATTCCATCCTTGCGCACTTTATACTCTCAAAACTACCCTGCACTATTCAAACATCTCACAGCTGATTTAGTTAGATGGCTGCTCCACCCACCGTCATGGTTTGGCAGACTACATTCTGTGAAGATGAATATTTTTCCAAAAGTATTATATTTTACACTCTTGCACAGTGATTTTGTTTATGGACTGGGTTGTTCTTACAAAATAACTTTGGCATCAAAGTGTGTATGTCTTTGTGTTTGTAATGCTGTATATACATAACTAAAGGACTGGATTGTTTCCCATTATTGAACCTAATACTTATATCATTTAACATTAGGTGCTGGTTCATCATAAATGATGGCATACATGATGCGGTGCCAAATCACTGTTAAACTATGACTAACAAAGTGTCAGCTCATGTTTTCAAATTTTCTAAGCTGGCCTGTTTAGGGCACCCTTTAAAATGATCCCTTGCCTTAGCTTCAAAACCAGACAGGCTTTATTGTATATTGGTTGAGTAACAGTACACCGATGAAGTAATTTTGAACAGTATTTAAATGTACTAAACCAATTAAATAAGTACACCCTGAATGAGCGTGAGGAGCTTCGCAGGCTTTTACTAGTCCAGGGTATGAAATTAAAATTATAAGAGCTGCAGCTGATAAAAGGATTCACTCCCTAGATACTAAATGGGAAATAAGATCCTTTAGTAAAGGGCTGGGATGGTTTTATCAGTTATCAACAAACATTCTATAGACCTGCTTTTCTCAGCCAGGGTTCTGTGGCACCCTAGGGTCCTCCAGAGGTTTCTATGAGCAATGAGCCATTTCAGCCTTTCAGATAAGCTAATACTGTACTGACACCAAAGATCTTTTTAGCTCGTTGAAAGGGCAGGATTTTTACCATTGACCACAAATGTAAAAAGCATTCTTACCACTAACCAAAACACTAATGTATCATGAGCTGTAGATATATTAATTATTAGCAGGAGTGAAAAATTGCATTTCATGGTTCTTCCTTGTTAAAAGGGTTGAGAAGGGCTGCTATAGATGACAAAATATACAGTAGCTTTCTGTGCTAAATGTGCAAATATTCTCACCCCTTACTCTACCAAAAATGACTACCCTATACCATAATAGCACGCTGACATTCCCACTTTGACAGAAGTTGATTGGGAGGATTGCCTACTTCAATTTTTGAAAACCATTATTTCCTCTAGGGCCGGTTTCTCCAACTGAAATACAGGCTCTTACTGTCATTTTTTCTGGCTTTGCCTGAGCTGCAACACTATTGGAAGGGAGTGGTGGACACTGTTAACGCAGTGGGCAACCTTTCCATCCCTCTGTATCCAACTCTACTCTACTCTGTTCTACTCTACTTTCTATGTGAGAAGAGAAATGATTCTAAAGTAGAAGTCCTCTGCCCCCCTACAGTGAGTGGGTGAAAAGCAGCTATCAACGGGACTCTACCTCTATATAGGCTTACCTATGCTACTAGGAACTGCCCCCATAAGTTTGATAAAATTTGGAATTGTTGGGTTGATGCAACAGGTATCACCGTATAATTCTTGTATATGCTGCAAATTTTAGAAGACCTAGTCTGTGGGTTTTCTTAGTTACTACCCTTCTAATATCCCACTCCCTCCATTTTCCACTCTTTGCCTCTCCTGGTACTCCTCATCTCTTCCTCCTTCCTCCTACCCCCTCCTTTTCCCGCTCATCATTTCCCCTCCTCCCAGCTGGTGATTGAGATTCTAGTATGTTCCAATGTGTACTTGAAATGACACTGTACCCGTTCCCTACAATTGTATTGCTTTGTACCATATGTCATTACTCTTTTTGGGATGTTATGATAGCAACTGCTGTTGTCAATTATCATGTCCCCTTTTGTATTTGTTTGTATATTTAGTTAACTTTAAAACTCTTATTGGTAAAAACAAAAAGAAATTTTTTACAAATCTTACAAACCTGGAGCAGAATAAGACCCTCCACAGGCATTGTTGGTGGTCCACTCTCCTGTAAAGTGGGAATTTCTTGAAGTTCTAACTCATCCTCCTTTCTGGCCAAAAAAGCATTCACTCCCCACTTTACTGCTTATAAAAATGAAAGAATGAAAAACAGACAAATGAGAATTGCATAGCCAGTCATTCTCAAACGCTCATGTTAGACTTTTTGTATAGCTAAAATTAAAGTTGAACTCCAAACAAATGTGAACATTTTTTACTTGTGGCTATTTTAACTCCCTTGAATATCTTTGATAATGGCCTTCTGTAATCCTTGATATTGTAGAATTTGAAAAGGTAGAGCACTTGAAGCCAGTCAGGCTCTGCTGCATGCGCTGACAAAGAACATGCTGACAGGAGGAAAGAGCAGAGTGAGCGGCTGCTCCTTTACTGTCGAGACTGGGGACAGTGTGGTAAACAAACTGTATTATTTAACTGCAATATTGTAAATTGAGGTCACCAACCATGATGTGTTGTCTAGCAGGATTAAGTAAATCTCTGGCAAGGATTGACGGAATTTCAAATTATTTTTGCAGTTAAAACCACTGTAGAGCTACCCCCTCAGGAGCCACTGGATTTTGGGTCCCCCTTTGCACAGCCAGGTAACACGCATTTTCAGCAGGCACACATACTCAGAAAACTAGTCCAAAGGCTTTGTTTTTGATATTTATTTGGTGTAAAAAACTTGGATGGAGTTAGGGGGGTTATGGGATACCCAGAACCCAGATCAATGTACAACTTTGAGGACAACTTGAGTGATTACAAACTTCTAGCAAGAAATCCCAGACTGTACCCTCTCTGGAATAACTGTACATCCTGGCTAGCCACATTTCCCAACTTGATTTCAGGTACTTTAGTCTTCTCTTCAAAATGCCAGCACATCTAGCTCAAACTGAGAATTCCCCAAGCAAGGGTGGAGGATAATAGTATGCCTCTGAAAGCTAGCTGAATATTGCACTCAACTGCAATCTCCCTTGTAGGCTTTGGGGGTGAAAATGTAGAACTTCAAAGACCACTGTGGCTACACTGTCTTCTTAGCACAAAACTTCAAACTGTGTTCCCAGGGGAAATTACTTTTAACAGACTGGCAAAGCAGTTCCAATACTGATCCTAGCACTGACACATTAGCACAAGATTATCCCAAGCAGGGGTTGAAGGTTGGTAGTAGCTGTCCCTCACGAATGGCTAGCTGGGTATTGCACCTGGCTGCCTCTCCCCTATAGACTTTGGGTAGTGAAACAGCCAAAGGTTACTCTTAAGTCCTGCAGCATAGATGGTGACTTCTGCCCAGGCCTCCTGCTGTTCAGGTCCCACTTGCTTGCCCGGGTGTCTCAACCAGTTGAGATGAGACTTAAAGTGGGGTTCCACCCAAATTTTGAACATTATCTCTATGCATTCTCTTCCTTGCCTAGATGCTGACATGCTGTGTAAAAAATTTAAATCGCCATAATTACCTTTTTTTTTCTAATCTTCTTAGCACTTCCTGGTTTTCCTCCCATGGGAGTAGGCGTGTTTCTAGCCTCTCCCAGACCTCCCACAGTCCCCTGGGAGCTAGTCACAGGCTTCCCAGCATGCATTGTGCAACAGTGCATCACAACATCTCGGTGAATGCTGGGAGCACAGCATTCACCGCATCCAGGAAATACATGCTTGTAGGCTTCAAATGCCCACAATGAAGATGGAAACCGCCTTCAGTGAATTTTATAAGTTATTCTTTACAACGAAATCGGACACAGGCGGACTTATTACACAGAACATGTGAGTAGATAATCATGAGAAGAAAAGTTTGTGAATGAACTCCAAAAAAAAAAAAACGATAGATAGATGGACCCCCGCTTTCAGGGGGTGAGGGTTCCTCTCAGCTTCCTTTCTCCTTAATCTCAGAACTGTCTCTCTCTCTCTCTCTGTCTCTGGCACCTTCTGCCTAGAGGCAGCAGCCTCAGCACAGGGGTACCTCCAGACCTCTGAATTTTGGATTATTTCTCCACATGTCCAGGCTCCTGAGCATTTATGGGCAAACTTTCCACCCTTCTGGGCTGTCCTCACCCAGTTATTGGTAGCGCTCCCATGAATATTCAGGCTTCTATCTCCATACCTCCACCCTCTAAGTTCTGGAACTTTCTGGAAGCTTCCAGAAACCAGGGGGAGGCAACAGAGGCTCAGCCCTCAGAACCTACCAGCTGAACTGTACATGACCCCAATTAATCCTGGCTCCACTGACTACAGTAAAGCGCAACCAAATCTACCTAACCTATACACACTATGTACACCAGGGGGTGCTACGCGATTTACTTAAAATTATAATCAATGCTATCTATTTATAGATAGATGGAAAATAGATAGATAGATATTCTTTAAATGTGCATTTAGCTATTTGATTGGAGGTCAACATTAATTCACTCTGCTTCTTGTATTTACTTACCTATAATTACCCCAGATGCGCACAATGCCACCAAAATGGTTATCATTGCCACGTGTATGGCCACATGATCACCTAAAATTTATATACAGTGCAATACATTAGATTCTATAAATTCTAATTTAAAGTGTGAAGGCAAAAAAGACAACATATTCAGTACATCTCTACGGTACCTGTATATTTCTCCATGTTTTTCCTTTTAACCTTTTCACTGTCTGAGCAGTTTTTTCTTTTTCTTCATTTTTGGCACACATGCTAAAATGTGCATTTTTGGCCTAAAGACTACTAAAAACATCATAAGTATTATATTTTTTCTAAAATGTTATGCTTTTTTGATAGCATAGGGAAGGGTTAACACCCCTGTAATGTTTGTTTTGCTGTCTGTGCCCCTGTTCAGAAGATTTTACCTCACTTTCTGTCCCTATGACAATTGGATTTTGAAAATTGGGTTGTTGTGGAAACAAGGATTGGTGATAAAGCTTCAGTGGAGACACTTTTTGCCCATGATAACTCTCACGGAAGTTAATTTCCCTTTCTGGTGGTAGATTTCCTCTCACTTCCTGTTGTCATCCTCCATTTGTAAGTATGAATCATATGTACAGTGAGGGAAAAAAGTATTTGATCCCCTGCTGATTTTGTACATTTCCCCACTGACAAAGAAATGATCAGTCTAATTTTAAAGGTAGGTTTGGCATTTTAATGAGTAAAATAGATATTTTATCCCCTATTAATCAGCAAGATTTCTGGCTCCCAGTTGTCTTCTATACAAGTAATGAGCTGAGAATAGGAGCACTCCCTTAAAGGGAGTGCTCCTAATCTCAGTTTGTTACCTGTATAAAAGACACCTGTCCACAGAAGCAATCAGGTTCCAATCTCTCCACCATGGTCAAGACCAAAGAGCTGTCCAAGGATGTCAGGGACAAGATTGTAGACCTACAAAATGCTGGAATGGGCTACAAGACCATCGCCAAGCAGCTTGGTGAGAGGCTGACAACAGGAAGAAACACAAAATAACTGTCAATCTCCCTCGTGGAGTTTCAATGAACATGAGAAAGGTGAGGAATCAGCCCAGAACTACATGGGAGAAACTTGTCAAGGACCTCAAGGCAGCTGGGACCATAGTCACCAAGAAAACAATTGGTAACCCACTGCGCCGTGAAGGACTGAAATCCTGCAGCGCCTGCAAGGTCCCCGTGCTGAATCAAGCACATGTACAGGCCCATCTGAAGTCTGCAAATGGACATCTGAATGATTCAGAGGAGAACTGGGTGAAAGTGTTGTGGTCAGATAAGACCAAAATCAAGCTCTTTGGCATCAATTCAACTTGCCATGTTTAGAGGAGGAGAAATGTTGCCTATGACCCCCAAGAACACCGTCCCCACCGTCAAACATGAAGGTGGAAACATTATGCTTTGGGGGTGATTTTCTGCTAAGGGGACAGGACAAGTTCACTGCATCAAAGGGATGATAGACGGAGCCATGTACCATCAAATCTTGAGGGAGAACCTCCTTCTCTCAGCCAGGGCATTGAAAATGGGTTGTAGATGGGTATTCCAGCATGACAATGACCCAAAACACACGGCCAAGGCAACAAAGGAGTGGCTCAAGAAGAAGCACATTAAGGTCCTAGAGTGGCTAGCCAGTCTCCAGACCTTAATCTCATAGAAAACATATGGAAGGAGCTAAAGGTTTGAGTTACCGAACGTCAGCCTTAATGACTTGGAGAGGATCTGCAAAGAGGAGTGGGACAAAATGCTTCCTGAGATGTGTGCAAACCTGGTGGCCAACTACAAGAAACGTCTGACCTCTGTGATTGCCAACAAGGATTTTGCCACTAAGTACTAAGTCATGTTTTGCAAAGGGGTCAAAATACCTATTTCACTCATTAAAATGCAAATCAATTTATAACTTTTTTGAAATGTATTTTTCTGGATATTTTTGTTGTTATTCTATCGCTCACTGTTAAAAAAAAACTACAAATAAAATTATAGAATGATCATTTCTTTGTCAGTGGGCAAACGTACAAAATCAGCAGGGGATCAAATCCTTTTTTTCCCTCACTGTAAGTTGCGTTTGGAACTCGGGGACTGCCTGCATCACATTTGCGAAACACTAGCTAGTCAAGTCACAGTCATTCTATACTGTAACCACCCCTGTCTGAAAAATATTTTATAACTGACATCAGACTTTGTGGTCAATCCCTTACTGGAGTTGCTTGCATTCCTTGGTTGCTCCCACACAGGTGTCGTCCAATCGCAGGAGTCGTTCCAGTGTGCACGTCTTTTTGGTTCAGCTGATAAGAGACCCAGTCAGAGACAGAGACACATCTTTCCTCCCCCAAACAACACCTGTGTTTCACAGTGATAAGCCACCCCATCTGTGTAATCATACCCAGAACACAAAAAAAAAACATCAATTCGAATTTATATATGTCTAGATGAACAGAATATTACATGCAGATAAAGGGTAAATGTTTAAAACTGTGTATAAAGTAAGATGACACATTTCTCAGAATTGCATTTCCAACACCCTTGATATAAATTTGTACTGAGAAAATATGGAGGCTGCTATTGCTGACCTTGCCTTCTGAAGATGCTAGAATCCTGGCCATCATATTGATACCAGTGACTTTAATGCTTTCTACGGCATTGATCTTGATCATGCATGCGAATCAGAATTTCTTACTTGAACCAGATTATACTAAAGTTAGAGACAGCCGGGCAACCAGTATTTCTAGAGGGAGTTCAACAATATTACCCCATGTGTTGCTCTTAGTACAGGTTTACTGTAGGGTTTTTGTTATATAAGGGGTCAATCAAGATAGGTGATTAAGCCCACCCTCCACGCAGAGCCTCTGGCAGTTGCACGGCGCTGGCTCGGCATGGATGGGCATTCGGATCCATGCACCATAGCAAACTTCGACATGCGATTGTGTATGTGCAGCGGCTGCGTGTCGCATACCTCCCAACTTTTTGAGATGGGAATGAGGGACACCTATCAGCAAAAGTATGAAGGCACAGGACACACCCCTTGCCACGCCCCCTTAAAGGAGAATTTTACAAAAAAACAAGATTGGTTAAACCCATAGGTGCTTTTTTTTTACCACTACTATTCCTTTATATTGACTTTTGGAAATTACAAATGCAGCAATTTAGAAATCAGATGAAAGGTTTAGCGCTGCAAAACACTTTTTGATAGATAAAACATGCATTTTATATACATCTATATAGATCAGACCAAAATGAGGGACAAATGAGGAGGAAAGAGGGACAAAGGGACATTGCTCCAAATCAGGGACAGTCCCTCGAAATCAGGGACATTTGGGAGCTATGTGTGTGCATCCACTTCTATAGGTTGTCTGCAAGCAACTCCAAGGGGGATGCACACACATCTGCCAGCGGCTCTGCACGTGGACTGGCTTAAGTGTCCGTCTAAATGAGCCCTTAACCCTAAAGTTTACCATTGCTGAGAGAAATGCATTCCTTCTGAAAATGCTGGTTGTCTGGCTGCTCCCAACCTCGGTACCTTTTTGAGTCACAGACTATGTACCAGCATGCAGCAACTGAAGTCAGAACTCCTGATTTGCACACTTTTTCCTGGTTAGTGAATCAGAAGTAACAAAACCCTCAGATCAGTATGACAGCCAGGCACCTAGGCAGCTAGTTATCCATGGCAGTTGCCAGATTTTATCATTACAGGTTTCTTTTAATGCCATTAAAAAGAACACGAAGAAGAATTTTCATTATGTGGGAAAGCCATGTGGCTGTTTATAAACGATGTAGAGCTTGTGAATACTGTGCAAACAATGCAACACCTAAGGATACTTTCACACTGAAAGTGCCTGGCGTTAGGGGTAAAGCGCCACTAGTTTTAGTGGTGCTTTACCATCATTTTAGCTGCGCTTTTCGGCCACTAGCAGGGCGCTTTTAACCCCCGCTAGCGGCCAAATAAAGGGTTAAAAGCATGTTGCGGCGCCGCCAAACCACTTTGCGGGCACTTCAGCAGCGCTGCCCATTCATTTCAATGGGCAGGGAGTTTTGGGAGCGGCGTATACAGAGCTCCCAAACCGCTCCCAAAGATGCTGCGTGCAGGACTTTTTCTAACGTCCTGCAAGCGCACCGCCCCAGTGTGAAAGCACTTGGGGTTTCACACTGGGAAGGCATGGGAGATGTTTTTCAGATGCTTTTTTAGTGCTAAAACGCCTGAGAAACGCCAAATTCCCCGTACACACGATCAGAAATTCTGCCAGCAAAAGTTGGATGTGAGCTTTTGGTCAGAAATTCCAACCGTGTGTATGCTCCATCGGACTTTTGAAGGTCGAATTCCAGCCAGCAAAAGATTAAGAGCAGGTTCTCTATTTTTCGGTCGGAAAAAGTTCCTTTTTGCTTTTGTCTGTATGCAATTCGGACGAGCAAAAAACCATGCATGCTTGGAAACAATTCGACGAATGCTTGGAAGCATTGAACTTCATTTTCTCGTCTCGTCGTAGTGTTGTACGTCACCACGTTCTTGACGCTTGAAAGTTCAGAAAACTTTTGTGTGACCGTGTGTATGCAAGGCAAGCCTGAGCGGAATTCCATCGGAAAAACCATCCAAGTTTTTTCTGATGGAATTTCTGATCATGTGTATGGGGCATTAGTGTGAAAGTAGCCTAAATGGCTTATCCTTATATCCCAGCAGTTTAATAAAGCTACAGTCACAGATTTGAGTGGGGTCATTTTGCACACTTTTTTAAACCTACAGAAGGGATATTTAGATGATGACTGCAGCAGGTAGAGATTTATTTTATTTTTTTTACACGCATTAACCACGTTGCACCAAAAAACTGAGACCGATGAAAGCATAGCGCTAGGTGGGAGGTGTATGAGGAAAATAAATGTTAGTGAGACTACATACTGGGATCTATATCCCTTTAAGATGGACCTATGAATCTTATTTCTGATACTTGAAGCAGTATTACACACAAAAGCAAACCTTTATTACATTGCAGCTTTCCAATTCTAATGCCCCGGTTGGAATTTCCATCGGAAAAACCTTGGATGGTTTTTCCGAAAGAATTCTGCTCAAGCTTGCCTTGCATGCACACGGTCACACAAAAGTTCTCTGAACTTTCGGCCGTCAAGGACGCCGTGACGTACAACACTACGATGAGCCGGGAAAATGAAGTTCAATGCTTCAGAGCATGCGCCAATTTGTTTTTCCGAGCATGCGTAGGAATCTTGTGCGTCAGAATTGCTACAGACGATCAGAATTTCCGATAGGAACTTTTTCCATCGGAAAAATAGTGAACCTGCTCTCAATCTTTTGCTGGCGGAAATTCCGCCAGCAAAAGTCCGATGGGGCATACACACGGTCGTAATTTCTGACCAAAAGCTCACATCGGACTTTTGCTGGCTGAATTTCCGATCGTGTGTACGGGGCATTAGATGTGATGGCTGCATTTGTTTTTCTATTTTAGGCTTTCTTTCTTTTATTTTCATCTGGTGATCTGGTCAGCAAGTCTGTTGTTTCAGAACAGGACATGCTCTTCCAAAATGTATCAGTTACAGAGATGAGATAAACCATTTACCACTGACAGCGGTCCTTACAATGATCAGTCTTATTTATTTATGTAAAATCTTTATCCCAAAAGGGAAAAAAAATGCTGTAAATGCTTATAAAGTGTTAGCTGGAGTTCGGCTTCAAATTCTGCTAGTCCATCTAACACTCTGCCCCACCCCCAAACTTTCAGTGTTGCTGTGCTGCATGTGCTCCTTCATCCAGAGTAGAGGCACTCTAATCCAAAAGCTACTCTGCTGTGTTTAAATGGTGAACATGGAGATGTACAGTGCAGGAAATCTTCCTCAGTGCCAGCAGCCTTGCTACCCCCTCAATAGGTATCTTTATGGACCGCAAAACAACAACAAGAGAAGGGGGCACTGACCTAGCGCATTGCCAAAATATATTCTATTTGAGAATAAAAACAATTGTTATACACACAGACGCACAGCATGTACAGTATATACATATCATAGCAAGTGAGACCGACCGCCTTCAGGTCTGCTGTAGGTCACCAATACTGTGGGAAGACCAGGCGGCGTCTGTGATAGCTGAGGGAGAACCCTCTTCATCAGAGCCAAAGTAGTGAAATTTCCCTTGAAATGCGTCAGCCATTACGAACGCTACCTGGTCTTCCCACACTATTGGTGACCTACAGCAGACCTGAAGGCGATCGGTCTCACTTGCTTTGATATGTATATACATGCTGTGTGTCTGTAAGTATAACAATTGTTTTATTATCAAAAAGAATATATTTTGGTAATGCGCTAGGTCGCAAAATTTAAAGCTGTTGAATTTATTAAAAACGAGTTTACATTTTTCCTTTTTCCCCTAGCAAGCAACTAATTGGTAATTAAGCAAAATGACTGTGTGCTGGTTTATGCACGCTACAGCAGACTTCTGCAGCCTAGGAAGTCTGAAGCCTGAAAAATTCTATTTTTTTTTCCACTGTAACTCCTCATTTACACTTGTATTGCACTCTTAAGAGCAATCCACAGTTGGATCGCTCTTCAGAGAGCATTTGACAGGTGGTGAGAAGACGTTGTGTTGCCTCCTTGCTGCCTGTCAAATGGCAGACTACCAACCACTCTTTAATTTCTCTAACCCAGTGGGCAGCATAAAAGAAAACAGTGTGAATGATTGAATCTCCCACTGCCAGCTCGTAGGCAGGTGAAGTCTACTTTCTCCGCTGCAGATGGCGCTTTCCCGCAGCGGCACTGCATTTGGAGAGTAAGTCAGGAGGAACAGGGTTCCTCTATGGTTTCCTGGGACACAGGGGAAGCTATTCCATTGGATACTGCCTCCCAATGTGACTCGGACAGCCATCTGGGGTCAGGCAGAGCCTTTTAAAGTTGTTATTTTCCTATAATCCCCAGTGTTAGATAA
Organism: Lithobates clamitans; assembly: GCA_037952925.1. Taxonomy (NCBI): domain Eukaryota; kingdom Metazoa; phylum Chordata; class Amphibia; order Anura; family Ranidae; genus Lithobates; species Lithobates clamitans. Next base: position 17,154 of record JBBGZY010001303.1, read on the forward strand.
AGTTATGTGCCCCAATATATGTTCTATATAAAAAATATGCTGCTTTATACCTTATTTCATAGCACCGTTTGGTGCTCACGTGACTGCTCGCCGCTCTCCTCTCCTGATCTGACAACTACAGCGGGAGGGGCTGAGAAACCCCCGCTGATGTCAGCCAGGAGGAGGGGAGAAGAGGAGGAGAGCAGTGGGCGGGCACGTGAGCGCTGAGCGGTGATATGAAATAAGGAATAAAGCAGCATATTTTTTATATAGAACATACACTTGGGGAAACATAACATTATCTAATACAGGTGATTGTAGGAAAATAACAAAGTTATTATAGCAGCAAGAGGGGAGGGGTGGGCACTGACACTAGCTGACAAGCAGGGAGGGAGGGGGAGAGGAGAGACAGTGGATGACGTAGGCACGTAAACTGACCACAGCGTCAGGGCTCAGCAGCCATGATAAACGTGGTCAGTTTATAGGGGGGAAGGCAGAACCAGGCAGGATCAGCCAAGTATTTTAGATGATACAAAGGAATAAATTACACAGCACAAGCACTGTGCTGTTTTTCATGCTTTAAGGCCCTTGCTACCAGGTTTGGTGTGCATTTGCGACTTGGTAGAGTAAGGACCGATACCCCACCTGGCAGGGACAGCACTAGCAGCAGATAAATGTTCCTGATGAGAAGAGAAAGCTTTGGGCTCACAACTTCTCTGGACACCTGCCTGTTTTGGCACAAGATGGCCAGACTGCGTTCTTCCCCTCTCTACAGGCGCTGTCAGTTCGGCTGCATCTCTTCACGCAGCTGGAACTGTGAGTGTTCCCAGTTGAGCTGCATTCACACCGGGTTATTTGTGAACTGTCTTTGCATTATTTCAAGAGTTCTTTAAGTGCACTGGTACTGAGCAGGGCCAGACTGGCCTACCGGGATACCGGGAAATTTCCCGGTAGGCTGCCTGCCCTGGGGCTGCTTTGAGCTGCGGCTGCAGTGCTCTGCTCCCTCCCTCTCTCTCTCCTCCTGTGTATAACGGAGCTGGGTCTGTGTTCAGCGGCCATGCTGTTACAAGGTCCTGCCCCCCTAGACCGGCTCGTGTGATAGTAGATTGAAGGTGCCACCTATCACACGAGCCGGTCTAGGGGCGGGACCTTGTAACAGTGGGGCCGCCGAACACAGACCCAGCTCCGTGATACAATGCGGGAGATATCCGCTGTTTCTGTGTGTTACAATGGCGAGCCTGCAATGGTGGGGACAGTGAGGCTGAATTCACAGGCACAGGCTGCAATGGTGGGCACAGTGAGGCTGAATTCACGGGCACAGGCTGCAATGGTGGGCACAGTGAGGCTGAATTCACGGGCACAGGCTGAATGTACGGGCACAGTGAGGATGCAATGGTGGGCACAGTGAGGCTGCATTCACGGGCACAGTGAGGATGCAATGGTGGGCACAGTGAGGCTGAATTCACTGGCACAGGCTGCAAGGGTGGGCACAGTGAGGCTGCATTCATGGACACAGGCTGCAATGGTGGGGACAGTGTGGCTGAATCCACGGGCACAGGCTGCAATGGTCGGCACAGTGAGGCTGCATTCATGGGCACAGGGTGCAATGGTGGGGACAGTGAGGCTGAATTCACGGGCACAGGCTGCAATGGTGGGCACAGTGAGGCTGAATTCACGGGCACAGGCTGCAATGGTGGGCGCAGTGAGGCTGAATTCATGGGCACAGGCTGCAATGGTGGGCACAGTGAGGCTGAAATCACAGGCACAGGCTGTAATGGTGGGCACAGGTAGGCTGCATTGATGGGCACAGTGAGGATGCAATGGTGGGCACAGTTAGGCTGCATTCACGGGCACAGTGAGGATGCAATGGTGGGCACAGGTAGACTGCATTCACGGGCACAGTGAGGATGCAATGGTGGGCACAGTTAGACTGCATTCATGGGCACAGTGAGGATGCAATGGTGGGCACAGTGAGGCTGAATTCACGGAACAGGCTGCAATGGTGGGCACAGTGAGGCTGAATTCATGGGCACAGGCTGCAATGGTGGGCACAGTGAGGCTGAATTCACGGGCACAGGATGCAATGGTGGGCACAGTGAGGCCGAATTCATGGGCACAGGCTGCAGTGGTGGGCACAGTGATGCTGCATTCATGGACACACTGAGGCTGCATTTATGGGCACAGTAAAGCTGCATTTGATAGGCACAGTGATGCTGCATTGATGGGCAGTGAGGCTGCAATTATGGGCACAGTGAGGCTGCATTGATGAGCACAGTGAGGCTGCATTGGTGAGCACAGTGAGGCTGCAATGATGGGCACAGTGAGGCTGCATTGATAAGCACAGTGAGGCTGAATTCATTGGCACAGTAAAGCTGCATTTGATGGGCACAGTGATGCTGCATTCATGGGCAGTGAGGCTGCATTCGTGGCAGTGAGGCTGCAATGATGAGCACAGTAAGGCTGCATTCACAGGCACAGTGAGGCTGCGTTTTATGGGCACAGTGAGGCTGCATTTGATGGGCACAGTGAGGCTGCAAATGATGAGCACAGTGAGGCTGCATTGATGGGCACAATAAGGCTGCATTTAATGGGCACAATAAGGCACAGTGAGGCTGCATTTGATGGGAATTGGTGAGGCTGCATTGATCTCTTGTATCATGTCTGCAGTCTCTGACCATCTCTTGTAGCATGTCTGCATTCTCTTACCATCCTTGGTATGATGTCTGCAGTCTCTAACCATCTCTTGTATCATGTCCGCAACCTCTGACATCTCCTGTATCATGTCTGCAGTCTCTGAGGGAGTCTGGAGAGGAGTCAAGAATAGGAGCACCGCCGGGATGGGGGTCATGGGAGAAGTCAGACGTGTGTGGACTTTGGTGAGGAGGCTATAGGATGAAACCAGAGCCACCGAGCTGGAGCCAACTGACTGAGCCCTGCATGGTGCACCTGAGAGGAGGTCAGTGACAGCGCCGCCAGGCCAGTCTGAGAGGGGGTCACTGATGTAAGGGGGGCGTGAATACAATAATGTAAGGGGGCGCTGGTCTAATATAAAGGTTTCCCCCTTATATCAGTAACCCCCCCCTTACCTTAGTATATTCTTTCTGCGGAAGGTGGTCTCTGGTCAACAGAGTCGTCTCCCCCCCCCCCACATTTCGAGTTCCTGGTGTACCCCTTGATGACTGACCACCTTTAACTGGAATTTGCTTTTATATATATATATATATATATATATATATATATATATATATATATATATAAAGCCCTATGTGCTTTCATATCTGTCTTATCTATATATATATATATATATAATACACTCTTCAAATGTGCTTTAAAATACATGGTTTTCCCTTTCATGAACAAGAAAGTTATGCTGTTGGGCTGGTATAATAATGCTTTGGAGCTGGTATGAAATTTTTTCCAGGGCTGGTTTTTATTCCCAGTCCGGCCCTGGTACTGAGTGTGTTATTCCGCCGCACCACGCTGCACCCCACCTACAAGCTGATTGGCCAGCTAATAATTTTCTGCTTGGTTCCTTTGATTTTCAGATTGAAGGATGTCAGGTGGAGCAGTGATGTATTTAGGTTTTGTGCTGCCCTAAGCCTGAATAAACTCATGACCCCCTAATTTAAATATGACCCACCCCTTCCTGTCAAGGCCACACCCTTCCTGTTTAATACCCGCCCTGTCATCTGTAAATCACACCTCTTCCGCTTTATGCTCCACATTTTCCTCTTGTATTTATCCTTTCAAATAATTTCAGATGAACTGTTGTGATCTCTTGAGAGCTGTGTACTAACGATCAGATTAACGTACGATCGCTTAGAAAGCGGTATTTTTCGTCTGATTGTGTGTACTAGGCTTTACAATGAAAGTTGACTATACTACTCATATTACAATCCTATTGTGAAATCTTTATTAGATTTATTAGATTACAAATTCTGCTGTATGTGAAGTAAGGGCTTGCCTAAACAATCCATTCAATTTGTATCATATCAGACAATCCTGTGTAATACAAAGTTCTTGGCAGATCTAAGGCTGGCCATACATGACACCATTTCCTTATTTAATTTTCTTTAGATTTACCTTTAACTATGTAGTGCAAGGGCCTGCCTCATTGCATACAAATTGAAAGTGTTTAGGTGTGACCTCAAATTATATGGTTTTGGTAAATCTAAAGGAAAATTGTACAAGAAAATTGTATAATGTATGGCCAGCTACTGATTGTACAATCAGATTGTAGCAGCTTTAGGGGTGCTTTACAACTCTGAAATGTATCTTCAGTGTTAGAAGATCCGACATTGTCACTGGTGATCTGAATACACAGTGCAGTCCACGAACAAGCTGCCCCTACAAGCACTACAGATAATCTATTAGAAATGCCCCCCTCAGCAATATTTACATACTCACGAGCGGGGGATTTATGTGAAAAGGTGATGTTGGCATTACACATATTTGAAGAACATAAACAATGATACTTGGCATTCTTGCACCTTGGAACACAAACCTCCGACCTGCACACAGCATGTAATGGAAAGCAACCTGTAACAAAGGACAAAAATGCACTCAAATGTACAATACTGAATAAAGTAGCAATGTAACGTCAAAGTGGAACATATAGCTAAAGACATCTGAAATACACATTTTTTAACAGTTTTACTTGCCAAAAGGATTGTAATTTTGTACAGCCAGCCCTATATATCACATTTTCTGCCGCACTTCACAGGCAGTTACTAGATGGTGACTTACCATCCCGATGATGCTGAATAACAATCTGATGTGCAGATAAGCAATAAGCAATGTGCAGCTGTAAATCTGCAATAAGCATCACGCTGGATATGGCATTACTCTGTTGGCTGTGCTATGCTATTTAGCAAGAAGGCGTAAATCACAAGTCTGGATGAAGAGGATTACAAATCATTTTACAGATAAAAAATATAAACATACAATATACAGTATGTATTTCAACTGTGTAAGTACATTTTTGCATTTAGTTCCATGGAGTGATACACATGAAATGCGTATTCTTCTAATCTCTATTATCTATAAAATGAAGGGGAAACCAGCTGGGGAAATCCCTCTAATATTTTTTTCTTGATACAAAATTGAACAGAAGCCGCTAGAAGGGCAGACACATATCAGTTCCGGGGACTTGGAGCTGTAGTGTTTCATCTTTAGTAGCATTTCAAAATGACAAAGATGACAGATGACAAAGTCCCCAGATTCAGTAACTATTACCCATTGTTATTTCTGGTGATTGCGTATGATCGTCCGTTTTTTTTTTGGATGCTAATTTCCATTTTGAAATGAGTTGGTTACTAAAGTATGAAAATTCTCGTATGACAGAATTAAAATTCGGAAGTGATGTCACATGTTGTAGTGTATTTGTATTGTATTTTTGGATGAAAACTGTACTGGTTAAACGAAAATCATATGATCTGGTATTGTATGAGAAAAATGTTCGTATTTGTCTCTTTGGAAAATTTCAGATGACAGCTGTGTACTAACGATCAAATTATCATACAATCGCTTCGAAATCGGTAATTTTTGTACGATGACCGGGTGTATGGGGCTTTTTAATGTGTGTTATGGTACATGTTAATGTGTATTGTGTTAATGCAACCTTTTCATTACGAAAGGCCTGAAAGTGCACCACAATGTATGAAATGCATGTTGTATGTATTGTGGAGCACTGTGGTGTATTGGGCTCTACTATACAATGCATCAGGGTACCATTCACAATGAATAGCACCACACTGCGCTCCACACAGAGCAGTTTCCTTACCATGCATTTTTGGCAATGCGTGTTAACATGCATGTTGCCAAAATACACAAGTGTGAATGGGGCCCTGAAAGTGTATATCAGGGTAAAATAAAAAAAAAAAAAAAAAAACAGAGATGCACTCAGCTCCTAAATCCAGGGTCAGCCCTGCCAAGTGATTGTCGCTAGATTGCCAAATCACACTCCATCTTTTCATCTTCATAGCACTAATTGATCTGTAGTCTCAAGATAAGATCTGGGAGGGGTACATAGGGTCCCTGAGACAACACAGGAAGTACAGTTGTGCTCATAAGTTTACATACCCTAGCAGAAATTATGATTTCTTGGCCATTTTTCAGATAATATGAATGATAATACAAAAACTTTTCTTTCACTTGTAGCAAGGTCTTCAGCCTCCTTCAGTCTAATGAGAACCTCCAGAACTAGAGATAGCAGACATCCTTCAGTATGTGGTGGGTTGTGAGGCATAGTGGGTGCAAGGTGGAAGTTATTGGGTGCCAGACACTTCTTGAATGCAAAAAAAACATTTATTTCTCTTACAAACTTTTATGGGGGAAAGAGGGTTAGGGCCAGGACAACATTGAAAAGTTGCAAGTTTAATTGGCAGACTCCAAGACTTCAATATGAGGACAGTCTTGCAGGAAAAAGTCTACAGCAAGAAGCCACATCTGCACGTGCAAGGATGCTGTCTCTTATGGCATCAGTCTTTAACAGTTCCTAATACCAAACGTAACAGTTCCTTCGCTTTCACTACAACTTCTCCTTGTAGTTCTTCAGCCCACTGAGCTCCCGGTCTCTCACTAGACCCTCTAAATCACTGCCACTGAATCCCTTGAGCTCCTCCAATCTTTATGGTGATATCTTCCTCAAGCGTCACCCCTGCTTCTCTGCTGGGTCCCAAGCTTGACACTCCTGATACTTCTCAAGATTCACCCCGCTGGCCGGCTCGGTCCCTGACTTGGCACGCAAGGCTGCTCTGCAAGCGTCACCTCTGCTGGCTGGGTTCCTGACTTGATCACCACTGTCTGAAGTTTCCCGATTCTCCACTGTGCCCATTCGGTGATACTGTGACTCCGGTACTTGCTTCAGTTACTCACTGTGGTCCCTTGTAATAAGGCGGGTGGTCCCTTGGTGGTGACAGCTTCCCCTCAACCTCTGACAGGTTCTCCAGCCGGCAGAACAGTCACTTCTGGTTGAACTGCAAGCCGCAATCCCAACCCTGCGCTGCTCTCTCTTGCTTCTGGATAGGCCTCAGGCAATCTCTGGCCTAGCAGCCTGGGGCAACACGACACGCGTCCACCCAGACAGCCATCCGGGTGGCACAGAACATAGGTTCTCCCAGCAGGCCAAGGAACCCAGGAAAACCCCTGCCCATTGGCTGAGATACCCCATGTATCCATAACCTGACCTTGAGTTGACTTTCTCATATCCAGTACCACCAAGTACCCAGCCACCTAGTGGTAGAAGAGAAAAGTGCAATAAGGCCAAACTTGGGGAGAAATCAATGGATCTCTAACAATCGACCAGGTGGACTACTCCTGGCGAGTAAATTTGTGAGGAGCATCCCTGCCTAAACTCCAGGGTGCTACACACTCATGGTTAGTGTTTGGCTGAAGCCATTTATTATCAATCAACTGTGTTTATTCTTTTTAAATCATAATGACAGCAGAAACTACCCAAATGACCCTGATGAAAAGTTTACAAACCCCAGTTCTTAATACCATGTATTGCCCCCTTTAACATCAATGACAGCTTGAAGTCTTTTGTGGTATTTGTGGATGAGGCTCTTTATCTTCTCAGATGGTAAAGCTGCCTATTCCTCTTGGCAAAAAGCCTCCAGTCCCTGTAAATTCTTGGGCTGTCTTGCATGAAATGCACGTTTGAGATCTCCCCAGAGTGGCTCAATGCTATTGAGGTCAGAAGACTGAGATGGCCACTCCAGAACCTACACTTTATTCTGCTGTAGCCAATGACAGGTTGACTTGGCCTTGTATTTTGGATCATTGTCATGTTGGATTGTCCAAGTAAGTCCGTTCATTTTGAACGTGACTCGGGTACGACGGGACTAGAAAAGTAAGTCAATCTCACCGCTTTTATCGGCGAGATTGACACCTTGCAAGCCCCGTCGCGGGGCATGTCCCCCACCCTATGTGAATGAGTATGGGGTACATCGTAAAAGGGCACCCCCCTCCCCCAAAGCACCCCCCCTATGTTGAGGGCATGCGGCCTGGTACGGTTCAGGAGGGGGGGCGCTCGCCCGTCCCCACCCGCTTTCCTGACTGGCCGGGCTGTGTGCTGGGAGAGGGGCCTGGTATCGATTTTGGGGGGACCCCACACCGTTTTTTCGACGTAGGGGGTTCACCTTAAAATCCATACCAGACCTAAGGGACATCGTCGCCTCCCCCTCACCACAATAGGAAAATTTGTTTTTCCTATTGCAGCGAGCGTGAGATGTAGTACCCTGCCCTTGCGTTGTATCTGGTCCATCGGACCAACATACAGACGAACGGGCTTTCCGTTAGGAACTGAGTCCGGCGGAGTTACGACGTAAAGATTTGAAGCAGGTTTCAAATCTAAAGTTCTTCGGATTTCTGACCGAAACGGTCCTTCGGGAGTCCGATACAGCCCACACACGGACGGATTGTCCGCCGGATTCAGTCCGTCGGAGCAGATCGGTCAGAAAGTCCGCCCATGTGTACACAGGATTAAAGGCATTTTAAATCTACTTACTTGCTTTTCACCTGTCTAAGATGTACAATGACCATGTAGATTCATGGAGGTTGATTTACTAAAACTGGAGAGTGCAAAATCTGGTGCAGTTGTGCATGGTAGCCAATCAGCTTTTAACTTCAGCTTGTTCAATTAAGCTTTGACAAAAACCTCTAAGCTGATTGGTTTCTATGCTGCATCAGATTTTGTACTCTCCAGTTTTAGTAAATCGACCCCTGTATGTAATCTGTTGGTCTGTACAGACAGTCTATGTACAGTAGAATAAATCTTTTACTAATCTTTTATATATAATAAATCTTTCAGTGTCAGATGTTTCTGTTACTTTGAAAGATAAGGCATTCCCTAATGGCACTGCACAGGTTAATCTATTACCTCTGTCTGCAGGCTAAAGACTGACACCTTCTTTGAAGAAACTACATATCCCACAATCCCTGGGACTGCCAGTCTAGTGATGGTGCAGGTGAAATCTAAATGGTAATTAGATGAGATTAGATGAGGTGCGGGTGAAAGCATGTAACAGAGCTCACTGTGACGGGAGGACCCATGGAACCCAGAATCCCTTGGAGAGGTTGGGAAATGCTTGTTTCAGCTCCCCATGCACCCCCTAAGTCTAAGTCACCCTGTGTCCATTAGGGGCACAAGGTGACTGAGAAAATGTGGCTTGGATTACTTAAAATAGAACAGTAATATTTATCCACAATATCTCCCAGGATATAGATAAAGACTATTCCTGGTTTGTTGGGGTGGATGGGGGGAATCATGTGGATGAGAATGCAATGGAAAGTAGTTGGAAAGAACTGAACCCTGCACTCTGTATGTATTGCGGCCCTAAAGCCTGCACTCTGTACTGTGCCCTAAACCCTGCACTCTGTATGTACCGCGCCCCTGAATTCTGCACACTTTAAGACCCTCCCACTGCAATTTTAGCCAAATTCACCATTTAATGTGGAATTTTTGGGAAGGGGGCAGGGGGGGGGAGGGGTTTGCATGGTTGAGCTTCTGCACCTATTCTCCGAGAAAAAAAAGCCCTGCCTGGTATGCAGTCAGCCAGTGTGGGAACTCAGCAGAGTATTGTGAAAGCCAGTGATTATTCCTGTCGGCTGTGCCTGCCTGTGCTGTGTGCTCTCTGCCTTCTCCTCTGTGGCAACCTCACGCCTCCTCTGCCAGTGTCATTAGTACAGTAACAGTGTACAGTATTATCACTATTAGTGTCACTAGTGATTTCAGTGTCAGTCCACTAGTGTACCTCCCAGTGAAAATCTAAGCGCCAGATTGCCCACCACTGTCACAATCACTGCTAAAGTGTTCGGGTTTGGTTTGAAGAAAAGGTGGCAACCCTATATGTGGATCCATGGATGGACATAAGGGAATCAATTAGCCATGACACTGCAAACTGCAGCCGCCTTATGTGAATCCACCATAAAACGATAAGACTAACAAATGACAACTGAAAGTGTACAATCCAAGCACATTAGTTTGATGAAGCATGTCCTTACACATGAAGATCATAGAAACCCTTATGCAAAAGACAGACCTGTAATAAGCAGGATTCATTTCTCATACAAAGCTTGCTATATGAATCATAAAGCTTACATTTAAACCAGCCATAGACAGTTCAAATCTCAGATGGTTCCTGATTTGAACCATGTAAGGACCATGTAAGGACTTGGGTACAACCAGCCTGCCAGATTTTACATGCGATTATTGCAAGCGGCTCTTATAGCCGCTAGCAATAATCACTATGACCCACGGTTAGTTAGTGTGCCACTCAGGCTCAGTCATAGTGGGGAGTAGTGTTGATGATGCCGCATCTGCTGCAGGAGTGTCGGCAAGAGATGGAGCTCATCCCAGCTGTGATCACTGAAGGGAAGAAAGACAAAATCCCTTGTGCCACACATCCACGGAATCCTGTGGTAGGTATGAGAGAGACGACCTCAGCCTGGGCACCCGCCAGGCCACGCCCCCTTGGAGCCCCAGCTGAGGTTGTCTTTTTTATACCTACCTCAGGATTCTGTGGAAGTGCGACACCAGGGATTTCTCCTTTCCTCCCTTCAGCAATAATCCCTGTGTTCTCCTGACGGAGACGGCTTCCCCCACTGGGAGAACACAATGGCTCGGCAGGAGGGATTCCCCTGTTAACACTGTCTGTGTTGATGGGGGAATCAAGAAATATTCTTTCCTGCAACCCATGGTTGCAGGAAATAAATTTGCACTGTCTATGGCCGGCCTTACAAACACCACATTCTTAATAGGCTAGACTAATTTAAGGATACAGTGAGTAGAAAAGCCTTTCTAAGAGCCCAGTAACCTAAAGCAATAATCACAAGGTACTTGGTATAGGCTTATCTTAGGAAGTGCAGCTCTGAAATTAGAGGTGCACCCCAATCTATCCTTCCCAGGAGGCTTCATTGCTCCCTAATGGCTCCCAACCTTGCTCCATTCAGGGGGGATTCATTAGGAGGCTTTCTGTCTGCACAGAGCCTAGGACCCACAGCAGTATGTCCTCCACTCCTGCAGCCTGTAGTATTCAATGGCAATCAAAGCCCAGAATAGAACAGCACCAGAGCGTGGACAGCTGTGCTTTAGGAGGCTGGGCAGAGGTGCTCATCGCCCGCGCACTGGGAAGTGTGTCATTATCTGGTGCTGGAACAAAGCTGGCACCACCTTGGTCATCCTCGACCCACCATACAGGGCATCTGCCCAGAGGTGCTATGCTGACAGAAAAATACACATTCTGTGTATTCTGTACACAGAATGTACATTCTGTTTACAGAACACCTCCAGGTAGCCATATTGCATTTTACAGAAAATTACAGCGCAGCGCAGAAAAGGAAAGGTAATTTTTAATAACATTCAATTACAATTAGAGGCATATCTAGTGAAAATGGCGCTTATGGCAAGAACTGAACCTGCGCCCCTGTCAAAACATTTGAAACCCATCTTTCAGATAACCTTAACAAAAAAAAAAAACAGCTAGCAAAACTACAAGTCAAACTCTTTAATCTTCCAATTAACAAATTGTCGATTGGCACTATATAAAAATTACAACTGCACCTTCCTTGCTTTCACTGATGCAAACTGGTCTATGATCTGCTCAAAGTCAGTTTTTTCTGTTTCTTCTCTTTCTACACTCAGCAGAACAAGAAGATCACAGAGTCTGTCTTGACCCATGGAGGCTCTCAAATACGAAAGTATTAGTTTTAACTTGCTAAATGATCTCTTACAGCTGGCGATGGAAACTTCAATAGTTAGCATTATCTGAATAGGAATGCAAAGATTGGGGAAGACAATCTCATCTCCATATTGAACAATAAATTCGAGAAGCTCTTTAGGTCTTGATATTTTCATGTTGGCCCGACTTAATAGCAACATTCTGCAATCCAAAATTTCTTCATATAGCTGCTGTCCATCAACATCAGAGCTGTAGAATTCGCCCAAATGTTCACACTTCTTTTTTTAGATCATTATTGTAGACGTCGTAACACAGTCCCTCGACATTGAGAAGGAACCCAAACTTGGCGTCAGTGTCATGCAAACGGGTGAGCCTTTCATCTATTTCTCTGTGAAGACAGTCGAGTGTTCCCTTCATGACTCTTTCGATCTCCTCCTTGGCTGATAACCCAGCATCTCTTGAGTTCTCACCAGACATTCGTTTCTTTAGTCTCTGACCTCTTTTAACTTTAATATTCCAGTCTTGACAGAGACTGAATCTGTATCTGAATCTGAATCTTCGAGTGATTCACTGACTTATGCCGCGTACACACGAGCGGACTTCTCGTCTGACTGAGCGCCGAAGGACTTTTCGACGGAGTTCCAACGAAAAGGACTTGCCTACACACGATCACACCAAAGTCCGATCGTTTCAAACGTGATGACGTAGGACCGAACTAGAAAAGGAAGTTCAATAGCCAGTAGCCAATAGCTACCCTTTCGTCGTTTTCGGTCCGTCAGACTAGCATACAGACGAACGTTTTTTCGATAGGAATTGAGTCCGTCGGAAAGATTTGAAACATGTTCTATTTCTAGGACCGTTGGACTTTTCAACAGAAAAGGTCCGATGAAGGTCCGATGAACCCCACACATGATCGAATTGTCCGACGGATTCGTTCCGTAGGACCTTTGATGCCGAAAAGTCAGGTCGTGTGTATATGCGGCATAACACTTCTCTGTCATCATCAAAATTATCTCGGAGGGCTTTCAAATCCAGGGCAGCATTGTGGAAGTTCATGCTAGGATCCTGCAGCCTCTTTTGAATACGGTCAATGCGAATGAGTACTTTGTTCCAAAATCCTAACAAAGTCAGAAAATTGTAACTCAACATGCGGTTATACAGCTGTCTTGCATCACTTCTTGTTTCACTGGTCTAGTTTTCATTGTCTGTCATGTCCTGGAGAACTTGAACTATCTCCTCAAAGTAGTTGTTGATGGGCTTCACTGCTTCTGTCCTTGCACTCCACCTTGTTTCGGATTCTGACTTAAAGTGGGGTTCCACCCAAAAAACAAAACTACCTGGAAAAATTCTAAAAAAAAAAACAAAAAAACATTTGGATATTTTTTTTTTTTCACTTACCTCTAAATGCCTGTTGCTAGGTGACCCCTCGTAGTCTGCCTGTTCCTTAGCCTGGGCTGGTGACATCACTTCCTCCTCGGCACAGGAAGGGCTCCGCTCTGCTCCCTCCCTCCTGTCAATCATCTGGGACCCATTACAGGTCCCAGGTGATTGAGCGGCCAATCACGGCGCGCGGCGCCGCTCGTGCATGCGCAGTGGGTGCCAGGCTGTGAAGCCACAGCCCGGCGCCCACAGTTGAAATGCCGGCGCCGACGGCCCCCCTGGGTGGAACTCCTCTTTAAGAACCACAGGCACAGCATTTTTTAGTTTTTCCCAGCACTGTGTTGAAAGAGAGAAGAACACATAGAGAGCTTTGATGGTGCCAAAAAATGTGACCATCATTGTATCCAGCTTGGCTGCATGTACACCCACGTTGAGAGAGTGACTGTTGCAATTCACAAACACTGCCAGGTTGTTTTTCTCACTTATTCTTTGATGAACCCCACTTTTTGTGTCCAACCATCACAGCAGCGTTGTCATAGCACTGTGACCGACAATCTTGTAGCTCCATTCCGTCCTTCTCTAGCTGTTTCAAGATGTCTTCAACCAAGTTCTCAGCATCCTTCTGGCTTATCTGTATAAATCCAAGGAAGGACTCTCTAACACGGACAGTTTTTCTCTCAAAATCTTCCATGTACCTCACTACTTCTGACATCTGCTCACGGTGTGCCTGATCAGGAGTCGAGTCAAACATGAGACCATAGTACTTGGCCTTACGAATGCTTCTCAGTAAATTCTGGCGAACATGCCATCATGTGAATTAATTCATTCTGAACACCTGGTGGAAGATAAGACGTGGATCCAGGATGACTTTCCACATGACTGAGGTGTTCTTTCGTGACAGGGTCAAAGATGGCCAGTAGTTTCAGTAGGCCAAGGAAATTTCCCACGTTGGAGTCATCATTCAGCTGAAGTGACTCCCTATGTCTTCGCAAAGCCAGGTTCTGAGTCGCAAGGAATTTTATGCAATGAAGGATTCTCCTCAAGATATCACACCACTTCTGCTTTTCCTTCTCAATCTGTGACTGAAGTTCCACCTCAATAACTCCTCTGTTTTCAGCTAAATTTCTTTCTATTTCTTTCCACTGTGTAAAGCACTCCCGATGATTCTTAGCATTTTCATGAACACTAATCCTTTCAGGTGCTTTCCATTGGAGGAATCCACTTTCCTGCTCCAATGAGGATTGATGGTCTGACCAGGAATAGAGAAGACAACAGATACAAAATACAGACTTTTTAAAAGGGGAATAGACCAGCCAAGAGCGAGACACTTCCTCACCACGACCATTTCCCAATTTGAATGCAACTTTACTGTTACAGCACTATGACTTACTGAAGTCGGGCACTGTGTGGTCCACATCTATCACCCTGATATACTTTTAGTATAAGTTTTTTCCTCCGTTGAGGAATTGGAATTTAATGACATCCGGTCGTTACTAGTAAGCCCTGTTCGGCTAATGTTAAGAGATAAGTGATATAGGTACAAGATGTAACCGTTTTTTATATTTCTGTAATGTAATATAATTTTTTTCTTGAACAAAATCAATAAATAAATATGTTAAAAACAAAAAAAAACATCTGCACCCATAAATGCAGTAACATCAGCACCCATAAATGCGTCCTTACCAGCACCCATGAATGCAGTAACATCAGCACCCATAAATGCGTCCTTACCAGCACCCATAAATGCAGTAACATCAGCACCCATAAATGCGGACTTACCAGCACCCATGAATGCAGTAACATCAGCACCCATAAATGCGGCCTTACCAGCACCCATCAATGCAGTAACATCAGCACCCATAAATGCGGCCTTACCAGCACCCATGAATGCAGTAACATCAGCACCCATAAATGCGGCCTTACCAGCACCCATCAATGCAGTAACATCAGCACCCATAAATGCGGCCTTACCAGCACCCAAAAATGCAGTAACATCAGCACCCATAAATGCAGTAACATCAACACCCATAAATACAGTAACATCAGCACCCATAAATGCGGCCTTACCAGCACCCAAAAATGCAGTAACATTAGCACCCAAAAATGCAGTAACATCAGCACCCATAAATACAGTAACACCAGCACCCAAAAATGCTGCACCAGCGCCTCTGACACTGTACAGAGGTAGAGAGGGAGTAGGATCACCAGTGGCCGGGTCCCCTACGCTGCCTAGTTTGCCTAGTGGTAGCACCGGCCCTGTCTGCTTGGCACAAACGCAGAATCGCACATGATGACTTTAAGACCTCTTTCACACTGGAGGCATTTTTCGGCGCTACAGCGCTAAAAATAGCACCTGCATAGCGCCTGAAAAAAGCCTCAGCTGCAAATCCAGTGTGAAAGAGTGCTTTCACACTGGGGCGTTATGCTAGCAGGGCGTCACAAAAAGTCTTGCCAGCAGCTTCTTTGCAGCGCTGTAGGAGTGGTGAATACACCGCTCCTACACCCCTACTCCACCGCTCCTGCCATTGAAATCAATGGGGCAGCGCCGCCATACCACCGGCAAAGCCCCCCATGGTGCCCATGGCACTTGCCATGGCTGCCATACCCTAGGTACACCTCTGATTACAATATGACTTATGTTGCAATTATATATGCTATGTTTTCTTTTACTTGCCATTTTTTTCCCACGAAAGTGGAGTTACCCTTTAATGATAGATCTACTAACTATACTGACGAATAAATTGTTTGGCAACTGAGAGATTTACCTGCTTGTTGATAGTTATCTCATATGCATCACATTGTATTCTTTGTACTGAAAATGACCTGATTACCAACAAGCAGTGAAATCTCTCAGTAGCAAAGAAATTTAATCACCTCTGTAGCTAAGCTCTTAGGCTGGATTTACACCTATGCAGTTTTAGTGCTTTTTGCATTTTGCAGATTTGCACTACAGAACGTGTTCCATAGGAAACCATGTAAGATGGACTGTAGTGCAAATCTGCAAAATGCAAAAAGCACTAAAACTGCATAGGTGTGAATCCAGCCTGAGGCCTGATTCACACCTATGAAAGTTGCAGTTTGCATATTCCAGGTGCATTTTGTGTTTTTCAATACACATTTTTATACCATTGAAGTCTATAGAACCAAAAACCAGGAAAAATCCCTTTCCATAAAATGCAGATGTGAACTACATCCATAGGAAACCATGTTAAATGGACTGTAGTGTGTTTCTGCAAAACTGAAAACGCACTAAAAAATGCATTGGTGGGAACCAGGCCTCAGCCAACATCAGATTCTGAAAAGTAAAACTATTGTAATTTTGGCATGGATACTCAGGGGTTGAGTTACTAAAACGGAAGGGTGCAAAATCTGGTGCAGCTCTGAATAGAAACCAATCAGCTTCCTGGTTTCATTGTCAAAGCTTAACTAAATAAGCTGAAGATAGAAGCTGATTGGCTACCATGCACAGCTGCACCAGATTTTGTACTCTCCAGTTTTAGTAAATCAACCCCCCAGTCCAGAATATGCAATATAGAGGAATGGCAGTTAGTTAGGACTCTTCATGACATAAAGTCTTACCTAGTACAACAGGCTTCAGCTCTCCATTGTAAAAAACCCATACTCCCATACAACAGTTGCTGTTATTGCAGCGTACTCTTCCTGGCTCCTTTATATCTCCAAATGTTGCCATAGGAAATCCAACAGTATAAGAGGTATTTTCGTACATTGCACAGGAGAGTCCTTCTGGATGGACAACTAGGGGAAAGAAGTCCACATTACAAAGGATCAGATATCGCATCATTGTATGCCCACCAATGATCAGCTCCATGTTGAAGAAAAGACAACTTACCTGTTGGCGAAACAGTAAGAATGATCAAGTAAGCTAGGACGTGTAATTTTCCCTGAGCCATTCCTATCAGATGCACTAGGTAACGCGGTGGGAAGCTAGTAACTATATTCGTATCCCTGGCTCCAGCACATCCCTAACTGCACCTGTTAACCTAATGAATTTTTATGTTTATTAGAAATCCTCTGCTCTACCACAGCTGTCTCCTATTTCACATAACCTATCATGCCTAATTCCTGTAGATAATGTTTTTTTATGGATTCTTTTGTACCCTTAGCTGGCAGGTCTGAGATGGGAGAATAAAACTTCTCAAGGATACCAAACAAGGGGCGTAACTTGGCCATAGCGGTATGTTGAGGGAGTGCTTTTCTGGGAACACTGAGTGAAGGGAGGGACCTGACATTCAGTGATAACAGAATCTAATTAAAAAATATATTTGGAAAAATCAGTGTGCATTAACTCAAAGGCATGTCTAGCTTTCTTTTATGAAAATGTTTTTTTTTTTTTCCAAAAAGCAAAATAATCAACTGTTCAAGATTCTGTATAAGTGACTCTCTCATGCTAGTACTTACCTGGCTGGGAAGCTTATAATTGAATTGAGCAATGTCTGCTCTGCAGGCACTTACCAGTTTCATGGTGGCAACGCAGTGAACGCACTTGTTTGGCTTTACTTCTACTAATGTACATGTCTTGAATACAATATGGTAGTAGATCAAAGGAAATTACAGAAAAATGTAGAGGCCAGCCCCCCCCATTAACCCCTGATCACTGTAGTACAGGCGATTGGGGGTTAATGGGGGCAGTGTTAATTTAGTCGACTAAAATGACTAAAACATTTTAGTCGACTAAAATGACTAAAACATTTTAGTCGACTAAATGAATACTATTTTAGTCGACTAAATTACCACTAAAACAATTGAGATGACTAAAATACGACTAAAACTAAAAGCCATTTCAATCAAAAGACTAAAATGAGACTAAAACTAAAAATGCCATTTTAGTCCTAAGACTAAAATGAGACTAAAACGAAAATGCCATTTTAGTCAAAAGACTATGACTAAAACTAAATTGCAATTACTGAAATGTACTGGAGATCTTAGTTGACTAAAACGTAGGACATTTTAGTCGACTAAAATGTACTGGAGATTTAGTCGACTAAATATGACTAAAACAATTGCAGAAGACTAAAATGGGACTAAAACCATAGCTCCCAACCGTCCCTGATTTCCAGGGACTGTCCCTGATATGGAACAATGTCCCTCTGTCCCTCTTTCCCCCTCATTTGTCCCTCATTTTGGTCTGATCTATATAGTTGTATATAAAATGTACTTTTTATCTTTCAAAAAATGTTTCTCAGTGCTAAACCTTTCATCCAAATTATAAATTGCTGCATTTGTAAATTTTAAAAGCCAATATAAAGGAATAGTAGTGGTAAAAAAAAGTCCTTGTGGATTCAATTAACCTTTTTTTTTGGTTAATTCTCCTTTAAGGGGTGTGGCAGGGGGCACGTCCTATACCTACATACATTTGCTAGTAGGTGTCCCTCATTCCCATCTCAAAATGTTGGGAGGTATGCTAAAACTAAAATGCCATTTTAGTCCTAAGACTAAAATGAACACTGAATGGGGGTTGTCTGGCTGCCTTGGGGTCTGAGGCACACAGACACCCCCAAATTCAGATCTCACAGCACAATGATCGCTGCTGGAGCTGAGCGCAGCAATCATTGTGCCTTGAGAAGCTCCGATTTTCCTGTCACAGTAGCTCACACTGAGCTGTGAGCTGCAAACAGAGAAAAAGTTTAATTCTAAGTGTTCCTGTAAAGAGAACACTTTGAATTACAGTAATAAAAGCCCCTTTAGCACCCCTTTTATATTTTTACATTTTTCACAAAATTAACTCCTTCGCTGCTGTCTGATCACTGTTTGCACGCAACGGTATCTGGCTGCAGACTGGAGCTACTGGAGCTCCACTCTAGACAGGAAACATGTATGATATGCAGCGTCTTCTCTGATGTTTCGCTTTCTAAGGACTATATATCCCATCGTAACCTTGCTGCCTGCAAGCCATGATTCCTGTCTATGTAGATAAGCTCACTCGATTGCTGAAATTAGTTTGCTAATTCAAAACAGGGTTTGGTGTTGCAAGATGTCCGCTGCCCCGCTTGCTTACTGTAGGTGTGATGAGGTCCAGTGTAAGGTGTACCAAGATGGCCTTAACAACGTAAATTTCATTGAGCATTTTGTCAGGCAAATTCCTCCGTGCACTGTCAGCCCCTGAAGGGAAGTATTACGCGTTGCGCCTGCGCAGCGCACGCGGTTTGGAACTCCAGCTGATTCCACGTCATAGGATGTGACGCAGGTTGTACATTCTGCCAGGTTGCTCATTTTGTCAGAACACAGGCAGCAGAACAGCCACAGTAGCTTATAGTCAAAAAATAAAGTTTGGTTCCTTTCTAACAGGGTATAATTATTCACACAATTAACAATTGACTTTCATGTCTTCAAAATAGTTTTTCAAGAACTTTGGGTGGTCAAACAACCATTGGCGCTAAGGAACCTCATTTATTTTTAGTTGGCCAGTGGCCACAAACACACATTATTTTTCTGCTTGGCAAAGCCGCTAGTGGTTATGTGGTGCCATCTAGTGTGCAATTTGCAGATGGCACATTACTCATTGTGAATAACCCTCCCCCAGGTGTTTTCCATCAACCATTTCCCTAATGGGCATCTTCAGCAGGTTCCTTATGCTGGCCATACTCTATACGAAAAATCGGCCATTTGGCCAGTTTGTTCGTTTTTCAACCAGTTAATGGGCACAAAATCAAAAATCGTTGGGATGTTTTTGAACCGAAAAAACGAAGGACAGGTTTGGAAATTTTCTGCTGAACGAACGATAAATTGAAAGTTTAATGTGCTTCCCATCCGAGCTGTTTGCACTAGGTACATGTAAAAAAAAACTAACAAAAAATTGATAAATTTATGTCTACCAAATGATTTATTGGTCATTACATAATGACACTATCGTTTGCTCTCACGGCCGAATGTTTGTTTTTCGAAAATGGGTTCGGACGATTTTTCGTATAGTGTATGGCCAGCATAATATATAGACATGAAACGTGAGGCTGTCCATCTGATATTCCCAAGACTCCTTTCACACTGAGGTGTTTTACAGGCGTTTTAGCGATAAAAATAGCGCCTGTAAAATGCCTGAAAACTGCATCCCATGTCGCCCAAGTGTAAAAGGCCGAGTGCTTTCACACTGGGGCAGTATCCTTGGGGTGGTTTGGGAGCGCTGTATACAGTGCTCCTAAACTGCCCCTGCCCATTGGAATGAATGGGCAGTGCTTCGGAAACGTCGCAACGTGGTCGGTTTTAACCCTTCGGTCGTTAGCAGAGGTTAAAATCGCCCCGCTAGTGGCCGAAGAGCAACGCCTAAACAGCGGTAAAGTTCCGCTAGAACTACCGGTGCTTTACCGCTGACGGACCCGCTGCCCCAGTGTGAAAGGGCTCTTAAGGTAAGGTGTTGGCAGAGTCAAAGGAAAGCACCAAGAGAAGGTTCTTCTATATAAGAACTTTAAAAGCTGTCTGTTACAATCACTATGACCCACGGTTAGTTAGTGTGCCACTCAGGCTCAATCATAGTGGGGAGTAGTGTGGATGATGCCGCATCTGCTGCAGGAGTGTCGGCAAGAGATGGAGCTCCTCCCAGCTTCTGTGATCACTGAAGAGAGGAAAGACGAAATCCCTTGTGCCACACATCTACGGAATCCTGTGGTAGGTATAAGAGAAACGACCTCAGCCTGGGCACCCGCCAGGCCACGCCCCCTTGGAGCCCAGGCTGAGGTTGTCTTTTTTATACCTACCTTAGGATTCCGTGGATGTGCGGCACCAGGGATTTCTCCTTTCCTCCCTTCAGCAATAATCCCTGTGTTCTCATGACGGGGACGGCTTCCCCCGCTGGGAGAACACAATGGCCCAGCAGTTGGGATTCCCCTGTTAACACTGTCTGTGTTGATGGGGGAATCAAGAAAATTTCTTTCCTGCAAACCGTGGTTGCAGGAAATAAATTTGCTCCGTCTATGGCTGGCCTTACAAACTTCACATTCTTAATAGGCTAGATTACCTTAAAGATACAGTGAGTAGAAAAGCCTTTTATAAGAGCCCAGTAATCTAAAGCAATAATCACAAGGTACTTGGTATAGGCTTATCTTAGGAAGTGCAGCTCTGAAATTAGAGGTGCACCCCAATCTCTCCTGCCCAGGAGGCTTCATTGCTCCCTGATGGCTCCCAACTTTGCTCCATTCAGGGGGGATTCATTAGGAGGATTTCTGTCCGCACAGAGCCTACGACCCACAGCAGTATGTCTTCCACTCCTGCAGCCTGTAGTATTCACTGGCCCAATGCTGTTCTAATGTCAGCCTCTTTCGGCAATCAAAGCCCAGAATAGAACAGCATCAGAGCGTGGACAGCCGTAGTTTAGGAGGCTGGGCAGAAGTGCTCATCGCCCGTGCACTGGGAAGTGTGTTATCTGGTGCTGGAACAAAGCTGGCACCATCTTGGTCCTCCTCGGCCAACCATATAGGGCATCTGCCCAGAGGTGCTATACTGCCAGAAAAATGCAAGCAGTATCCTTGGGGTGGTTTGAGAGCGCTGTATACAGTGCTCCTAAACTGCCCCTGCCCATTGGAATGAATAGGTAGTGCTTCGGAAACGCCGCAACACGGTCGGTTTTAACCCTTCAGCCGCTAGCAGAGGTTAAAAGCGCCCTGCTAGCGGCCGAAGAGCGACGCCTAAACAACGGTAAAGTCCCTCTAAAACTAGCGGCACTTTACTGCTGATGGACCCGCCGCTCCAGTGTGAAAGGGCTCTTAAGGTAAGGTGTTGGCAGAGTCAAAGGAAAGCACCAAGAGAAGGTTCTTCTATATAAGAACTTTAAAAGCTGTCTGTCACAATGGCAATGAGTATTTGCAGAAATGGCGTCTGAAGGTTTATATTTTATTAGGCATGTTCATTATTGTAGGGTTGTAGCTAGATTGAAGCTGTTTAGCACAATTGTATATTAAAGCTAAGCTATAGTTGTGCATAGTCTAGACATGGCTGACTTTAACCACTTGATAGCAGTTCCTTATTGGGCTATAAACTATGCAGGAGATTTTGGTAGCTGGATTGTGCTGCTATGATTATTAGCCTCTAACTTGCCTACATCCCTGTTCAGTATAGGAAACAGTGGCAGCTGGTGAAGTTTTAGGATGGGGGGGTGCCAGGCCCCGCCCTTCCTTTTTGACCCCTCCCACTTGGTGAAAATGGTTTCAGCGAAATAGTGGGTGTGGCTCTAAGGTGGTGTGGTTAGTGTCTGAGTTGAACGAGGGATGGAGGGAGAGGGAGAGAGGGATGGAGGGACAGCAGGCCCAGATCCTACACAACAATAGAAATATGTGTATTCTAGAAAGTCTAACAATCAGCAGATAAAGATACTCCAAACACCTGGTGTTAGCACTTCAATCATCCCGGCACCATGGTTGTTATGGTGTCAGGATGATTGAAGCGCATTATTTCTATTATTACATTGTAATATAAAATGAAATCATTTATCTCACCATAATGCAGAATCAGTGGGAGTCTTGAGCACCAAATTGCAGCAGCATGTGTCACCAAATTGCAGCAGCATGTGTCACCAAATTGCAGCAGCCTGTGTCACCACTAAATTGCAGCAGCACGTATCACCACCAAATTGCAGCAGTATGTGTCACCAAATTGCAGAAGTGTCACCAAATTGCAGCAGTATGTGTCCCCAAATTGCAGCAGTGTCACCAAATTGCAGCAGTCTCACCAAATTGCAGCAGTATGTGTCCTCAAATTGCAGCAGTGTCACCAAATTGCAGCAGTATGTGTCACCAAATTGCAGCAGTGTCACCAAATTACAGCAGCATGTGTCACCAAAATTGCAGCAGTGTCACCAAATTGCAGCAGTATGTGTCCTCAAATTGCAGCAGTGTCACCAAATTGCTTTTTGTAAAGGTGAACTATCCTTTTGAGCAGACGTTTAACCACTTCAGCCCCGGAAGGATTTGCCCCCTTCCTGACCAGGCCATTTTTTGTGATACGGCACTACGTCGCTTTAACTGACAATTGCGCGGTCGTCCTTTTCCCCCCACAAATAGAGCTTTCTTTTGGTGGTATTTGATCACCTCTGCGTATTTTTTTAATTTTTTGCGCTATAAACAAAAAAGTGACAATTTGAAAAAAACTATATTTTATAGTTTTTGCTATAATAAATATCCCAATTTTTTTTAAAAAACAAAAACTAATTTTTTGCTCAGTTTAGGCCGATATATGTATTCTTCTACATATTTTTGGTAAAAAAATGTCAATAAGCTTATATTGATTGGTTTGCGCAAAAGTTATAGCGTCTACAAAATAGGGGATAGATTTATGTCATTTTTACTATTATTTTTTTTACTAGTAATGGCGGCGATCTGCAATTTTTATCAGGACTGCGACATTGCGGCTGACAGATCGGACACTTTTGACACTATTTTGGGACCACTCACATTAATACAGTGATCAGAGCTAAAAATAGCCATTGATTACTGTATAAATGTCACTGGCAGGGAAGGGGTTAACACTAGGGGGCGATCAAGGGGTTAACTGTGTTCCCCCAGTGTGTTCTAACTGTGGGGGGGATGGGACTGAATAGGGGAGGAGAGAGATCGGTGTTCCTACTTAGTATGATCACACAATCTGTCTCCTTTCCCCTGACAGAACCGGGATTTGTGTGTTTACACACACAGATCCCGGTTCTCGCTCTGTCATGAGCGATCATGGGTGCCCGGCACGCCCCGGGCGCAGGCACGCGCATCGGCTCCGGGGACATGCGGCGCGCGCCTGCTGTGACGTCTAAAAGAAGCGACGTACAGCTAAGGCGATTTGTGCAGCTGTGACAACCTGCCGCAGTATAACTGCGTCGGCTAGCGGTTAATGTGTTTTAGTAACAACAAGTGGGTGGTTGAGTTGTGGTTTTACCACCCACCCAAACAAAAACATATAGCAAAAATGAAGCCCCATTATAGTTAGAAAAACTGTGCTGCAACTGTGTTCGAAACATGTGATGACTTGGTATCTTTAAGGTTAAAAGAGCGGTCACCTCTCCAAGCCATCTGTTAACCACTGTCTGAAAAATGATCATTGTGGACTACAGGTACTGTAAATATCTCCTAAACTTGCACCGTTTAGGAGATATTTACTGTATACTTCGCCGATGATATCATCGGCGCATGCGCTGTGAAGAAACGGCCCGCCGTGCTGTTCCTTCATGAGCGAGTGCCATGACCGGCGACTCCCGCGTGCATGCGTCACGCGGCTCTGGCCAGTCACAGAGCCAGTCTGTGGCCTGGAAGGAAGAGGGGTGTAGCGGTACCCTCATGAGAGCTGCTGAGTGTTGTAGTCCTCCTGTCACCCCGCCCAGCCAAGCACACATTTTCCAGTCACTCTTAGACAGAACACAGTCCTTGCACTTTGTTTTGATTTTTATTGAGGGGAATTTACTTGGATAGGGTAAGGGTATATGGGATGCCCAGTTGATTGAAGAAAATTTACATGGGGCAAAAACTATATACACTCCAGTCTTCACTCCAGCACAACACTTGCTTGCAGACTATTACTCCTCAATACCTCCAGCACTTCACTTGCTTGTATTCCCAGGACCAGCTAGCACTGATTTGTAAGCTGGAACTGACTCAACCAGGCCTAAGGTAGATGCCCTTTGCAGGCAGAGACCGCGGGCCCCTTTTAGTGTAGCAATAAAAATAAGGTAGTTCTTTATTGCTAGCTGTCCATGTAACTACTGAGCCCAGTACCACATCTTCAGGCCCTGCTAGCCCTCATGGTTGCAGCTGCCTCGCTCCACTGCCCATGTTTCCACAGTTCTCTCACCTGGTTCTGCACCCATCCATCTCAGACTGTAATCTCCTAGTCCTCTCAGATATGTCTCCCCAGTCCTCAACTATGCTTCTCTCACCAGCCCTCCTGGCTGCGACCTGTTGCTCCTCCTTAGAGATTTGCCTGGCAGTGCTCTCTGCCGCTGTCCTCTCCTTGCTCCTCTTGGCCAGGACACTTCTGTGTGTTGTAGGAGGGTCCCGTCCACACCCAAGCCCAGGCCCAAGGTCACCCCCCCCCCAGAATGGGGAGCTCTCTCCAAGGCCACCGACAGCCTAGCACTCCATCTCCAACTTCCACCCAAACAACTCCTCCCCAGCTGGGCTGACCCTTGGTAATTAAGGAGGCCTGCCCCCTGCCAATCCAGATTGGGGATTGGTCAGGGCTCATCAGAATACCCCAGGCACCTCCACCTCCCCTCTCCCCCTTTTTCCAGAAAATGCCAGAATGTTCTGGAAAGAAGTAGGGGGACATGGTGATGCTGCCTGTGAGTCACCCAGCACTACCCTGAGCCGCTCCCAGCCCATATTATAAAAGTGAGCCTGGCTGCCAGCCAGACCTGTCTAAATTTACCTACTCTGCCAAAAACCTATAAACATACTTCTAGCAGCCTAGAGGGTGCTACAGGGGCAAACATGGTTTGGGCCTGCGGCTGGGACAGCGCAGGCTTCGTTTGCAGGTAAGTGTCACATAATTTGCTAGTATGTGCTGCATGCTAGCACATTATGCTTTTACTTTGCAGGGTAAAAGAAAGGAAGTAAAATCCATCAGGGTTTACTTCCTCTTTAAGGCCCGTGCACACTATCAGAAAATCATACGAAAAATACCAATTTCTAAGCAATCGTAGGATAATATGATTGTTAGTACACAGCTTTCCAGAGCCGATGAGGACAGGTCGTGTGAAATTATCCAATGGGACAAGCACGAAAATATTTCTCGTATGATTTTTGTTTTAATCAGTACAGTTTTTGTGCAAAAATACAATGCAATACATTATATTACTTCAGCATTTTTATTCTGTAGTACAAGAATGTTTGTAACTTTAGAAAACCCTTCATTTTTGATATGAGACTAGCATGCAAAAATAAAACGAAAATTAGACGATCATTCAACCTATAATCTCATTGTGTGTACTAGGCTTCAGGTTGTCAGGGCTGGGCTCAGCTCTACCTTCTCTGAGCTGGCCGCTCAGCTGTCGGCTAATTGCCAGCTCCTTTCTCTCCACAGTAACCTGTTGATGATATCCTGCTCGTCAGTCCTGCCTACTTAAGCTGTCCAGTCCAGATGATCTCTGCCTTCGCCTTGGTAACATCTCTAGAGAGGCTTTAATGTGTCCTGTTTAAGACTTGCTTGGCTGACATTCCTTCTGGCTCCAGATCCTGCTTTCTGTTCTACTACGCTCATCTCTGGCTCTCTGACGTTTTGGCTTGTCTGACTATCCGTTCCAGTTCCTGAACTCTGGCTATGTTTTTACTACGTTTACTCTGTTTACGTTTTTTTATTATTATTAAACAAGTGTGATTAACTGTACTTCTGTCTCAGTCTGATTCATGATTTCTGACAGTGACCCCCTTTCAAAATTCTTGAATCGCCACACAATTCCAGTATACATGTAAAATATCTGCAGTGGAAGAAGTACAACACCAGCAACAGGGTGACTGGGTAGGGAACACTCTTGCCAATCTGGCTGCAGTAAGATATATGCGATGTAAAAATTTTAATTGGATCAGCTGATCCCTGGCTGACACCAGTCTGGTAAAGTTAATGTCCCAAATATTGTCCCAGTCGTCCCCATCCATCTGAGGGAACACCTCCTCCCATGCCGCTCTACATTGTGAAAGAAACTCACCAGTCGTTGTAAACAACTGTTTGTATATAGTAGATAGGACCCTATTTTGTCCTCTCTGAGTAAGGATTCCAGATCACTCATTTGCAGACTTATGCCCCGTACACACAGTCGGATTTTCTGATGTAAAATGTGCGATTGGAGCTTGTTGTCAGAAATTCCGACTGTGTGTAGGCTCCATCGGACAGTTTCCATCGGAATTTCCGTCGCACAAAATTTGAGATCTGGTTCTCAAATTTTCCGACAACAAAATCAGTTTGCGTAAATTCCGATCGCGTGTACACAATTCCGACGCACAAAGTTCCACGCATGCTCGGAATCAAGCAGAAGAGCAGCACTGGCTATTGAACTTCATTTTTCTTGGTTCATTGTACGTGTTGTACGTCACCGCGTTCTTGACGTTCGCAATTTCCGACCAACTTTGTGTGACCGTGTGTATGCAAGACAAGTTTGAGCCAACATCCGTCGGAAAAAAATCCATGGATTTTTTTGTCGGAATGTCCAATCAATGTCCAATCGTGTGTACGGGGCATAAGACTAGTATCTCCAAATTGGCCATTATACGCATGTTTCAGCTGAAAATAAGGAAACAAGTGAGTATTGGGGAGATGAAATTTAGTTTTCAGAGTATCGAACTAAAGGAGTTTCCCGCCACCCACTATATCCTTCAGTGTCTTAATACCATATTTAGTCCAAATGACTGGATCAGGATACTGAAAAAGTGTGTTAGGTTGGGGTTTCTCCAAAGCGGCGTGTGAGGGGAAATTGCAGTATCACATAATTACATAGTTACATAGTAGGTGAGGTTGAAAAAAGACACAAGTCCATCAAGTCCAACCTATGTGTGATTATATGTCAGTATTACATTGTAGACTTTTTCACGGCATAGAGGGGCTCAAAATCCAAGGAGCACGTTTTTTTGTTTTTTTTTAAGGAGTATAAATTACGCATCGAATTTCCTGACTGCCTATCACATTTGTGTAGGCCCTGGGGCACCAGGACAGTGGAAACATCCACAGAATGGCCCCATTTTGGAAAGCAAGCACTGCAAAGTATTTTCTGAAAGGCATACGGAGTCTTTTGAAAATGTAGTATTTTTGAAAATTGCAGAAAAAAAAATTAAAAGATTTTTTTTTTAACACAAAGTTGTCAATAAGGTATTTCTACACACATCATAGGCATCAATGGCGGCCCGTCCATTAAGGGCGCATGGGCACCGCCCCCTCTATCACACCACCCCCTATATGAGTAATGGATAGATTCATGCATAGCATGAATCTATCCATGGCCGCGGCCACCCCCTATTCATGTGTCAATAAGGTCAATAAGGTATTTCTACACACATCATAGGCATCAATGGCGGCCCGTCCATTAAGGGCGCATGGGCACCGCCCCCTCTATCACACCACCCCCTATATGAGTAATGGATAGATTCATGCATAGCATGAATCTATCCATGGCCGCGGCCACCCCCTATTCATGTGTCTGGCCCTTTTCAGGATGCCGGGCGCTTGAATTACAGTGGCAGGGTGTTTTTTTTAATCACCTAATTAGAGCCATAGTCTCTAATAGGCTTCAAAAAATGGTGAACTCGGAGTGCAGAGCATTGCGCTCGGAGCCCACCCAGGTGTGTTAGAAAAGCAAATGAATGTTCACTTTTCTAACACTGAACCACCAATCAGGAAGCGCGGGTCTGATACCCGTCATCTGATTGGCTGAAAGGACAAGCGATCCTATTGGACGCCTAACAGGGGGAAAGAAGAGACGCATGGCGGAAGCATGGAGGACACAGAAGCCACCACCTGACCCACAGCTCGTTGCTGCCTGACCCACTGCCCGTCCCACAGCTCCCCGCCATCACCTGTTGCCTGACCCGCTACCAAGATGGGGTACGTGCCGGTCAGACAGGGAGCGAGCGGGGGGGTTGGCGGTTAAATGCCCCTGGGGTGGTCACAGTGGCTGCATTTTATGTGCACAGTGGCTGCATTTATGTGCACAGTGGCTGCATTTGATGGGCATAGTGGCTACATTTAATGGCACAGTGGCTGTAATTGATGGGCACAGTGGCTGAAATTGATGGCACAGTGGCTGCATTTGATGGGCACAGTGGCTGCAATTGGTGGCACAGTGGCTGCAATTGATGGCACAGTGGCTGCAATTGATGGCACAGTGGCTGCTTTTGACGGCACAGTGGCTGCATTTGATGGGCACACTGCCTACAATTGATGGCACAGTGGCTGCATTTGATGGGCACACTGCCTACAATTGATGGCACAGTGGCTGCATTTGATAGGCACAGTGGCTGCAATTGATGCTTTTTTTCCCAGAATTTTTCAGTTTGTTTGCGCCCCCCCAAAATTTTGAGCACCAGCCACCACTGATTCTCACAAAGCAAGTGTACAAACTTCAGCACAGGTGCCATTCACAGACTTCTTTGCATTTTCACAATTAATGCAAAACATTCTCTGATTAGATGAGGAGGAGAGGGCGGGCAGTGACATTCTCTGAATAGTGGTTCTCTGAAGCAACCCCCTATGTTCAGAATGCAGCAGGGCAGCCGCTAGCTTCCTACAAGCCAGGAACATGTGTAATTCTGGCAAGCTAACTGTCAGGTTTAACACACACACACCCCAGCAAAAGTCTCCACCACCTCCACAATCCATGCTTCATTAGCTTCAATAGGGGGCAGGTGAAACATTAGGGGTCTAAAAGACCCCTGATGTCATATTAAAGAAAATATAAAAATCACATTGGAGACCTTTTGTCCCCTATGTGATGAAAAATAAAGTTTACTGAAAAAAGTACAAAAACTTTAAGTTACACCCAGGCACTTAACCCTCTAAAACTATTTTTGAGCCTACCCCCACATATATGCACATCTGTACATGAACACATGTCAGGGGCACCTACACACGAAAACCTCAATTGTGCTACACATGTTAAATATTGCCCCGCATGCTGGAGTAAGAGCAATAATTTTAGGGCCTCTAATAAAGTGGCAGTAAACTCCCATGGACATTTTTTACCTAAGGGTAAGCCTATAGTGAGGCTTACCTATAGATACAGTAAACATCTCCTAAATGTGCACCATTTAGGAGATATTTACTTGTGAAGCCAATAGCACACCGTGCCGTTCCTTCAGAGCCGAGTGGTGTGAACAGTGGCTCCCACGTGCATGCGCAGGAGTGATGTCTTTGTGGCTCGTCCAATCAAAGGACCAGAGCCCACCAACCCAGAAGGAAGACCGGGTGAAGGTGGAAGCCCTGTCAGTGGGGATAGTGCAGAAACCAAAGAAGAGCACACACTGCTCCAGGCAAATCTTCAGGTGCAAATGGATAACAGGTGCAGATCCTGGCTCACCACCGTCCAATGCGAATAAAATGAAGAAATGGTCGCACTTGCTTGTTCACAACAGTGAGCAAGCAAGCTATCGCTTGTGAAACGCGTCAACTGCCTGTCCTGTGTTTGTCTGATACACTAGTGACAATAAAGGTTCATCAAGCAAGTTTTTTGGAAATTCAGTGCGACTGTTTCTTCATTTTATTCGCAGTGGTGACAGTGCCCTGCTGGAGGACTTCGTTTTAAGGTAAGTTTCACATAATGCGCTAGTAGTTTGCGATGCATAGCAGATTAGAATTTTGCCTTGCAGGTTTAAAAAATAAACAGCTGGCGGTTTACTACCCCTGTGTGCCTTAAAATTAACTTTAGTGTGTTTTTTTCTGAAATTTTGTGCTTGATAAACTGTTATGCTAATACTGTATGCATGGCAGATTGAAACTATCACCATTTTATTGTCCAGGGGTCTGCTCTCAGAAAATGTATAATATTTTGAGGGTTTTAAGTAATCAGGCCTAAAATTATTTTTTAAATATGCAATAAAAATATTAAAAATGCCGCTGACAGTGAAAAAGGATTATATATACTACTGCAGGCAGCAGAACAGCCACAGAAGCTTATAGTCAAAAAATATATAATTTAATTCCTTTCTAACAGGGTATAATTATTCACACAATTAACCATTATTGGCTTTCATGTTTTTCAAGAACTTTGGGTGGCCAAACAACCACTGGAGCTAAAGAGCCTCATTTAATCTCAGTTGACCACAAACGCATAATTTTTCTGCTTAGCAAAGCCGGCAGTGGTTATGTGCTGCCACCTAGTGTGCCATTTGCAGAATGCACATTCCTTATTGTGAATCCCCCCCAGCTGTTTTCAATCAACCATTTTCCCTAATGGGATATCTTCAGCAGGTTCCTAATATATAGACACATAACGTAAGGCTGTCCATCTGATATTCCTGAAGGCAAGGTGTTGTCAGAGTCAAAGGAAAGTGCCAACAGTAGGTGCTTCCATATAAGAACTTTAAAAGATGTCTGTTACAATGGGTATTTGCAGAAACTTTGTTGGAAGGTTTATACATCATTAGGCATGTTCATTATTTTATGGTTGTAGCAAGACTGAAGTTGTTTAGCATAGTTATATTAAAGCTAACCTACAGTTGTGCCTAGTCTAGACATGGCTGACTTTAATCACTTGATAGCTGTTACTTATTGGGCTATAAACTGTGCAGGAGATTTTGGTAGCTGGATTCTGCTGCTATGATTATTAGCCTCTAACTTGCCTAAATGCCTGTTCAGCATAGGAAATGCTTAAGCATGTTGCAGTGATGTGAGTCAGTGGGTTTTCAATAGCAAAGTATATCGGTGCAAAGCAGATATAAGGGTTTGTTCAGGTGTGTGGCCAGAGGGCAGTAACAAGTGGTTGTGCTGTGGTTTTCCCACCTTCTTAAACAAGAACATACAGCCACTCAGGGTTGTACACATGGTGTAGGCAGCCGTGGCAAAAATGTAAACGTCTGTTGCATTTGTAAGGCTCCATGCACACTGGATGTTAAAATAACATTATAAAAACGCCAGTTGCTTTGCAGTGAGTCTTTTAATGTATTAATGTTTTTGCAATGGCGTTTCTTATTATTTTTCCATGGTAGTTTTTGCTTTTTCAATGGATCAATAACGTTAAAAGCCGGTGAGCCACCTTTTTGAGTGTTTATCAGCGTTTGGCTTTTTTTTTTTTTTTTTTTTTTTTGTCAGAAAAACGACTCCTGAACACGATTTTATGGCATTCAGAAAACATCCCATAAACGTCCATGTGTGCATGGACACCTAGGATAACATAGAGGGGAGTTTAATGGCTGTAAAAAAAATGCCCAAACTCCCAAAAAGGGCCGTTTATGAGCTTCAGTGTGCATGGAACCTAAGGCAGTACTGCCACTGAAAGCAACCCATTATAGTCAGATGGACTGATGCAACTGTAAGCGATACAGGTGATTACTTAGCATCTTTAGGGTTAAAACAGTGGTGACCTCTGAGCTATATGTTAACCACTCTGAAAAGTGATCCATTGTGGATTGCTTTTCAGAATGGAGGCATGGGCTGCCTCATGTGAGAATGAGCCCTAAAACTATACTAGTACTATTGTACCAGGCTTATCCTGGAGCTCTTGCTACTAACAGCACTTTCTGCTTCACATGGAGCCATTCTGCCTGCTATATGTTCCTTCAGTAGGTGGTCTGTCTGATAAGCAGCCAAATGGCCAACTGAAGGAGCTTCCATAACAGGCTGACAATGCTACTGTGAGGCTGTGGCTTAGCGTTGTCTGCTTGCAAGCGTTTTTATTACTGGCAGGATCTCCAGGTAAGAAACGTTGCAATAGGTTTTCAGAACAGTGGTTGTAGCTTGTTAGCCCTCAACAAAAGTAGAAATTTGGATGTAGGGTGATATCATTTATTGCTGATATGATTTCATCTGAACAATCATCTGGTTTAGCGGCAGTTGCCAGTAGACTTGCTATTTAAAAACCAAGGAGTGTACCTCTGCCCTCACATGCTCATTGAGTGGGTCCAGCAACAGTGGGAACAGCTGAGGAAGGCTAAACAAATAGTTCTCAAGTGACCTAAAGATCTAGCCGAAGACTCCACCTTGGAGATGCTATCTCTGCAACTGGGAGACCAAGTGTTACTGAAAATCCAAAGTTTGAGAGAGGTAGCAAATTGGTGCCTAGTTGGGGGGCTACCCCGTAAGTGGAGACACCACCATTTCCCAGCCTGCCAAACAACCAAATTGCCCTGTCTAACAGTTTGCATTTAAAAAAAGTTTTGTTGGTCCATGTCATGGGACCTCTGTATGTGGTCCTAGCTCTAAAGTTTCTAGGGCCTCCATAGTAGGAGCACATATATCAATGGAAAGGGTAAGGGCAGGTGTGCCTGGAGGGAGCCCACCCCTCCTTTAAAGGCATTCAGTACATCTGTGCACCCAATTTGATCAACTGTACAAAAAAAATGGAAACCACCCCAACCTATAACTAGCATGTGCAGCAATGCACATCGTAACGCAAACAATCCCACCATTTCCCTTCTTTGTGCACCTTGCTGCAAAGGCTAGTTATAGGTTGGTGGGTGTTTTTGTGTGGGGTGTTTAACCATCTGTAGTCTCTGGGCTGGATTCTGAACCTCCAGAAGTTCTCCCTAGACCTGTCCCAGGAGGTTCGGTTTCTGGGCTATCAAATCAATTTGCTAGAACAGAATCTTTCTCCTGCAAGAAAAGGACAAGGTCCAGTGCATGGCTGCAATGCTGCAGACCAACCAACTGGTAACAATAAGGCAAATGTCAGCATTGGGGGTCCTGACCTCAACAATGCCAGCTATTCAGTGGGCAAGACTACACAAGTTCCCTGGACACGAAGGTGCAGGTTCCAGCCAAGGTGAAAAGGTCACTATGGTGGAGGAATCAGGAGATCCTATCAAGGGGCCTGGCTTGGGGCTTCTCAGTCAAAAGAAGACTAACAATGGCTGCCAGCTCTTGGGTATTTAGGGGGCAGGGCCCACCTAGAGGAAAACTTTGCCCAGGGAAGTTGGTCCAAGAAGGAAGCGATAAGGTCCTCCAAATTGGAGAGAGTTGAAGGTGATGGCTTTATCTCTAGTGATATTTGCACAAGTTCTCCAGTATCCCCACGTACAAGTGTTGACAGACAATGCCATGGCTTATCTAAACAGATGGGGGCACAAGGCGCAGGTCCTTGGAAGCACTGGCAACAGATTCTTATATGGGCATAGAAACCTTTACTATCCTTGCCTGCAATCCACCTAAAGGGGACCCTGAACAGAGTGGCGGACTTCCTAAGCAGGTACCCCATTCAGCTAATCCCACTGGTTTTAACCGGTTCCCGACCGGCTTCTGTAGATATATACGTCGGCAGAATGGCGCGGCTGCGCAAAGTAACGTACCTGTACGTTACCTTGAACTTGCCGCGGTGTGCGCGTGCCTGCCGCGATCTCCGTGAGTCGGGTCGCGGGTCCCGCGGACTCGATTGCTGCGGGCATACCCGCGATCGCCTAACGGAGAGGACGAACGGGGAGATGCCATTGTAAACAGCATCTCCCCGTTCTGCCTTGTGACAGTGTCACTCGATCTCTGCTCCCTGTCATTGTAGCAGAGATCAGTGACGTCACACACATTGCCCATCCCCCTGACAGTTATAATCACTCCCCTAGGACATACCAGGACCTCCCCGCCCCTAGTGGTTAACCCCTTCACTGCCAGTGTCATTTACACAGGATTCAGTGCATTTTTTTTAGCACTGATTGCTGTATAAATGACAATGGTCCCAAAAAATGTGTCAAATGTCCGATGTGTCCGCCATAATGTTGCAGTCACAATAAAAATCGCTGATCGCCGCCAAAACTAGTAAAAAGAATTATTAATAAAAATGCCATAAAACTATCCCCTATTTTGTAAACGCTATAACTTTTGCGCAAACCAATCAATAAATGCTTATTGCGATTTTATTTATTTATTTATTTATTTTTTTTTTTTTCAAAAGTATGTAGAAGAATACGTATTGGCCTAAACTGAGGAAAAAAAATGTTTAATATATTTTTTGGGGATATTTATTATAGCAAAAAGTAAAAATGTTTTCTTTCAAAATTGTCACTCTTATTTTGTCTATAGCGCAAAAAATAAAAATCGCAGAGGTGATAAAATACCACCAAAAGAAAGCTCTATTTGTGGGAAAAAAAGGATGGCAATTTTGTTTCGGAGCCACGCCGCACGACCGCGCAATTGTCAGTTAAAGCGACGCAGTGCCGAATTGCAAAAAGTGCTCTGATCAGGAAGGGGGTAAATCCTTCCGGGCCTGAAGTGGTTAAAGAAGATCCAACGGGAAGGAGTACCAGTCATTCTAATTACTCAATTTTGGCCAAAAAGGGCCTGGTTCTCGACTGTTCTGGGGATGGCGACCAAACCTTGTTGGCATCTACCTCTCAGGCAAGATTTCCTAATCCAAGGTCCAGTATATCGCCCAGAAGTGGCCAGGCTGTCACTTGCAGCATGGTATCTGAAGAGCAGCTCCTAAAGACTAAGGGGTTCTCAGATCGTCTGGTTGCAACATTGCTATCAAGTAGGGAAAAAGTAATGGGCCATCAATACAAAGGTCTGGAGGGTCTATAACTCATGGTGCAATTAATCTACCTAAGACCCAAGGAGCCTTGCTTCCATCTTGGAGGTTTTTACAGGATGGGGCAGATGGGGGACTAGCAGTCAGTACCTTGAAGGTACAGGTTGCAGTACTAGCAGTTGTTGTGTTTTTTTTTGTTTCGTTTTGCAAGATCAAGGCCTGCGCCAGTTAAGAGTGTTCCTGATCGCCATTACTTCAGCATGCAGGATTAGTGAGCTACACGCTCTGTCAATTAGGAAACCTTATCTCTGTATTTCTGGATAGTTATCCTTGGGACAGACCCAAAATTCTTACCTAAGGTAGCCTCAATGCATAATTGTTCACAGGATATTGTGCTCCCAACCTTCTGTGCTCTCCCATCGGGGGAGAAGGAGACTTTTATTTATTTTTTATTTTTTTTTCCATGTTGGACATCAAAAGGATTTTGTTATGTTGCCTACAAATAACAAAGGACTTTAGACGTACAGATTTGTTATTTGTCCTTTTTTTGGGCATCAAAGGTTGCCGGGCTTCTAAAGGATCATTAGCCAGATGGCTGAAATTATCCATCCTGGAGGCATTCTCGCATGCAGGTTTGTCTCCACTAGCTGGAATTCGTGCACACTCAACCAGAGCGCTTGCGGCCACTGGGGCAGAAAGGGCTGGTGCCACCCCTGAAAAAATTTGCAAGGTGGCAACTTAGTCAAGTTTTCGCACTTTTGTGCAACATTACAGGCTGGACCTCACATTTGGCAGGAAGGTCCTGCAGGCTGTTGTCCCACCCTAAGGGGGTAAGTTTCTGTTACCCTCTCGGCTACTGTCCTGAACTTGTTTTTCCATAAGTCTTTCAGGACAGCAACGACCCGCCCTATTTGTTTCTATGCACTATACTGTGACTAACATGTTTTGTTCCAGCTGGGGCTAGAGGTTTTCTTTTACAACTGATGTGTGGTAGTGAGTTGCTGCCCTTTAAAGATCTGGAGGAAGGAGGTGTTTCCTATGGTCCAGTGGGTGGAGTCACAATCTCTCATGTGCTGTCCTGAAAGACTTATGGAAAACAAGTTACCGGTAAGTCTAACTTTGAAATTTTATCTTTTGTACGTTCCATCTGTTTATGATGTGGCATCTGAAGGTCCTGAGGCCCAGACCTACAACAGATTGGGTGCACACTAGCATCTAAGGACACAGTTTCTTAGTAGCCTTATTGCTGCCTGCAGATTAAACTAGGACTATTCTTGTGCACGAATGTTAATTGGGCCCCAACACTAGCTGGCTGAAGAGTTGGGTCTAAAAACTGCCCCTTACAGCAGCTGCACAGACCATTACATATTGCAAGTGCTAAGAGGTATCGCTCAGGGGACCTTGCACCATATCCTAACTATTTGCAGTGCACTCTACACTAGTTATAATAGTATTCACATTGCAGGTAATGCTTATATGCACTGTTTTCTGCTGACTTGTGACAATTCCAGTTTAGTGGTACCGACCTCTATTCTAAGTTTCTTTGACATACTATCAAACCACCAGTCCTTTCAAACCATTCCAATATATTGAGTTAAATTACCACCAGACAGTCTTGTGTCTATTTCCTGGTTAATCTACAACCAAGTTAAAGCGATCAACAGTCCTATTTTATAAGTGCTCGCAGTGACTCTGATTCAACCAGGTGTGTCAGAAGGACTGAGGTTGTTCTTGGAGCCAAGGTGCAGAACAGAGCCCAAATTACCAAGCGGCTCCTTTTGGGGGTAGCGCTACACATGAGTGGTGTTGAACCAGGGTCTATTCAAATTTGCAGGGATAAAAGGAACCTGTCAGGAGAGATATAAGGGAGTTAACTGTACTACCTAAATTTTAAGGGTCCATTTACACATTGACCTTGTGTTGCTCAGTACTTATTTTTCTGGCTATTTTTCTCTTCCTCTGCTGCCTTCCCGGTGTGCCTGGGCTCTCCCATCCCACCAGAGGACCGAGCGACCAGCCAGAACATCCGCTGGCTGGCCGGAGACTCGAACAAAGTCAGAATTGGGTCTCGGATCTAGTAACCTGGAAGCAATGTCATGACCAAAGACCTTGTACTGCCCACTTCCTGTTTCTTCTTCTCTGGTAAAAAGCCTAGGCTTATGACATTGTGCATCCCACTCTCACTCAGTCTTTTTGAGTGTTTCAGCATGGCACATCTAGACTTGGCAATATTTGCCCACTTTTTGCAAAACCACTCCAAATCTTTCAGATTGCATCTCCTGTGCACAGCCCTCTTCAGATCACCACACAGATTTTTCAATGGGATTCAGGTCTAGGCCATTCCAAAACTTTAATCTTCTGGTAAAGCCATTCCTATTGTTTTGGATGTATGCTTTGGGTTGTTGTCATGCTGAAAGATTAAGTTCTTCATGTTCAGCTTTCCAGCAGAAGCCTGAAGGTTTTGTGACAATATTGACTAATTTGGAACTCTTATCTCCCTCTATCTTGACTAAAGCCCCTGTTCCGACTGAAGGAAAAACGGCCCCAAAGCATGATGCTGCCACCACCATGCTTCACTGTGGGTATGGTGTTCTGGTGATGTGCAGTGTTTTTGCGCCAAACAGATCTTTTGGAATCGTGGCCAAAAAGTTCAACCTAGGTTTCCTCAGACCATGACACATTTTCACACATGCTTTTGGGAGACTTCAGATGTATGTTTGCTAAATTTAGCTGGGCTTGGATGTTAAAAGGCTTCCATCTTGCCACTCTACCCAATAGCCCAGACATATGAAGAATACAGGAGATTGTTGTCACATGGACCACACAGCCAGTACTTGCCAGATATTCCTGCAGCTCCTTTAATGTTGCTGTAGGCCTCTTGGCAGCCTTCCTGACCAGTTTTCTTCTTGTCTTTTCATTAATTTTGGAGGGACGTCCAGTTCTTTGTAATGTTGTGCCATATTTTCACCACTTGATTGTCTTTACTGTGGTCCATGGTATATCTAATGCCTTGCAAATTCTTTTGTACCCTTCTCCTGACACCTTTTACAATGAGATCCCTCTAATGCTTTGGAAGCTCTCTGGGGACCATGGCTTTTGCTGTAGGATGCGATTTAAAAATGTCGAAAGACCTACTAGAACAGCTGAACTTTATTTGGGGTTAATCAGAGGCACTTTAAATGATGGCAGGTGTGTACTGACTCCTATTTAACATGAGTTTGAATGTGATTGCTTAGTTCTAAACACGGGTACACCCCCAGTTATAAGAGGGTGTGCACACTTGTGCAGCTTTTATTTTTTATTTTTTGAGTGGGAAATTCAGAATATTACTGTAACAAGGGATGTTTACATTGCTTGTGAAAGCAATAAAAGTGATCAAAATCTTTTAAAGGGCTGGAGGAAAAGAGCGCACCCCATTCCTCTGTGCTCACGCGAACACATACATAAGTCGCGCCCGCATATGTTAACCGTGTTCAAACACATGAGGTGTTGGCGCGATCATTGGAGAGCAATAATTCTAGCGCAATACCTCCTCTGTAACCTGTAAAAACGTAAAGTGTTGCCTATGACCACCTACCTCTAAAAAAACAAAACAATAAAAAAAAAACATAGCAGCTGCTTGGGTGTGTATGCATTGCCATGGCCTTGATGACTAGCTTCATAATGTGGTAATTTTAACTTAACATGTCAAGTTTCACAGGCAGCATCGCCTGTCAAATTTGCCTGAGCTTAATGGGGCTGCGTAGCAACCACAAGCCAAATACTTGGCTTGCAGTTGTAACACAGCAGTTCCAATGCAAGATTCCTATTTGGCTGGATATTCAGGAGGCAGTGTAGTGTAGCTGTGGGCACAGGCTTTAGGCGCTGTTGCTGCCAGACGAGCACTGCCAACTACCTATCTATGCAGCGAAGGCGGAAGGCAGAGTACTGTTGAGATCACCTTGCAGATGGCGCTGGAGGAGCAGGATCGGAAAATGCAGCTACCTGCTCCAGCCTGCTTCTATTTAAAAAAAAAAAAAAAAAAATATTAAACTCAAAACTCTGCCTGAATAAGTGGCTGCTGGTGCTGTATCAAGCTGTCAAGGGGTTCTTTCTTACACTTGCCGAACCAACACTAACCCTGGTTCTCCCCCCGAGCCAGGGAGAACTGACATTCCTCCTCGGGGTGCAGGTTACTGAGCATGGTGGGTGTAGTGCAAGTTGAAAGATTGGGTGCCAGTCACTTTGTTGCATTCACAAAGATTTTATTGTCTCCTTAACAAGAACCGAGGAGAGGGTTAAGGGCCAGGACACCCTTGGGTAGATGCAAAAGCAATTAGCAGACTCCATGGACCAAAAAATAGTAATGGGCAGTTGGCTATACAGGTAAAAGGCCTTTAGGCTGGATGCATTGCACTATTTTACAAAAAGCCCAGGAAGTCATTAGACCCAAAACTTAACCCTTCCTTAGCCTGGGCAGCTAGACCTCACGTACAAACACTACAGTTCCCTAGTAGCATGATGGGAGATCTACAATAAGTGTTTGGTTAAATTCTTTTTGCTTCCAACAGAAAGGTGGTGAATGAATTTTTTTTTTTTTTTTTTTTTTTTTTTTTTTCATGGACGAGGTAAGTGAGAGATGAACACATTAAGATGGCTTGAGCAGAAAATACATTAGAAAAGGCTGCTATTTATTATGAAGAGAGACAATTGAGTACTGTCCATGATGATTTTTTTTTTTATTTGCACTAACACAATTTTTCAGGACAAGCTTTTGCGGTATGTCCCATTCAAGTTCAAGCAGTACTCTTGGACCTTGAAGGGGACATGTCCTGAAAAATTGTATCGCAGGCATTACTCGATTTTCTCTGTCGCAATTGCACTAATACTGCTACAATTACCTCAAGTATTACCGTATATACGCGACTTACACACGAGTCACCGCCGTCTGCCTACATGATCAGCGTGTCATGCGGCCAGCGTGTGCTGCATAGACTCTGCAGCGGCTCTCACTGTTCAAAGGCCGCGCCTCCTCCTCAGTAATATGCTGTACAATGGCTGCCTATCGGACATTCTCTCATCCTCGTCCGTGGTATGAGGATGAGAGAATGTCCGTGATAGGCTGACCACGGACTGCTGGGAAATGGAGTTTTTTGGACGAGGAGGAGGCGCGGCTTTTGAACAGTGAATGGCCACCGAATACTACATGCTGATCGGTGCAGAGCGGCGCACGGAGGATGCACGGGACACAGGTAGGTATACAGCTGCAGATGGGCATTGTTGACCCTCTTTTTCCACTTGCATTAGCTGCTGCATTTCTCACCCTCGTCTTATACTTGGGCAAATCACTTTTTTTTTTTTTTCCCTTTTTTTTTTATTTTTTATTTTTTTTTAATTTTTTGGTAAATTAGGGCCTCGACTTATACTTGGAACGACTTATACTCGAGTATATACGGTAAGAGTGAAATTCTGCCTAAAAAGGCTTTTGATGGAGTAGGAAGTACTTTGGCTATCAGTTTATCCCTGCTAGAGGGTTTTGGCATTTGTTTTGGTGGTTGTAAAACTCAGATATTAAATATGAACAAAGCAGATCATTTTATACCGTTGTCTCAATTAAAAGGACTATGGCATTCTATCTGCTGTTCTCTATCAGCATGAGCATGAATCACCTCTGACAGTTTCCCAACATCAAGAGAAAAATGGTGACCGAGAAGGGACCTCCAGCAGATTGATGGCCTCAGCTCTGTCCCTGTGTGGAGGGGGTGTGTCTCTTCCCTCCAATAAGCAGCTCTGCAGAATGTGACTTCAGCTCTCCACTCCTTCACCCCAATCCCCCCCCCCCCCCCCCATGGGGACACTGGTGTTGGTCACTACTGTCTGCAAAGGGATTTCCTTTTGAAAATAAAGAGGGGCAGATGACAATTTTAAACTAAGAATGGTTTAACCACTCCCTGTTCTATCAAATGGGCGGGGGGGGGGGGGGGGGGATTTTGACATTTGGTTATACCCTGATCTAGGAAATACAGACTTACATTGTGAACTTTTTTTTTTTTTTTTTTTTTTTCCTTCTGAAACCCATTTTGTCCTGAAATGCTGTTAAACAAAACTGAAAATATTGGTTCTGCTTTTTAAAGGTCACAATGTCAAAGTCATCAAGTGCTTCTGGACCACAGCAAGTAAAAAAGTACACACTGAGAGTAGCCCTGAAGAAGGTTGAGTACCATTCTGACAGCAGCGAGGAGGATGAAGAATTAAAGAAGCCTCCAGTTGTCCCATCAAGTGATTCTGAGGAGGAGCCACCAAATGCATTTCTGCAGAGAAGAGCCAAGAACATTGAGGATAACAAAGCCATGGTTTGTACCAGAGGTGGCCAAGGAGCAAGCCTATTTCCCCCTCCCCCAGTGAGGACTGGGCTGACCATTTACTATAATGTTACTTGTGGGTAACTATTGGGCTACAATGCTTACAGGTGGTCTGGCCCCTCAGCATTGTGGGTGTGTGGTTTTTTTTTTTTTTTAATACACCAGGTATGCAGTTTGATACTGTGCCTCACAGAATTCCTGCTCTTCCAGGTGCCCAAAGCACTGGGATTTAATGCTGAGAAGCCAAACCACCCATGTGCCTTGGGCCTTATGCATGGCCTTTATGTTGCATTAAGTATGATCACTGACACCACAACTGTAGGTTCCATTGAGAAAGCTGTTCTAGGGCGCACTGCACATATTATTCTGAGTAGTCTGAGGTAACTTTTGCTGGCATTTCAGTTGTGTTTAGTAGACCAGATGTCCTATGACTTAAATGAAATGGGTTGGGTTGCCATGACTCATTTTATTTGGACCCATTTTATAGAAGTTGGCTTCTCCTATAAAGTCTTGCAGTTTTAAGCATGGTGTATGGTAACATTTTGTCAAAGAGTAAAATCCCTATGTTTTTATAGTGTACTTTGTGGAGCCAAAAAAGCTAATTTTTATAGAATTTGGTTTTAGTGTACGACAGGACCTATTTTTAAAGTGAATCTGTTTTCTAACCTTGCAGCTGGCCAAGCTTATGGCAGATTTGGAGAAATTGCCAGGACACTTGGAGTCAGATTCCAATAACCAGAACCATGTGACTCCGGTAAATGCATTTTTGTCTCTTAAGCATTCACTATAGGTGCAAATGTCTGTTTTGGTAGGGGTTGCATTTGTGGGATCTTTGAGTACCCCCTTTTTTTTTTTTTTTTCCCTGCATTAGAAGTACTCAAGACGCTCCAGAGGATCACTTGTAGCAGCTGAACCAAGAAGGAACCCAGAGCGTGCCACACGACGTGTGACTCGCTCTATGGGAACAGTGCTGCCCTCCTCACCAGATAAGAACACAGACAATCAGAGCCTTGTGGATCAGCTATTGGAAGAGGTGAGTGATGTGTGATAAAATTTTAAATGTTGTTGGCTTTAGCAGTTATATTCTGGAGAATGCAGCACAGGGCTAGAATGCTGATTCTGTCCACTAGGTAGGGGTGCCACCTTTTCTTCAAGCCAAACCAAATTACTTTAGCAGTGCACGGCAACTTTTTGGTAGTACATTAAATTCATTACCACTGTACAATGCATGGCAATTTTTTTTATAACATTTCTAATCCTATGGAGTTCCCCTTTACATCAGTCAACAAAGTTCCTCTTTGCATTTGAAATACGCAGGGTTCGTTCCCCCTTTGCATCGAGAGGGGA
Source organism: Lithobates clamitans (assembly GCA_037952925.1). Taxonomy (NCBI): domain Eukaryota; kingdom Metazoa; phylum Chordata; class Amphibia; order Anura; family Ranidae; genus Lithobates; species Lithobates clamitans. The sequence continues at coordinate 59,960 of JBBGZY010001303.1, forward strand.
CTCTTATTCAAGGAGGAACACTGAGAAACTCTGGTAACCAGGGCTCCCACTTATAACAGTTCCCAGCACTCCCCCTTTAATCAGGGTTCCCAGAGCCCCCCTTACATCAGTCTACAGAACTTCCACTGTAAATGGGAACTCTGTGGAGTCTGTAAGGGTGTCGTGCAGTGTCTGCAGAGCATCCCTTACATCAGGGTCCCCCTTGCATCAGTGTACTAACTTGGGGCGGTGCAGTGACTGACAACTCATGGGGCCCCCAGGCAATTGGAGATCATTGGTCCCCCAGGTTTAAAGATGGCAGCCATCTTTGTGATCCAACATTAATGTGGCAGGCCCAAGCGGAGGGGCACTGAGCTCTGCCACTTGCATATACAGCATTTTGGGGCTCCAGGCATACTAATAGGCACTGGAGCCTCTCACAGTGCATGGGGCTTAATTATGCCACATATTAAGTGTGGCTTTTTAGTCGTGTGCTTTTGTTTTTTGTTTTTTTGTCCTACAATGCTGTTTGGGGGGGGGGGGGGGGCGGCTTTGTTGAGATATCGGGTCTAAACCCCTGAAGTATCACTTTTGAGATACTGAATGTGTCTGCAGTCCCTTTATGTACAGGAGAGGAGTGTGTAGGGTATGACGGGGGCAGAATGGGAAGATTTCTTGCAGTGTCTATGGGGTGACCAGGGAGCGATATTTGGAAGATAAGGAAAGTTAACATGGAGTGGTGTCCCTCAGCTGGGGGGTAGGAAGCAACTCAGATTGTGCTCATTCACTATTATTTACAACAATAATTAGTACAACAGTACTAAATGAAAACAACCACCAGCCTAGCACTGTGTATCTCCAGATATTGTGAAGGTAATTTATGACCATTCCATACCCCCAACAGTCCCGGATTGGGTGGGACTGTCCCGCATTTATACCCCTTTTTTTTTATTTTTTTTTTTTGTCCCGCATCACTCTATCTGTTAATTATATAGTAACTTCCAGCGCAAGTGTGAATATCAAGCACAGCCAGGGATTGGCCAGAAAACCCGCTGGGTGTGCTCTGTGCAGCTGTCAAATTCGAGCTGTGATGTCGGATGGGACTGTTACTCATAACTGTCCCTTTGTCAAGTCATCAGCATATAGGGAAACGGCCCGCACGTACACATGGCTGAAAAACCCAGTCGGCAATGTGGAGGCACCGCACTCACAGCATGGCTTCTGAAGTTGTAGCAGCCTCCCTGCTCTGCGCTGAGAATGGGGACAAGAGCTGGTCTGAGTGCAGCATGATCTAGAGGAGGTGGTGAGCTGCACTGTTATCCTTATCTCCTTCCTGCTTGGGGAGGGGAGATTGGGAGCTGGAAATGACCAGACTGTGCACTGAAAAAAGAAAACAAAGCTGTGACAGAGCCAGCTACAGAAAGTTACTTTTACAAAGATAAGCTTGGGGAAGGCAGTGTGTGTATAGCTGAGGAGAGGTGCAATAGTGAGATGTGAAATGAATGGACTCTGTACCTCGCGCTCTCTTGAACCCTGTGCATAACTTGCTCCATAACTCTGATAACTCTGTACGTAACACACACCAGAACCCTGCACTTTGTGCCTAGCACTCTCTGTACATGATGCACTACAAATGAGCAGTTTTGGATGGCCTGACCACTTTTAACCCTTTCATGCCTAAGCCTATTTCTGACATTTTGTTGCTTACAAGTTAAAAATCCGTATTGTATCTATCTAATCTATCACGCTTCCATGATTTTACATCGGAGACCCGATCAGAGCTGAATTTGGCTCTCAGCCTAGCCGGCGGATGCGCCGGCTGGTGGGACGTGTGTGTTACCTCCCGCTCCTTTAGGATAACAGCTGGGCGGCTTTTAGCTGCATCGGTTGTTATCACCTAAAGAGCCAACTGCCTGCTTTAAATACGGTAACGGGGTTATGGCTGCAAATGCATACATGCCCCCCACCCCAAAGCACCTTGTCCCAATGTTGATGGGGACAAGGGCCTCTTCCCAACAACCCTAGCCAGTGGTTGTTTGGGTCTGTGGGTGGGGGGGCTTAACGGAATCTGGAAGCCCCTTTAACAAGGTGGAGGGGGGCCCCAGATCCCAGCCCTCACTTTATGTGAATGAATATGGGGTATGTTGTATCTATACCCATTCACCCAAAAAAAAAAAAAAAAGAAAAAAAAGTACACCGGTTTTTGACAATAATATTATTATTTTTTTTTTTTTTTTTTTGCGGCTCTTCTGAATTTCCTCTTCCACCGCCGGTTCTCCTCTACACTGTCTTCTCCCTTGTGCTGTAATGCTGGGTCCACCGTGTGCCATTACTTGTATAGCCATGGGGTGTGGCCACCCAGTGATGTCATCCGGAGGCCCTGCCCTTTGTGACATCACCACTCGAGGCATAATGAAGGGGTGGGGCCTCCAAATGACGTCACTGGTTGGCCACGCCCCATGGCTATAAAAGTAATGGCACACGGTGGTCCCAGCATTACAGCGGGAGAGCGCATTGGGAGAAGACAGTGGAGAGAGGAGAACCAGCGGTGGGAGAAGATGGCAGCGGAGGGAAAAGAATTGGAGGATAAAGAAATTGGAAGGAGAAGAGATGTCAGCGCTGCTTTAATAAATTACTTTGTCAAAAACCTGTATACTGTTTTTAGGGTTTTTTTTTTTTTTTTTTTTTTTCTTCAATGTACCCCATACTCATTCACATTGGGTGGGGGGGTTGGGATCTGGGGGCCGTAAGCCTCTCCTCCATGCAAAACACATGAGCCCCTTTTTGGAGTTTGCAAAAAAGTGCCTGAAGGACTTCCAAACTGAGGAATAAGATTCTGTGGTCAAAACGGTTTGGCCCCCGTTCTAAATGTTATGTCTGGAGGAAACCTGACCCTGCTCATAATCTGCCCAATACAATCCCAACAGTAAAGCATGGTGGTGGCATCTTGCTGTGGTGGTGGTTTTCAGCAGCAGTGACTGGGAGACTAGTCAGGGTTGAGGGAAAGCTGAATGAAGCAAAGTACAGAGCTCCACAAACTGTTCCACTGCGCTCAGGACCTCAGACTGGGCCAAAGATTCACCTTTCAACATGACAATGATCCTAAGCACGCAGCCAAGACCGCACAGGAGTGGCTTGGGGTGTATTTGTCAAATTGCAGTAGAATTATCATATTTTGTAGATACTCATTTGTTGTTTTGTGATCACATCCTGGTGGTAGTGGCAGCTAGATTTATTGCACATGGTTTGTCAATTTCTGCATTTATTGGTACTTTTATATTCACGCACCACTAGGTTGCAGCACACAACTACCACATATCCTAGGCATTGAGCATTATTACCAGTGGCAAAGTTGAGCTGGACCAAGCCAAGTTTTAGAGATCAAAGTAACAAATTCATCTTGCAGAGAATACCCAAAAATGTCAGCTATCGCACAACCTAAACACCCCTTAATGTAAATTTTCTATACATCACTTTCCCTTTTTAAGCACTTCCCACTACACTTAAGCATTTACCAAACATTATTTGCTTTTGAAACTTTTCAACACTTCCTAAACAATGAAAATGTGCCATGAATACTATAGGCATGTTAATGAGCTTTGTGTTGTCCTTAATAATCAACACATGTTAACGAGCCCTAAAAAACCGCCAGCAGGTTTTTATTGCAGAAGAGACAAGTGCTGTCAACTGCAATAAAATGCCCCTACCTGTCTGCTTTGCTGTCTAGTAAAAAACACTAGTGTTTTTTTAATTTGGACAAATGACTTGCAGAGTTGCCAGCAGATAAAGGGTTAAACTGCAGATACAAAAGATCAATAGCAATGGCTTGATCAATCCTTGAGAATGGAGTATAAGACAGCAAAGCACAATGCATGCAGACAGAATGGCAGACTCTCTGGAGATAAGCAAGCAGCATCCTGGGCTCATGCTGCAGAAGATGGAGCCTTTGACTTCACATTACTCAACTGCTACATTTGCCTTCATCGTGACCTTCTCTAAACTAAAAGGATTTTCCTGCCTGTCAAACTCCTGAAAATGAACATCACCGGGTCAAGCCCTTCAAAGTGCCTTTTCTTGTTTTCATTGATAAAACCTTAGTCATAGTCATTTTTTTAATTATTGTAAACTACCCCATTTTAATGTATTCTCCCTCTAAATTAAGAGAGAACCAATAAGAAGGCGGCGAAGCAGTCGACCTAGCATTCATACTATTCCCCATGTTGTTCGTCCAGTAGAGGAAATTACTGAGGATGACCTGAAGAATGTGGCTGACAATGTAAAGGAAAAGGTGTACAACACTGTGTATGTGAGTAGCTAATTTGGTGTTTTCTTGCCATTTATAGTCCTAGCAGTGTCTGAGTACCTTGTGATTATTTTGACAGCACATTATCTCTTGAATTCATACTTGTATGTGGTGTTTTTTTTCTTTTTTTTTTTTTTTTTGCATTTAGGGTTCTACTTGCCATCAATGCCGACAGAAAACTATGGACACAAAGACAAACTGTCGCAATGTAGAGTGTAGAGGAATTCAAGGACAGTTCTGTGGCCCATGTCTGAGGAACAGATATGGAGAAGATGTATGCAAAGCTCTTCTAGATCCAGTAAGTAAAGGGGTTCATTTTTTGCTTACTGGTATTCCTGGTTTGAATGTATCATATTTTTTACAATTTTGTGTTTGGCTGCAGGCTGGATACATCTGATTTAATACCTTAGAAAGCTGACATTGGATCGTTGTGCCCCCTAAAACAGCCTTTTTGGTTGCACAAACATCCTATTTGAAAGGGGAATTAAGTTTAAAACTATATTTGGGGGGATGAAAATGATACTAGACTGCTCTGGACAATATTGGCTTTCCTGTTGAAGGTGATTTTATAAGGCTAGAGAGGAATACCACTAATGTTGCATGATGTATTCTGTAGTACCTGTAAATGGAGGGAATAGGTTTCCTTCAATTTCTAGCGGTCAGTGATTGATATGTAGACCACAATATGGATCATCTGAAAAGAGGCTTCTATTCTGCCACAGGAAATTGAGCCGAGTAAGCCTTAAAGCGGAGTTCCACTCAAATTTTTAACTTAATCCTACCTCCTTCGTTAATTGCATAGATGTTCAAATGCCACACAAATGTTTTTATCGCTGTAATTACCTTTTTTATATTTTACTTTATTGTGGCACTTCCTGTCTCTCCTCCCATGGGAGTAGGCGTGTTTATTGCCTTTCCCCGGCGCCGCACTGTCTCCTGGGAGCTTAGTGTCAGGCTTCCCAAGATTCAATCTGGAAACTATGATCATGCACGTGAACAAGCTGTGAATTAACAGTATTCAATGCTTGTGGGCTTCACATGCCCACAAGCAAGACAGAAACAGCCAGCATCACATTTTTTAAGTTATTCTTCAGTACAAAAACAGACAGGGGCAGAAATATTACACCCAAACTGAGTATTTTGGGATTAGCAAAGTGTTTCAATGACCAAAAAAAATAAAAAATTGGTCGCCGGACTCCCGCTTTAATACTTTCACTAATCTCCTGGTTAAGCTGGCTCTTGCTTCAAATTGCCCTGATTTAAAAACAATGACTTGAAATTTGAGTCTCTACCAAGAAATGAACTGGACTTTCTGTTTTAAAGATCTTGGACATCAATTGATTTTTAGCAGTAGTTCCTTGAAAGATTTTCTGTGCAAACTCTTCGCCTGGACCGTTGGAGAACTAACTAGGAATTCTGCTGGGGAAGTAAAGGGACTTCATGGCTCCTCCAGCATCAATTTCCCTACCAGAGTTAATACTGCCAAGGCTGGTATCTTCTTTTTAGAAGCGTGTAATCCATTAGGCGGAGCGCTTTAAAACGTGTTCTCTGCAATAAATGCAGAGTTGCTTGTCTGGGCCACTGAGCCAGGGGAAATGGGGGAATTGGTCTCTTACTTTTGGAACCTAAAGAATGGTTTTGGCAAAAGCCCTATGGATATGTAGTTAAAATCTGTAAAGGTTGGGTATGGAATAGACCAGAAGTATGAGCCTAGATGACCAGTAAGAATAAGGGAGGTTTTTAATTTGCTCTAATCTATGTCTCTTTAGGACTGGACCTGCCCCCCATGCAGAGGGATCTGTAACTGCAGTTTTTGCCGTCAGAGAGATGGTCGCTGTGCTACTGGTATTTTGTTTCCTTTAGCCCGTTATAACGGCTATAGTGATGTCCATTCCTACCTTGAAAGGTAATGGGCTCCTACACATTGACTAAGTATGTTTTCCAGTAATCTACACAAGCATCTAGTATACTCTTTGTGTGTGTGTGTGTGTGTGTGTGTGTGTTATGGCTTTCACAAATGCACATCAAGCCAGACTATACAGTACTTATTGGTTAACCACTTTTTATTTTAGTTTGCAGAGAAGAAAAAATGAGAAAAGTGATGAAGACTCTCCTTAGGAGACCTGGCAGAAGGCTGCATTATTGTTAGTTTTTAATGTTGCTTGCTCTTGGTTTTTATGTTTGCTCTTAGCTGTGAGAAATTTAAATAAAATGTTAATTTCTACAAATTGCAATGGTTTGGGTATAAAGCGATATAAAAATAAGCATTGAGTTACTAGTTGGAGGTTACCTCAAGTGTAAACATGAAACAAGGACAACTTGTGTATGTTCATTCAAGGATCAATATGTGTAAACTGAGTGCACTTGCTTTAGAGGAGCCTAATGTGACTTTCAGAAAGAATCCTCCACCAAACCTTAAATTCAGTGGTTTTATTGGAATTATAAATATGGTAACATGGCCCATTATTGCTTGCATGGAACAGTATATTGCTGACTGCATATAAAAAGGTTTGTTCTCTGCTCAATCTTGGTAACTGTTTCTGAAAAGTATTAGATCTCAGTGCCAGGCTCTGTACTTCTCCACCCCCTTGTGGTTCCTGTTGCCTATAGTCACGTGTCTTGTTATGCAGCAGGGTTTTTTTTTTTTTTTGTTTTTTTTTCTTTGCCTCTTTAAAGGCTAAGTTCACCTTTATTAAAAAATTATTACAGGTGCCATGTCTGGCTCCCGCAGACACTTGCATACAGCTCTTCCCATACCTCTGTATGGGCTGTCTGTTACTAAGCTGCAGAACTAAGAGTGCTGATCAGTGCCCTCGTAGTCTATTGAGAACCAGAAGTCTGTCTGCCATAGTGGCAGATGGGACTTTTAGTTTGTTAATTTTAGTTTATTCGTTTACAGATATCTGAATGACACGGTTGTGCGGGCAGAGCTGAGATGTGGCTGCAGGGAGGAACCTGTCAATGGGACCCGAATGTCAAAAAAATCAAGTGCCCATTTTGAAGGCTTATATGCATAATTGTGCATACAATGGTTATAGGGGTCCGGGTCCTGCCCTGGGGGACATGTATAAATAAAAAGTTTGTAAACATTGTTTTTAAATGAGCAGTGATTTTTAAAGTGAAAGCATAAATTGCTTCCAATATAGTGCCTGGGGGGTCCCCCTTAGTCTACCTGTAAAGTGGCAGATCTGTACCATGTCTAGAATCTGCTGCAGCAATAATTGCATTTATAAAGCCAAAAAAATGACATTTTTTCCCCTGCAAGCTGCCTTTTATTTTGCTCAGCAACAGCTGGGGAGCCGGGGTGAATGATGTTCCCAGTGAAATGTAGTGCACTGGGAACAAGATTAGAGATTTTTTTTTTTTGGATACATTCTGGTGTCACTTTGACTTTGGATAGAAGTAACGGGTGCATAAAAATTGGTCTTTGGGTGTTGGCGCCTTCCCACTGTAACCCTATAGAGCTACTCTTGATGAAGGCAAGAATTGGCCTTGCTGTAAATTAAAATGATATGCACCTGTCAAACAGGTGCAGAAAAATTGGTATTTGGGTGTTAATTGTGCCCATGAAACCTAAACCAAAAAAATTCTTCCAGATGAAATGATTGAACTCCCTCAAAGCTAGGCAGCCTTGAAGTCCTGCAGAGATTACACATCCCAAAAAAAGACTTAATCAGGGACATCAACATCGGGGACTTCATAGTTGGTAATCCAGGACTGAATTTTTTTTTTTTTAATAAAAGTCAAAATGGTCCACAGACTGTTTCTATGATCAGTAACAAAACCTCCTGCAGCACTAAATGCCTGTTCTGAAAGCACGCTGGATGCAGGGCAGCCCAACAACTCAATAGCATACTGGGCAAGTTCTGGCCAGTGGTCTATTCTCATGACCCAGTACCTCAGTGGATCATTCAGCTGGAAAGCTCTCCATCTCTGTTTTGGCCCCGATGTAATCCTCCACAATGTGATGCAGACGCTGCCGATGGGTTGTGGAAGCTCACAGCCCTGGGCAGTGAGGACTAAAAAAAAAAAAATTCCGAAATGCCTCATTTAGGCGGACGCCTTCTCCAACACTCCTCTCTTAACCAACAGAAGACTCAAAATGATGTTTTCCACCACACTGTAACCTACTGGAGTCAGGAAAAAATGTTCAATAAAATCCTCTTTTTAACGTGTCCTCGTGATTCTGTCCTCGTGATTCTATCTTCGGCACTCTCTGTGGGGACGGGATGAGTTCTGAGACCTTACCCTTAGAACGGTGGTCAAGGAGTGTTGCCAACCAGTAATCATCCTTCTCCTTTATGCCATGTATTCTTGGGTCCTTTCGCAGGCTTTGAAGTATAAGGTTGCCCATGCGCCTCAAATTTGCAGAGGCTTGAGAAGCAGACTTCTCGGGGGTCACTCAGGATGACAGCATCTGGAACTTCCTCCTCCCAGCCATGTACTACTCCCAAGGGTCCTGGGGTTGGTTGCTTATAGATTGATGCGTGTCTTCCTCTTCTTCGAAGCCTATGAAGTGCCAGAATCCTCCTCCCCCTCTTGTGTGTTCTGTGACAGGAATGATGGTGTCTAGATAAACTGGGCCTTGAGAGGAAAGGCTGCTTTGCCTCCAGTGCCCTGTCCATAATGCAATGCAGAGTCTGCTCCAGCAGAAACACAACAGGGATTGTGTCGCTGATGCATGCACTGTCTCTGCTCACCATCTTTGTGGCCTCGTCAAATGATGACAATACTGTGCATACATCCTTAATGATCAGCCGTTGGGGTGGGAAAAAAAAAAAAAAAAAAATCAGAGGCGACCTTAGCCCGTCATTGTGCCATACTGGCACAGGTACTCGTTGACAGTCCTCTGTTGCATGTATAGCTGCTGCAGCATTGCCGAAGTTGAGTTCCACCTGGTGGGCATGTCACAAATCAGGTGGTTTACGGGCAGGTAGAATTTCAGCCAACCAAGCACTGGCTGTGTATGACCACCTGAAATGGCTACAGACTCTTCTGGCCTGTTTTAGTACATCTTGCAACCCTGGGTACGTACTTTGGAAACACTGCACCACCAAATTGAGGACATGTGCCAGGCATGGCACATTTGTCAACTTTCCCTGTCTAAGGGCTGACAGGAGGTTTGAGCCATTATCTGACACCACCATTCCTGGCTCCAGCTGGCGTGGTGTGAACCACCTCTGGGCCTGTCCCTGCAGAGCTGCAAGAATTTCTGCTCCGGTGTGGTTTCTGTCCCCTAAACGCACCAGCTGGAGCACTGCATGGCACTTTTTTTTTTTTTTTTTTTTTTAGCCTGACTCATGGAATAGCCCTTTGAACACTTGGGGGGGTACCTGATGATGATGTTCATAGGACAATTCTGCAGAAGAGGGTAGAGCTCACAGGTCTGGCATCACCACCAGCTATATGGAGAAGTGGGGCCACAACAAGCTGCAGCACCGAGCCCTATCCGGCATCCTTTCGAGTTGCAAGCAGCATTACCCAGTGTGCTGTGAACAAAATATATTGTCCCTGCCCATGCTTGCTGGACCACGTGTCAGCAGTAAGCTGGATTTTTATGGCTGACTGCCCTGCCCAACGATGCCAAAACATTCCCTTCCACATGATGACACTGCCTTACAGGAATAGTAGTAGCGACTAGGAACCTGCCATTGTGGTACAGCACATTGTGCAAATTCATGGAAGAGGGCATAATCCACCAAGCTGAAAGGCAGAAGTTGGAGACCCGACAGCTTTGACAAGCTTGCATTTAGGCGCTAGGCATATCGGTGGCAGGGACTTTTTTTTTTTTTCCTGCTGCAGCAGATTGGGCAGAGAAATTTGCTGTTTACAGCAGGTGCTGTGCTGCTGGCAGATGCGCTGCTAGGACCAGGGACACCCTGTGCTATACCATCATCCCTGTCAGTGGAGGCTGCTGAGAGGTAATGACTCGGCATAGCAGGGGCAGACTGAAGTGGGTAAGGAGGAGGGACAGATTTGTGCCCTTCCTTTTTTTTTGTGTGTGGCTTTTATGTGCTCTTGCCAATGGGCTGAGTGGTTGGATGTTAAATGCCTTGTTAGGGATGTGGTACCCAAATGGTTGGTGTTTTTTACCACGTTTGATGTGCCTGAGACACAGTTTGTAGATGGTGACAGTGCGATCTGCAGCAGATGTTCTGAAAAAGGCCCAGACAGCTGAGCTTTGGGGAGTGGGCCGGGAGATGACAGCTGCAGAATGTGATGGAATAGGGTGGCTGCTCTCTTTCTTGATGTCGGGCTCCCTGGGGTTGTGCTGCCTCACCTTCAGTTTCCTCCTCTGCTCTATCTGGCACCCAAGTCGCATCATTGACCTCATCATCCTCATCTCCATAATTACCACTGGAGACAACTTGGCAATATCCTGCGGCTTGGGGAACATGAATGTCAATGTGTCTACCAGTGTTCCTCCCTCTAGGCTGATGTTCCTGTCATCCTCAACCTCAGAACCAAGATCTGAATCCAGTAATGGCTGGGCATCATCAAGGAGCAAGTGGCTGATGCTGTGGTCAAATAACTTAGCTGCCTCCTCAATGGCTGATTTTGGGGCTATGGCAGGAATAGATGTGGAAAAGGAGGCAGGTTTATCCACTTTGGCAGCTGCAGGGGACTGCACACTTGTCTCTGCTTGCGTAACGGAGGATGAGGAATGTTTAGTAAGCCAGTCCACCACATCCTCTGCATGCTGTGGCTGGATAGCACGGGCAAACTCACTAAACAGAGGAAATGATGCTCTGCCTGAGGAGTGACCACCAAGTCCACCTTTTGCCTGTGGACATATTTGTTGCTGGCCCCCTTACAGTGCCAAAGGAACATCTGCCTCTCCTTGTCCTTCCAGACATTATTGGGATGGAGGGGGCGGTGCTTATAAGCAAATGTAAAGAAGTTGAAATCTGTACATAGATGCACTTTAATCAATGTAAAGAGGTGTTTGAGTATTCAAGCTACACAGACACATTCCACGGATACACTATAATATAATGCTCCACACGTACAGTGACGCACAGAACTATATGGCGTTAAACTGGCAGTAACCCACACAAAATGATATGGCGTTAAACTGGCAGTAACGCAATCAAATAGCGTCAGTGTAGTTGAACACGTCTATCTGAACTGTCCCTACTCTAGCTATACACTAATATCAAGATTACTGACACGGTCTCACTACACTACAGGGGGTCCCCTAGTTACAAACATCCGACTTACAAACGACTCCTACTTACAAGTACGGAGAGAGACAACAGGAAGTGAGAGGAAATCTACCCCTAGGAAGGGAAATTCTCTCCTATAAGAGCTATTATGGGGAAAAGGTGTCTCCACTGATGCTTTATCACCAAGGCTTGTTTCCACAAGAACCCAAAATTTTCAAAATCCAATTGTCATTGGGACAGAAAGTGAGGTGAAATCTTCTGAACAGGGGCACAGACAACAAAACAAATGTTACAGGGGTTTTAACCCTTCCCTATGCTATCCAAAAAGCTTAAAAATATTTTTTTTGGCTGGAGTTACACTTAAAAAATGTACCTGTTCCGACCTACAAACAGATTCAACTTAAGAACAAACCTATAGTCCCTAACTTGTTTGTAACCCGGGGACCCCCTGTACACTGAATCTATATGAGCTGTCCCTACTCCACATTAATGTTTGTATGTATGTATGTATGAATGACACGGTCTCACTACACTGAAACTATCTGAGCTGTCCCTACTCTAGTTGCACACTATGCAAAGCTGAATGATGGTCCTCCTCACTACACTTGCACTATCCCTAGACTGAAGCTAAACGAATATTCTACACTGACAATTGAAGCAAAATAGCACAGTATAGCACACTAGCTGATAGCACTGAACAGAGCCCTGTTCTATCTCTCTCCACGCCAAAATCACACTGAAAATGGCTGCCAATGAAAGAATACTTTCCCCTTTCGTCTTTCAGGACAGCCACCATGAGAGATAGTCTCCTCCTCTTCCTCCAGGAAACACTGTGCCAGCCCATAAATTCTTACTTCCCCCTGCCGGACCTCAGTATTAGTGTTTCCTCCGGCGGGGAGACACTGTGCAAGGAGCCAGGCCAGTCAGTCAGGGTGACTGTGGCTTGTGATTTTTTTCTGATCCTGCAAGGGGAGCAGGGGCTTCCTAGAAGCAAGGGGGGTACTTACCCTCTATTCATTTGCCACCCCATCCTAGCCGAGCTCGGCTTCAGGTTGCGGGGGACCCCTATCGCGTCCACAGGGCCACAGCAAGCAGGCGTTCGCCTTTCCCTGTACAGGCTGATCTTTCTGGAACTAGGCGGGATGAACGATGGGCGACGTAATTTCCGGCGGAATGCCTTTGACCCGCGACTTCCGGGTCGCGGAGCTGATAGGGAAGCCAGGCACGGGCTGGAGACGAGTCTGGAATGCGCACAGGCAGCGTGGGACTCGATAGTAGCAACCACCTGCAGTCATGTCGGAAGCAGATGCTCAGCCAACTGACACTACCTCCAGCCTTCCTAAGGTAAGAGCGCCCTGGGGAAGGGTACTCATTATCTCGGATTGTCCCTCCATATATAGTTCCTGTCATGGGGGTGCAGACACCCTGGGTGGTCAGGGGGAGGGAGGCTCGGATCCCCACATATTAAGGTGGGTCTAGTGCACTCCCAGGGTTGTATCCAATTTTTAAAGTGACAAAAATGTTTGTGTTTTTTTCATGTATTTCAGAAAGCTACAGAGAAGTCTAAATCTACGCATAGCTCTAAAAAGAAGTGTGCCTCTTGCAGGGACACAGGGGAGTCATGGACAAAGGTCTTGTGTAGGGAATGCATAGACACCCTTGTTAAGGAGAGGGACTCTGAACAGGAGTCAGGACTAGCAGCCTCAGTTAAAGAGCTCTCGTCCACCTTTTCTTCATTCAAAGCCTTATTTGAAAGGTTTCAGCCTCCCATTAATCCAGCTCCCCAGGATACAACCCCGCCGCAGGCTTAGGCCTCTGCTCCTGCCCAACCTGCAACTTCAGTTAGGGCAGAGGAAGCTCCAGGCCCCTCCGGAGTGGAACAGACACAACCAGACAGTTCTTCCTCCGATTCCCAGGATGGTTCAGAGGGGGAGGACCAGGACGGGGAGTCCAGCAAATCCTCCAGATATAAATTGTCCCTGGAGGAGGTAGAGGACCTCTTAGGGGCTATTTATACAACCCTCGGTATTCAGGAGGACAAGAAACCCCTGACTCTCCATGACCAAATGTACAGGGGCTTGGGGGAACAAAAGAAAAAGGGTTTTCCAGTACACAAGGTACTGGTGGAAACGATTAAAAAGGAGTGGCAAGGTCACGAAAGGAAGCCCTTTTTTTCTAGATCCCTAAAGAGGAGATTTCCGTTCTCAGACGATCCAGCATCTATCTGGAATAAAAATCCCAAGTTAGATGCCGCCTTTTTCCAGGTCTCCAGACACACGGACCTGGCGTTTGAGGACATGGGGGCCTTGGCAGATGTCATGGATAAGAGAATAGACTCTCTCCTCAAAATGACTTGGGACTCAACAATGGGCAATTTAAAGCCTGAATTGGCTGTCACAGTTGTGGTTCGCAATCTGGAACACTGGCTCTCCCAGATCCAGGAGCATATTGAAGCTGGAACGGACAAAAAAATTTTTTTATCTTCTTTCCCTACGATTCTGCGGGGTATCGCCTACATAGCGGATGCCTCGGCAGAATCAGTCCGCATGTCGGCCAGATCAGCGGTTCTAGCCAATTCGGCCAGGAGAGCCCTCTGGCTAAAAACTTGGCCAGGCGATAGCGCCTCTAAGGTCAAGTTGTGTGGGATACCTTTAACGGGAGACCTTCTCTTCGGCCCAGGTTTAGAGACCGTCTTGGACCGCACAGCAGACAGGAAGAAATCCTTCCCACTTAAGCGGAAAACCCCATCACAAACAAAGAAGGGGTTTCGGCAGCAAAAACGTAAAGAAGCTCCAAAGTCGGAAGGGAAAAAGAGATCTTGGGGTCAAAAAGGCAAGGGCAGAGGAGGGGCGATTTTTCGCCCTCCTGAGCAGCCCCGTAAAAGCCAATGACTTCCCAACCACAGTGGGGGGAAGACTGGGTGCCTTCCTCCCACAGTGGGAGACAATATCCCCCAATCACTTTATCCTAGGGGTTATAAGAAGGGGGTACCTCCTCGAATTTACAAGCCCTCCCCCACGGAGATTCCTTGTCACGCCCCTACCCAGGTGCACGGCAAAGGCCGAGGCTCTGTTAGGAGCACTGAGAGATCTGGAGGATCAGAATGTGATTCTCAGAGTACCAAAGGCAGAGGAGGGAGAGGGATTTTATTCACACATCTTCATAGTGAAAAAACCCACAGGAAAATTCAGATTGATTCTGAATTTAAAACCCCTGAACAGGTCAGTGACATACAGAAGATTCCGTATGGAGACAATTTTCACAGTCAGAGCCCTGCTACCCCACAACTGCTTTTATGGTATCGCTGGACCTAAAGGACGCATATCTACACGCCCCTATAGCAGAAGCCTCGCAGAGTTTTCTTCGGCTAGCAGTAGACTTGGGTGGAACAACGGTACAGCTACAGTTTCAGGCACTGCCATTCGGGCTATCCTTCTCGCCCCGCATTTTCACCAAGGTCTTGGCGGAAGTTATGGCTTTTCTCTGACTCCAGGGAATATCAGTAATAGCCTATCTGGACGACCTGCTCCTATTTGCGGCGTGCCCAGTACAGTTAGTCAAAGATCTAGAACTAACAAAGAAGGTCCTTACAAGTCTAGGGTGGCTGCTGAACTTGGAGAAGTCCAGCTTGATTTCCTCACAGCGCATCATGTACCTAGGTTATCTGCTGGACTCGACACTCCTGAGAGTGTTTCTTCCAGCAGAGAAGGTACTAAAGCTGGACAGAGCAGTGGCCGCTCTCCAGTGCAGCAATCGAGTCTCTATAAGAATTCTGATGTCAGCTCTGGGTCTGTTAACCTCTACCCTCCCAGCGGTGCAGTGGGCAGGTCTGCACTTTCGTCCCTTGCAGTCCTTCGTCCTAAAGGTGTGGGATCACAGTCAGAAAGATCTGGACACCTTAGTGCAGGTTCCACACCAAATAAAGAGATCTCTGGTGGTGGAGGAACGTTGCAAACCTGTCGCAGGGTCGTCTGTGGTTCATCCCAGTTTCCCGGGTGGTAACCACAGACGCAAGTGGCAAAGGATGGGGGGGAACACTTGGTTTCTCTTTTAGCACAGGGCACCTGGGAGGGCGACGAACTAAGAAGGTCGTCCAATTGGAAGGAGCTGAGGGCAATCGGGCTAGCACTCAGGTTCTTCAAAAAGGAGCTACAGGGCCACCATGTTCAGGTGCAGTCGGACAACTCATCTGCCGTGGCCTATGTAAACAAACAGGGCGTCACGAGAAGCAGAGTCCTTTTGGCCTTAGCATCAGACATTCTGAACTGGGCCGAGACCAACACTCTCTCACTCTCAGCAGTCTTCCTGCTGACTTTCTCAGCCGAACGAAGCTGAGAGAGGGTGATTGGATCCTCAACCAGGAGGTTTTCAATCTCATTTCAGAGAAGTGGGGTCCTCCAGAAGTGGATCTGTTTGCGTCAAAAAACAACGCGAAAGCCCCATGTTTTTTCTCTCTAAACAGAGGGGAAGGAGCACGGGGGGTCAACGCATTGATCCAGAACTGGCATTTCAAGATCTGCTATGCCTTCCCGCCCCCGGTGCTATTGCCGGCAGTTCTCGGGAAGTTTCAGATGGAAAGCATGTCCCTGATTCTGGTAGCACCACATTGGCCAAAGAGGGCATGGTTCTCAGTACTCAAGCAGCTAGCAGTCGAACCTCCCTTATTCCTGCCACCTTGAGAGGACCTCCTCTCACAAGTACACCAATGGCAGTTAGCGGCCTGGCTACTGAGGAGGGTATGTTAGGATCCAAAGGTTTTTCTGAGAGTTTAATCTCCACCCTCCTCAACAGCAGGAAGAAAGAAACACGCCAGATCTATGAGAGTCTGGGTACGTTTCAATGAATAGTGCGTAGAAGGCTCTTTTGCGGTACACAGTCCCACAGCTGTGTTGGAATTTCTTCAGTGCGGGGCAGACAAGGGTTTATCCATAAGTACCCTTAAAGGTCAGGTGTCAGCACTCAGTGCTTATTTAGAAAAGCATCTGGCTACCAACCTGTGGGTGGTCAGATTCTTTAAAGCTCTGTCTAGACAGAGACCGGTTCAAAGCCCTCCCTTTCCCAAGTGGGACCTATCTTTAGTTTTGCAGAGCCTGACGGGAACCCCCTTTGAACCTTTAGAAGGGTGTCTACTGAAGGATCTTACGTTAAAAACAGTTTTTTTTAGTGGCAGTAACCACTGCCAGGAGAGTCAGTGAGATTGAGGCCTTATCTGTCAGACCTCCTTTTTGCGTTTATTTTCCCAGATCGGATCATTTTCAAAACTGATCTGGCTTTTTTGCCTAAGGTAGCTTCTGGATTCCACAGACGTCAGGAGGTAGTTTTACCCTCATTTTGTCCCAACCCCTCAGGAGAAAGGGAATTAAAATTTCATTCTTTGGACGTAAGGAGATGCATCCATAAGTACCTAGATCTGACCAAGACATTAAGAAAGTTAGACTCTTTATTTGTTTTTTCCGGGGCCAGAAAGGGATGCAAAGCATCTTGACGCACTATTGCCAGATGGCTTAGAGCAACCATTGGTCAGGCCTATATATTAGCAGGGAAAGAAATCCCAATGGGTATAAAGGCACACTCTACTAGAGCTATGGCAGCTTCTCAGGCAGAAAAGGCTGGAGCAACGCCAGAGCAAATATGCAGGGCTGCAACATGGTCCAGCTATTCCACTTTCGTAAAGCACTACAGAGTGGACCTGGTGTCGGCTAGTGAGCAAGCCTTTGGGCGAAAGGTGTTGCAAGCTGTAGTCTCACCCTAACTGGTAAGTGCTCGTTCATCCCCTCGTGGTGGCTGTCCTGAAAGACGAAAGGGGAAAATTAAAGTTACGTACCGGTAACGTCTTTTCCAGTAGTCTTTCAGGACAGCCCTAGTTACCCACCCGAAAGTTTAGGATGTCTTATAAAAGACCAGAACGCAGTATGATAAAGATATGGAATAGTATGTTATTAATGTGTTCTTGTGTCTCCCCAGCTGGCCGGAGGTAATCTTGGAATAAACTGAGGTCTGGCAGGGGGAAGTAAGAATTTATGGGCTGGCGCAGTGTTTCCTGGAGGAAGAGGAGGAGACTATCTCTCATGGTGGCTGTCCTGAAAGACTACTGGAAAAGATGTTACCGGTACGTAACTTTCATTTTTATACTGTGGGGCGGGAATGAGCCATGATTGGATAAAGTCATGTTGACAGTGTCCAATCATGACTCTGACAGTGCTCTGTGCCCTGATTGGCTGAAGCTTTCACTGCTTTAGTCAATTAGGGCTTGCAATGCACTGTTCATCACCGCAATGCATTGTGGTCGGTTCGGGGGGCCGAACAAACGGTCGAACGTCCGAACAGCTAAAGTCCGGCCCGAACTTATGCTCAGGCTGAACCATTTGCCCAGTCCTAGCTGAAGCTACATGCAGTACATACCATGGCGCTTGGACGCTGCAGTGCTTAGTAAAGGAAAGGGTTTGGACTAAGCTGGTCCAAACTAACTAAAGTAACAGGAAAACTGGAAATCAGCTTTAAGCCAACTTGCAGCCTGTTTTGCATTGGCCACCAGTATGGTAAGTTATACAAACATTTGGGGATAAATCTAGCACCTACAGTAATGGGGGGGGGGGGGGATTTGACCCCCTGCTGATTTTGTACGTTTGCCCACTGATAAAGAAATGATCAGTCTATAATTTTAATGGTAGGTTTATTTTAACAGTGAGAGACAGAATAACAAATATCCAGAAAAAGGCAATTCCAAAAAGTTACCAATTGATTTGCATTTTAATGAGTGAAATAAGTATTTGACCCCTTTTGCAAAACATGACCGCACTTGGTGGCAAAACCCTTGTTGGCAATTAGAGGTCAGCTGTTTCTTGTAGTTGGCCACCAGCTTTGCACACATCTCAGGAGGGATTTTGTCTCACTCCTCTTTGCAGATCCTCTCCAAGTCATTAGGGTTTCAAGGCTTTCCTCCTCCAAACACGGTGAGTTAATGCTAAAGAGCTTGATTTTGGTCTCATCTGACCACAACACTTTCACCCAGTTCTCCTCTGAATCATTCATATGTTCATTAGCAAACCTCAGACGGGCCTGTACATGTGCTTTCTTGAGCAGGGGGACCTTGCAGACGCTGAAGGATTTTAGTCCTTTACGGTAAAGTGTGTTACCAATTGTTTAATGGGGGACTATGGTCCCAGCTGCCTTGAGATCATTGACAAAATTTTCCCGTGTAGTTCTGGGCTGATTCCCCGCCCTTCTCATGATTCTTGAAACTCCACAAGGTGAGATCTTGCATGGAGCACCAGACTGAGGGACAGTTGTTTTGTGTTTCTTCCATTTGTGAATAATTGTGCCAACTATTGTCACCCTTTCACCAAGCTGCTTGGCGATTGGTCTTGTAGCCCATTCCAGCCTTGTGTAGGTTGACAATCTTGTCCCTGACATCCTTGGACAGCTTTTTGGTCTTGGCCATGGTGGAGAGATTGGAATCTGATTGCTTTTGTGGACAGGTGTCTTTTATATGGGTAACAAGTTGCTCCTAATCTCAGGCTCGTTACCTATATAGAAGACACCTGGGAGCCAGAAAGCTTGCTGATTGATAGGGGATCAAATACTTATTTCACTCATTAAATCAATTTATACATTTTGAAATGCGTTTTTCTGGTTATTTTTGTACTGTCTCTCACTGTTAAAATAAAGCTACCATTAAAAGTATAGACTGATATTTCTTTGTCAATGGACAAACGTACAAAATCAGCAGGCAATTAAATACTTTTTTTCCCTCACTTTACATATTCTAAACTGCAGAGACAACTTTATCCCTAATTAGAATCAGACAATCCTTAAACATATGGGGCTAATTAAGCATTCTCTGATTTTTAAAATTGGATCAAACTCGGCACAAACTTGAAGTTTAGAGGAGACATTGCACTAAAGTCCTGATCAAAGAATGGAAAGCTAGTCTCCCAAACAATAGTGCAAGCACAGAGATCTGGCACTTATTGTTTTTAAGAGCCAAATGATGATCCAGGCCCATCTGTGAAAAGGCAGGTTTTTTCCCAAATACTATTTCCTGGAGTGAAGTTTGCTTTGCATCAAGCAAAATGGGCCGTCCATGTGTGGTTGTGTGGGAAATAGACTTCCAAAATCTTGCATTGTGGTAATCCGTCTGAGATGCCTCTGTCCCTCAGAACCTGAGCCAGTCTGAAGCTTTGAGGTTTACAGTGATGTCCCTCATCTCTCTCCAGGAAAGCAGATAGAATTTCAGTGGAGGAATGGTGTACATTGGGGGTGTATGGAGCATCCTGTGCTAAAAGATCCCTGAACTTTGATATCAGTTTAACGTCCGGAGGCCATTAGGTCCACATCCATTGCTCTCTCCCTATGACACAGGTCTTGGAATGTCCCTGGTTATAGGGACCACTCCCATGGGTTTGTCAATTGTCCACACCCAGGATGTATATGTGAACAGGGCTGCAATTTAAAGTTCTGCCTCAAATGGGATCTGCTGTACCCTTTTTCTTGGTTCCTGTCTGATAGTTGATGTACTCCATGGTGTCTGCAATATGAAGGGTTATTTATTATGGATTCAGTCAATTTGGGATGTCCATTGTAGCCAAATGGCCTGAAATTGTATGTTGATCATGAGATAGTTTCTCCAACATCTAAGTCTCCTGCACAAAGTGTTTAGGACTCCCAGCCCAACAGGCTGACATCCAGTGTAAGGAAACCCCAGAAGAGCTTCCCTACACTCCAGAGCAGGATATCTGAACTACCAGGCTGGGGACAACCTGGTCTATTGATGCCATAAAAAAAAAAAAATATGGCTAAAGACTGTCAAGACTCAAGAAGTCTAATGAGATGAAACGCGTCCGGAGGACTCCACTGCCGCCACGATTTTATATAAAGCGCTTTTCTTTTACTACAGAAATGTAAGTGTTCTACTTTTTAATAATAAATTCTTTCCTGCTTACGGAATTACGCTATGTGGCCCCTTTTTTTTTATCTTTCACGGGCTAATTTTCCTGGATGCATAACCACCCTCCATGGAGAAAACCCCTCTTTACTAAGGCCTGGATGACTCCAGATTTCCATCACCGTGGATCTCTAAGGCTCTTCTTCCATTCCATTCCATACAAGCACATCTGACTCATAGAACATATGTTCTTTTGGGTCCACATTTTCTGGTAAGCCTGCAATTTATTCTGGTGGTGGTATTATCACAAATTGCCTTCCATCTACCATATTGGTTATTCACAAGGTGAACAGGATCGTCCCATTTCAGTATAGACTGCGAATGATCACTATACATAAGTGACATTTGGAGATCATTAGAGACTTTGTTATTTCACTATATACATTTTTCACTGTATTTGTTATATGTACAATTTTCACGGTTTGTTAAGGTTATCTAATTTGACACAATAGCGCTACACTTTGATACACCTGTCAAGACTCGTCCAAAGGCAGAATGTTGTATAGCAGGGGTGTTTCGGTTGTAAATGGCACCTCTGTCCAAACATCTGGCACACACGTGTGTAAAATATATACATACTAGATCTGCTGGGCCTGTAAAGTTGCAGAATAAGGGATGTACAGAATGAGACTGGAATATGCAAAGTGTAGAATAAGGCAGTGTGCATATAGAGCATAGTATATGGAATGAGGTGGCACAGAATAGGGCAGGGGTCGGCGGCTCGCCGATGCTAAATCTCCGGCCGTCAGTCGGGCACCTGGCCGCGGACAAGTGGTTGTCTGTTAAAAAATGTCATCTGCAAAAGTGTCTATGCTATATAATTAAAATGCAGCTATATACCTCATCAAGAGCTCTGCTCCGGGCTCAGATGACTCGCCGCCTCCCCTCCTGACTGATGTAATTCTCGGCCCCGTCCGCTGAAATTGTCAGCCAAGGAAAAGAGAGGCGGCAGGTCACCTGAGCGTGGAGCAGCGCTCTCAATGAGGTATATAGCTGCAAATAGCCATCCACAGCCACCTCTGTACCCCCCTGTCCACAGGAAGTTATATTACTGTTCTGTGCATTAGACAATATTTTCATTCAGCGCCTGGCAAAGGAAGTGAGTAGTATAGCTTCTTTGGCTCTGGATCTTTATTTTTTACACGTGAGAGCAGTAATTCTCTTTGCAATCTGTCACTGCAGTTCTGGATTTGGGGGGGGGGTCTGACACCTCAACTGTCCCTGAGTGGTTCTTGCTTTGCCTGCTACACCCTAATTCCGCCATTGTGTAGGAGTCAGGATTGGAACTTAGCAGATTTTACTGCCTTAAAAGGGGCTACCATAAGTTTCAGGACTCAGTGGCTCCTAGAATGAGAAGTTAGAGTCTGATAGTGGCAATCTCTCTTGAGGGAGGAAAGCTCTGGCTTGAGTTGTATCTAGAATATACAGATATGCCAAGTGCCGAGTTGGTTCCAGAGCTGATGTCTGAGGGTTACGAACCTAACAGAACTGTTGCACAGTCTGGTCATGTTGTTCTCCAGAACTTTGCGGACTGATCTTTAGTGGGAGGTCATCTAAATATCTCAAATGAGCCTGTAAGAGTGGCGTAAACATTCTGTCAGCAGACTCGTAAAATGAAGGAGCAGCATCCATTGGTACAGTAAGGTGTTTATGAATGAGATGGCAGGGTCAGGCCACTTCTTTGTGAACTCAACTTTCCACTGGATAGATCTTACCAATGATTCTCAGAGGAGTGAAAAATCTTTTCTTGATTTACATAATCTTCATAGACTGCTTATTTTATTTGTTCATGAACAGGGAATGTCTTTTTAGATTTAGTGGGTCTCCGTGTAGCCAAAGGGGCATGGCAAGACAGAGGAAAATCAAGTGCAGCAATACAGAGGCTTTTGAAAACTGAGGAAATGAGCATATCAAGTATATTGCGTGAAGCAGCATCAGGTGTATAGAAGCCTGGGGGTGAGAAATCTGCTGCAGCCTCTTCTAACGCCACTTTCAGGTCCTTTTCATTGGGTTTTTTTTTACTAAAGGCAAACCCACTTTGCACTACAAGTGCACTGCTAATGCCCTTGGCAGTGCAGTCGTTGTAGATCTGAGGGGGGCATGCAAGGTAAATAAAAAACTGAATTTTTGCTAGAAATTAGCGACTGCATTTCCAAGTGCATTAGTAGTGCAAAGTGGATTTGCCTTTTAGTAAATCAACCCCAGTGTCTTTTATGTTTTCCACTTCTAGGACAGGCATATCAGGATCCAACTCGGGTAAAGAAGATAGAGCTGGAGAAGGAACCTGGCACTTTTGAGCCCTGGACAGCGTGGGCTGTATTAAAGCCATTAGTTGTCCAAGGAATATAATAACAAAGTTGCTGGAAAGTCTGCCTAGAGCTGGCTATAGACGTGTTTTTTTTTTTTTTATCCACACAAACAAACCACTCCCCAAGGACATTGTATTCTGACAGTGGGACTCTGCAGTCAGAATATACTAGTCAGCAGCTGATTGACACGTTTTCCAGCATGCTCCTTCAACCAAAGTAGAGCAAACAACTGGCTTATGTCAACTTAATCCATCGTGCTAGAGTAGGTTTAGAAGCTTGCTTTCTTTTTTACACCCTGCACAGAAGAATAATAAAGCCTGCGAAGAATGAAAATGTTTGGTTGCTTACAAATCGGACAGTAAGCATCTCCTTACATCTAAAACTACACTCTCTCATTAGAAGGATTTTTGCAAAAGGTAGGGAGAACCATGTTTTGAGTTCTGTGAAAAGATGACCACTTTGGCAGAAAACATAGAACTGTCTTCAAAATAATAGTCCTCCAAAATTGTTAGCAAGGGTTCTCTAATGGACATGGCTTGAAGCTCACTGCCCCTGCGGACAGAAGTGATGGAAACCAAAAAAACTGTCTTTAGCATGACGTATGACTCCATGACTCCAAATTTGCCTTGAATGGAGCCTTATTTATGCCACGTAATACCAAGGATAGGTCCCATTTTGGGCACCATCTGATCCTAGTTAATCTCTTACGAGCTAAAGCCTTTAAAAAACAAAAACGGAATAAGAATCTTGTAGTGATCTCTGGAAATCTACCCTGAGCACTGCTACCTGTACTTTTAGAGTGCTGATGGCCAGACCCTGGTTTGCCCCATCTTGCAGAAATTCTAAAACGTTAGGAATGTTATAGGAAAAACTTTTATCCTTCATCTAAGAATTACATTTCTTTCAGACATCTCCATAAATGGCCCTCGTTACTGGTTTACAGCTGTTGCTCAGAGCGCTAACCACTCTATCTGAAATTCCAAAACCAGAAACCTCCTTAGGAAAACCAGGTGGCTAGCCTCAACCTGTGAAAATGAGGATGAAGTACCTGCCCCTGAGAAATGAAATCCTTCCTGAGAGGAAGTACCCAAGGAGGGAATACTGCCAAAGCGGTGGCGTATCCTTCAGGTGTGCACTGTGTTTTTGTTTGGCCTCTAGGTCAGGGGGGCCCACTGTAACACTCTGCACGCATGGAGTACGGAAGAAAAAAAAAAAAATCATGGTAATTTTTTAGGGTCCCAAGTGGGCGTACAGGCTAGGAGCTTTGGTACTTTTTTTTTTTACTGACAAGAAGAGCGGCGGCAGCTGCATTTACCTATGCCTCCTCTCTAGATCTGGCTGGCATTGCCTACTCCTTTACAAATGGTGCCTGGTGGAGTGATATAACTTAGAGTGCAGCCGCTGCACTTAAAAATTGTGAGGGCGGGACTTTACTGCACGGGAGAACGACTGAGTGTAGAGGAGCCTGGCCTTCCTTTCCCTAACTAATCCCCTGCAGCTTCTACCGAGCCTTACACAGTCACAGACATAGCTTCCTGACCTCTGCTGCACCAAGTAGGCACCTGCTAGGCATAGTAAGAGAAACGAGGCATGCTGCAGACTCCTCACTTCTCTCTCTCTCTTTATCTGTCTCTGTGTGTGTTTGTGTGCACAGTGGCTGCATCTGTTTTAACTCTTTTATGACTAATTGCACGAGTGAAATACCCTTATCAATCCTGTAATTTTTTTTCAATATCTTAGGGTTGTCATTTTGGACCACTATACCAACCAAGCCACTATTCATCCCTTTTGGTATGGGGGGGGGGTTGTATTGATGTGGGAATCGCTCCTGCCGGGCCATTGTCTTCTCCCATCAGGGCAGGTGGGGGAAGCCTCCCCCACCAGGAGAAGACAGTGATTATTGCTAGTGGCTATATCTGAAAAATTTAGGATTGTTCGTCTGGATCCTGCTCTTCACCATCCGAGCTGTGTCCAGAGTATTCAGGGTCACCATCTTCTGCCCTGCCTCCATTGCCTTGTGCCATAGAATCAACTTCATATAACATTAAAGGAGTTAGGCATTGTAGGAGGATGTGGGTTCATAGAGGATGGTTTCTGAACTTCAGTTAAGAGTTCTAACCATATGAAAAGTTTACGCCAATTCCTCTAACTGTAGCCAAAAGGCTTTTGCAGGCTGAATCCTTTTGTTGTGAACAAGCACGAGTTATCTGCGTGAAACCAGTCTACCAATGTTCCTGTAACATCCTGTCTATGTTCTTTGGCACCTTGACAATAAAGTAACTATTACACAGAAGTTCTTCCTTCCATGGTGTGCGATCTTCTTTTTCTTCAATTACTATTGACGGTGGTGAGCCGGGGCCAGCACCCACGAGGAAATCTTTATCCACAGTCTGAGCAGTGTTACACTCTTTCCAGACTCATCTTTTACTACATTCTCAATGCAGGTGCAACATAAAGGCTTGTTCCAAGCAGACCCAAGTTAGATGAACAACCTGTACATTTCCTCCTGGGTGCAGCACAAAACCAGCCCTTACCTGTGCAGAGCTGGTGCCTGCCTCAACTGCAGCACCAAACTGTCCATCAGCTGCTGCTCCCACTGTTGGCATCTCCACAGGCACTGCACAGTTAAACTGCTGCCACATAAGGCCACCAGTCAAAGCCCTGCCCCTTCACCTTCAGAGGTAGGAACCACATGACCGCAGCACCCAGTGATGCGCATTCTTCCTTGAAGAGTCACTGATGCATGTTTCGGTTTCATGTCAAACTGGCAGCAGGAGAGAGTGGTGCAGCAACTGCAGAAACACCAGGGGCCTGAACCAACCCATTTCCTGTTCACAAAGCTAAAGAAGCCTGCCCAGAGTCTTCTGCCTGAAACACCGCCATGTTCCCGCAACCGGTGAAAGATCTCCACAAGATTTTAAGCACTGCCACCACACTGACCCCTCAACAGACCGATCACTTCCTATCTGAAAAGAGGAGAGAACTGTGGGCCAGAGAAGGAGATAGAAGGAAGGAACTTCCCTAGATTCATCCCATGCAACTCAGTCCCCCAGGAATGCAAGCAACGGTCCTCTAAAAAAAGATTTAAAAGGTAGTTCCACCAATGGCAATGTATCTCCTCCCCTATCCCCCCTAGACGAGGCAAAAACTGAAGTGGTGGATGCCTGGGAAAAAAGCCTTTTAAACCCTTTTGTGGCAATAGGTTTCCTATACCGGGGGGTGGAGCTCCTCAACTCATGGACTGTCCTGGAAGATGACTGGGGAAAAGAATCCTGCTCCGGTCTGTTTTGAAGCATTATTATGAATGTGTTTTTCAGGCCTTCAGCAGAGCAAGTGTTCCCCAGGTTTTTGCCATGGCTCCCTTGTGCCTAAGTTTCCACCACTGTTATAAGCAGCAGTTATCTCCTGTGGTGTACTCACAGAGCAGGGCGCAGAAATAGGGTAGGTGCGATCAAGAAGTACACAGCAACCTGGGTATAGACCATCCCGTAACAAGATCCTTGTGGCAATAGGGCAGGAAGAAGCACCGAAGTACCATATAAAGGACTCTAGGCAGAAGTGGGGGGGGGGGGGGCAACTGTACGACCTGGGACATGCTAAAATAAACTTTTTTTTCCTATTTAGAATATTTTTTAAAATCCCAAAACATTTAATTTTTTTCTGAAAGCAGAGGCTCTGGAGAATAATAAAATGGTGGCTGTTGCAACTTTTTCTGTTGCATGATATTTGCACAGCGGTTTATCGAATGCAAATTTTCAGGGGGAAAAAAAAAAAAAAAAAAAAAAACGCACTAAAATTTTGGTGCACAAACAATATACTGGTAATACCCACGTTTTTCTTAAAATATATAGGCTATTGCCTTGAGTAAATAAATACTAAACATGTCTGCACACACCAGTGAAATGGTGACAATTGTAATTGTAAATTTTGTTTCATAGATAGGCCTAGTTTCTTTGTGGAGGCCTAGTTTCTCCGATGGAGGCTCTTTACCACGTGATCAGCCGTGTCCAATCACGGCTGATCACGATGTAAACAGGAAGAGCCGTTGATTGGCTTTTCCTCAGTCCCGTCTAACAGACGCGAATAGAGGACAGCCGATTAGCTGCTCTCCTGACAGGGGGGGGGGGTCTGTGCTGATTGCTTATCAGCACAGCCCCCCCTCGGATCCCGCCCAGGACCACCATCATGCCATCCAGGATGGCAGTCCACACTGGACCACCTGGTATGCCCCCCCCAGACCACCAGGGAAATGCAAATCTGTGCCCACTCACAATGCCTGCCAGTGCCACACATCAATGCCCATCAGTGTCGCCTATCAGTGCAACCCATAAGTACCCATCTTAGCCTTTCAGTGCCCAGTGTCCCCTATCAATGCCCATCAGTGCCGCATATCTGTGCCCGCTCATTGGTGCCCATCAGTGAAGGATGAAACTTACAAATTTACAAAATTTTATAACAGAAACAAAACTTTCAAAATTTTCGTTTATTTGTTTAGCAAAAGATAAAAACCGCAGAGGTGATCAAATACCACCAAAAGACAGCTCCATTTGTGGGAACAAAATGATAAAAATTCTGTTTGGGTACAGTGTAGCATCACCGCGCATTTGTCATTTAAATAGCGACAGCTCAGAAAGCTGAAAATTGGCTTGGGAAGGAAGGGGGGGGGGGTGTATGAGCCTGGTATTGAAGTGGTTAATGGAGACATCAGCAGTCTATTAGATCCTTGATGTCTCCCCTGGCCCTAAAAGCATCTGTGTTTGATGAGCTGCTGTAACAGCCAGGAAATGACAGCTCCAAGATCCTCATTGCTTCTAGGACCATTCATCACAGAGGAGATCGAGGAATGGATGTTCTTAAATCTCATCTGTGGGTGGCTTTCCTGACTGCTTACCGTGGTGCTGAGCTCCGCATGGGTGATTATTTTATTGAATTTGAAACTGAACTTGTAAAAGATTTTCCCTGTGGGCAATTATCACCTATTGAAAGGAGGAGAGGAAGGGCTTAATTTGGAGCAGTCGCTTGAGGCAGAGAGGAGGCAGTACCTGGACGCTGCAGTGGAAGGATGGGGACCATCCTGTAATGCTGCAAGTTGACACTGGACCCTGTGGGCAGTGATCTTCAGCATTCCTAGTGTAGGGAGAGTTGCTGGAGGGGTGCTGTATAGGTCCCGTGGGGGAGTCATGTCTCTGAAGGCCCTGTAGGGCATGCCAACTGTGATGATGGACAATGGTTCATGCATATGAAGATGCCTTGTGATGTAAAATTAAGAAATAGATCCATTACAAAAAATCTATTACAGGAGTAATAAATCAAGGCTATGATCAACAAAAGACTAAAAGCAGCATCATGTCCCAAATTTCATTAAACAAAAAGGCAAGCCACAGCATAAATCAGATAACTTCCCAGAGAAATCTAGTTTAGAATAAAATAAGGACACTTAAAATTCTGATACAACTCGACACTTTATTAAAAATGAAAATGTAAATGGGTTTACAAATGAGTTATAAACTACAGTAATTGTCATCTTTGTACAAAAGAATTGGTTTTAAAAATGCTTCCAATCTTATTACATCAGCAATTAAAAAAGAATCAGAAACAAACATTACTAGGTAAAAGTATGTTATTAAAGTGTTGATTTCGGTTATTGCCAGTGTTAACAAAGAGTTAGGCACTGCTCAATGCTCCCAGAGATTGCAGAGAAGCTGAAAGTTTGAAGAACCCAAACTGTCCCAAATACAAGACACATAGGACATACTGCAAGAAAAGTGCTGGGATTTTTACAACTGAATACTTGCTCACCCCAAAACAATATGGAAAATAAATTTGGTTTGTAATCAACTCAACAGCTCTATAAAACACATTCGTCAGGTTACACTCTCTAGCTGTCCATTGTTTCCAACAAATTCTAAGCTACAAAGACTAAAGACCAGTTTTAGAAGACACTTACCATGCCAGCATGAAAAAGTATAAGCAATTTCAGCATCTTAGATACCCCAGACACCACAGGTTATCAAACTCTATATAAGCACTGCATATCAAACAGTTTCCATACACCATATAGATGTGGCTAAAGATGGACAAAAATTTAAAAGGAAACCAGATACATGGACCCTTCCATTGTGGGATTGAAAAGTGCTAGTTTCTGGGCCATCATCCTTTGCCATACTACTCTACTGAGTCACAGCCAGGCCTGCATGCCAGTGACTTACAAAGCTGTAAAGCAAATATGAGATGTCAGCTCACACATTCAAGCAATAGCAGCTCTAATTTAAAAAAAAAATTAAAAAAAATGGGTGCCCGCACTCTTATGCCCTGTACACACAATAGGATTTTCAGACAAGCGTTGGATGTGAGCTTGTTGTCGGAAAGTCTGACCGTGTGTATGCTCCATAGAACATTTGTTGTCGGAATTTCCGCCAACAAATGTTTGAGAGCAGGTTCTCAAATTTTCCAACAAAACTTGTTGTCGGAAATTCCAAGCGTGTGTACACAATTCTGACGCACAAAAGTCCACGCGTGATCGGAATAAAACAGAAGACCAGCACTGGCTATTGAACTTAATTTTTCTCAGCTAGTCGGATGTGTTGTACGTCACCGAGTTCTTGACATTCGGAATTTCCGACATTTGTGTGACCGTGTGTATGCAAGACAAGTTTGAGCCAACATCCTTTGGGAAAAAAAATCCACGGTTTTGTTGTCGGAAAATCCTATCGTGTGTACAGGGCATTAGGCTTTTCCTGCAGTACCTGGGTTCACATGAACACCATGAACTCAGCATTACAAGGAGCAGGATAAGTAGATGATTAAAGATAACACGTATGTCAATACTGCCTGATGGAACCATGGCCATTATATATGGCTTTTGAGGTGTGGTCAGCTCTGTGAGCACCATCCAAGCCTATAAATCTATTTTCTCTGAAGATCCATTTGTACCCTTCACCAAGGAGCACTAAGCCATCAGGTGCAGGAAAACCAGAATAACGATCATAAACGCATGTGGCACAGAGGACTATGGATAATGTTGCACAATTTTGTGACTGTTTTTCGAATTTGGTTTTTGTATGAATTTCAAATTAGACTTGACATTTTTCACCAGGATCCATTAGTATGGGCACCTTCAATTACCCCAATATATGGTGGGCCTATGGCTATTTTTTTTTTTCTATGAGATTTTTCATTTTATATTCTGCAGGAGATAGAATTATATTAGATGCTACTATGATATGCATTCATGGACAACATGCTGTGCTGAGCGAATACATATACTAGCAAGGCTGGATAAAATCCAAGAGGAAGAGACAGGTATCCAATGTACTTGTTAAAAATGGAATTGTGTGATTTTGGCTCCTTATTCTGCCTGATTTTGTTTACTTTTGCACACTTGGTCTAGATAGAACAAATTCCTGAATAATGCTGAGTAATAAGGAGGAATAACACAAAAGTTTTCATAACGTGATATGCAAAAAGACTGAAGGGAAAATGCCATGCAACAGCATTTACTGTTTCTTTTTAAGGCTTATTTCTTCACACTGTAAACATGTTGGAAACAGGGTTGTAACAAAACATGAAAACAGAAGCAGCAACAACTTTATACATTTCATTTTTTCCCCAAAAGTTATACATTTAATGTATAATAAATTATGTGGAGGACCAAGCTTGGAGACTATAGCCATCCAACGGTAATCAGGGCAGATTTTGGTGCCATGAATATTCCACAATACAGTCTACGGTGCTATATATTTTAGACATAGAAATACATCCATAACCCCTTAGGACTTGCTTCCCTCAAGCAAACAGTGTGTAACCTTGAACATGACTAATAACTTTATGCTGCGATTATCTTGATGCAATATGCAAATGCTTCATTCAGAAGCTTGTGTGCTTTTCTGCTAAATACGCTTTCAACATCTGGTGTAAAGGTCTGCTCAGTGGACATCTAGAATAGATTCCAAACATGCCAATTTGGCACCCATAATGGGGAGAGAGAAGCAAAACAGTCTATACTGTCTGCTATTATATATGGTTTGGACGTCTGACAAAAGAACCACTCCCAGTGCAGGCAGGAGGTAACACCTTTCAATGTGCATGGAGAGGATCATTTTATCTGTACAATAAAGATGGTAAGACTATATGAGCATCTTTACATGAACACTGGCCAAATTAAACTGAACAGAGACCAGTTTCAACAGAACAGTCCTCTCAAGAAAATCCCTTTTACAAATAGATTCTCGAAGGCAAACCGGAATTACAGGAACACCAACTTGTACTCCCGAGTCACCGGGAGGCTGAAGCACTTTCACTTAAGGCAGACAACTGTAGGATCTAGAATGATCCAATACTGGACACTTTAGGAATAAATCAATTGTTATAATCTATCCCTGATCTGTGCAGACCTCTACAGGCCAACAGGTCTCAGGAGAAAAATCAATCACCTAAGATGGAATTTGCCGGCACCCACACTTTTGTTCACCTGTGAAATGGCTTGTGTCTCGGTTGACTAGACGGGAAAAACAGCTGGTGTGATCATGCATCTTAATGCCACAACTGGGCAACAGATAATTCAGATGATATTTTATTTATGTCATTGAGTATCCTGACCTATTACAGAACTGGAGAGCAGCAGTTAATTTGACAATGAACACTGTTATATTGCATTTACAGTTTAATTTATATGTGTTAAAAAATATATATTTATATATATATAATAAAGTAGATGAGATGGATGTGAAATATGGCACAGCCAAATCTATCAGTGTCATAGGACAGATGCATATTAAATGTGTAATCTGTTACTAATGCATATATCACTTTTAAAACCCATACTATTTCATTAGAAAAACAAAGAAAAAAAAAATCTAGTAATCATTTATGGTCTAGCCAATAATGATAGCTTAAGGCACAGTCACAAAGTGGGAAAGAAAAAAAAATAATTGGACAAGTCGGAAGAAACACGATTGGCCTTTATAGTTTAAATCATTCGGTGCATATCAGCGGTATTAACACAAGCGGAAACAAACAATATCAAACACTATAACCATGTCTAAAGTGGACAAGACATTGATTTAATATCTGCAGATTCATCCTTACAGCATGCCCTAACGACACCAGTAAACTTCCCTCTACGTTCTGTAACCAGAATACAAGACAGAAAATCCCTGGGGTATGCAACTGTATAAAAATACATTTCTCTTCATATGAGTAGGCTATGTGTGAATATATAAAAATATGTAGGTGGAAACCCCCAAATACAATTTCCAAAATTAAAAAAAAAAAAAAAAATTAAAAAAAGTATTTACACTAGAGTATCCTCTATAAAAGAATCACCACTGACAGTGGGAAGGCAACAAGGAGAAGAAAACAAGGCTGCACCCAACAACACAAGCTGACAGGTCACATTTCATGTGTCAATCTTGAACATTCAATGCCAGGAACTCGGTCAAGATTTCTACTGCACATAGAGCAACATACGATCTACTACACTTCATGACAGGCTGCATTAGAAATTGATGTTAAATCTTTATCACAGCCCAAGCTAGGAAAAAAAAGAATGTTCAGCCAGACCTAGACATTGAGTATAGGTCACAGTGCAGTTAATGACTGAACCAATCCATTGTGGACAATGGACCTGGATGTGCCACAGAAGACCTCGCTATAGGCCTCCACAGTGTGCAACTGTCCATAGTTGGTGGATGTCTGTATCACCATCATGTCTGGGAAAAAGTAATATGATTGTAGCGATTTCTAACTGGTTGCTGTAAGTTAGTACACACGCACTATAACCCCAATATGTATTTTGATGCTTAAACGCTACATTGAAGCCTAAGGAAACTCATTTGAAACCATTTAAAGTAGGATTTTCTGATTTGAAAAGCAGAGATGAATAAGATTTATGTTATATACACATATGCACCTTACTTTTATTTTAGTTTTGGATCCCTAAAATACAGTCAAATCTTGTAAAATTCTCACAAGAGCTAGAAGTGTCACTTATTTTAATTCACAGACATGGAATCATGCGTCACATGTATAAAATCATTTTACTGATCCATCCCTCTGTGCTTTTCACCATTCAGATTAGGTGTCCAGGAATAAAAAAAGAAAAAAAAGTGGTCTTGTAATGGGTTGATTGATGAGAATCAAAATAAACATGAAACCACAACTTCTGGCCACCAAATCAGATTTAAACTTGTGTTCAAGGGGAAAATGAAGCAATGACTTTTAGGCTGGGCTCACCGCATCCAATTTGCATGACAAGACTGAGACCAGCTCTCAATGAAGCCGGTTCACATATCTCTGGGTCGGCTGCGGAGCGGCTTGCACAAGAGTCCTGTGCGTCTTAGGCTCTGTTTCAGGTCTGAATTCAGGCAAAAATGTAGCCCTGATTCCTTCCCGAAAGGGAGAACAGGAACACACCGGACCCCCTGCTAAGAGCCACAGCCGTCTTCAGTGTGGACCCAGCCTTAAAAAGTGTATGTTTGGGGGGGAAAAAAAAATCTCCAGTATCTCTCTGCAATATGTTTTATCCTTTAAAAAAACTCTGCAAGTACTAAAAAATCCCCATTGACTTGCCGGAAATCCAGTATCCTAACTTTTTGTTTGAGATGACAACACAACACCTCTCCTGTAAATATTTCTCAAAAGGTTATCAGCCCTGCTTGAGTTCTCCAACTACATAACTCAGTCATTACTGAGATGAGAATGGGTGGTGCACAGTAGCCTAGCAAAGAACTGGGCAAAGCTGGCAAGACTGAATCAAAGGCAGTGTTGTCGGTCCAAAGGAAATTAGAAAAACACACTGGATTTCTGGAAGATCAACAGTTTTATTTTTTCTGTACTTTAAACATTTTTAATGGTTCAAAATCAGAAAATTTGCATATACTGTATGGCAGATTTGTGCTGAATGGTTTGTTTGTTTTTTGCCTCAACATACACCAACTACTATGGCCAACTGATCCACTTTTCCTTCAGTTTTGGGGAATCAAACCTAAAAGATCATAAAATTATTCAACTAGTAGCACATGGGAAGTGACTACCTGAACTATCACAGTACTGAATTGTCAAATATGCAATGGTACATGATTAAACATCACACACAAAATAATCTATTGGCCTGAACTCGGCCTACACTAAACCCAGACATACAGCATTTTCGTTTAAAATAAAAACCCAATTTTGATGGATCACAATACACAGCTCAGGCTTCCAGGACACAGTCATTCCTTGCTCAATGGGAATGTGTGGATCAGAGTTTTGAGGTCCCTAATATGAAGTGGGCCACCAAGAACAAAAATAGTACACAACGGACTTCAAAAAATTCACTGTAAAATGCAACCAGTTCATGTCATAGCAGAGTTATGGATTAAGTAGCAAGATAAGGCTAGGCAGGATAACAATAGCGAGTTTTGGTCTAAGCACTTGTTAAATTACTGTTTTTGGCATTTTGTGTTTACGGTCAAGGTTTCCTTTTAATATTCTCTCTATATAGTTTTTGTTAAAAATGTATTGCATTGATAAGAATTATCAAGGCTCAACAGCTACAGGTGTACCTTAATGTTTGTTTTCTCCATTGTTTCTGAAAATGTAAGAAAAATAGAAATATTTAATATATATATTTTATATTATAAAACAAAAAAACAAAAATAAAAAGTAAAGAAGGTAGAATAGATAAGTTCTGGCAAACTTTTTTTTTTACAACAATCTTAACAGACCAAGGTTTTCCAATAGCTGGCTGGCAGCCTTTGTATCAAGCAGGCAAGTCCATCCTTCCACAACCAGATCAAGGTTTTAATACCTGAAAGTCTCCCTATGAACAAATTCATGGATCCCTTGGAAGCCCAGAAGAAAGCCAAAATATATGGTTATAACTGAAGTATTTAGGGGGAAAAAGATGCTACAGAGAGCGGGAGACTTCCAGGTTGGGAAGGTACATTGGCACAAACTTCCATATCAAAATAGAGATTTAAACACATTCCATATACAACCCTTTGGACCCATCTTTATGCTTTTTAAGCCACCCCAGACCCAAACATATTCCCCAATTATTTACAGTCCTGCCTGAACAACGGCTCTGAGAAGCCATTGCCACTGATATTTATGGACTGCAGGTCTGCAACTTGCATTACATTAATGCCACTGCTGGCGAGCCGCGCAATGCCTTCAGGTGATATTGCTTCCATGGCAACCATGTTGGTGGTGATGAGGGCTTGTGGGGTGGGAGTGGATGCAGTGCTGCCATCTGAGCCTGTCCCAGTTTCCATTGGCACAGTTGTCATTGCTATGGGGCCAGCTTGGCCTTTCTTGTTTGTGTGTGTCTTGATGTGCTTGGACAAGTGATCACTCCTCATAAATCGCTTTGGACACTCTGGACACATAAATTTCTTTTCACCTAAGACACACAAATATTAGCATTATTAAATCACAGCTTCAATAAAAAACAAGGACACAGCAATAGGTGTATATACAGTGAGTGAAAAAAAAATATCTGATCTCCTGTTGATTTTGTACGTTTGCCCACTGACAAAGAAATGATCAGTCTATAATTTTATTGGTAGGTTTATTTTAACAGCGAGAGACAGAATAACAAAAATATCCAGAAAAACGCATTTCAAAAAAGTTATAAATTGATTTGCATTTTAATGAGTGAAATAAGTATTTGATCCCTTCGCAAAACATGACTTAGTAATTGGTGGCAAAACCCTTGTTGGCAATCACAGAGGTCAGACGTTTCTTGTAGTTCGCTGCCAGGTTTGCACACATCTCAGGAGGGATTTTGTCCCAGTGTAAAGGTGCAATGAAACATCTAGTTTGGACGTCTGTCTTATATTTTATTTACTACACTATATTGTCAAAAGTATTGGGACGCCTGCGTTTGCATGAACTTTAATGGCATCCCAGTCTACGTCCGTAGGGTTCAATATGGAGTCACCCTTTGCCGCTATAACAGCTTCTAATCTTCTGGGAAGGCTGTTCACAAGGTTTAGGAGTGTGTCTATGGGAATGTTTGACCAATTCTTCCAGAAGCACATTTGTGAGGTCAGGCACTGATGTGGACAAGAAGACCTGGCTTGCAGTCTCCGCTCTAATTCATCCCAAAGGTGTTCTGTCAGGTTGAGGTCAGGACTCTGTGCAGGCCAGTCAACAGCTGGAAAGACCCCAACGGGTCCCCAAATTTATACAATATATTCCAAGCGCTTGGAGACCCACTCCCTCAGCAGCTACAAATTGTCCGTGTCAATAAACAAATATCTTCAAGTTGTCTTAAAAAGGGTTTCATAAAAGGATTTTTTTAAATGCTTAGTTAGACTCTACAGCCGTGCCCAAAAGTTTTGAGAATGACGCAAATATAAAATTTTTTACAAAGTCTGCTGCTTCAGTGTTTTTAAATCTTTTTGTTAGATGTTACTATGGTATACTGAAGTATAATTACAATTTTGTGTCAATGGCTTTTATTGACAATTACATTCGGTTTATGCAGAGTCAATATTTGCAGTGTTGACCCATTCTTAAAGACCTCTGCAATTCACCCTGGCATGCTGTCAATCAACTTCTGGGCCACATTCTGACTGATGGCAGCCCATTTCTGCTTGGAGTTTGTCAGAATTTGTGGAAATTTTTTTTGACGATTGACCACAAGTTCTCAATGGGATTAAGGTCTGGGGAGTTTCCTGGCCATGGACCCAAAATGTCGATGTTTTGTTCCCCAAGTCACTTAGTGATGACTTTTGCCTTATGGCAAGGTGCTTCATCATGCTGGAAAAGGCACGGTTTGTCAAATTGTTCTTAGATGGTTGGGAGAAGTTGCTCTCGGAGGATGTTTTTGTACCAGTCTTTATGCATGGCTTTGTTCTTAGGGAAAATTGTGAGTGAGCCCACTCCCTTGACTAAGAAGCAACCCCACATATGAATGATCTCAGGATGCTTTACTGTTGGCATGACACAGGACTGATGGTTGTGCTCACCTTTTCTTCTCCGGACAAGGTTTTTTCTGGATGCCCCAAACAATCAGAAAGGGGATTCGTTAGATAAAATGACTTTACCCCAGTCCTCAGCAGTCCAATCCCTGTATCCCAGTTTGTCCCTGATTTTTTTTTTTTCCTGGAGAGAAGTGGCTTCTTTGCTGCCCTTAACACCATGCCATCCTTCATAAATCGCCTCACAGTGTATGCACTCACACCTGCCTGCTGCCATTCCTGAGCAAGCTCTGCACTAGTGGTGCCCCGATCCCGGGGAGACGGTTGTGGCACTTGCTGGACTTTCTTGGGCGCCCTGAAACCTTCACAAATGCTGTGGAAATGTTTTTTATGGGATTAAGTTAATTTTCATGGCAAAGAGTGACTTTGCAATTAATTGCAATTCATTTTCTCACTCTTCATAACATTCTGGAGTATATGCAAATTGCCATCATAAAAACTGAGGCAGCGGACTGTGAAAATTAATATTTGTGTCATTCTCAAAACTGTTGGCCACAGCAGTATATACCTATATGGCTTGTGCAATATAGAAAACAGCCACTAGGTGTCTCACTCTTCCCTCAGCGACCATAGCTTCCAAGATTGCTGAAGTTTCCAGGATGGCCATCTTTAATAAAGTGGTATAATTACCAATGAAGTTGCCTTTTTACATGTAAGCATATTTTTCAAAATAAAGCAGTGTTTTTATATGATATTATACTATGGAGATGTCACTTTTATGGTGGTACTTAGGAGGCCTAAAGGATGTGGATCTGAGGACCCAACAGTGGTGGATAAGAAGACTGAGCATCACATTGGTGATTTGAGATTGCACTTTGACATTTTATGCAAGCACAAAATTGCTTCTATTGGTTTTATCTATACAATACTACACCATGAGCATGGTTTTTTTTTTTCGTTTGATTTATACACCTTTGAATTGAAATAAGAAGTGAAGAATCTTGGAAACTTTGGTTGCTGAGGGAGGAGTGAAACACCTAGCGTCTGTTTTCATTATTGCACAAGTTTAACATGACCCATTGGTATATACTGTAGTGTAGGGTCTAACTTTCTGGTGAGTTTTTAATAAAATGCGTTTTGAAGCACTGTATGAAAGACAACTTGAAGATTTTTTTTATTTCTACACACAATTTGTAGTGGTTAGGGGAGTGGAAATATTTTTGAAATAATATCTGTGTACCAGGTTTTTCTGGGCCAGGTCGGTGCAAGTAGAATAACCATTTACCTCCCTTGATCGATTTTGTGAAGCAAGTGATGGCCAGGGAATAACAGTGACCAGGGGATAACTGGAGCAGTCTAAGCAAAAGCTAGAGTATGCCTGGTCCTGGCAACAGGCAGTCAGATTGCTGTATCTGTAAGCTAGGATATCCACATCCAGAGTCCCACATCTTTGGCATATCAGACCGAACACATCTGGATTAAAAGCAGATCTATACTCACCTTGCCTCCAGCGGCCGGCCTAGAGGAATGAATTGCCAGCTGCTTTTATTGGCCAGGCTGACAGAACATCAAGAGTGCAGTCGACTTGGGCATTGCCAAATTTGTACAGTGAGCTGCACGTGAGCAGCTCACTGTACAGGGGAGGACAGGCAGGTAGGTACCTTTAATACAGAAGAGTTTTACAAAGCATGTCTCTTCTGCATTAAAAAATTTGTCCGTTTGCCCTTTTATTATGTATCATAAAGTTCCACTTAAGGAGGCCTTTCCACTTGTTCCAAGTGGTGGCAAAGATCATCTGCCTGGCAGTTGTCCACTCCTGGGATCCAGCAACAGGCGCCTCTTAGTAGAATTGTAACATTTAATGGCAAGTTAGCATTAAAAACACCCACATGTAACAACATGATTGTCCAGCGCAGGGGATTCCAGTAAGAGCCATTGATGATTTCTGCAGTCTAGGTGAAAAAAAAGCCTTGTTCTTCTATGCTGTCGGCTAGTCTGTCTGCCCTCCTTTCTCAAGCTAAAGTGAATGGGTCATGTGCAGCCTATTTAAGTGCTTACTTGGCACTGCCACCTAATGGTTAGAATCAATATTGCAAACCATATACATATAACAGAAATGTGTCTATGACATCTAAAACAAGGGGAAAAAAATAAAAAAATAAAAAAAAAGGATTATAGTGCGCATGTATGTTATACTTCACTGTCAGACACATTTCTGTTATACGTATATGGTTTGCAATATTGCTTCTAACCATTAGGTGGCACTTAAATAGGCCGCACATGACTCATTCACTTTAGCTTTAGAAAGGAGAGCGCCTTACCGCGCATGCTCTGAAACGCGTTGCTTTACGGCAGTACAGTCCATATTGTGATCTCTGCACTCCAGCCCTCCATATGACTGCCTGACTGCATTGCAAGCCTCGTTTGGGATTGTGACCAAATCCCGCTGCAGACAGACTAGCCGACAGCATAGAGGAACAAGGCTTTTTCCTACTAAGAGGCGCCTGTTGCTGTCTTTCTTTTTCACATATTTACATTCATTCACAAGGCAACTAGAAGACACAGAAATTTTCACTTCCAAAGCGCGTATATATTCTTGTATCTTCCCACTTACCAGTATGGGTGCGCCTGTGTCTCTGCAATTCATCACTCCGAGTAAAACGTTTGCCACAGAACATCCAGGTGCATGCAAATGGTCGCTCTCCTGTGTGCCAGCGTAAGTGAGCTCGCAGATGAGAGGTTTTCCCATAAACTTTACCACAGCCTGGGATGTGACAGATATGCTGCTTTTTCTTCCCTGGTTCTGAGGTACCCCTGAAAAAGATAATACAATGTTTTACTCTGAGAAATTCTCTAAAAAGATGTCCAGCTTTCTATGGTAACATGCAGAGCATTTCTTTTAGCTCAATACATGAATTCTCTCCACATTAGGTGAGAACAGGAATAGATAGTATCATCCCAATAATGGGACAGAATATAGATGCTTCTGGATCATCAGTTACAATTTGAAAAGGTAAAAATTACATTTTCAAAGCAAACATTCAAATTCTACTTGCAATACATACCTTCCCTCGCTGTCTTTACAATATGGACATGTGCAAGCCTCCCTGCGGGTTCGCCTAACAGGTTGCGATGGAGTACCTGGGCTGGTCTCACCGGCCTCCAAAGTTGAATTATCAACATGCATCCCATCGTTACCAGAAGAATGAATACTTAAATGGCCACAAGCATCACCTGTGAAGAAAAAAAAAAGAAAAAATTACCTTACTTATATTAAAAAAAAAAAAGAAAAAAAAAAGAAAAAAAATTCTAGCTTGAAATAAAATTGAACCCTTAAAAAAATAAAAATTTGAACCAGGACCTTTAATTTCCCTTTTGAAATGGACTATAGAACGAGGAAGATGGAAAACGTGATTACCTCAGAATTGCATTAACATTAACTTATGTGCTGTTGAAGAACTACATCGGCATCACCTCATCCTCATATTAAAGTGGATGTAAACCCGATTTTTTTTATCATACTGTAGAGTATAAGATTTCCTATCATTTGAGCCCAGTCTTGCCATGCAGAGTTAATCCAGCTCTGAGCAATCCCCTTTTATTGTTCAGTGAGATAAATCTTGACAAACTGAGAAAAACTTTGTCAAATCCTCCCCCTTGCTGTGAGACAGGTCATTTACATATCTTGTGCACTAGCCTAAGACATGCAGTATTTTTTTTTAAATCCCCTCCCACTCCTTTCTTCAGCAGCTCTGCAAGGATTGGCTGTTCCACACCTCAGCATGATTTGGCATGCTGAAGTCATGTGGTTACTTTCCTGTCTTTTCACTGGATGTTAGAGATCATAGCAGAAGTTCAGTGTTAGAAA
The DNA here is from genome assembly GCA_037952925.1 of Lithobates clamitans. Lineage (NCBI taxonomy): Eukaryota > Metazoa > Chordata > Amphibia > Anura > Ranidae > Lithobates > Lithobates clamitans. The sequence goes on from JBBGZY010001303.1 coordinate 100,439, forward strand.
TACAGAGGAGAAAATGCATATTGACAAGGGGAGTGTAGAGGTGGGCGGGGAGTCTACTGACATCACGACTCCACCCACCGGGCTCCAGACCCACCCACAGAATCTGCAGTTTTTCGGGTCTAATAACAGACAGAGGGGAGACATTTGACAGGTAAAGATACATGCAGGAGGCATGTATATCCTTATAGATAACCCCTATGGCAGTAGTTTAGAAAGGATAACATTGGGTTTACATCCACTTTAAGTAAAACATTGGTCAAATGTGGCTGGAAGAATGCACTTCAAGGTTCAAAGTAAACCTTGTATTAAAAAACATTTTGGAGTTACCTTATTCAGCGTCCTAGCTTCCTTTGAAAATACCAGATGACTGATTGTAATATTGCCCCATTTGCCACTGCTGAACAGTTCCTTACCCAGGATACATATACAGATCAGGGAAGTCAGAGATAAATCAGATGTCTGTATATGCATACCTGATCCTTAATATTAAACAGTGCTTGAACAATATAGCACATTTTTCCTGTCTCAATCCCCTATGTATAAATTGAGCTTTAACTACTAAAATCTTTTACTATAAATTATCTAAAACAGTTACGTAGACAAATGTTTTGACCAGAATGCATTAATGTGGTTCTATTAAAACATAGTACAGACATTTCATTACAATATCTTACTACATTTGACAAAGTGCATATCTATTGCCAAAAATGCAACATCTGCATTGGGCAAACAAAGGCCCTATTAAAATCAGTTCCATACATATTTCAGGTGCTGAAATGCATTAAGACATGCATGTGGTATAAAAAAAACTTAAAACATCAACAAAGACAAACGAGTTATATATGTGTGTGTATAATGCCAGTGAACATGCTCCATACATTCAAGTGTTAGAATAGTATAAAGTAGTAACCACCAAGGGCTGCTTCACACTGAAATGTGATTGCTCCCGTGCAGTTCCTTGCGTTCCAGTTTTGATAACCGATTCATTTGAATAGGCTGCAAAACATACTGGAACACACAAAATGTAGTGCAAGCAAATTACATCACACCAAACCAAATGGTACTGTGATTTGGTAGCCACAAAACACACTGAATTTGGGGTGCCATTACCAACGAACTCACACCCACACACATCTCGCAAAGGGCAGCGTGCTCACGTACAGTCTGGGAAACGCATATGGAACGTGCCTTTCCCACACCTCATTCCGGTGTGAACGGGCTCTTAAAGTGGAACTAAACCCTCTAGAGGTGCACCAAATGAAAATTTTGGTACTGAAACCGAAAATGAAGGATGCACTAAGCCTAAAACCGATACCGAAAATGAGTTTAAAAAAAATAATTTATATACAATTGTATTATATTTGACTTTTTAATTACCGTAATATCATCAATTTAAATTAATATTTATTTACTGTTGGCCATTATTAGCACTTTTTAGTGCAAGAAAAGCTCAGGAAAAATGCAGTCTCTAACCATTTCTTTTATCATGTCCACAGTTTCTAACCATCTGATACAGGAGATGGTCAGAGACTGCAGACATGATACAGGAGATGGTCAGAGACTGCAGACATGATACAGAAGATGGTCAGAGACTGGGGACATGGTACAGGAGATGGTACAGGAGATGGTCAGAGACTGCTGACATGATACAGGACATGGTACAGGAGATGGTCAGAGACTGCGGACATGATACAGGAGATTCATGTCTGTCATGCAGCCTGCCTGTGTCTGGATGCAGCCTCATCAGTGCCTGTCATGCAGCCTAACAGTGGGCGGATCAGAGCGGCGGTCTCCGTGTGTCACTGAGCTGTATTTGAATTGCCCGGGCCGCAGTAAGAAAGTCCCGCCACCTGTGATCATGTCACGCTGATTCAATGTCCTACTATTGGATCAGTGTGCCGTCTGTCACAGGAGGCAGGACATGGTTACTGCAGCCCGGGCAATTCAGCTCCGTGGCACACAGAGACCGCTGAAACCACCCCCTCGGCTTATACTCGAGTGAGGGCAGGGATACCGAACATTAGGCTGCTTGCCCTGGGGTCGCTTTAACTGTGGCTGCAGCGCTCCCCTCTCTCCCTCCCTTACACAGTGGGAGACCGCTGCATCTGAGCTGACTCTGAAACTTTTGGCCGCGCTGTGACAAAAGTCCTATCCTCCTCTTAGACCAGCTTGTGTGATAGACAGAACACTGCGTTTCACACTGAGATCCGAGATACAGCGGGAGACACCAGCTGTGCAATCCAGGTATTGAATGCACGAATGGGCAGTCACTGCTAGTGAGATTGCAATGACGGGCACATTGAGGCTGCAATGACAGGCACAATGAGGCGGCAATGATGGGCGTGAGACTACAATGATGGACATGGTGAGGCTGCGGTGATGGGCACAGTGAGGCTACAATGATGGGCATGGTAAAGCTGCGGTGATGGTACAGTGAGGCTAGAATGATGGGCACAGTGACGCCAGCAGCCTCCGTGTTATCTGTGCCGCACCACATGCTGAAAATTTACCAGTAGCTGCTGCATTTCCTTTCCTAGGCTTTTGCTCGAGTCAATATGTTTTCCCATTTTTTGTGGTAAAATTAGGTGCCTCGGCTTATATGGTATGTATGTATGTATGTATGTATGTATGTATGTATGTATGTACATATATATCACTTTAATGGAAACTTGTACTGAGAAAAATATGTTGGCTGCCATTGATACCCTCCTAAAATTTTGCTTCCCCTCGCCATCTTTAGCTACATTACATTCCATGTCTCTTATCTAGAAAAACCAAGCATGTAAATTAGAAAGCCAAAGTGAAGTCAGAACCTCCAAATCTGCATACTCATACCCGGTAGTGACTCGGTAATTAAAGCGTATGTAAATGCAAAGCCAATAAAAATCTAAAAACAAATACCTGGCACCATCCATAAAGATTCTGCCCCATTTTTAAATCACACAGAACCTCTGCATATGCCTCCAATTAGGCATGCTAACAGTGTTCAAGTGACCGCTCAGTCAATACTACCAGGGGGCTTAAACCATGGATAGCATTGACAGAATGCAGTAGGATAAGGGGACATGTTTTTACAAATTGCAAAAAAAAAAATGGATGCAAAAAAGTATGCCTAAAAATTTTGACTCCAAAAAAAGAATGTAATGATTTCATTTGTTTTATTATTTAAAAACACTTTAGTCCTTTGTATCAGCATGACACCCAAGCAACTAGCATTTTCAGAACAGATGATCAGGAAAGAATACTATAGCCTGTCCTGTTGTATTCATAACTGTGTCTGACATAAAAGTCAAACTCCCACAGTGCACTTTAGAATGACAGGGGGCTGCAAGAATACCTAGAAATCTGACTTGAAGCAAGGTCAAACTTTTTATACTGCATTCTCAGGTTGACAGACACCCCAAATGGACTGTGGCATCAAATAAATAGGTATTAGCACACTAAAGAAATGCTCAATGCTCTATGAAACTGCATACTGAGCTTATATGTGTCTAAAGCATCCCACAATGTATACAAAACGACAGTATATGAGGCAGTGATCTTGTATCCAATACTTTGAAATAAACATTGTAAAGGCTAGCTGGTAATGTGTCATGTCACAGAGCTGTCTATAAACAAGCATTTTTTAGAACATAATCAGGAGGCAAGGGAGTGATATTGTTAGCAATACATTGAAATTAACAAATTTAAAAGCTTAGTGAGTGAGATGCATCACGTTTTAAGCTGGTCATGCAAGCCACAGAATGGTCGCACATGCAAAGTATGATTAAAATCTGGCCTTTTAATGGGGACATCTAGGCTGCTTTGAACCTTAAAAGGACAAATGGGGAATGTGCATGTCTTATTGTGTCCCCTTCAGGATCCACACATACTTCTCTTTCTATACCCAGCTTTCTTACTTGGACTACTTGCTATTGCGACGATTTTAAGCTCCTTCTCTCTTTCTTACTCACCCTCTGTTTTTTCCTTAAAGTAGAAGTTCACCCAAAACATAACTCTAAACCTACGCTCAGCCACAATCTAAAACAAATCTATCTAGCCCTGTAAAGTAGAAATTGCTATACATACCTTTTCTGAATCAGATCCGGTCCAGTCTCCAGCGGAAGATGCTGTGTGCAGGAGAGAACCGACAATGGCTGGGAAGTGATGTCACCCATAGAGTTACTTTGGGGCTTTTGCCGTCGGCTGCCCCTCCTGCACCCGCCGCTGACAGATCAATGCGGGACCGGACTGGAGAAGCTACAGAATAGGAAAGTATAGTGTTTTTTTCTTTACAGATAGATTAGTTTTAGAATGTGGCTGCGAGCAGGTTTAGAGAGTTGGTTAGGTGTTGGCTGAACTACTTTAATTTCCTATATTACACTCTGGTGTTCTAGGGAATTTTGCCGGGTCTTTACCCAGAACCCTTTGGGCCTTGCAGTCTTGTTTGCTCATCTCTTATTTTCCTACTACACATATTTGTTAAGGGCCTTTATTTTGATAATGTTCGTATTAAAATTGCATCTTGCTCCTACCCATATTGGAGAAGAACCCACCTTGTCATTAACATGTTTCGTTGGACAACCACAACTTATGACGCATTAGTGCGATGGTCATTGGGAAGAATGCTCCTTAAACTTGTGGTCATTGGGAGAAATAAACCCCAGTACAAATGCAGATCATTGGTATCAGTGGGAGCTTATCTGAGAGGCAGAATTGCTCCTAGCAACCTCTGGAGGAAACCTAGGGCTCCATAGAACCTATAATGAATTTCTCCCCCGAGATCTGTTGGTTGGGTCAGTATGAGGCTGCTTATATAGAAGTTTGTTTCCTGACTAGAAATGGCTACATCGCAAGACATCTCATGTACATGGTCACTTCCAGAGCGGTCTATTAAAGATCTTACTAGAAAAGTTCAAAGAGCTATCAGCACTTTAATGTACCAAAGCTCTGAATGACCAGTTTCAGGTATGCCAAATATGTGTCACTTCGTCATATTTGCAAACATATCTTAGAATTATTATAAGCAGGTTTGAAACTAGGACCTTTCTGCTAGCTGGCAAAATGGAGTTTTGATTTAAAGAAAATCTGTGCTAGTACATTACAACACAGGTTTGCTTTAACCACTTGCCTACTGGGCACTTAAACCCCCTTCCTGCCCAGGCCAATTTTCAGCACTGTTGCAATTTGAATGACAATCGCGTGGTCATGCAACACTGCACCCAAACAAATTTTTTTCGCAGATAAAGCTTTCTTTTGGTGGCATTTAATCAGCACTGTTTTGTTTTTCTAAAGAAACAAAAAAAGACCGAAGGCTGCACTAATGAGGCAGCACTGAAAGGCGGCACTCATGGGCACCGATTAGCAGCACAGATCGGGACCGATGTCCTGTAACAGAAGCCGATTGCCGGCTTTATTCTCTCATCACGCTGATCGTGATGAGAAAAAAAGCCAGTAACCGGCTTCTGTTTACTTCCTGATCAGCCGTCATTGGATGACAGCTGATCACGTGGTAAAGGGCCCACTGTGATTGGCCCTTTACCCTGTTCTGGGAAAAAGTCTGAAAAACTCGTTGATCACGGAAGCATGTCTATTGACACCCTCCCGACACTGGATGCCCAGCCGTTATTCGGCTAAAGCACGGCGGAAAATGGTTAATCACCCCTGACCTGCAGCACATACCTCTTTCCTTTGCTCCCCTCACAAGAGAACCTAGGAAAGCTGAGTAAGGGCTGATGTGGAAAGCTGCATTTAAAAAAAAAAAAAATAAAAAAAAAAAAAAAAAGCTTGGAGTGCCCCCAAAACATTGATGGCACTTAGAAAATACCTACAAAACAAATACATAACATTTAACCATATTCACCACTAGACATACCTTGAGCATTAGTTATTGTCAGAGGAAACCCCTGAAGCTGGTGCACCTGTATACCAGAGGTTCCTAAGGCACCTAGGTTAATAGTCTGGAGACCGGACATAGACGAAAGCTGAGAAGCGTTGACTGTTACTGTGCCAGGCATGGAGGTGGCAGTGCTGGTAGGCTGCCCCAGAGAAAGCCCCTGCATGGGGGCAAGAGTGATTGTCTGTGCCTGAGGATTCTGAACCTGCAGATTCTGCAACTGGATTGTTTGCCATGTGACCTGCCCATTAGGTCCTACAGTGGGCGTACGGATAATGATTGGGCCAGTGTTTGGCATAGTTTGAATTTGGAGATTCTGTAAGGCATCTTGGGAGATGGCTTGCGTACTGAACGTTTGGCCTGAAAGCTGAGCAGCTTGTATTGTTTGGATAGCCTGGCCACCCTGAACAATTTGAGGCTGAATGAGAATCTGTTGCTGTTGCTGCTGCTGCTGCTGGGACTGGTCACTCTCCTTTTGCTGGCCCTGCTGAAGGTTGCCACCACCCTGTTGCACATTATCAGTGACCAAATTGATCTGGCCACCCGATCTCTGAGAAGTCTGAATAGGGGTGGTAGTTCCACTGCTGCAATTTAACAGATTGACACTGCTAGCAGTGGTGCAGGTGGAGTAATTGTTGGCATTTGTAAAAAAGGTTGCTGTGTTGGCTTGAGAGGTGGCCAGTTGTGAGGAACTGATAGCAACTGAAGTTACAGGCTGAGAGTTATCCTGAGAACCACTGTTCAGTGTCACAGACTGAGAAGTGGGTGTTAAAGAAGCTGCACTCACAGGCAGAAGTGTGATATTGCCATTCAGTACATTGGTCAAGTACTGGGTCTGTCCGGATAGGACATTGTTGGCTAGGCCCATTCCTTGAATTGGGACAGCTTGCTGAAGAAGATTGGGCATGGTGAGTATGTTTCCTCCACCAGCTCGATTAGTGGTAATAATTTGTTGGTTAGTAGCTGGAATAATCTGCAGCTGTCCAGAGGCATCTTGCTGGACGTTCACCTGAGTAGGGGCAGTAGTAAATTGCAATTGCTGCCCATCCATTGTTTGGAACTGTGGTATAACTTGGTATTGAATGTTAGACATTGCCCCCTGAAGACTTGCCAGAACCTGCTGGTTTTGCACATTTTGGGCTGCTACTACAAACTGGCCAGGGGCTAGTTGACGATGTTTTGTAGAAGCATCACCTCCAGCTTGGTCCTTGGTTGAAGGGGAAGCAGATATGATTTGCCAGCCATTTGCTGTCTGTGCAATTTGAGCAGTACTCAGATCCAGTTCTGTAGCACCTTGTTGCTGACCTCCACCATTTCCATTTTCAGGGGGCTCAATCCTACTACATGTGGCAGCCAATAAGGCCAAAGGAGAAGGCTGGGAATCCTGTAAAAAAAAAAAAAAGGGGAATTAGTTTAGTGCAATGCACACCAATCTTCAAAACAAAACCAGCAAACACTAAAGTAATTGTAGGGTTTTAAAGTATAACTAAAACGCAAAAAAAAACTTGTTTTTTTACTTTCGGATAGAATGAAGAGGGATTAGAACTATTGTCAGGTTTTTATTGTTGTTTGCGCGCCAAAGAAGCTCAGAGTCCCAGGCTTATTAAGAGTATCTGGCAGCTCGACTAGACTCACTCCTAAATTCTGCATTACATTTTTTTTTTTTTTAAAGAAGAACAATAACAAATATTGTAGCTGCTGACTTTTAATATTAGGGCACTTACCTGTCCAGGGTTCCCGCGATGTCAGCACCCCAGCCGATTTTCAGTTTGGCTCTCGGGTGATTCCATCGCCATTCAAGTTAAGGGAGACCTGCAGTGAAGCCTTCCCTACTGCCCATGTGCGAAGAACACTGCGCTTCCTAACTGGCCCAGTGGCGGAGCAGGAAGGAGGGGGCGAACTTCAGGGGAACGGCAGTGCAGTCTCCCGGAAGTGAGGAAGGGTACCTATAAAAAAAAACCCTGCCACTTTTGGGTGGAACTCCGCATTAATACAATGGCATACAATAATCAACATAAAGCATGCACCGCTCAGGCCAATGAGGTACAATATTCCTCCAGGTGTTCGCCCCGGCTCACCACCGTTAACTGGATTGTGTAGAAGAAAGTGGCCGCACACTGGAACGAGAAGTTTGCTTGACAGGAATCTTTAGGGTTGCATGGCAGACAGATGAAACAGGACCAAAGTTAACGTTTCACATGGATATACCGTGAGAAATATTAACTTTGATCCTGTATCATCTGTCTGCCATGCGACAATAAAGATTCCTGTCAAGCAAACTTCTCGTTCCAGCGTGCTCCCACTTTCTTTTGGCTACACAAAATAATCATTACAGGCAAATTACACAAGGTGGCATCTAAACTAATGAAAATTTTTAAATACCGGCCCACCTATGAAGAGGAACTAATGTTTAACCACTTCAATATCAGGCACTTTTCCCCCCTTCCTACCCAAGCCAATTTTCAGCTTTCAATGACAATTGCGCGGTCATGCTACACCTTTACCCAAACAAAACTTTGTATTATTTTGTTCACACAAATAGAGCTTTCTTTTGGTGGTATTTGATCACCTCTGCGGTTTTTATTTTTTGCTAAACAAATAAAAGATAAAAAATTTGGGGAAAAAAAAATAAGTTTTTGTTTCTGTGATGAAATTTTGTAAATAAGTACGTTTTCTCCTTCACTGATGGGCACTGATAAGGTGGCACCGATGACGTGGCACTGATAGGTACTTATGGGTGGCACTGATTGGCATATCCCTGGTGGTCCAGGGTGGCATACCTGGTGGGCGTCAATCAGCACATACCCCCTCTGTCAGGAGAGCCGCCAATCGGCTCTCCTCTACTAGCGTCTCTCAGACACGAGTGAGGAAAAGCCTATACATGGCTCTTCCTGTTTACACTAATCAGCCGTGATTGGAACCGGCTGATCACGTGGTAAAGAACCTCTGTAAGAGGCTCCTTTACCGAGATCGGTGTTGCGGTGTGACAGACTGACACACCGCCCCACCGATTGCCGCGCTGTGCGCCTTATCCTGCTGGACGTCATGTGATGCCCAATCAGGATAACTGAACCACCGTCCGGGCGTCATTTTGCTATAGGCCGGGCGGGAAGTGGTTAAACCCTCTCACATTTTTGTAATAACGACACCAAACATACCAAGACAACCACTGCCTTGCTAAAGAAGCTGAGGGTAAAGGTGATGGACTGGCCAAGCATGTCTCCAGACCTAAACCCTATTGAGCATCTGTGGGGCATCCTCAAACAGAAGGTGGAGGAGCGCAAGGCTTCTAACATTCACCACCTCCGTGATGTAATCATGGAGGAGTTGGAAGAGGACTACAGTGGCAACCTGTGAAGCTCTGGTGAACTCCATGCCCAAGAGGGTTAAGGCAGTGCTGGAAAATAATGGATGGACACAAAAAAATACTAATAAAATATTTACAAAAATGGGAGGGGTGTACTCACTTTTGTGAGATACTGTATGTACCGTATATTTGAATTTTGAATTGATACCATTAAAATGCGCTTCCCTTGCTGTGTTAAAAATGGGGCAGGGTGAGAGCACAAAAAAAAAAAAAACCCACCTTGAAAATACCTTTTTTCCTATCGGCAAAACGAAGATAACCCTATGTTCGGCCGATAATTTTCAGTAGCTAATATATCAGTGAATCCCTAATCAGCCCCGATTTTGACAGTTAGCCACTTACCATTCTGCCCCCCCCCCCCCTCACTTCCCCTTCAGCCTTCTGGGACACGTCACAGGTCCCAGAAAGCTCCGGAAGCATTCAGATAGCGCAGTGCGGCTTGTGCATGCACAGTAAGCTGCCGGCTGCACGCAGTAAATATGCCAGCATCGAGGACTGAAGCCAATAAAAAAAAAAACGGCCAGGTGAGGATACTGCTGGATCCTGGGACAGTTAAGCATCTGTCTATTAAAAGTCAGCAGCTACAGTTTTTGTAGCTGCTGACGTTTAAAGTAGAAGTCCAAAATAACGTTAAAATCCCTGCATCTACAGACATCCACAATCTAACACGAATCTATCTAACCCTGTAAAGTACAAATCCTTATACATTCTTTTTTGAAGCTGATCCGGTTTCCAGCAGTGGAGGCTCTCTAGTGGACACAGCCGACAATGGCTGTGAAATTAATGGGGTGTGATGTCTCCGATAGAGTTACTATGGGGCTTCTGTTGTTGGCTGCCTCCTCTGCACCCGACTACACAGCAAAGCCCCAGCTGACAGCTCAGTGTGGGATCGTATCGGCTTCAGAAAAAGGTATGTATACTGCAGGAGTGTCCAAACTACGGCCCTCCAGCTGTTGCGGAACTACACTTCCCATGAGGCATTGTAAAACTCTGACATTCACAGACATGACTAGGCATGATGGGAGTTGTAGTTCCTTAACAACTGGAGGGCCATAGTTTGGACACCACTGGTATACTGATTTCTTCTTTACAGGGCTAGATAGGTTAGTGTTAGATTGTGGATGTCTGTAGATGCAGGAATTTGAGTGTTAAGGTGGACTTCTACTGTAATCTTTCCACGAGGGGCTGAAGAACCATTTTATATATGGTTTGTTTAGTCCTAGCTGATTTCCTTCACTAACATGTGTGCCCTCTGGGCGCGCTGTATAAACTGTCCTCCTGTCTCACGCCCAGAACAAAACAGCATCAGGCTGAGTAGCACTCAACCATTCATAGGCAGCTTTGTATTCTTTTTTAATGAATACAAAACTTTCTCTGATTGGCCAAGCCAGAAATTGCGACGTCCTCAGCCCAACCAGCCCACGTTTTTTCATGCAACAGGCCACTGAATTGAAGCACGCTTGGCAACAAGCATTTTGTCCCACCACTACTGCCTGAGTTTTTCCTGTGTTTAAGTCACTCAGGTGCGAATGCAGCCTCAAGGTAAAAAGTTTATTTTGCTGTGTTTCCTTACAAAACCAAAAATTTATCAAAAAACATATGATTGGGTTTAACCGCTTAATGATGCACGTTATACTGTGGCAATGTGGCTCAATCACACAAATCACCGTCATTGTACATCCAATCAGCAGGTCTGGCGGACTCGATGTGTGTATATATACATATATATATATAAAAATCTATCCCGTTTTATAGACACTATAACTTTTGCGCAAACCAATCAATACACATACGCTTATTGCGATTATTTTTACCAAAAATATGTAGAATACATATTGGCCTAAACTGATGAAGAAATTCCTTTTTAATATTTTTTTGTGGATATTTTTTTTAGAGCAAAATGTAAAAAATACTGTTTTTTCAAAATTGGCACTCTTTGTTTATAGCGCAAAAAATTTAAACTGCAGAGGTGATCAAATACCACTAAAAGAAATCTCCATTTGTGGGAAAAGAAGGTTGTCAATTTTGTTTGGGTACAGCGTCGCACGGCCGTGCAATTGTCAGTTAAAGCGACGCAGTGCTGTATTGCAAAAAAATGGCCAGGTCATTAAGGGGGAAAAGCTTCCAGTCCTTAAGTGGTTAAAGGAGGTTAGCATTCCCTGTAACAGAGCAGAAAATCATTGTACTCAAATACATCTACAGACTCCACTAATTCAAGTGGCTGCAAAGGCTGAGTTCTGAGGCAGGGGGTCCGATGTGTGTTTGTTCACCATTTCAGGTGCAAATCAGGTCCGAATTTTTGGCTGAATTCGAACCTGAAACGGATCGAAGACGCACAGAACCCTTCTGCGATTCAAACTGCGGCCGCCCTTGGAGGTGTGTGAACCGGCTCCATTGAGAGCCAGTCACACTCTCCTGTCACGCAAATTGTATGCGGGGTTACCCGCATCCATTTCGCATCAGTGTGAACCCAGCTTGAAGGTTTTTTACCTTCATGTATTCTATGCATGTAAAAAAAACTTGTGTGCAGCTCGCCCTTAGCCCCAATACTTAAACCCCATCTCGATCCAGTGATGTGCATGAGAGCTTCGGCTTTCCCGAGTCTTTTCATCCTCATTGGCTGAGACACAGCAGCTTCCGGCCATCAATCAGAGGCAGTAAGGCGCACTGGTAGGGGACCCGAGAAGAGGAGGATCGGGCTACTCTGTGCAAAACCATTACACAGAGCAGGTAAGGAGAACATTTTTATTATAAGATAAAACAAAAAACCTATGAGCCTTTAATATTCCTTTCAATTAGCCCCCAAGCATATACACTAGACACTCTTCACTGGCCAACAAGGCACAATTACTAAGGCCTCCAAAGCCACAATATGCCTAAAAAATAGGTTGTGGTGGTGTGTCAAAAGTCTGAAATAAATCTGACAATACTTTTAACGTCAAAGGCTAGATCTCATTTACTGCTTCATCCTGCACTGTGGTCCATGCTGTTTTCAGAGAACTGTTCAGTCCTCCAATGCTCCCAAAAAATATTTATTTAGAAGTGATAGTGATTAGAATACTCAGCAAACGCAAAGCAATACTTTCGGCACAAGGATTCAAAACAAAATGTCTATGTCCCCCTATATCACTTCCTACTCTGAAAAGCAATAAGCAAAACAAAAATTGTGATGTCTGCTAGATCAGCCTTTTTCAACCAGGGTACCTTTAGGATTCTTCAGGGGTGCCTTGGCAAAATGCCTAAAGATTTAGTACGGGGCAGGAGAAGGAAGTGATTTAAAGTGATTCTAAAAAGGCAGATTTTTTTTTTTTTTACTTGGCAATAGGGGCACTCTATTTGTATTACAAGGTACTTTGCAGCTTGGTATAGGGACACTCTGAAGGCAGGAAGAGCCAGAAGAGCCGGCGGGGGACCCCAGAAGAGGTGGATCGGGGGTTGAAAACTATTACACAGAACAGGCAAGTATGGCAAGTTTTTTTTTTTGGAAACCCATTAAAAAACAAACAATCACTTTAAGGGCTCTGTGCAGGGAAGATGAGCATCTGAACCCAGAGAAACTGGAGGCTGATAGACTGGAGGCAATATAAAAGGCATTAGTTACATTTAGGTTGGGTTCACACTGATGTGATGCGTCACATCACTTGCGATTCGCAAAGGAATGCGATTTAAGCTCATCATTTTGTCGCACCGCATCCGCACAAAAATGGTGCAGGCACCTTCTTTTTTGCTGCAGTGGAATCGGATCGCATGGGTGTGCATACCCATGTGATCCGATTCTAGCAACACACTGCGTTTAGCAACCTGCCTTTGGGGGGTGTTGACTTTTAATTGAGACTGCATGAACAGCGACCTCTTCTTGCCCAATCTGGCGTTCCTTTACCTGGGTCTTTATGCACCAGGGATAAGATGGACTGCTTGATCATGTAGTCACTGTGACTGGTTGTCACAGGATCAGGAGCATGTCGCAATGGCTCCTGACCATTACTAGAGATGGTCTATGACCACTAGGAGCATGCTCTCAAGCACAGATATCCTCAGCATGGATTCATATGTGCGCCGTGGATTAGAACTCCTGTTAGTGTGTGTGTGACACATACTCTATTTGTCCTGGTGACTGTTATTACCAAGGGGAAAAATAATGGAAATCCCACATTTTGAGTGGTCACCAGAAAGGGATTAGAGGGGAAATCTTCAAATGGGGACACTCCTGCTGGTGACTACCAGGGATTTCCCTCACTTTGCAGCTAATCCCTTTAACTTCCTGCTTTGGCTATGTGACAGGAAGCAAACCGAAATCTCTCCAATGGGACACCGCTGGCAAACAAAAACCCCACAGGGGTTATAACCCTTGAAATGATTTGGCTTCAATTTGATTTTAAAGCATATGAGTTAGCAAAACATTTTTTTTTTTTTAATAGAGTGGGAAAGAACTATAGCACTGTCAATATTTTATTGCGGTTTGTGTCCCTTCCCCATATTTGTTTTGGTGACGAGTTAAAAAAAAATGTGATCGAAAAATGGCCATAGGTTGTCACAAAACAACAGGAGGTGAGGGGTTATCTTCCAGTAGTGACTGGCTTATTGGGGATTTTGCCTCAGATTATTTTGAAGAAAACCATGGGCAGTAATCGTGATGCATCACAGAATCGAACCTCAGCTATATATATATATATATATATATATATATATATATATATATATATATATATATATATATATATATATATATATATATATATATATATATATATATATATATATATATATATATATATATATATATATATATATATATATATATATATATATATATATATATATCTGAGGTTCGCATCTTGACTGGTCTCACGATTATCCTGTCATATTTGATATATATCTCTATCCCACACCCACCCAACAACCCCATCAAATCATTCCCCGCATCTATTACCTTTTGTACCACCACCCCCATTAATAATACAAAATGTATATATATATATATATATATATATATTTTATACACACAAAGTACCTTTTATTGTTTCACAGTATAAATGAATTAGGGCTGCAACTAACGATTATTTTCATAATCGATTAGTTGGCCGATTATTGTTTCGATTAATCGGTTAATAACCTTAAAAAAAAAAGTGTGGTGTATAATTAGTTAATATGTAAAGTTTTAAAAAAAGGCAATTTATTCTTAAATATCTCTATGCAGTGTTAACTAAAAATAGCCAACTATATGGTTAGGGAGCAAAATATCTAATCCACTCTGAGAATAACAGAGGAGATATACTGTATATACTATTAGAGGAGAGATAAGAACGTTTGTTCGATTTTCTAATCGTTAGTGGGGTCAAATCGACATTCATTTTCAACCGCAGTAATGGGAAAATTTGGAAATAATAAAAAACGTCTTGGTGAAAGGAATTATCAGACAGTGTATGTGGTTTTCGTTCAGAAATTACAATTATTTTAAAAACAGAATGTTAAAAACAAGTGAAAATTTCAAACATTCTTTCATTCATCGAATGTACAAAGATTTTTCGTCTGAATATTCTCATCTGAAAATTGATCCGTGTGGCCAGCATAACGCTCAGTGCACACCTATGCAGTTTTCTTTTGATCTGTTTATGAAGTGCTCTTTGCTGTGCGTTTTGTTTTTTGCGCACGTGATTTTGCTGCGATTTGCGTTTTTGCATTTTTTTTTGTCAATTTGTTGTTGGGCAGATTAAACAACACAAATTGCTGCAAAAACGCATTACATGCTTTTCTGCAGCTTCTCCATTGAAGTATGTTGAACCAAAAAAAAAGCACTGTTTTGCGTTAAAAAAAAGTCACAGAAGCTTTCCAAATACGCAGCAGCTGAAAAAGCATAGATGTGAATGTGTCCCATAGGAAACCATGTAAATGAACTGTAGTCCGTTTCTGAAAAAAGCACCAAAAAACACTTTCTCTTTTTGTACTATAAAGGGTTCATTTTATTTTTAACCACATTATGTTACTGGCCGATTAATCGATTATGAAAATAGTAATCGATTAGTTTCATAATCGATTAATCGATTAGTTGTTTCAGCCCTAAAATTAATCCCTTATAGTAGTGATTATCTGCTGTTTTTGTATTATCAAGGGCTCATTTTTGTTTTTTTAACAGGCAATACAAAAAGCATGCGGATGCTACGAAATGTCTTAGTGACAAAAGGCGCAGGTTGCATCAAGCTACCTGTCTATGGACAAGGGAGTCTGTCATGTAAAATATATTACAATTTTTTTCCTTTAAATAAAAAATTGGATATCAGAGTCTGGTATTACCAGATTTAACCTCGAATACACGTCTTCTGTAAACACATTACATATTAACTAAATTGTACACCACAGAGTTTTTTGTCCACGCTATCAAAACAATTGGCCAACTAATTGATTATGAAAATAATCTTTTGCAGCCCTAGCCTAAATGTCCACTATTCTAGTCCCTACTCCTTTGACAACACATCTCTAGTTCACCATCACCTATATATATATATACATATACACACACACACACACACACACACACACACACACACATACATATACATATACACACAGCAACTGAAAGACATTTAAATAAACCATGTATGCTCCATCCACCAGTTTTGAAAAAATAAATAAATTGTATAATATATATACATACATACACACACATTTCGATTTCTTTAGGTGATTTAGCATGTAGAGATGATCAACCATAACATAACATTTATTGAAATCCACACAAACCCCGGGGGATTAAGCTACGACTTAAAACTGAACAGCGTGAATCACATCATGGAAGCCTGTGATGAACTGCGATTTCCATCCTGAAGTGGGAGTAATCTGCAGTGATCTACGCACACGCGTGTTAACCCATTACCTGCCAGTAAAACCTCCATAACCGGCATTTTCAGGAAGGGTGAGAGTAACACCCTAAAGTGTGCCAGCATGTAAACAAACCAGCATGTTGTAGGGATGAGAGAACAGGAGGGACAGGGCAGGGAGATGGGTTTGTGAAGCCGGCCCCCAGTGGGCAGTCAGTGTGGGAGGCGGGTGGACCGGCAGGCAAAGGGTGGGGGAAAGTCTTGCAGGCCACACAATAGACAACTCCCCTCCCCACCCTCCTCCTGTACGCTCTGTCTGTGTCTATGGGGGAAGGAAGGGGGTTTGCACATACCTGCCCCTTCTGTGTGTATTCACCTCCTCCTGTGTGGCCGTCAGTCTTCTCTGAATTCATGTCTTCGGCTGTGTGCTCCGGATCGCCTGTATACACAGAGAAGAGGCGTCACAACACATCGGCATAATCACATCTCCTGGCAGCATTAAACATGGCGGGGGCAGGGCAATGCTATTTCCGGGATAGGGCAGGGAAGGCCTCTTGGGGACACCACCGGTGGTGGCAGGTTGATGGATCGGGGGAAACACACTAAGATCTTCTATGATCACAAAGGTGTGTGTGTGTGTGTGTGTGTGTGTGTGTGTGGGGGGGGGGGTCCCAGTGCCACCATGGCCTCTAGAAACTAGAAATACAAGCAGTGTAGACAAGTCCCAGAATGATCTCCTGAGAGCTAAGGACATGATCCTCCCCTCCCCCCAATGAACGACAAGTAGTCCCAGCATTAACTCCTAAGAGCTAAGGACCTATCCCCAGTGAAGGACTACAAGTCCCAGCATGAACACTTAGGAGCCAAGAATGTGACTCCTTCCCACACTAGTTTAAGACTACAATTCCCAACATGACCCCCTACCCTGATTAGAGAAGGGCAAGTCTAAACATGAACCCTACGATCTAAGGATGTGATCACCCCCACTGGTGGAGGACTACAAGTCCCAGCATGATCATGATCACCCCCACTGGTGAGGACTACAAGTCCCAGCATGAACCCTACGATCTAAGGATGTGATCACCCCCACTGATGAGGGCAACAAGTCCCAGCATGAACCTTAGGATCTAAGGATGTGATGACCCCCACTGGTGAAGGACTACAAGTCCCAGCATGAACCTTAGGATCTAAGGATGTGATGACCCCCACTGGTGAAGGACTACAAGTCCCAGCATGAACCTTAGGATCTAAGGATGTGATGACCCCCACTGGTGGAGGACTACAAGTCCCAGCATGATCACCTACAATCTAAGGATGTGACCCTCACAACTGGTGAAGGACTACAAGTCCCAGCATGAACCTTAGGATCTAAGGATGAGATGACCCCCACTGGTGGAGGACTACAAGTCCCAGCATGATCACCTACAATCTAAGGATGTGACCCTCACAACTGGCGAAGGACTACAAGTCCCAGCATGAACCCCTGATATCTAATGCCCAGACATCCCCCTTTCAGGCACACCAACTAGCGAAGGACTACAAATCCCAGCACGCCCCTCCCCCACCAGACGAGGCCTATGAGTAGGCCGTGCTGGGACTTGTAGTATACAGGGTGGTGATATACCCGTGTCCGGTATACAGGTGAGGGGTGGGAGGGAGGGAAGGGGGCAATTTGGTGTCTCCACCCCACCCGCCCACCGAGGGGGCCAGAGAAAAGGGCGGGAGAGGAGGAGAGAAGGGAGGGGATCGTCCGCCACCACCTCCTCCGATTGCGGGGCGAGAGAAGGAAGGGGGCGAGGGTGAGGAGGGCGGAATTCCCTCCCTGGACATCCCCGGTAACAGCGGCCTCCCCTCCCCGCCTCAAACTTGGTACTGCCCAACAGTGACCGGGCTCAGCCGTACCGCCGTTCCCTCCCCCCCCCCTCCTCCTCCCGGAGCTGGGGGTGAGGGGAGGGCGAAAACACACACTCGGTCACATAACCCGCCCGCTATTACTTACCGCTCATCACGTCGGGGCTGCGCTGGCACTACACACAAACCTTAGCTGACGACGGCAACCTAACCTGCCTGCCGCGCGGCGGAGACGGGGGGAGGGGGCGGGGCGGAGATCGACAACCACTTCGACCACTCCCGCTGAGGGGCGGCTCCACCCGCCCAATGGGGTGGCGCGGGGGGTGGGACTTGCCCGCTGACTGACAGGAAGACGACTCCAATGACAAGCTGGCGTAGCCCCGCCCTCCGCCACGGAGTGGGTGATGTGGGGTGGTAAGTAAAGAATGTGGCATAGGAGGGAACAAGGGCGTCGCTCTCTTCCTCCTTTCTCGTGGGTCCCGCCCCTAGCCAGATTTACAGTTGGACTGACCAATGAGAGTAAGGAAAGGCTGTAAAATGAGCCAATAAAAGAAGAGGCAGGGGGTGATCGGACGGGTCGCGGGAAGGGGTCGTTTGATTGAGTTCACATGGATTTAGGCGCCATTTCCTGGGTTCTTTTAGGATAATAGTGTTATATAATGTCCGTAGGATGACTCCATGATAGTGAAGGGGGAGGTCACTACAGTGTCTGCATTATAGCACAGCTCATGTCCTGGGAGGATAGAATATTTCTATATGATGGTATGAGGGGGCAGCTTATGACTGACCTACACACAGGTGGGAGCCGTCCATCTCACATCATCTATCCTATGAGGTAATACATTGCTCAGGGCGCGCTCACATCGTATCTGCTGAACGCCATCGATCGGCGTACATCGACCCGGGACATCCCTTTAATCCTGAGTACATAATAATTACACGGGTTCTGTGGCTGATTAAGGTGGTCATTAAACTCACATTGTGCCTTACCTGCATCCTCAGGACCTGTGTATTTAAGGTGTTAAAGGGATGAGGTGGCAATCCTAACCCAAGGGCCTGTTCACATCTGCGCCAAAATACACCTTCGCAGAGCAGCAAAAGTGCATGTAAACTAGTTCCCTTTATTACAGAACTATACTTGTCCTGGCTCCAGCGATGTGATGTCCCGGGGCTCCCTGCTGGCATCTTCTAGAAACTGGCCTCTGGGTATCGAGGACTGGCTGCTTTTGTTGGTTGGGCTATTAGTGTCACTACCCCCCCCCCTCCTTTTTTTTTTTTTAATTAAAATAATAAACGTTCGATGTACCTGCTCTGTGTAATAGTGTTGCACGGAGTTGCCCCAAACCTCCTCTTCTCTGGTCCTCTGCTGTCTCTCTGGGCTCTTCCTTTCTGTGCCGTCATACCAAGTCGCTTCCTACGGTGGCAGAAGTGCGGGCTTGCCGCTGAGCTGGACTGTGTGTGTCCATTGACACACACAGCATGGCTCTGCCCTGTTCGTTCCTCCTGGGATTTGGTTGACAGCGCCCAATGGCTCCTAGTCTGATGCTGTTGCAGACAGGCAAAGCACTGGAGCCAGATGGAACTCGATAGGAAAAGTATAAAAGGAGGTGGAAGGGATGACACAACTACTTGGATAGGCATTAAAGTGGTTGTAAAGGTTCACATTTTTTAAAATAAAAATAACAAACATGTTATACTTACCTGCTCTGTGCAAGGTTTTTGCACAGAGCGGCCCCGATTCTCATCTTCTGGGGTGCCCCGTTGTCACTCCTGGTTCCTCCTCTTCATCGGGTGCGAGGACAGAGGGTGGAGGACAGAGTACAGTGTTGAAGGTAGAGAAGAGTTGATGTGGACTGAATGAGAAGGTGTTATTAAGTGTGATAAAGTCCCTGAGGACCTTCGTTTCTTTTGTGAAACTCTCACTGTCTCTACCCCTGATCTCCCAGGCTGGGACATCCTCCCCCTCCATCAACTGGATGGCAAAAGGTGCCTGCGAAGCGAAGAAGACCCCCCCCCGGACACTCCTCGGATGAGTCCCAAACACTGGCCCTCACTGACTTACCTGTTTTTTCTTTTTTTTGGTTCCTCCCTGAATAAGCAAACCCATTTTTGCAGTGATGTAGTAGCTATACATAGGTTGCCATAGTTAGCTTTTGTTTGTATGTTAGCTGCAATCACCGGGATTTTGCCTCTGGACGGCCACGACCCTCCAATGGGAGCCGGCTACTGTCCCTCCTGGACATTGAGTTCTCCGGAGTCTTGTCTGCCAGATTGAGGTACTGACCTCTCTGTAGTCGGGTCTTGACCTGGACGACCTTATACATTTGGCTTGTTGCCTGCCTGGTTCTGCCTACAAGTTCAGACAGTTTATTTCTTTATAACAGCTAGTATTGTCCCCTAGCTACTGGTTAAACAATTCATAGATATGTTTCTTAGCAGGTCCTGGATCATGGGTACTGATTGGACTTCTTTCCGACACTACCACCCTAGCTCACTTAGTGATTTAACAGTCCCCCTTGATTAATACTTACCCCCCTCGATCTGGATAGACGATGGGGGTAACATGGGACTTTAGATTTGTAAGTAGATTGCTACTTGAAGTATGCTTAGTTTATTTCATTTACGTGTCTTTTATTTTTTCCCTCCTCTTCTTTTCTCTCCTCTTATTTCCATGCCTCGTCTCTCCTGGGCTCCCGAGTTGCTACCTGGGTGGAGGAACTCGTCCATGGTCTCAAAACACAACTTCCTGGAACTACAAGCCAGATAAGTACACCACAGCTCGACACATGCTCCTTTACTGTTTGTCGCCAATACCCCAAACCGCAAAATGATACAGATATATTCACATGTAAATGGCCTCAACTCCAACTTTAAGTGCCAATTAGCTCTACGAAGCTTTAGAGACTCTGGAGCAGAGGTCATTTTTATACAGGAAACACACTTTAACAAAATGGGTACCCTATCATTTGCGTTGCGTTTATTCCCTGTGGGCTATTTGGCCTCTAATACTAAAAAGAGAGCAGGGGTGGCTATTTTAATTAAAAAAGAATCTCCATTTACCCCCACCTCCTCCTACTCGGATCCACAGGGTCGTTTTCTGATCCTTAGTGGCAAGTGGCAACAATCGGACATAACCTTTTGCAACATCTATGCACCAAATGTTAACCAGATGTTCTTTTGTAACTAAGGTATATAATCGCCTCTTCCGCACCAAGCACTCTTTCTTGGTCATTGGGCGAGATTTTAATCTCCCATTCTCCCCTACCTCGGATAGAACATCTCATCAAAAAACCTCCCCCAACACGCCTTTTCAAACAATCCACACAATTCCGCCAGGTCACCCGCAAATTTGCTTTGTTCGACGCATGGCGCGTGGAACACCCGACAGATCGACAATATTCCCACTATTCACATCCATTTCACACACATGCTCGTCTAGATTACTTTTTTGTCAACGCTCCCTCCCTAAGGGCGCTTACTGCAGTAAGCATCCTGCCTATGTCATGGTCTGATCATGCACCAATCGCTATGACATTAAAGCTGCACCCCTCCAAAGTCAAACAGTGCCATTGGCGGCTGAACGACTTCCTCCTGAAAGATCTTGCATACAGGATGGACATGGAAAAGACTTTAATTTATACTTTGTAGAAAATAATACCCCAGAGGTCTCGGTGGGAACCCTTTGGGAAGCACATAAAGCGGTCATAAGGGGACAGAGTATTGCAATCTCCACGGCTTGTAAGAAAAATGCCAAGTTGCTGAGACAACAGACAACACAACGCTTACAGGAACTAGAATCTAGGCTTCCAACTTCGTCCTCTATCCGCTTATTGAGGGAAATTATCCGGCTTAGAGCTATACTAAAATGTATAGACATAGGCAGGGTAGAGAAGGCTTTACTGAGATTGCGCCAACTATACTATGAGAAAGGCAATAAGGCCCATACCCTATTGGCACATAAACTTCGAGAAAGTACACATACATCAGCCCCTCAAGCCATCCGAGACACAAATGGCACCCTTCAATTCCATCTGGACAGCATCGCACAACTCCTTAAGAATTACTATTCAGATCTTTATAACAATCCATCCATACCGCATCTACCTATCCAGAGTACATTTAAGGATCGGGTACAGTCCTACCTTGCCACCAGCGGTGTATCCACTCTACCAGCAGAAGCCCTACATTCCCTCAACTCCCTCATCACTGACGAAAAAATTTCGGACACTTTGAAACACCTCCCAAATAATAAGGCCCCAGGTCCTGATGGCCTCCCATACGAGTATTACAAATCATTCTTACCTACCCTGCTCCCGCACATGGTTCGTTTGTTCAACGGATTTATGGGCAAGGAAGAAATCCCTAGAGACATGCAGGCATCACATCTTACACTTATACCCAAACCAGATAAGGACCACACGTTGTGCGGTAACTATAGGCTCATAGCTTTATTAAATTCAGACCTGAAAATATTTACGAAAATCCTGTCCCTTCGATTAAATGAGATCCTTCCCTCCCTGATCCATAAAGATCAGGTTTGTTTTGTCCCGGGTCGTCAAGCAGGGGACAACACTAGGAGAGCCATCAACTTAATAGATATCATTAATAGACAAAAGAACGAAGCACTATTGCTTAGTTTAGATGCTAAGAAAGCCTTCGATAGGCTCATCTGGCCATTTATGTTCTCCACCCTTGAACATCTGGGTTTTCAGGGGCCGTTTCTCAAGGCGATTAAGCACCTAAACGCAACCCCAACTGCCTCCATCAAAACGCCCCTTTGCGGCCACCACTACCTTTCCTATTTCAAATGGCACGAGGCAGGGTTGCTCGCTCTCCCCACTGCTCTTCGCCTTGTGCATCGAACCCCTGGCAGCCCAGATCCGACGGGATCCTAATGTTAAGGGCGTGCAGGTTAGAGGTTGGGAATTTAAAATCTCACTATTTGCGGACGATGTCCTCCTGACCCTGACACAACCACACACAACCACACACTACTCTACACTTCTATGAGGAGGTGAGTTGCCATCTAGATAAAGGAAGGCCCGTAGACGTGGTGTATCTGGATTTTGCAAAAGCATTTGACACAGTTCCCCATAAACGTTTACTGAACAAAATAAGGTCCGTTGCCATGGACCATAGGGTGAGTACATGGATTGAAAACTGGCTACAAGGGTGAGTTCAGAGGGTGGTGATAAATGGGGAGTACTCAGAATGGTCAGGGGTGGGTAGTGGGGTTCCCCAGGGTTTTTAAGCTGGGACCAATCCTATTTAATTTGTTTATAAACGACCTGGAGGATGGGATAAACAGTTCAATCTCTGTATTTGCAGACGAAGCTAAGCTAAGCAGGGCAATAACTTCTCTGCAGGATGTGGAAACCTTGCAAAAAGACCTGAACAAATTAATGGGGTGGGCGACTACATGGCAAATGAGGTTCAATGTACAAAAATGTAAAATAATGCATTTGGGTGGCAAAAATATGAATGCAATCTTTACACTGGGGGAAGAACCTCTAGGGGAATCTAGGATGGAAAAGGACCTGGGGGTCCTAGTAGATGATAGGCTCAGCAATGGCATGCAATGCCAAGCTGCTGCTAATAAAGCAAACAGAATATTGGCATGCATTAAAAGGGGGATCAACGCAAGAGATAAAACGATAATTCTCCCACTCTACAAGGCTCTGGTCTGGCCGCACCTGGAGTATGCTGTCCAGTTCTGGGCACCAGTCCTCAGGAAGGATGTACTGGAAATGGAGCGAGTACAAAGAGGCGCAACAAAGCTAATAAAGGGTCTGGAGGATCTTAGTTATGAGGAAAGGTTGCAAGCACTGAACTTATTCTCTCTGGAGAAGAGACGCTTGAGAGGGGATATGATTTCAATTTACAAATACTGTACTGGTGACCCCACAATAGGGATAAAACTTTTTCGCAGAAGAGAGTTTAATAAGACTCGTGGCCACTCATTACAATTAGAAGAAAAGAGGTTTAACCTTAAACTACGTAGAGGGTTCTTTACTGTAAGAGCGGCAAGGATGTGGAATTCCCTTCCACAGGCGGTGGTCTCAGCGGGGAGCATTGATAGCTTCAAGAAACTATTAGATAATCACCCGAATGACCGCAACATACAGGGATATACAATGTAATACTGACACATAATCACACACATAGGTTGGACTTGATGGACTTGTGTCTTTTTTCAACCTCACCTACTATGTAACTATGTAATACTCTTCCTAACCTCCATAAACTTTTACAGGACTGTGGATCCCTTTCGGGCTACAAGGTTAACCCGACTAAGTCGGAGGCCCTCCCGCTTAATTTATCCCCAGTGAAGGTGCATCACCTGTCGGCAAACTTTTCTTCTGCATGGAAATCCCAGTCCATTAAATATCTAGGGTTACACCTTACACCGCGGTATGAATCTTTATATAACACAAACTTTGGACCTCTGTTTGCATCCATTCGATCCCTTCTGACCAAATGGAGACACTATCCGATGTCTTGGTTTGGTCGTATTGCGTCGATCAAAATGAACATATTACCTAAACTCCTGTATTGCTTCATGACCCTTCCAGTGCCCATCCCATTGCCCCATCTCACAAAACTCCAAAATAACCTTTTAAATTTTACATGGAACTACAGGCAGTACCGAATTTCCCGTTCGGTGATGTTTGCTTCCAGAGGGGAGGGGGGATTGGCCTTTCCACACCTTCAACGCTATTACTATGCTGCACAATTGAGAGCTGTAGCTTCTTGGGTTACCTTGCCGGCCTATAATCGCTGGACGCAGCTGGAAAAGTTATGGCTAGCGCCTATCCACCCGAATAATTTACCGTGGAATGCCAACGCCAATATCCCCTCCTCTGACCTACTGCACACTATGCATCTCTTACGCAATATCTGGAGGCGGCTAAACCAGAGCACCCCTTTACAATCTGAGGCCTCTCTAGTCACAGCCTTATAACCCTAAACTACCTGACAACTTAACCTCTCAGATGATCTCCCCATGGTTGCAAAAACAACTCTTCCATTATGGACACTTGGTGGACCCAGTGTCTCGCACACTGCTATCCTTTGATAAACTCAAAGCTAAATATGATCTCCCTCTCAGTGCCTTCTTTGGCTACCTCCAGATACGGCATTACGCACTTACCATCTCCCCTACCCTCCAATTCTCTAAGCCATCCCCTTTTGAGTGCTTAGTGCTGTCGGGCCCCACGCAGAAGGGACTGACTTCGGACATATATAAAATCATAAACTCCTATGACATGCTCACTAGGGGGAAACATAAATATATGCGTAGATGGGAGGAACAACTTGGGGAAGAACTGACACTTGAACAATGGGCTATTGTGTGGAGATGGGCAGCTAAGAGCTCTATATTATTATTATTATTCAGGATTTATATAGCGCCAACAGTTTACGCAGCGCTTTACAATATAAAAGGGAGACAATACAGTTATAATACAATACAATAGGATTAAGAGGGCCCTGCTCAGAAGAGCTTACAATCTAATAGGGTGGGGCAGGTGGTACAAAAGGTTGTAACTGTGGGGAATGAGCTGGTGGAAGTGGTAGGAGATTAGTTGGAGACGTGATAGGCTTTCCTGAAGAGATGAGTTTTCAGGGATTGCCTGAAAGTAGCAAGAGTAGAGGATAGCCGGATAGATGGAGGTAGCGAGTTCCAGAGGATGGGAGAGGCTCTGGAGAAATCCTGGAGACGAGCATGGGAGGAGGAGATGAGAGAGCTTGAAAACAGGAGGTCTTGAGAAGAGCGGAGAGGTCGATTTGGGTGATATTTGGAGACAAGATTAGTGATGTAGCTTGGGGCAGAGTTGTGAATGGCTTTGTATGTTGTTGTTAGAATTTTTAATGTAATTCGCTGGGTGATTGGGAGCCAGTGTAGGGATTGAAGTAGAGGTTGGCAGACACTGAGCGGTTGGTAAGGTGGATAAGTCTGGCAGCAGCATTCATGATAGACTGAAGAGGGGATAGCCTATGGAGCGGTAGGCCAATGAGAAGGGAGTTGCAATAGTCAAGGCGAGAGATAACAAGGGAGTGAATGAGGAGCTTGGTGGTTTCATTTGTTAAAAAAGGGCGAATTTTAGAGATGTTACGGAGGTGAATTCTACAAACTTTTGACAGCGATTGATTTGAGGCTGAAATGACAAGTCAGAGTCTAGGATTACACCTAGTACCCTGGCGTGAGGGGAGGGACTGATGGTTGCATTGTTGATTTTGATGGAAAAGTCATGGAGGGGGGCACGGGCGGGGGGGAATATTAATAGCTCAGTTTTAGAGAGATTTAGTTTAAGGAAGTGGTGCGACATCCATGCTGATATGTCAGTTAGTAAGTTAGTAATGCGAGAGGAGACTGAAGGAGTGAGGTGAGGAGTAGACAGATAGATTTGGGTGTCATCAGCGTATAAGTGGTATTGGAAGCCATGGGCAGTTATTAGGTGACCAAGGGAGGAGGTGTAGATAGAGAAGAGAAGGGGTCCAAGAACCGAGCCTTGGGGGACCCCCACAGAAAGGGGCAATGGAGAGGAGGAGACAGAGTTGTAGGTGACACTGAAGGAGCGCTGTGATAAATAGCCAGAGAACCAGGATAGAGCAGAATCTCGGAGGCCAAGGGAATGTAGTTTATTGAGAAGGAGCGGGTGGTCAACAGTATCAAAGGCCGCAGAGAGGTCAAGTAGTAGGAGTATGGAGTACTGGCTGTTGGTTTTAGCAGTTAGTAAATCGTTAGTGAGTTTTAGTAGGGTAGTTTCCGTGGAGTGCTGCGAGCGAAAGCCAGACTGTAAGGGGTCAAGAAGGTTATTTTCATTGAGGTAGGAGCTAAGACGGTTGTAGACTAAGCGTTCTAGAAGTTTAGAGGTGAATGGGAGTAATGAGATGGGTCTTAAGTTGTTCAGGTCGGTAGGGTCCAGTGAGGGCTTTTTAAGAATGGGAGTGATCTGTGCATGTTTTAGAGGGGAGGGGAAAATGCCACTAGAAAGGGAGAGATTGAAGATGTGGGTGAGGGAGCATAGGATAGAAGAAGAGGGTGACCGTAGTAGTTGTGAGGGAACAGGATCCAAGGGACAATTGGTTAGGTGGGCATCTGAGAAAATTTTTGTAACCTCTTCCGTAGTAGCCAATTCAAAAGAGGAGAGTGTTGAATGTGCTGCTATATGCACTCTTTACAAAGAAAACTCTTATAGGGACTTTTCCAATGGTACCTTACCCCCTCACGCCTGCAGGCCATATACCCGTCGGCCTCGGACCGTTGCTGGAGGTGCCGTCGGGAGCGAGCACATTGTACCACATATACTGGAGCTGTCCCTTCCTCCAACCTTACTGGCGGGTGGTTCGTGACCTCCTCCAGCGACTGTTCGAGGTAGATATCCCCCTCTCTCCTAAATTTTTCATACTGGGCCTCCCTCCTGTCATACTCCCTAAACTAGCCAAAAAGCTAGCAATGCAAATACTTACAGCAGCCAGATGCCTAATTTCCCTACACTGGAAGAGCCGGAATCCCCCATCACTATCTGATCTGTACACCAGAATTAAGGTCGTATAGGTCATGGAATCCATGACAGCCAGACTCATAGATAAGACAGATAGGCACACAGCTACATGGGAACCATGGCATAGGAAGCTAGAACCTCCCCCATAATTCCATGAGACCTTCCTCGCCTTGGAAAACGGCATGTGCTTGGGGCCCCGGAGAGATGAGCCCTAAAGGTATGGACCCCTCTCTTTCTCTGTCTATCTCTTTTATTTCCCCCTTTTTTTTTTTCCCCCCTCCCGCTTATACATTTTCTTTGAAAGGACTGGACCAAGCAATTTTCAATAGTCATTTCCAGTTCTATTTGGTCTACTTTCCCCCTGTTTCAAGAGAACTTTATTACGAATGCTATGCTCTTATCATTTCTTTTTTCGTTATTTTATTGTCACAAAATTGCTTTCTGTTGTCTTATTACACGCAATGCCACTTTTAAACATTGTATTGTATTCTTGGAAGCTTAATAAAAATTGTCTATTATAAAAAAAAAAAATAATAATCTGGGCATTTTACCACCAGGCACCCACCAACCACTGGGAAAGATAGGCCCGCAGCAAAAAAAAATTGGCAAAGGGCCAGGGGGAAATGGGAAACAGCAAATGATAGGGTTAAGTTTAAAATACTGTTAGGTGGGTGGTCCCCTACCATTATCAGCTGGCCTTTAGAGAGTAGGTGAGGCTGCTGGGGGTGGGGGGGGGTGGGGGGTGGGTAGGCAGAGTGGAGATCGGAAACAGCAGAAAATCCCTTGGGATCAACGGATGAGAAGGAATCTCCCTCCCACCCACCCTGTATTGAATTGGTTTAACTGCAGTTCTTAAAGTCTTGGCCATTAGGGTCTTTGGAGGCATTAACAATTTTGGATCAGTTCAGAGTGTGTTCTTGTAAAGAACAATAGAAAACAAATTTGTGAACAAAAAGCAGCCAGCATAAATTTTGTTGATAGCAAAAAGTTATAAATGTAGGTTTGTATGCAGCGCTATAAAACAATTACAGACAGTCCATAAAAAAGCTGCTGGGGAGTCTGATGGTGGAATCCGAGTCCTGAGTGGAGACGGGGATTTTAGGAGTGTAGAGTCCTGTGTCGAGATAGAGGATCGAAGCAAGCTTGGTGTCTCCAGTTCTTGGTTGTCCATCTGCTGTCATTTGTGGATGTTGGATTTCTCTTGATGCCTGTTACATTCTTTGCTCTGGTAAGGGGATTGAAGTGTCACTGTGGTGAAGTGTGTTTCCTACTCACACTAGAGTCTTCATGGGGTCTCGTCTCCATTCCCCTTTCTCCTTTTTTATGGACTGCCTGTAATTGTTTTATAGCACTGCATACAAACCTACATCTAAGGTATGGTGTCCTCTGTTGGATCCCAGTTAATGGTGCATTAACTGGAAAGTGGTAGCAGCGAGGTATCTGTGGAGAAGTGTGTTTGTCCCTGAGCCGGTGTTGTGCGGCTGAGGATCGTTAAGTAGTAACACAGATACATAACCTGATTTTGGTTCTTTGGTGCCTCCCAAGACCAGCACTTTTATGTTATGGGTACTGGATTATGTATATTATTTCTGTTTTAAGGAATGTTTTATTTGTTAATAAATGGCCAACCTGTCCAAATTTACTCCATATTTGGTGTAGTTCGTCATTTGTTCTTAGTTATAAGGGGGGGGGGGGGGGGTACATGTGGGAACAATGTACAGGTTTAGAGAATGTGGTATCCTAGTCAAGTGATTTTTATGTATAATGTAGTCTTTGGTCTTCCTGAAACCTTAGACCTGAACTACTGGATAAGTAAGTATTGTCTAAATATAAAAGACATGTATTATTTTCTTTTCCAAAAAACTGCAGTAATCTAGTGTGAAACTGCCTGTGGGCAGGAGCTTCCTGTAAAAAAACAAGAACGGTACTTGCTGCTCCCTCTTCTTGAGCAGGGTGACTGGTCTTCTATCTGCCCCCCTCCTTTAATTTTCTAAAGGAAGCTCTTCTCACTATAAAAGTTATGTGTAGTACACTGATGACGTTACTGCTACTTTTATATGGTGATATCTGGATTTGCAAATGTTTTTGGTGCACACAAAGTGAATTTACACTATATGCTCTGTGCTGGAATATATATAAGGAAATTTCTTGTGCCAGATGATCAGCTTTAAAAGTGTTTCTGAACTCAAAAGGTTTTTTTACCTTAATGAATTCTCTGCATTAAAGTAGGGTACTCACTATAAAAAAATCGGAAGAAAACTTCTGTGTAATGAACGATCGTTCAATTTTCTTATACTGTGTACACAAGTTTCAACATCCAATTCAGACTTTCCAATGAATTTCCAAAGAGACAGACTCCAAAATGTTTTCTTGTACGTGAACAGAACAAACTAATTTCATTTAAGGTGTACTGTTTTGGTATGGTTTTCATACGAGAAAAATCGCATACAAAAGACTGCGCATGATCAGAAACAATTACCAACAAAAAAAATCCTTTGTCGCACAAACATTTTCATACGTTATTTACATCCTCAGTTTTGAAACATAAAAAAAAAAAAACAGACCCACCTTTAGGTAAAAAGCCTTCTCTTGCCTCTTTACCCCCCCCCCCCCCCAGCCACTCCCTAAAACCGCTTTCATCTCTTCCTACATTTAAAAGACACAGAGAGCAGCAGGCGCCATTGACTCCCGCTGCTGTAAGTCAAATCCTGTGAGGAGGGAGGGAGGCCCGAGCTGTCTATGGACACACATAGCCCGGCTCAGGAACCTGCAGGCACAAGCAGGAAAAAAAGGAGTAAAGAGAGCTGGTGGGGGACTCCAGAAGAGGAGGTAATAGACTGCTCTGTGCAAAACCAAATTTTTTATTTCAAAGAAAAAAATTAAGTTTTACACCCACTTTAGTTTATTTCAGGTAGTGGCCCTGATTTCCTGAAATGTTCACTTTATTTAATAAATTAGATACGCTGTGCTAAAAAATGATAATAATAATTGCGTACACTGATACTATGTGTAATACCTCCAAGATTTTAAATCAAACAGGAAATAAATAAATATCAGATAAGTGAATACAGTTTTCAATTTACTAAGTGGATTCTCATTTCTTTTTCAGTCAATAAGGTGAAAAAAGTAAAAATTCACTTTCCTAAGAATACCCAATCATGTTTAAGAAAACACTAATCATTTAGTAAAAAAAAGTGAAAATCCCCCTTGTTAAGAGAAAATTCACATAAAAGTAAACATATCCTACTCCTTTAGTAAATCAACCCTCAAAATAGATGAATGAAAAAAAAATCATCAAGATCTGAAGAGTTGCACGTACAGAATGTATTATTCTCTCTGTGTCACATGACCATAGGCACTCTATTGCAAAAACAAAGCATTCCCCAACAATTAGATGACAGTTGTGCTAAAGCCATATGCAATATGTAGATCAAAGCCTTTTTTCCCTTCTAGCACATTCACATTGGTATATCCCACACATAAGACATCCACATCTTGTAGTGTTATAACTAGAATTAGATTTATTTAACTGGGATTTTATGTTCCTGATCTACACAATGTGAAAAATGCTCATAATGTGAAAAAGTCCAGATAGCTTTCTAGATTACTCCTGATTGCAAAAGTATTCAGTATAAACTCTGGAATACATTTTTGAAGAAGTATTAATCTGGACTGGATTATTAAAAAAAGTTTTATCTAATCACAGCACCCCTAAAGCCACGGCTGAGATGGAGGAAACTCAACTCTAACCTGCATACTTCATAAAGCTAGGCTTTATAGGAGAGGGAAAAGAAAATAAACATATCAAATATTATTTTGACTTTGCTAAAAATTGGGTGGGAGGTGCAGAAAATCGATAAAAGTTCTCTGGGTTAATAAGAACAATCTTTTTTTGGCTTTAGGGCGCAATGCTTGGTAGTAGGCTGATACTGCTCATCACACTGAAAATTCCATTTGTATGAGGGAGCATGGGTGATGGCACTACTGTAGAACATGCCCCAATGCGTTTCGTCCACTGGACATCCGCAGGAGGTGGACCTCCGTGGCGCTCTCACATTCTATATAAACCATGAACATTACCCTTACTTGGAAGTATGTACAGATGACAAACAATACAAAATATATATCGGCAGCACAGGTGGCTTCAAATAAGAAGACCCCCATCAAAAGGCTACCAAATAGGGATGAGCCGAACACCCCCCCCCCGGTTCGGTTCGCAGCAGAACATGCAAACAGGCAAAAAATTTGTGCGAACACTGTTAAAGTCTATGGGACACGAACGTGAAAAATCAAAAGTGTTAATTTTAAAGGCTTTTATGCAAGTTATTGCCATAAAAAGTGTTTGGGGACCTGGACCTGGATCCTGCCCCAGGGGACATGTATCAATGCAAAAAAAAGTTTTGAAAACGGCCATTTTTTCAGTGATTTGAGAGTCTTTGGTATGTGTCAGCTCAACCACATCTTCCACCTTTAAATGAAATTGGGATCTGCTTGCTGTCTCTGTGTATGTGTCAGCTCAACCACATCATCCACCTTTAAATGAAATTGGGATCTGCTTGCTGTCTCTGTGTATGTGTCAGCTCAACCACATCATCCACCTTTAAATGAAATTGGGATCTGCTTGCTCTCTCTGTGTATGTGTCTTTGGTATGTGGCCTTCTCTATCTGTTGCCCTGTTTGTATAACCATAATGTTGTTTTTTGTTGCTCTGGACTATCTTACCTAAGTTTTATGTGTTGATCTTATCTTGGCCTCTGGCCTCTTGCTATTCTGACTTTAGAAGCGAAAGGTCCACATTGATTGTTAGGTATTCTTATATTCACTCACTAACAGTATAAATTTGAGCATTCTTAAGAGGTCAGCACATTGCTGGGGGAGCACATTACAGGGGCTTCTATCTCTAAGTGATTCTTTCTACAAGTGATATGCACTTCAATCTCTGCACTTCAGCGATTGCACGAAGCAAACAAATATAGCAAACTGCACTGGAAAGCACCTAACAGACTGCAGGTGACCCTGTCTCTCTATTAAGCTCTCCTTCCACTCTGTAACATGCGCTCTCTACCACTGCGTCTGACACTCGTGTCCTCTCTCCTCAAACTCTCTTACCTTCACCCCTCTTCTCCACCCTCCTGCTTATACCTATCACCCTGCCTTCTGTCCTCTCCCTACTACTGCTCCTGCCAACTCTTGCTCATTCTACATTCTTATACTGATAAAACCTCCAGTACTCTGAGACATGCCCCTTCATATATATCACATTCCCACATTACCTCCCTCACCCTCCTGCTTCTCCTAACCTCTGGTGACATATCCCCAAACCCTGGGCCACCATCATCTATCTTTGCCCAATGCTCCCATTCCCCTACACCCTCTGGCAGCAGCCGCAGATGACACCCAAATCTATCTCTCCACCCCCCCAGCTCTCTCCATCTGTCTCCTCACACAATACCAACTTACTAGCAGACATATCAGCCTGGATGTCACATCACTTCCTCAAAGTCAACCTATCCAAAACCGAGGTCATGATATTTCCTCCCTCAGGTGCCGCTTCCCCTGATTTCTCTGTCAATATCAACGGCTCAACTATCAACTTGTCCCCTTTTAGAAAGCCTGAAGGCGGTGCTTGGTTTTTGGGGTCCTGTACGCAGTTAGGCTCCCAAAAAGTCTCAACCATGTGGTATCCCCATACTCAGGAGAAGCAGCAGAATGTATTTTGGGGTGTGATTCCACATATAACTATGTCATGTTTGAACAATATATCATTTAATGACAACTTTGTGTAAAAAAAAAAAAAAAGTTTGTCATTTTCCCGAAACTTGTGGCAAAATATAAAATATTCCATGGACTCAACATGCCTATCAGCAAATAGCTTGGGGTGTCTACTTTCCTGAAAAGGGGTCATTTGGGGGGGGGTTTGAACTGTCCTGACATTTTATGCACAACATTAGAAGCTTATGTCACACATCACCCACTCTTCTAACCACTCGAAGACAAAGTCCTTTCTGACACTTTTTGTTTGCATGAAAACATATTTTATTTTGCTAGAAAATTACTTTGAACCCCCAAACATTATATTTTTTTTTAAAGCAAAGCCCCTACAGATTAAAATGGTGGGTGTTGCAATTTTATTTTACACAGTATTTGCACAGCGATTTTTCAAATACAATTTTTTTGAAGAAAAAAACATTTTTTTTTTAATTTTAATGCACCAAAACACACTATATTGCCCAAATGTTTGATGAAATAAAAAAGATGATCTTATGCCGAGTATATGGATAGCAAACACAACATGCTTTAAAATTGCGCACAAACGTGCAGCTGCGATAAGTCCTAAAGTTACCACTTTAGATTTACAGAGGAGGTCTACTGCTAAAATGACTGCCCTCGATCTGACCCTCATGGTGATACCTCACATGCATGGTGCAATTGCTATTTACATATGACACCAGACTGACGATTGCGTTGCGCGTGAGCACGGGGGGACAGGGGTGCTTTTTTTTAAATTATTTATTTTGCTTTTTTATTTTATTTTTAAACTGTTCCTTTAATTTTTTTTGTTATTTCAGGGAATTTAAATATCCCCTATGATAGCAATATGTAGTGACAGGTACTCTTTTTTTGAAAAAATTGGGGTCTATTAGACCCTAGATCTGTGCTCTGCCCTCAAAGCATCTGACCACACCAAGATTTGTGTGATAAATGGCTTTCCCAATTTCCCAATGGAGCTGTTTATATCCGGCGAAACCATGAAATGCTTCCGGTTTCTTAGGCCATAGAGATGATTGGAGCCATTCTGGTCAACGATCAGCTCTGTGGTCAGCTGGCGGAACCACCGGCTGCAAAACCATGAAAGACGGTGGGAGGGGGGGGGACGTTCCCTCCCACTGCTGGTAAGAGCAGTCTAGAAACTAATTAGCCGCTAGGATTGCTTTTACATGAAAACCAACCGCTGGCTGAAAAGAATGATACCAAGATGATACCTAAACCTGCAGGCATCATTCTGGTATAACCACTCAAAGTCCAGCAACATACCAGTACATTGCTGGTCCTTGTTGGGCATATATTGTAATGTTCTTTTTTCATGCAGCCTGCGGGCTGAATGAAAAAAAGAGATTGATTGGTGGGTATGCCCACCATTAGAATACCACCCTTAATCCACTCACTTCTAATGATGGGCATACATGCACCATTTTTTTTTAACTGTAGTGGTGAAATCACCTCCTACAGCACTGGAGTCGCTGATTTTTGTATCATGAGAGCAAACGCTGTTGCTGTCAAGATAAATAAATCAGTGCTGCAGCTGAATGGCGTACCTGAAAAGCAAAGTATGGTAACAATAAAACATTAACTCAATAAAACAACTTGATTTTTTAACGGAATCTGTGTATAAAAAATATATGCCGAAGCATGGGGGCAATCCGCCCCAATGTTAGGAGCAAATTGCTCCTCCACCCCTGCCCCCATGCTTCGGCATATATGTTCTTTTTTTTAACTGGTGGAGAAATCACCTCCTACAGCGCTGGAGTCTCGGCTTTACGTATCGTGGGAGCGAACGCTGTTGCTGTGAGAATAAATAAACCCGTGCTGCAGCTGAATGGCGTACCTACTAATCAAATGATGGTTAACAATAAAACAAAGTATCATTACAGTATAACAGTAAGACATACCATACCTGCAAAGCAAATAAAACATAGTAAAAATAAAACATTACAGTTCTAAAATACAGTAACAATAGAGAGAGAATAGTAGATATAGAACAATAGAGAACGAACAATAGAGCGGACAATAGAGAGCGAACATAAGAGAGAGAAGAAAAATAAAACCACAACTATTTTTGGCTTTTTTATTTTTATTTTTTTCTGTTTTTGTGTGTTTTTTTTTTTTTTTTGCACTTTTATATAAACTGTAAACGTTCCAGATTAGGGTCTCTCAAAATGTGATGGCCATCTCATCTTTCACAACCCTGTGTAAGTGTGCCCTAGGACTGTGCAATGCTGTACCCTACGCTAATACTCCACTGGTGTGTGGTAGCGTTCGAAATATTCACCAATGCAAAGACCAGGTTGGTTAGGACAGGAGGGACAATAAAAGCGGGTGTCATGCCTATATCTGCGTTTTCTGCAGACACAACATCTTCTTTGGGGATTTCTTTGGGTAGGGGTACCAGGGAGGACATACGGAATATGCCTCTCATTCAGCCGCCTCACTGCATTTGGATGGGGAAGTTGGGCCACAGCACCGTCTGGAAACAGAAGGGCTGTGAAGATCTCTTCCTAGAATTTAAGGAAAGATCCAGTTCGTCCTGAAGCTTTGTACTGCGCATAAGCATTCAGCAGAACCAATTGGAATAAATATACAGACACTTTTTTATTACCAACGTCTGGCCTTACGGGCAATTAGGTACGACGCCAACAACTGGTCGTTGAGGTCCACCCCTCCCATGTTAAGGTTGTATTCGTGGATACAGAGGGGCTTCTCCACAACACCAGTCGCCGTTTGAATTTGGACCGTCGTGTCTGCGTGAAGGGAGGACAGAACTAAAACATTCTTATTATCCCTCCACTTCACAGCAAGCAAATTATTACATCTGAAGCAAGCTCTCTCCCCCAGCCTAAGACGGGAATCAACAAGCCGCTGGGGTAAGCCCCGGCGATTTGATTGCACGGTGCCACGTGCGCTAATTCCATGATCAAACAAGTGACTAAAAAGTGACACGCTTGTGTAATAATTGTCCACATACAAGTGGTACCCCTTTCCGAATAAGTGTGACACTAAGTCCCACACAATCTTAAAAGCGCTCCCTATGTAGTCTGGGCAGTTCTCCGGCTCTACGTAACTATCTCTTCCCTCGTAAACCATAAAACTATATGTATAGCCTGTTGCCCTGTCACAGAGCTTATACATCGTGACCCCATATCTGGCACGCTTGCTTGGAAGATACTGTTTGAATGACAAGCGGCCAGAAAACTTAAAGTTATTGTACTGGATCATTTTATATTTTTTTTAAATAACAAACATATCATACTTACCTCCACTGTGCAGCTCGTTTTGCACAGAGTGGCCTCGAACATCCTCCTATGGGGAGATTATGTCGAAGCGTAGGTACTCCTGATGGCCTGAATCCGTGGTGGTAAGGATGGGTCTGGTTTCCTGAGTAATCAGTCCAGAACAGGGAAGAGACCCATCAGCTAGGTGTACCTTAAAGCTTTGACTTTTATTTGTCAGAGGGATGTGTAAACTGGCAGCTAGCGAGGCATCCATGAAGCAGCTACATGCTCTGGAATCAACTATAGCAGATAGGTGAGCTTCCTTTTCCAGTAGCTGTAAGGAGACAAAGAGAGTAACATAAGTCTGTGAAAAACCGGAGACTTGGTAGTTAATGACAGGTTGAGGGTAGGACTTACTAGGTCTCACAGGGCAGGAACAGAGGTAATGTTCTGAACCCCCACAGTAGAGGCACAGATTGGCCTGACGCCTATGTAGTCTTTCTTCCGGGATGAGGGGAGCACGAACCAGCCCTACTTGCATTGGTTCAACCTCAGGAGTGGCAGAGACTGGAGGAGCCGAGTAGGATGGATGGATGGGAGTCGGTTTTGGAAGCATCCAAATAGGAGGAGGGGCCTGGAAGCGTTCTGAACGCCGTTCACGCATGCAATGATGCAGTTTGGTTGCTACTTGGATTAGGTCTTCCAGAGAATCAGGGGTCTCAATCCTGGCCAGCTCGTCCTTTAGAGTTTCAGACAGCCCCTGACGGAACTGGTACTTGAGGGCAGGTTCATTCCAGCCGGTATCAGCCGAGCACTTCCGGAACTCCACAATATAGTCCTCAACCGGCCTCCGCCCTTGGCACGAGTTGTGCAAACTAGCCTCGGCTGTGGCTGTGTGCTGGGGGTCATCATATAACTGTGCCATACCCTCGAAAAAGGTATCTACTGCGTTCAGCATGGGTTCCTCAGTTCCATTAAACTATGAGCCCAAGCTTGGGGTTCATTGGCCAGAAGGGAGATGATGAAGCCGACCTTTACCACTTCGGTAGAAAAAGTTCTGGGTTGCAGAGCTAAATACAGGGAACAAGCATTTTTAAAAGCTCTGAACTTTTTACGGTTGCCGGAAAATCGCTCTGGTGTAGGAACCCTAGGCTCCGGGGAGGCCATGATCACTGTAGGGTTGGCTGATATCTGAGGAGAGGAGACCCCACTGGGAGGTGCAGAGACGGCAGCCACAGAAGGAGGTGGTCCGGAGAGTTGCTGAAGGCGACCGTCAATTTGTGCATAGCCATCCTGCAACTTTTGGACCACTTCGGTAAGTGCCGAGACTTGCTGACACAGGATTTGCAATGGGGAACGCGC
Source organism: Lithobates clamitans (assembly GCA_037952925.1). Classification (NCBI taxonomy): domain Eukaryota; kingdom Metazoa; phylum Chordata; class Amphibia; order Anura; family Ranidae; genus Lithobates; species Lithobates clamitans. Next base: position 138,205 of record JBBGZY010001303.1, read on the forward strand.
TCTGTCGGCCTCTGACATGGCTGGTTTGCACTGTCAGTTATAGCACTCACCAAGGCCAACATGCCGAGAGCGGTTCACCCTTGCGACTGAGCGCAGTCCGTCCCCTGGAGGTGATACAGGGAGTGAATGGCACAAAGAGGTACAGGCTACCCCGATGGACTGTAGGTATCTTGTGTGAAGGTCCTTGCAGAGAAGAGCAGCTGTGCAGATACTGGTGGGCAGTAGTACATGCTGGAACAAAAGGGAAGACAGTCCAGAACCAGGCTGGAGGTCAAACACAGGAACAATAACTTTATACTGCAGGTCTTGAAGAACGGTGTCACAAAGACACGGAAAGTCCAGGTACAGGCAGAGGGTCAGGCAAGGAGACAGGAGACAGTCCAAGTAACAGGCCGAGGGTCAAACACAGGAGACTGGTGGAAATCCCATTTAACAAGCCGAGGTCAGGTTCAGGAGAAGAGCTGAGGAATCCGATAACAATCCGGGTTACAACAGGTAGTCAGGCACAAGTACAGGAAACAGGATCAGATCACACAGGAAGCTGAGACAAACCAGCAATTTGTTTGATCTACTGAGCGCCTTTTATAGGCTGCCCAGAGGATCACGTTGGTTGTGCGCTAGTGCGCATGTGCGAGCGCCGTAGCGCCGGACCGCGAACACGCATGCGCCGGAGCGCCATTCCGCCGTGCATGCGCGCAAGAATACGGCCAGAATGGCAGGAATGAATATTCTTCTGACAATAGATCTATAGAGTTCTTCCGTGAAAAACAGCAAATAAAAATCAAGTGACGTAAAATCAACTGTTTCCACCTGAATTACGGGTTGGCCAGTGAATGGGGGAAGTGCGGGTGCTGCAGAAGTGGTGGGCTCCCAATTCGCATTGGCAAATGCTGCAGGGAGGCCACTATGGGCTCGACAGGCCTGTCTTTGTCTTCTTGGTGGCTGCGGAACACTAGTTAGCCACCTCACCAGCTAAAACTGCACTTATGGGACTCGCCACATCACCAAGTGTTACTGCAGTGCTGGATGTACGACCAGGATGTACTAGGCCGCTGGTGCTTGCCAGTTCACCAGAAGGATGAGCGGCACTAGTACTGTCTCTCTGCTCCATACGAGAGCCCTGCGGTTCTTGCACCTCAATAACAGCAGAAGAACAGGGTCGGGTACGCCGGACCTTGGCAGGGACCACTACTCCGTTGTTAGAGCTATCTGTCAGGGTGCTGCTGCTGTCTACAAGTTCGTATTCTGAGCCTGAATCTGACAAATGAGTGAGTTCCTCTTCACTTTCAACTGTGATGCTCAGAAACGTGTAGGCCTCTTCACTAGTGTACATTCGATTGGACATTTTGGCCTCTAAAGTTACTGGTACAACTAGTGAGACTCATAGGAGAGCAAAGAGGAGAGAAAAGAGCACCTGAGTGTCAGCGACTGCTTCAAACGATACCAAAAAAATTGTTAGCGTTTGCAGGGATCAGGCCTGACTCTGCGAATGCTGCAGTTATGTGTTTAGTGTTTTGTAAGTGACAGTGATCGATTGTGACTGCACTTGGGTCGGCTGGGCTGGGCGGAGGGGCTAAAAGCAGGTGCTAGCAGGTACCTGGACTGATCCCGCTAACGCTGCGTTTTTGGGAAACCTAAACTATTGGGGACGCTAATATAGTTCTTATCAGATCAAAGATATCGATCTGTTCAGACATTATACTACTAAGCGAGGTGTATGGTGCGTGCGTGGGTGTTAGTGCTACTGGCACTAATCTGACGCTACCTGGGGCGACGCAGACCCTAACTGACGCTAAAACCTAACTAATATCACCTGCCGGATGATCAGGGGGTTAAATCTTTTACTAGGTAATGTATGGCGGGGGTGCCCTGACGCTATAAAAAATAACTGTCTAACCAGCGTAACCTGTGACACTAATACGGTGATCACTGGTGACAGGGGGTGATCAAGGGGTTAAACCTTTATTAGGGGGGTTTAGGGGGGTTCCTAGACCTATCTGGGCCTACTACTAAGTACCCTAATGCTGATTAGTGTCACAAATGACACCAGTACAGTGATCAAAGAAAAAAATTAACACAGCACTGGGTGACACACTAACAGGGAGTGAAGGGGTTAACTGGGGGGGCGATCAGGTGGTAAAATGTGTGCCTGCGTGTACTGTGTCAGTGTAGTGTTGGTGCAACTCACGTTTGAATGTCCTCTCTCCTCTCTCTGCAATGGAAAAGAATTCCAGAGAGGGAGAAGACATCACTTCCTCTGCCTGTGATTACACTTACAGGCAGGGGAAGCATTTCATTCGTCAGAACCGATTAGCAGGTCCAGGCTAGAAATCATTGGCCTGGGCCTGGAGACTGATTGGTTCCGATCGTTGTGGCCGTGCCCGACATAAGGTAATGTCATTTTGCCCACCTGTGCCATTCTGCCGCAGTAAAACGGCGGCGCCTGGTCAGGAACCGGTGAAAACTGCTCGCGGCTGTAATTTATTGTCAGATCCCAGCAATATAGATAAAAATCATTGAAAAAAATGGCGTGAGTTACCCCCAAGTCCATTACCAGGCCCTTCAGGTCTGGTATGGATATTAAGGGGAACCCCGCGCTAAAATAGAAAAAAATGGCGTGGCCCACCCCCCCCAAAATCCATACCAGGCCCTTCATGTCTGGTATGGATTTTAAGGGGAAACCTGCGCCAAAATAAAAAAAAATGGCATGGGCCCCTCAAATCCATACCAGACCCTTACCTGAGCACGCAACCTGGCAGGCCACAGGAAAAGGGAGGGGGGCGAGAGAGTGCCCCCCCTCCTGAACCATACCAGGCCACATGCCCTCAACATGGGGAGGGTGTTTTGGGGTCCACCCAAAACACCTTGCCCCCATGTTGATAGGGACAAGGGCCTCTTCCCCACAACCCTTGCCCGGTGGTTGTGGGGGTCTGGGGGCGGGAGGCTTATCGGAAACCCCTAGATCCCGGCCCCCCCCATGTGAATGGGTATTGGGTACATTGTACCCCTACATATTTACCAAAAAAAGTGTCAAAAAAGTAAAAATTACAGAAGACAGTTTTGGATAATTCCTTTATTAAAAAAAAAAGTGTCCCGCGATGTCCATTCATCTTCAATCACAGGGTAGACCGAGAAAAAAAAATGAGGAAAAACTCCGCCTCCATGGGAGGCGTCCCGCTGACTGCAGCGTTTTCACGTTGACAACTGTTATATAGCTGAGCGTGGGGCAATTCGGTGATGTAAACGGGTGACCCCGCCCCCCTCTGACATCACGTGACATCAGAAACCCAAAACTGTCTCCTGTCAGTTTTACTTTTTTGATACTTTTCTTTATCGTACATCACGGGACACAGAGCAGCCATAGTAATTACTATCTGCGTTATACGCCACCTATAGGTGAATGGACACTGGCACATCTAAAAGACAGGAAGTCCCCCTCTATATAACCCCTCCCATACAGGAAGTACCTCAGTTTTTTCGCCAGTGTATTCAAGGCGATGGAGTAGTGCTCTATGCTATGAGTAAGTCCTGGTGGAAGGTCCTGCTAGGATCAAGGAACTATGCATTCTGATCCATTCAAGGTGGCACAGAATGCCAAGATGGATGGTACCCGAGCCTCAAAAAGAAGAAGCAAAAGAGGTTTTGCCTGTAATGCGCCTCTTTTGAGACGCTGGACCCTGGGAGCCGAACCCTTGGATAGACAAAAAGCCAAAGGTGGTCCTGGCAGGGTGCTGTACAGGTCCAAGGGTGTGGACCCCAAGGTGAAGGGGGGCCCGGTCCTTGAAGGTCCACAAGAAACCTGACCCGCCGTGATGGGTGAAGATTGGATCTAGCTGTGTATTCCAGCGGTATCCTGCGGCAGGAATGGTACGTTTAAAAAGAAAACACAAAAAAGGAACACATATGGTTCACTTTAAGTTTTTTTTTTTAGCAGTAGCCACGTGTCTTGGCTGTGATCACCACTACAGTAGAGGGTAGTGATGTGTTATGTGCCTATCTAGTATTTTCTGTAATTTTAGGAATGCTTGCTTGTCCGGGCTCCCCTACGGCTCCCCATTGTCAGTGACGGCAAGGCCCAGAGACGGGCAGCAGCAGCAGTGTCCATCCCGGCGCGCTCCTCTACTGCCCCGTATCGCCAGCATTTCCTTCTAGTAGGAACAGCTGCCTCACCCGCACGGAGGCAAGCCCCAGATAAGGGTTGCTGAGGATAGGAGGGGCGTGGCCTAAAACGCGGCCCACGGTGCAGGCGCAGCCCGATGGCTATAAAGTTTTTACTCAGCTCAGGTGGTGCGCTTTTACCTGTTAGAAGAAGGAATAGGCGTCCTTCATTTAAACATTCTAGTTCCCCAGCTCTGGGGGCCTCAGCATCCAGGCAGTTTCGAAGGCCTCCTCCATCCGGTTCAAGAGGTGAGCCTCAAAGGCAAGGACAAGGCCAGCCAAACAGGGTCCTAAGGCCTCCTCATGAAGGAGCGCCCCCACTCATTCGGGTGAAGGGAAAGCTTCATCAGGGGAGGGGATTCAGGACAGATGGGTCAATTCCATAGTATCACTAGGCTACAAGAGGGAATTTCCATCTCGATTTCTAAGATCAAATGTTCCCAAGGACCTGCTAAAGAGAAGATCCTTATTCCAGGCATTGGATCGAATGAGGTCACAAGGTGTGATTATAGAAGTGCAGAAGAGCGGTTCATGGGTTTTTATTCAAATCTTTTCACGGTGCCAAAACCGAATGGAGATGTGAGACCCATTCTGGATCTCAAAGGTCTGAATCAATTCCTAAACATATACACTCTTTTTGGATGGAATCAATCCGGTCAGTCGTATCCACTCTGAGGGGAGGAGAATTTCTAGCATCAATAGACATCAAGGATGCCTATCTGCATGTGCCAATTTATCTCTCTCACCAGAAGGTTTTACGATTCGAGGCAGAGGGGCGTCATTTTCAGTTTGTAGCCTTGCCCCCCCCCCCCCCCTCAGGTGTTCACAAAAATTCCCTATGCCCAATTCCACTCAAGACCATTGCAAAACAGCATTCTGTCTGCTTGGAACAAAAAGATCCAAGCTTTAGATTATCAGATGTATCTGTCCCCAAGGGTGCGGCAGAGTTGCAGTTGGTGGTTGGTACCCAGAAATTTGCAGAAGGGCAAATCCTTCCTGCCATTAGCTTGGAAGGTGGTAACAATGGATGCCAACCTCTTGGGTTACGGAGCAGTTCTGGAGGAATCTACTGTCCAGGGCAGGTAGTCAGGAATCTAGAGAACTTTGCCCATTAATATCCTAGAGATTCGGGCAGCTCGTCTGGCTCTAGTGTCGTGGACCTTCAAGTTGCGGGGTTGTCCCATCAGGATTCAATCCGAAAATGCCACAGCTGTGGCTTACATCAACCACCAAGGGGGTACCATAAGTCAGACGGACATATCCTAACCTGGGCAGAAAAACACGTACCATTTCTGTCGGCAATCTTCATTCCAGGAGTGGAGAATTGGCAAGCAGACTTCTTGAGCCACCAGCAGTTATTCCAGGGAGAATGGTCCCTGCATCCCAAGGTTTTTTCAACCATTTGCCAAACGTTGGGAACCCCGGACATAGATCTGTTGGTGTCCAGGTTCAACAAGAAGTTGGACAGTTTTGTGTCAAGGACAAGGGATCCGCTCGCATTCGGAACAGGACCAGTTTTCACTGATTTATGCATTCCCTCCAGTTAGGCTTCTACCGCGACTTTTACGCAGGATCAGGGAGGAAGGGAAGCCAGTAATACTGGTAGCCCCAGCGTGGCCCAGATGGTCCTGGTACACAGAAATTGTAAAATTAGCAGTGGAAAAACCATGGTCCCTTCCACTTCGTCCAGACTTGCTTTCGCAAGGACCAGTATTCCATCCTACCTTACAGTCGCTAAATTTAACACTTTGGCTATTGAGGCCCAGATTTTAAAGGATCGAGGGCTTTCTGGTTCAGTAGTGACTACCTTGATAAATGCGAGGAAACAAGCTTCTAGAGCTATTTATTATACAATTTGGAAGTCATATATTTCTTGGTGTGAGGCCAAAGAATGGCATCCCTGAAAGTATGTCATAGGTAGAATTCTTGCTTTCTTACAGTTGGGGGTAGAAATGAAGCTGGCCTTGAGCACAATCAAGGGTCAGATCTCAGCCTTATCTGTATTTTTTCAAAGACCAATTACTTTGCATTCCTTGGTCCAGGCCTTTATACAAGGGGTAGTTCATATAACTCCACCAGTTAGGCCACCCTTGTGTCCCTGGGATTTAAATCTAGTCTTGACGATTTTGCAAAGACAGCCATTTGAGCCTATTCGGCATATTCCTCTAATCCTTTTGACAAGAAATTGTTTTTTCTGGTCGCAGTGATCTCGGCAAGGAGAGTGTCAGAGTAGGCAGCCTTTTCTTGTAAGGAGCCATATTTAATTATTCATCAGGACAAGTTGGTGTTGCGTCCTCATCCGGCTTTTCTGCCTAAGGTGGTGTCCAGCTTTCACCTGAATCAAGATGTCACTCTGCCTTCTTTTTTCCCAGAATCTCGTTCCGTGGAGGAGAGATTGTTGCATTCTCTTGACGTAGTAAGAGCTGTCAGAGTCTATCTGAAAGTGACAGCCCAGATGCAGAAGACCGCCTCTTTGTTTGTGCTGCCAGAAGGGCCCAGGAAAGGGCAGACGGCATCGAAATTGACTATTTCACATTGGATTCGCTAGGTTATAAATCAGGCTTATGGGTTGAAAAGGAGAGTTCCACCCTTTCGGGTAAGAGCGCACTCTACCAGAGGAGTAAGTGCCTCATGGGCAGTGCGTCATGAAGCCTTTATGGCTCGGATTTGCAAGGCCGCAACTTGGTCATCAGTACATACATTTACAAAATTGTATCAGATGGATGTAAGGCGGCAGGAGGATGCTGCATTTGGGCGCAGTGTGCTACAGGCAGCGGTATAGATCCTCACGCCTGATGTGTCTCTTTGTATGTGTCTCCTTCCCCTCAGGGGCATAGCTTTTAGATGTCCCAGATAGTAATTACTATGGCTGCTCTGTGTCCCCTGATGTACGATAAAGAAGATAGGATTTTTCCTACAGCTTACCTGTAAAATCCTTACCTTGGAGTACATCACGGGACACAGAGGTCCCTCCCCTCTTTACTGGGATATTCATTGCTTTGCTACAAAATTGAGGTACTTCCTGTATGGGAGGGGTTATATAGAGGGGGACTTCCTGTCTTTTAGATGTGCCAGTGTCCATTTACCTATAGGTGGCGTAAAACCCATATAGTAATTACTATGGCTGCTCTGTGTCCCGTGATGTACTCCAAGAAAAGGATTTTACAGGTAAGCTGTAGGAAAAATGCTATTTTTTGATGAATGTGTAGGGGTACAATGTTAAAGGGGGCTTCCAGATTCCGATAAGCCCCCTGCCCACAGACCCCCACAACCACTGGGCAAGGGTTGTAGGGATGAGGCCCTTGTCCCCATCAACATGGGGACAAGGTGCTTTCAGGAGGGACCCCAAAGCACCCTCCCCATGCTGAGAGCATGTGCTCTGGTATGGTTCAGGAGGGGGGGCGCTCTCTCGTCCCCCCCTTTTCCTGTGGCCTGCCAGGTTGCGTACTCAGATAAGGGTTTGGTATGGATTTTGGGGGGACCCCCATGCCATTTTGTTTTTTACATTTTGACGCAGGGTTCCCCTTAATATCCATACCAGACCCAAAGAGACTGTTTTTTTCAATGATTTGTATGTATATTTCCGGCAATACATTACAGCCACAAGCAGTTTTAAATTACATTTTTTCCTTTAGAAATTTCATTTTGCTGCTCTCATTCATTACACTATGTATGGCCGCCGTGTAAGCAGCCTTACATAGTGTGGGGCATGGACTTAGCCCCCTGAGCCTTGATTGGCCAAAGGCAAACTGATCACTTCCCCTGAGTAGTACAATGTTATTATGGTAACACTGTATTGCTCTGGTCACAAAACGCAAAATAAAGAAACAAAAAGTAATAAAAAAATTTTAAAAAATTAAAAAATATTATTATTATTATTTTTATTTTTTTTACATACTGTCACCAGTCAGTGTCCCTGATAACTGCCACTCCAGTTATATGATAATGCTGTACTGAGCTGGTGACAGTATGTAAAAAAAAAAAAATTGTGAAAATAATATTTTTCCTTAACTTCATTTTCCAAATAACTGTGACAGAAAATTACAACTTCAAAAAACTTGCCATGCCTCTTACTAAATACCCTGGACTGTCTACTTTTTTAAAAAGGGGTCATTTGGGGGTATTTGTACTGTCCTGGCATTTTCGGGCCTCAAAAAATTAGACAGTGTGTCAGTACAACAGGATTTATAATTTTTTAGATGTACTGTATATACCATAGTTTGTGGATTCTATAACTTTCCCACAGACTAAATAATAAACACTGATTTGTATTATTTTCACCAAAAAAATGTAGCAGAATACATTTTGACCTAAATTTATAAAGAAAGATTATTTATTTGCAACATTTTTTTAACCGAAATGAAGAAAAACACGTGTTTTGGGGGTCTCAAGCAATCTGCAGGGTGTTTTTTAAGATGCAAAAAAAAAAAGCCGCAGGCACAGTACCAGAGAACTAGACACAGTCTTGGGCAAAAACACAAATGGATCTACTGCTGCCTACAAGGCACTCACTGAATTCAGAAATATTCACTTTTATTTTTGCTGTGTGAGCTAGCATGATCTCTAGATGCAAACATACTAGTGAGATTTTAATTAGTTTTGAATTTTGTGTATCACAAAAAGTGAATATACCTGTCATGAGAGAAGCATGAGCTGCCAGTGTTGGCTACCTTTTGAGAATGCCAGTTTCCTGGCTTCATCTGACATCTATACTCCTGAATCACCAACATTGATAAAGCATACATCAAATAAAATTCTGGATTCTTCATTTCTACACTTGTTTAAGATCAGTGACCCAGAAAGTACTAAAGCCAAAGAATTATCATGACAGTCAGGCAACCAGCATTTTCAGCTAGGGCAGTTTATATTTTATTCACATTCCTCTGACGTCAGGTTTCTTTTGAGGCTTCACTGCAATTTTTAGTAAATGCTCTATGCTTCCGTGTCCCTTTTTCTTTTATTTTGTGAGCATAGACCTCTGTGGAGCCGTACAGACTCCAACTTATAAATATAACCGACAAAACAGGAAGTATCTCCTCCCTCCCACAACTTTTATGGAGCGGCTCTGTTCTTTAGCTGAATTAATAAATTAGGACTAGATTTCTCATCAAGGGTGAAGAGGGTAACCTCTGCCCATCTTCCCACTTATTAATGGAGTTCCAGGGCCCCTATTATTTTTCCTGTTGTGGATGCGCTAAACAAACAATTAATATCTTGTCTATCTGTCTCAAGAACATGGTCAATTCCTTGTTACATAGATATTTTTCAGTATGCTTGAAACATATACCTGGCCATATTCAAGCCATTTATGATAACGATAACACTTAGGCCTCATTCACACTAGCACTGGCAGTGACACATGCATCTGTGCCTGTTGTGACGTTTAGCATTTTCATGTGTTTAGCTGCTTTAAAGGCTCATTCGTATGCGCAGTAGCCCTTGCTGCTTTTCTGAAAAGCATTCCGCAGTCTTGCAGTGGATTGCTTTTCAGAGATGTTTGACAGTTGCTGAGGAGACAATATGTCACCCTCTCACCCCTTGTTTTAACCTTGAAAATGCCTTCCCCAGCGCTCCTCACCTGTGCGCATTGCACGGGATTGCCCCATAAACCCATTCATTGCTGGTGCCATTTACTTTGCCAGTGATTGGTCAGAGGAATGCGGTAAAACCATGGCTCCACCATCTGCTTTTACAGCCCCCCTACTACTCCTGTGAACAAGCCCTTAAAGCAGGGGTCTCAAACTGGCGGCCCTCCAGCTGTTGTGAAACTACAAGTCCCATGAGGCATTGCAAGGCTGACAGTTACAAGCATGACTCCCACAGGCAGAGGCATGATGGGACTTGTAGTTCCGCAATAGCTGGAGGGCCACCAGTTTGAGACCCCTGCCTTAAAGTGTCATTAAACCCACATCATTAAAAACAATCAATAAATGCTGTATTACATACTGTTCATACTCACTCAGTCACTATGGGATTTATTTTCTGTATTCTGCAAAAAAAAAAACCTGGCTGATCATGCTGTTCTCTGTCCCCATCTCTTGTCCATGTCCCCTCTGCAGTTGGGAATTTTACAGAGCAGTGTTGGCAGCCAGGGCTGTTGTTAGAAATCACGAGGCCCCATAGACCCTACCTAACAGGCCCCCCCCCTTCCCGGCCAATGTGAATGAGGGCATAGATTTTTTAGTACCTTTCTTTGCAGCCTCAGCAGCACAGATTAATGAATAGGAAACGCTCTGAAGCTTCCTGCTCATTCACAAATTGAAACATAGTAAACACAGTTTACTATGCTTCGGTGAGGAATGGACACAGGAGTGATTGGTACCGATCGCTCACTGTGATCTTTCAGCACCTTCCCCTGCCCCTTCCCCTGCTTTCTATCCTGAAACATCTTCTTTGCGCCAGCAGTAGCTGCTGGCGGGAGAGGAGGGAAGCCAGAAGTGCTGCAGGGGAAAGGGGCAAACGAGGGGCCCGGACAGCAGATGGAAGGGGCGTATGTGCCAGCACAAATCCCCATGCAGTGCAGCCAGAGGGAGAAAAAGGAAGAGAAGCAGGCAGCGCTGCAGGGGGGAGGCAGAAGAGGATCGGTGTCTGCAGTATGACAGTGCAGCCGGCCCTCCTGCTCAGCAGGTGCCCAAGCCCCACTTTTGAACTGCTGGTGCCTGGGCCCAGTACAGGAGGGCTGGCTGTGCTGCCTTATCAGCAGCCTTGTTGGCAGCTAATGCACATGCTCAGTTTTCAGTGTGTTTCTATGCTGAGCACTTCCTCCTATCACATCTGACTATAGAATCACACATGTGGACGTATACACAGTGGTAAATGACACCCCACTCCCTCCCTCCTACTCCATACCCACTACCCAGCTAAACACAAGTGGGTGGGATATTACATCTTGATTGATGGAGGAATCATATCCCTCTTTTTAATTTAAAAGAGTTTGTTGATACTAATTATTTATTTTTATATTTGTATTCCAAAGGCTGTTTTTTTTCTATTTTATTTTAAACATGTGACCAGTAGCAAAGGACTAGAAGCTCCTCCTGACATTGTTTTCCTGCAGAAAGGCTGGGAAAGAGTTGGGTCATGCGACAGGAAAAAGGTACTTAGATGTTTTTTTCATTAAAATAATTACAATGCCATCATCCACATACAGAAAGAGAATGGATTATTTACTGCCATCCATAGGAACTGCCCACCCTGTTATTCTTTGGCCCTAATACTGCCTGCAGACTCTAGTCACAGCTGCAACGTGCACCAATGATTAGAGATAAAGATTTAGGATTGTTCACACTGTAGCGATGTCCGACGTCGGATGTGATTTGTACCACACTGCCGTGAAAATCACGTGCGATCTCTGTGTGATGCGATTTCAGCCATATTGGACCAAACTCGCACAAGACCCCTTTTCTGATCCGCAGTAGGTGTTCACACCCATGCAATCCGATTCCTGTCTGAATTTGCGGTTCGCACTGCGATATGCAAAACGATTTGGGGGTGTCATTAACTTTTAATTCCCAGCAGTTCGCATAGGGCAGTGTGAACTGCCACCGGGAGACATGCGATTCGGGAACCTGCAGTGGATCCGCAGGGTTCCCGCATCGCTGCAGTGTGAACCAGCACTCTGTTCACACTGGTGTGATGTGAGAACCCTGCGAATCTACTTAGGATTCCCACATCGCACCTGACTCGCAGGCGGTTCACACTGCCTTATGTGAACTGCTCGGAGTGTCAATACAAAGTTAATGACACCCCCAGATTGGTTTACATATCGCAGTGCGAACTGTCAATTCAGACATGAACCGGATCATATGGGTGTGAACACCTATGCGATCCGATTCTAGTCCGGACCAAAAAAAGGTCCTGCACGACTTTGGTCCAAATGTGATGCAAATTCACCCATACTATCTGTATGGCTGAAATCGCATAGCACAGACTTCACATGTAAATTGCACTGCAGTGTGGTGCGAATCACATGTGAGGTCCCACAGCACACTGGTGTGAACTGAGCCTAAAGATTGCCCTATAACTGTAGTGGCCCCAGGGTTATGGCTGGCACTACCATATGGCGGATTAAGCCGCCAGCTCAGGGCGCCAGGATAGGGGGGCAGTAAAATCTTAATTCCCAGCCACTGGCTGGGGATTCAGATTTTTACAGTGCTGAATGTTTTTTTTTACACACTCCCAGCCCCTATAGCAGCTGGGAGTGTGTGTACTTTAGTAAAGTCGACTGTCGCCTTTCATGTGGAAGTGTTACAAGTGGCTGTGAAGCCGCCTATCACTTCCACCACTGCCACATTGTGCAACTCCCTTCACCAGATTTACCGGGCACCACTGTCCCACCTGCGGGCCCAGTGCTGCCATGGTGGGTGGCACTGGGAAGGGCAGCGAGAGCTCAGCAGACTTTCGTCCACTCAGCCACCCTCCAGTACACAGACCGGGAAGTGTCATGTATGACGTCAGGGGCGGGCTGGGCCGGGGGGCAGAGTGGCAATTGCCCCCTAGGCCACCCTAACCTATGTTGAAAACAGCAAGAGGTCGCTGCCTTTTTTTTTTCTTCTGTAGGAAGTTGGGCCAGTGGCCCAGCCAGCCGCTGTTGCATTCCGGGAGTTGTAGTCCGCGATCAAGCTCCCGAGCAGCTCAGAGGAAACTACAACTCTGGTGAGCCTGCATTTATGGACACTGGTGAGGCTGCATTGATGGGCAGTGATGAGGCTGCATTGATGGGCACTGATGAGGCACTGATGAGGCTGCATTGATGGGCACTGATGAGGCAGCACTGGTGAGGCTGCATTGAAAAACCAGGTGGGCATGGATGAGCTGATTCGGTGGTTCAATGACTTGACTGGACAAGCTGCCAGCCCTCCCCTGTGTGACGTCACTTCTTGGACCGGAGATAAGTAAACAAAAATCCTTGCGCCAGCCCTGCGCAGTTTGTTGTTGCCATTTAAAGGGGAACCCCACCTTCTTTTATTTCTTCGAGTGCACTCGAAAACCACTAGGAAACTGCTATTCCTTTAGACACATTTAGACGTACATTTGTGTTGCTAAATATTGATTTACCTATTCTCGTGTTGATTTTTCTGCTATTGATATAGAGCTGCTTTTATAGACATATTTGTTTACCTTTGTAACCTGAGGGCAGTTCTACTCTGCTTTTTGAACTGCACTTTTTGTCATTTATGCAGGTTTTTAATTATAGACAAATAGTGTCTACCACTAAGGACGCGTGTAATCGTTTATTGCCTATACCCTACAGTAAGGTGAGAGATACTATATATCTGTAGTGATTCAATCAACCAGGTGTGTAAGAGGGGCTGATGATGTTCTTGGAGTTGAGATGCAGAACAGGGAACCCGAAATTACCAAGCGGCTCCTTCAGGGGTAGTGCTACACACATTACCCACGTTTTGATTGACAGGGGACCTTAACACTGCTGTGCTCAGGTAGCATTAGCAATAGTTACATAGTTACATAGTAGGTGAGGTTGAAAAAAGACACAAGTCCATCAAGTCCAACCTATGTGTGTGATTATGTGTCAGTATTTCATTACATATCCCTGTATGTTGCGGTCATTCAGGTGATTATCTAATAGTTTCTTGAAGCTATCAATGCTCCCCGCTGAGACCACCGCCTGTGGAAGGGAATTCCACATCCTTGCCCCTCTTACAGTAAAGAACCCTCTACGTAGTTTAAGGTTAAACCTCTTTTCTTCTAATTGTAATGAGTGGCCAAGAGTCTTATTAAACTCTCTTCTAAGAGCCCTGTCTCACTTAAGCGTGCCGAACATCTGATTTGCAGCACTTTATTTTAAAGGTGATAGGAGATCTTAAAGTGGAGTTCCACCCACTTTTACAACTCTTCAGCATCCCTCACTAAACTGTGCACTGTAAACAAATTGGATATTTTTTAATTTTTTTTCTCAGCACCTACTGTATATCTGCTGTATTAATTTTTCACTTCCTCCTCCCTGGCCACGGCCCATTGCATCATTTCCTGTTTGAAATGCCTTCTGGGAAGGGGCGGTAACTTCCTCTGAAACTGCTGTTGCTATGGAAACCTGAGCTGAAACCTATTACACTGCTTGTGCTGCACTGAGCATGTGCGAGATCTGCAAGGATGAGATCCAGGAAGAAATACAGTCTGGCTTCAGATGCCCACACTTAAGATAGCCACGGCCTGCTGTAAGTTTATAAAATAACAAACTACTGCTATAAAGGAACAAAACAGTCCTTAGTTTACAGACTAACTTTACTAGAATACATTAGGCTTGTGTGCTTAACCTGCATTTAGGTGCATTCAATTTAGCTGCATTTAGAGAAAATAGAATTTTGTGCATCTTGGAGCAATTAAGATACTGTGAATGCAACTAAACACACGTAAATGCAGTTAAGGGCCCCCAGTACATAAAAATAAACTGTACTGTTATTAACATTTTAATAATTTATAAACAATTGAATAATGTATGTGCTAGTGCTGAAGGCCATTTTCACCTCTCCAGAAGCCTGCCCGAAAAAAACCCACATGTTGCTAGGACAGTACTGTGACACTTCAGCCAACTCTCCAGCTGTTGATATTGCCTCCACCATCACAAAAGCATGCTTTCTCAGATTCAAACATTGTGCATGTGTGGTGTAAAATCTACCCTGTTGCAGCTGCTACTGTGCTACTGTCGGAGCTACTGTGAGGAATCATAGAGAGCGCATATGTGAGGTTTTGAATCCGAGAGAGAGTGCATTCTTGTGATAGTGGATGCAACCATGAACAGCTAGAGAGAGCGCTAAAGCATCCTAACAACAGGGCAAGATGGGCGAACGACGACTGTGAGAGTTTTTCAGGCAGGATTCTGGAGGGGTAAAAATAGCCTACAGCAATAACAGATATATTGTGTAATATTGTTCACAAAAAATTTTAAAATTGTATCAAATAATTACTGTAATTATCCTTTCCTGGTGCCAATTCACGGCAGCATACATATGGTAGAGCTCTGCCCCATCTCCACCTACAGGACCAGTAAAAATCTATAAAAAGAAAGAGATAGAGACCTACAGCCTTCTCCGTAATGATAACAAGATCCATGGGATGGTCTGTATGCTGCCAAGGATTGGAGCCAGCAAAGGAAAATTATGGTAAGTATTTGATACAATTTTCTGTTTTCCTGGCACCAACATGGCAGCATACATATGATAAATAAAGAGCTGAAGAGGGAGGGTCAATATGCACAAACAAATCTAGCTAATATCAGACATAGAAAGTTGTATGGTCTTTATGCTTGCTGAAGTCCACAGATGTGAAAGCCCCTGGGTACACCCTATAGTGCCGCAGAAAAGTGTGCTATAATGACCAATTTTCTGTTCTGCATATGATTTCCACGGACACCCTCACCTGTGCCACCCAGGATGCCAAAATGGATCTGGTGGAATGAGCCCTTACTGCTCCTGAAAGCTCACGCCCAACCACTTTATATGCTCCCTGGATTATTTTGACAAGCCAGGATGACAAAGTCCTTGGTGAGGTTTCCTTTCCTTTCAACCTGCCAAATGGTAACAAAAACAGCCTCCCTGAAACTCAAAGGAGGATGTGGCTTGCAGATAAGCTCTTAGGACCCTAGGCACATCAAGCTTATGTAGAGAAGGCTCTTTTACCAGGAAATAATGAAAGCACCCACTCATTCTGTCCAGAAAGAATAAAATGTGTGGCTCATTTGCCCCAAATGCTTGCAATTCTAAGACTCTACTTCCTGAGGTGATGGTGACTAGAAAAACTGTTTTTATATTAATGTCCCCATAAGGCACTATGCTCCCATGGGAGCCAACAGAGCATGAAACAGGAACCCCAGCAGCAGTCTGAGGTCCCACTGAGGAAACACTGTTTGCCTTGGAGGGCACAACTTAAAAAGAAGTTCCAGCCCCCCCCCCCCCCCGCCAAAAATTAAAAGTCAGCAACTACAAATACTGTAGCTGCTGACTTTTACTATTAGGTAAGTTACCTGCCCAGGCATCCAGAGTATGAAGCAACTACCCCGAGACAGGAACTGTGGAAACACTGGCTGAAGTGGTGGAAACAGGCTGAGATCCATGGCCAAAGCAAACCAGGGTCTGTGGGGCCAATGGGATAAGATCACTATCACAGTAAGCCTCTCCCCCGACAGAAACTTCAAAATTAATGGTAGTGGGGGGAAAGCATATGCTAGGCTACATGTCCAAGGATGGGTGAGAGAATCCACTTCTTCTGCTAGTGGGTGTGGATACAGAGAGAGAAACATTGGGACTTTGGGTTGATTGGGGATGCAAACAGGTCCAGTTGTAGAAGGCCTCAAGTCCAGGCAATCTAAACAAAGACCCCTTGATGAAGGGTCGACTTGTTGGCATCTGGAAAGTAAATAGAGAGATGGTATGCCTCAACATTTTGAGCACCCGAAAAATATACTGCCCATAATTTTGCAGATTTTCTTCTGCCAGAGCTATAATAGGTTCTACTTTCCTGAGCAGGGCTCCACTGTGAGTCCCCCTTGCCTCTAGATGTATGACACTGCTGTTGTATTGTCCAAGTGTAGAGACACTGGTCGACCTGAATGTGAGGCAACAGTACACCTAGTGCCATAAACACTGCCTGAACTTCTAGAACATTGGATACAGTACGTCTCCCACTATTTGACATCTTGACTTGCCTTGTACTTTGAGATGACCACAGGTGGCCCCCAACCTGCAGTGCTACTGACAAACTTCTTGAACAAGACTGAAATGTGGAGGTAGGCGTCTTGCAGATCCACTGACACCATTCAGTCCCCCCGGTTGAATCACTTGGATTATTTTATTAAAAGATTCCATTTTGAATTTTTTTTTTTACCTACAGTATATACATCCCAGCTTTGTGCAGCTACATCTCACTGCAGGCCATTAGTATGTCTGGAAGGCCAACAAGGAGAGGCAGAGAGTCACAAGCCAATAAAAGAGGGCAAGCAGACCCTGTGTCTAGAGGCAACAGTGGTGGTGGTGGAGACGGTGCATCCTCATGGCCGTGGGACATGCTTGTCCTTTTTTTTGGCAGCTGGCCGTGTTGAGCCAAAACATGTGGAAGACTTGGTAGAGTGGATGACCAAGCCGTCCTCATCCTCCTCATCCTCTCTCACCCAGGCTAAGGGTACTTTGTCTGGCAAAGCAGCTGCCAACACGGCCTCTTCCCTCGGCTCAATGGCATCAGTCACTCCTTCCCTAGCCCCACCATGTCCTCCTGAGGAGTCCCCCGAACTGTTTGACCACAGTGTTGGGTACATGCTCCAGGAGGATGCCCAGCATTTTGAAGGCTCCGATGATGGTACTCAGATAGAGGAAGGCAGTAACGTGAGCCCAGAGAGAGGGGGTGCCCAAGAAGGACAGCAATCTGGCAGTCATGTTCCCCCAGCTGCAGCATACTGCCAGCTTTGCTCCAGAGATGAGGAGGGAGGGGATGATGAAGTCACTGACTCCACGTGGGTGCCTGATAGGAGAGAGGAGGAGGAGGAGGCACATCTCCAACGAGGCAGGATGCCCTCCAGGGGCCAGCTTAAGGGCAGCACACCGACTGCATCACACCGCAGAGCTCCGCATGTGCAGGGCGCTGCTGTCTCTGCGCGTTATTTCAAAAGTTCTTTGGTGTGGGCCTTTTTTGAGATGAGTGCATCAGATATCACCGCTGCTATTTGCAACATATGTCTCAAGCGTATCTCGCGTGGCCAAAACATCACCCACTTGGGCACCACATGCTTGACCAGACATATGTCGACCTGCCATGCAGTTCGTTGGCAAGCGTACCTAAAAGACCCACACCAAAGAACAAAGCGGACCTCTCCTTGCTCCTCATTAGCTGGGATCTCCAACCCCACTATACCTTCAGTCCTCTCTGAAACCTGCACTGAGAGGAATGTAGGTGTGTCAAAGCCAAGTACTTGCAGGCAACCTGCTATCAGTACACCAACGTCAGATTGTACCAGGCAGGTCTGGAAAGTCTGTGTGCATTTCCGCAGGTCAGATAATGCCAGTGCTCGGCTTGCTGACCTCCAACAGGAATTTAACCTGCCCAAGAACCGCCTAATCTGTGACATGCCCACCAAGTGGAACTCAACGTTGGCCATGCTGCAGCGGCTGCACACACAGCAGAGGGTCATCAATGAGTACCTATGCGACTATGGCACCAGGACAGGGTCAGGGGACCTTGTTTTTTTTTCCCCATGCCAGTGGGCTATGATCAGGGATGCATGCACTGTCCTGTCACCATTTGAGGAGGCCACGAAGATGGTGAGCAGTGACAGTGCATGCATCAGTGACACTGTCCCTCTTGTTCACCTGTTGGAGCACACGCTGCGTGGAATAATGGACAGGGCACTTGAGGCAGAACAGAGGGAGGAAGAGGAGGACTTCCTTACCTCTCAAGGCCCCCTTTATCCAGACAGTGTTTCTGCGTGCCAGCCAATCACACAGGAAGAGGAGGAGGAGGATTGTGTCAGCATGGAGGTGGAGCCTGGCACTCAGCATCAGCAAGCTAAATGGAATAGGCTGCGCTGCTTAATAAGTGAACGTGATTATAACAGGTGAGTATAACCATGCCAAGAACATTCCTGGTGATAAACAACACTCAAAATGGATGAAAAAATGCATACAAAAAAAACAAAATAAGTGAATGTTGTTAAAACAGTGTAGACTAAACTCCACAGACTGCACGATTCATGGTGAATGAATAAAAAAGTGGAAACTCAGAATCGAGGACCATGTAATGCTGCAAAGTCCATACTTTCAAATAACAGTCCTTATGAGAGAAACAACTTTTTGGTAAGGGAAGAAAACACCAATCTTGATACAGAGTGAGGCATGCACAAAAATGTCTCCCTGGGGAGCGTGGTGATATAGGAAGTTCCTCCACCTCAGACAAAAACGCCCCTTACCAGATGGTTAGATCTCCTGTCACAGAGATCATGCGAGCAAGTGGCTGTGTCCCCCAGCCACTGGGTCTCTGCAAGGTTCCCACTCTGAAGTTCACAGGATTGGGGTATTAGCGCTGCCAAAAGATTTGTAATTCTGTTTAGCAAGTCTTCTTTTATGGATGCTGCTGGGGTCTGACTTCACTTTTCTCTCCTCTTGACATGTTCATCCAGACCTTACCATGGCCTTTTTTAGAAGATAAATTAGAGGGACAGCGCAGTATAATTTTTTTGATTTGGACTCAGCATCAGCAGCAGTCTTCAAGGGATCATTTACAGTCCGAAAAACCCATGGACTTGTACGTGGCTGCGAAACATGTCGTCCTTAGTAACCCAGAGGACTCTGGACCGAATGCCTCAGCAAACCTATGCTGCATGGCCTCCCTGATCCTGCAAAGCCTGTGGAAGGATCCTCAAATTCGTGGTATCAAAAGTTCTTTGGTGTGGGCCTTTTTTGAGACGAGTGCATCAGATCCCACCGCTGCTATTTGCAAAATATGTCTCAAGCGTATCTCGCGTGGCCAAAACATCACCCACTTGGGCACCACATGCTTGACCAGACATATGTCAACCTGCCATGCAGTTCGTTGGCAAGCGTACCTAAAAGACCCACACCAAAGAACAAAGCGGACCTCTCCTTGCTCCTCATCAGCTGGGATCTCCAACCCCACTATACCTTCAGTCCTCTCTGAAACCTGCACTGAGAGGAATGTAGGTGTGTCACAGCCAAGTACTTGTAGGCAACCTGCTATCAGTACACTGACCTCAGATTGTACCAGGCAAATTTCCCTGTCCCAGCTGCTGCACCGCTGAAAGAAGTTTGCTCCCAGCCATCCACATGCCCAGCAGTCGAATGCTAGCTTGGCTAAATTGCTAGCACTTCAACTGCTGCCTTTTCAGTTGGTAGACTCTGCCCCCTTTCATGAGTTTGTGGAATGTGCGGTTCCTCAGTGGCAGATTCCCAAACGCCACTTTTTCTCACGGAAGGCGATTCCTGCTCTCTACCCGAATGTGGAAGGCAATGTCTTGGCCTCGCTGGACAGGGCGGTCAGTGGTAAGGTGCATATTACCGCTGACTCGTGGTCCAGCAGGCATGGACAGGGACATTACCTATCTTTCATCGCGCACTGGGTGACTCTTCTGGCAGCTGGGAAGGATGCAGGACAGGGTGCAGTATTGTTAGAGGTTGTTCCGCCACTACGCCTCAAAAATTCTACTAGTGGTGATTCAGCCACACCTCTCTCCTCCACCCCCTCTTTTTCTTCCTCCATGGCCTCTTCCTGTGCTGATTTGTCCTCGGAACCAGCGGTGCTCCGTAGGCGTTCAAGGGGCTTTGCAAGCACGCAGGCAAACAGATGCCATGCATTGCTTGAGCTGGTGTGCTTGGGGGACAGGAGCCACACTGGGGCAGAGATTCTGTCAGCTCTGCAGGGGCAGGTTCAGAGGTGGTTGACCCCAAGCCAGCTTAAGCCAGGTATGGTGGTCTGCGACAATGGCACCAACCTCCTCTCCACCATCCAACAGGGACAACTGACCCATGTGCCCTGTTTGGCTCACGTCCTTAACTTGGTGGTGCAGCGGTTCTTGGGCAGGTACCCGGGCTTACAGGATGTCCTGAGGCAGGCCAGGAAAGTCTGTATGCATTTCCGCAGGTCAGATAATGCCAGTGCTCGGCTGGCTGACCTCCAAAAGGAATTTAACCTGCCCAAGAACCGCCTAATCTGTGACATGCCCACCAGGTGGAACTCAACGTTGGCCATTCTGCAGCAGCAGCACACACAGCAGAGGGTCATCAATGAGTACCTATGCCACTATGCGACTATGGCACCAGGAAAGGGTCAGGGGACCTTGTTTTTTTTTCCCCATGCCAGTGGGCTATGATCAGGGATGCATGCACTGTCCTGTCACCATTTGAAAGGCCACAAAGATGGTGAGCAGTGACAGTGCATGCATCAGTGACACTGTCCCTTTTGTTCACCTGTTGGAGCACACACTGCGTGGAAAAATGGACAGGGCACTTGAGGCAGAACAGAGGGAGGAAGAGGAGGACTTCCTTACCTTTCAAGGCCCCCTTTATCCAGACAGTGTTCCTGCGTGCCAGCCGATCACACAGGAAGAGGAGGAGGAGGATTGTATCAGCATGAAGGTGGAGCCTGGCACTCAGCATCAGCAGCAGTCTTCAAGGGATCATTTACAGTCCGAAAAAACCCATGGACTTGTACGTGGCTGGGAGGAGGTGGCTGTGGAAGATGTTGTCCTTAGTAACCCAGAGGACTCTGGACCAAATGCCTCAGCAAACCTATGCTGCATGGCCTCCCTGATCCTGCAAAGCCTGTGGAAGGATCCTCGTATTCGTGGTATCAAGGGGAGGGATGATTACTGGCTGGCAACCCTCCTTGACCCACGTTACAAGGGTAAGGTTGCGAACTTTATCTTGCCGTTGGAGAGGGAGCAGAGGATGAAACATCTTCGGGAGGCCTTGCAGAAAGGTTTGTGCAACGCGTTTCCAGAGCCTGGGAGGTTACAATTTCCTGGTCCTCCTGGACAATGTGTTGCTGAGGCTTCGGTCAGTCACAGAAGGAGCGGTGGAGAAGGTGGCCATCTGACTGATGCGTTCAGACAATTTTTTAGTCTGCAGCCCTAAGGTCTGATCGGTTTCAGCAGCCAGCGTCTGATTCACATGGTGCAGGATTACCTAGGGGCAAGATCAGACTTGGACACCTTCCCCGCCGAAAATCCTCTGGGTTACTGGGTCTTGAGGATGGATCACTGGCCAGAGCTTGCACAGTATGCAATTGAGCTACTGGCCTGTCCTGCATCCAGCGTTCTTTCGGAACGCACATTCAGCGCTGCTGGAGGCTTTGTAACAGATCACTGGGTGCGCCTGTCCACCGAATCGGTCGATTGACTGACCTTCATAAAAATGAATCAGTCTTGGATCACCAGCTACCAAGCACCTGATGCTGATGTAACCAATTGATTTTTTTTAATGTGAGATCCCTTCAAGACTGCCTATGCTGATGCTGAGTGATTATCCTGTTATGCTGAGTGAAAATCCTCTTCCTCCTCAATTTTCATGCTGATAGCTTGTAAGAACATTTTTGGTTCTGGGCACTGCCACCAGTGGCCAACGCCCCATTTTTCTGCCCCTGTTTAACAGGGGCATGTAATTACAATTTTTGATGCAATACTTTGCAGCAGGGCTCATTCCTGCGCTCCAACTATAGTATCTGTGAGGGGTTCAGTGTTGTGGCACCAGCACCAGTGCCCAAGGCCCAATTTTTCAGCCCCTGTTGAACAGGGGTGTATAATTACAATTTTTGATGCAATACTTTGCAGCAGGGCTCATTCCTGCGCTCCAACTATAGCATCTGTGAGGGGTTGTAGTGTTGTGGCACCAGTGCCTAAGGCCCAATTTTTCTGCCCCTGTTCAACAGGGATATGTAATTACAATTCTTGATCTAATATTTCACAGCAGGGCCCATTCCTGCGTCCACCAAGAGTAACTGTGAGGGCTTACAGTGTTGTGGCAACACCACCACCACCACCAAAGGCCCAATTTTTCTGCCCCTGTTCAACAGGTGCATGTAATTACAATTCTTGATATAATATTTCACAGCAGGGCCCGTTCCAGCGCCCACCAAGAGTAACTGTGAGGACTTACAGTGTTGTGGCACCAGCACCACCACCACCATCACCAAAGGCCCAGTTTTTCTACCACTGTTCAACAATGGCATGTAATTACAATTCTTGATCCAATATTTCACAGCAGGGCCTGTTCCTGCACCCACCAAGAGTAACTGTGAGGGCTTACAGTGTTGTGGCAACACCAACACCTAAGGCCCCAATTTCTGCATAGTTTATAAGGCAGGCCCCTACTTTCAAACATCCAACTTACAAACGACTCCTACTTGCACACGGAAGGAGACAACAGGAAGTGACATGAAATCTACCCCATGGAAGGGAAATTCTCTCCTGTAGGAGTTAATATGGGAAAAAAGTGTCTCCTCTTCACTGATGCTTTATCACCAATCCTTGTTTCACTAAAACCCCCAAATTTTCAAAAAACATTTGTCATTGGGACAGAAAGTGAGGTGAAATCTTCTGAAGAGGTGCACAGACAGCAAAACAAATGTTACAGGGGTGATAACCCTTCCCTATGTTTTCCAAAAAGCTTAAAAATAGATTTTTTGGCTGGAGCTACACTTTAAAAATGTACCAGTTCAAAATTACAAACAGATTCTACTTAACAAACCTACAGTGCCTGTCTTGTTTGCACCACCTGTATACTGCTGTTCAGAGTATATAGGGCCTGGGGGCCCCACGCCTTTCCTTTTTTTAATTTGGATGCAGGGTTCCCCTTAATATCCATACAAGACCCAAAGGGCCTGGTAATGGACTGGGGGGTGGGGGGTACCCATGCCGTTTGTCTCACTGACTTTCATCCATATTGCCGGGACCCGACATTACATTAAAGCCGCACGCAGTTTTAAATGACTTTTATTCCTTTAAAAATGTAATTTTGTGCAGGGACTGTTCTAAGCATGGGAAACACGCGCCACTTTACAGGCATATTATAGACACCCCCCAGGTACGATATTTAAAGGAATATTTCACCTTTTTTTTCACTTTAAGCATCATTAAAATCATTTCTCCCGAAAAAACGGCCATTTTTAAAACTTTTTTTGCATTGATACATGTCCCCTGGGGCAGGACCCAGGTCCCCAAACCCTTTTTAGGACAATAACTTGCATATTAGCCTTTAAAATTAGCACTTTTGATTTTGAATGTTCGAGGCCCATAGACTTTAATGGGGTTCTAAAGTTCGCGTGAACTTTCGGTCCGTTCCTGGGCAAACCGAACCGGGGGGTGTTCGGCTTATCCCTAGCTAGAACACTGTACTCTGTACTCAGAAGCCTTAGGCCTACACTACTTGGAATCTATTGTTTCATCTGCCACCAAACGGATTACAATTAACGAGCTCCAACTAGCTAAGAATAACAGATCTGCCACGTGGAACTCTACTGCCATCACTTATAGGAAGCCTGTATACATATTATACATATATCACCAGCTGAAGATTAGCGCTTTCATGAATATAGTATAGGCTATTTAGATTGCATTTATTTCAGTGTGGCCACAAGTGTAGTTAACTGAAACATCCACTAGAAGGTGACCTAGGATCTGAATATAGTGTACCCTTATGTATATAACATTATTCATTGTTCAACCATTGTTGTGTTTGGGAGGAGTCTGTTTGCTGAGTTGGCGCTGTTATCACAGCTCAGTGGATTTACTCCTTTCTTTGTACAATAACTTTTCCTATTTGATTCAAGTAAAACATTTCAGAACTTTGTACTATTGAGTTGCTTGATTCTTGCTTTATAGTGTTAACAGGATGTCTGAACCCAGAGTGTCAGGTAGGTTGAAAGGTTCACTTGGTCATGGCTATTGAGTTGCTTGATTCTTGCTTTATAGTATTAACAGGATGTCTGAACCCAGAGTGTCAGGTGGGTTGGAAGGTTCACTTGGTCACGGCTGTGCAGATGAGCAGGTAATTCTTAGCAGTACTCAAGGGGGCAGTGCTACATTTAGGGGCTCGTCCAGGATGCTATCTGTAGCAGGTCCCTGTAGACCTAGATCGGAGCCACAACCTGAGTGGGAAGCCGCATCCATGACCGTGATCGAGTGGGGTCAAAGTTATGGAACTCCCATCGACAGAAGCACCGTTCTGGAGATCTCGGGGAGTGAACATATCGAGAGGCATATCAGAAGGTGGCTGTGAGCTTTAGTGCCAGGACACCGGGCTTACTTGGTGGAAACTGAAGCCTCCGCGGAGATGGATCAAGTCAGGGCACTAATAGAATGGCAGGAAGAAGTACCAGTGTGCTTTTAGGAGGAAGAGATCAGCTTGACGTAGGATGAGATGGATGAAGGGTATTCCCGTTTGGAAGTGAGAGAGGAGGGAGTGAGACGTCACCTCAGACAAAGGCTCACGAGAAAAGCTCTGTGCCTATAGGGACTGACTCTCAAGGGGCCAGCACAACGCCACTCTCTTTCTACACAGATATGAGTTGTCTGGTCGATAGCTTGGTGAAGAATGAGCCTGGGAACGCAAATCAAAGTTATCGGAGACTTCGATTTTGGTCAGGACAGTTGTCGTCGCCTGTGGGAGAAGACGAGTTTGAAACCTGGATGAGTCAAGCTTTACAGGCGATGAAGTGTTTCAGAGGCTGTGAAACGACAGCGGCTTAGTGAGAGCCTTAGAGGCCCAGCAGCTGACGTGATCCGTAATCTAAGGATGGTCAAGAAGACTTGTATTGCCATGGACTACATTGAAGCTTTGTGTGCTGTTTTTGGAAGAGTTGAGACAATTGCTGACCTGATGCACAAGGTCAACCACACCCATCAACAAAGAGAGGAAAGTTTACGCTGACCAAGCACAACTGGATCGGGTGTTACATGGGGCTCAGCCAAATCATCCTATTGTGCTGAAGCTGTTACTGAAAAGGATCCAGGTGGTACCAACCTATCCTGAATTGATAAGAGAGGTTAGAGAGGAAGAAGCTTTGCTGGAAGAAAAAGACAGAGAGATGAGAATCCTGTTACTGGAAACAAAGAGAAAGTGGTGGCCCGCCCTGTTCATGCTGACAGAGTTTTCTGATGACGACAGGGGAACCGAGTCTGAACCCAAGGGACAGACTCCTCCTGAAATCCATAAACCAGTTGTAGAACTAGGGCCAATGGAACTGATGGCGCAGGTAGCACAGGCTCAGACTCAGATGTACTACGCACTGATGTGAGTAATGGAGACCCAAGCAAAAGTTCAGGAGCAAGGGACTCGTGCAAGCGAACCAAATCAGTACTCAGGACTAGAGAGGAGGTGTTATTGATGCGGAGAAAGCCAAGCCAAGCCAAGTGTCCCAAGGCGGGAGTCGACCCACAACTCCTTAATGAAGTTTTGAGAGCGTTACAAAAACTCCTCTTCCCTAAGCAGGCGGGAAACTTCAAGGGACCTCAATGAGGGAGCTAGTCCCAAGGCAAGGCTGTGCTCCAAGGACAAGAAGAGAAACTGGAAGAAAACAAGGAGGGGAGAACGCAAGTTATCAGTCTTCTCGCACCCGCCCGTGCTCAAGCATGACTCAAAATTCCCCGGAAAATTGAAGAAGGGGACAGGAAATCAATGTGCACCTCGCTAAACAAGCAGTTAAATTTCAAACACCGCCTCCAAGGAGGCCTGTTAGAACACATACCTTAGAGGCACCTGAGGGAACTTACCCAAGAACTCAGTGGGGCCTTCCCCCATAGTATCAGTCCAAGTGGAAGGCATCTATACACAAGCATTGTCGGACACTGAAGCTCAAGTAACACTGCTGTATAAAGACTTCTATCATATGTACTTAAAACATATCTTGTGTAAACTTGATCAGTTGGAAATTTGGGAAATTGGAATTCAGAAGTGTCCTTATGATGGTTACATACCTATCCAGATAACTTTTGACTCTGCTTTTGCTGGCAGGCCCGAGACATTTGACACGTTGGCTGTCGTATGCCCCCGACCGCCAGGATCTGGCAGAAATTCTTTGCTGATAGGAACTAATACCAATTTAGTGAGAAGACTATTCACCCTCTTGGCCATAGAGGGTGCCTCAGTTGGGACAAGCATTTCAGAGGGTATTGCAAGAAAAGAAGGCACCTGATGAAGGAGTGGGGAGGTTGTTGCGATTAGACACTCAAAAAAAAAGTGCTGCAGCCTGGAGAGAGAGCCTGTCTCAAAGCCACTGTCAAGTTGTCCTGGTACCAACCGGGTCCATATGTGGTGGTAGAAGCTGAAAGAAGATGGGCTAGAGTTAGTTCCAGAAATAATACCCACTTGGGCTCTGTTCCGGAGTGGGGGGTGAGTTCCTGTTACTGTGCGGAACGTCACTAGTCACGCGATCAGCCTAAAGCCTCGCATGGTGATTGGGAAAGTGAGTGCTGCCACTCCGGTAGAGAAGAAGGAGACAGCCCAAATGGGAGACGTAAGAAACCCTAATACTCACTGCCTAAGCCTTTCCCCCGCTTGGGAACGAGGGATCAAAGTTCAGATAGATTGGTGGGAGAAGATATTCTCGAAAAATGACTTTGATGTGGGCTGTGCTAAGAGTGCTCAACATCTCATCCGATTGACTGAGGATAAGCCCTTTCGAGAACGGGCAAGATGGGTCCCCTTATGTGATCTGGAAGACCAGGAGTGATTAAAGAATCCTGAAGCACTTATGCTTCCCCTATTGTGGTGGTGAGAAAGAAGAATGGGTCTCTACGGATGTGCATCTACTATCGAACTTTGAATCAAAGAACTATCCCTGATCAATACACCACCCCTCGCATAGAAAAAGCCTTGCAGTGCTTATCTGGGGCAAAATGGTTTAGTGTATTGGATTTGAAGAGTGGGTACTACCAAATCTCTATGCACCCTGAAGACTGGGAGAAGACTGCCTTTATTAGCCCACTGGGTATCTTTGAATTTGATCAGATGCCTCAGGGATTGACTGGGGCCTCTGCCACGTTCCAGGGACTGATGGAAAATACAGTGGGGGATATGAACCTGGTAGAAGTACTGGTTTACCTTGATGATATTATCATGTTTGGTTGAACTTTGGAAGAACATGAGGCCCGATTAGAGAAGGTTTTCCAGTGGTTACACGAAGAGGGGTTGAAGCTGTCATTGGAGAAGTGCCAATTCTACCAGACTTCTGTTACCTATCTAGGGCATGTGGTTTCTGCGGAAGGGATAGCCACTGACCCACAGAAATTGGAGGCAGTCACTTCTTGGCCTCGGCCCACCACTGTCACTGAGTTAAGGTCGTTTTTGGGGTTTCTGTTCATACTACAGTTGATTTGTGAAGAACTTCTCTCAGATTGCTCGGCCCTTGAACGAGATGTTACAGAAGCAAACAGATGGAGACCAACCAAAAACCCCCGAAAGGAGGAGGCAGAAGGCCGAAGGAATCTATCCAGGACCAGTGGACCGTGAAGTGTGAGAGGTCCTTTGAGAAGTTCAAGGGGAGTTTGGTCGAAGCTCCAGTACTGGCCTACGCTGACCCCTTGAAGCCTTATGAACTACAGGTGGATGCCAGTAGAGACGATATTGGGGGAGTGTTGTATCAAGAATTAGAACGGAAGCATATGTGAGTTGCATCCTTACTCTCCCTGAGAAGAATTAACCGGTGCACAAGTTGGAATTTCTGGCCCTCAAGTGGGCTGTAGTGGAAAACTTCAAGACTACCTGTATGGAGCCACTTTTGTGGTTAAAACAGATAACAATCCCCTGACCTATTTGTTATCCTCTGCCAAGCTGGACGCCACTGGGCATCGGTGGCTAGCCACTTTATCGGAGTTCCAATTCAGTTTGAAGTATCGACCAGGAGTGTGAAATAGAGATGCTGAGGCTCTTTCCAGAAGACCACACTTCACCCATAATGATCAAAGAAGTTGGGTTCATTTACCTCCTGAAGGAGTACAAGCAGTGTGCAAAGGTGCGGAGTATAAGCACAGGGGGGCAATATGAGCTGAACCCGTGGGGGTCGCCCCTGGGGGACTACTGAAACATTATTGTAACCTGACTCAAGTACGTAGCCAAGAATTGCCTCAGCTGACTAAGGAAGACATGAGGAGAGACCAGCAGGGAGATCCGCTAGGAAATCTTATATCCGTATTTATCGGCGTATAACACGCACCGGCGTATAACACGCACCCCAAGTTTAGGAGGGAATTATAAGGAAAAAATGTTTTGAGGAAAAAAACTTACATTTAAATGCCCATCAATGCAGCCTTGCACAGCGTCCATTTGCATGCTTGTCCAGTGTCATTTCCAGCCTTGCAGTCATTTGCAGCCTTGCAGTCAGCAGCCTTGGTGTCATTTGCAGCCTTGCAGTCATTTGCAGCCTTGCAGTCAGCATCCTTGGTGTCATTTGCAGCCTTGCAGTCAGCAGCCTTGGTGTCCATTTGCAGCCTTGCTCAGGCTGCAGTTAAACTGCAGTGACTTTTCATTGTCACTCCAGTTTGAAAATGGCACTGCCGGCGCCGAAATACACAGAGCCGGTCCTCGGCTCTTCTCGGCGGCTCTCGTTCACTTTCGGCTCCACTCATAGTCCCGCCCGGAATGGACGTGACTGTGAGCGGAGCTATCCGAACCTAGCCAAGTACACTCGGCTAGGTTCGGGCGCAGCTCGAGTGAAGCCGAAAGTGGTCGAGAAGAGCCGAGGACCGGCTCTATGTATTTCGGCGCCGCCATTTTCAAATCGCGGTCGGCGATTTTGAAGCTCAGTCAGTGGGGGATCGCAGGGGATCGGCGTATAACACACACCCGCGATTTTCCCCTGAGTTTAAGAGGAAAAAAGTGCGTGTTATACGCCGATAAATATGGTAATTAAATCACTATCGATTAAAGACCCTCGGATAGTGATGGATAGTCCCATTGAGGGCGTCAAGTTGATTGATAGAGAATGGGAGAGAATTAAAATAGAGGAAGGCATCCTGTATCGAAGAGGCCCCTCCAAAGTGGATGAAGGTGTAAGCCAGCTGTTCCTTCCGGAAAAACATTGCTTGACTGTACTAACCGCACTTCATGATGACCATGGTCAATTAGGCCCAGATAGAACTTTCAAACTAGTCAAGGACCGATTCTATTGGCCAAACATGAGGACTGAGGCGGAAAGTTACTGTCGCTCCTGCGGCAGGTGTATTCAGAGGAAGACTCTACCAGGCAGGGCCGCCCTAATGGGTCGCTTACGAAGTCAGGGACCTATGGAGTTGGTGTGCATTGATTTCCTGTGCCTGGAATCTGATCTGAGTGTGAGGAGTAATGTCCTGGTTGTGACAGATCATTTCACCCGATATGCCCAGGCCTTCCCCACCAGGATCAAAAAGCCAGCACAGTGGCCAAGACTTTAATAGAGAAGTTCTTCGTTCATTACGGGCTCCCTCAGCATCTACACTCAGATCAAGGCTGGGACTTTGAAAGTAGATTAGTCTGCAGACTTTGTGAACTCCTTACCACCCTCAAGGTGATCCACAGCCAGAGCGGTTTAACCGTACACTTCTGAATATGCTGGGAACCCTCCCACTAGAGAAGAAACAGCATTGGGGAGACCACATTCCTGCAATAGTCCATGCCTACAATAGTACCTCAAATGATGCTACCGGATACTCTCCTTACAGACTGATGTTTGGGTAAGGGGCTCGCCTACCAGTAGATCTAGTCTTTGGGACCTCTACTGACCACACTTCTCAAGCCTCTTATGTGAATAGGTTAAGGAAGAATCTAAACGTAGCCTATGAAAAAGCAAAGGAAGCCTCTCACATCAGAGAACAAAGGAATAAGAAGAACTTTTATCTTAAAGTGAGAGTTAAAGATCTGAACCTGGGGATCGGGTGTTGTATACTCCCTGTATATCAGATCAGACCTGAAGGGAAGACCGGGCCATTAAAAACTTGACTTTGGAACCACCTATTGCCTATTTTGGAGGCTGTACAGGTACCTTCTGTCCCGTATTCTGAGCCATCTCAGCCTCCAGTACTGAGGTCTCTGAAAAGAACACCATGTACCCCTACCTTACTAGAAGAGAAAAATTATGATGAGGAAGTACCGTTGGATTGGCTGTGGGAGATGATCCTTTGGACCCTGCAATTGAACAAGAAGACTGTTTAAAGACAGGTCTTCACATACCTTATACTGAGGCCACAGCTTCTGGACGCTGTTGGAAGCTGAAGAAGTCAAGCTGGAACTCAGTGAAGTACTTGCTTCAGTCGATGCACCCCTCCCTCTCATTGAAAGAAATGAAGGAGAGGTGACCACAGAATCAGAACCTGTAATTCGGTCAGAACCTGTAATCAAACCAGAACCTGAAATGGAGTCAGAGATGGTAACAGAGCCTGAACCAGCAGCTGGATGTAGCCAATGGGAGACAGAACAGGGACCTGGTTCTGTGGAAGACATGTGTTATCGACTAAGACGGGAAATATGTCCCCCAAAGGGGTTGACCTATGAGGCCCTTGGAGAAAACTCTGATGAACTCATACCCACTGCTCATCGGCCCACGCAAGCACTTGCTTCCCTTACCGAGTCTTTGGTAAAGGATGATCTTGATTCACCCCTTGACACTACTGGGTGTGCCACTGATCTACTTTTGGCCTGTCGTAAACTTAATGTGATTTCATCCCCTACTGATGTATATAGTTTATTATCAGAGGATCCTTTCTTGAGCCAGTTATTAGCTGTTACCACCTCTAGTTTAGTAGACAAATGACTAACTCACGCAGTAAAGTGATTGGGTCATATCCTGTATTTGGGGGCCAAAGATTTTCGAGTGATATTAGGATGTACCGATGTGGACTGTAACCATAAAGTTTCATACCATCCAGTGAATGTTGTTTGCCCTGTGATTATTCGACAGTCAGCGGCCTCATATCTGTGCGCCAGCAGAGTGAGTTCTGGGGCATATAGTCCTTCTGGAATCTGCTGCTATTCATTCCCGTACTTTAGAACTATAAATCCCAGGGACCCTTGCAGTGGCCTGAAGGTTGTTGGGAGACATGATAAAAGGAGTTTGGGAAGCCTGGGCATGCTCTCTTTATCCTGGGCCTGACATAAGACAGACCTCTCTGTGTGACAGAGAGAGAGGTTGCAGCCTACTACGTGGAACATTATTTCCACCACGAGGCTTGAGAAGCCGAGTCCTGTTACCCACTGACGGACATCCTGTTACTAGCATCATCTACAGCTTCTACCCATCGGTGCGGACATCTGGGGAAAGTCGCTATGGAAGACCGAGACAGAAGAGCCCTGTTTACAGGCCCTCTAATTCAAGTCTATGGGACCAAAAATCCCTGAATAGGCTACAAAAAAAAAAAAAATCTTGTGCACTTTTTTTTAGGGTGAAGAGCATAAAGCAACTGAGTGTACAAGTGTGACAGGGACAATTAAAAAGAATGATTCTGCATGTATGCAAATATATTATGCAAATATATTAAAGGGGTGAATAAGGTTCAGGCCCAGATAGTAAGGATAACTTGCCACAAAATTTGTGGCAGTGTTGAATTGTAAGTCTTGTTAACTTGCTGCATATTTTCACTAGCAAGTTGTACAGAGCCCTTGAAGCACAAGGTCTAGTTGACACTTTTTCAAATTGTAGCAAATTTGCGTGGCAAGTCTCTAGCAAGAGCAAGTTGCAGTGGTGAGTCTACAGCAAGAGCTCTGCAAGTCTACAGCATGGAAATTCAGCCACAGTGACCCCTGTGGTGGGAGGACTACCGCACAACATGACTGAATCAGAACTTGCAGCAGACTTGCAGAATATTTGCAAAGAAAGTTGATCTGGAGTCATGCAATGTGGACTTGCTACAATTGTGCAACAGACTTGTGAAGCCTGGCAAGTATAGCTATAGCTGAGCAAGTCATTTTCAAACTTGCTATCTGGGGAAGGACAGTTTTTTCTGTTTTTTTTTTCAAATATAATTTTTATTAAACTTCAAGAAAGGGGCAAAGCCCAAGTTAAACAGTAACAATTTGCAAACAGACGAGGTTGCAGCCTCGTGGCAACATATTACATCAAGTGGGAATGTATACAAGAGCAATCATTACATGTGCTGATGATCTCTCATATAGATTCTCTGTCTTCTCGTATTTTCATAGCTTCTTACATTATAGGTAACTTGTGTATTGTTGTCATGAAGGAAATAGGGCTGCCCGTTCTTGTTTTTCAATTTTCTGTTTAACTGACAAATATTATGAAGGGGGAAGAAGGGGAGTAGAGTGGGGGCAGCTAGAGAGAGGAAAGAAGAGCGGGTTAAGAGGGGGTGGGGGGCGGGGGGGAGCTGGTTAGTGGGGGGCGGATGGTAGGGGGTGGGGGGTTAGGTATAGCTATGGCTCAGGACAGCAGGGTCGGTTCATCACTTTCGATTATTTGGAGGCTTATGTCCCGTATAGGGCTTTTCCCTCCTCTGAGAGTATGAACATATTGCATAGGCTCCAGGTTTTCATGTAAACCTCTTGCCTGTTTTGTGCCGTTAGAATCAGAACTTCCATTTTTTTTATATCTTCCACTTTCCTCAGCCAAGTCACAGTGGTCGGTGGGCTTTGTTGTTTCCAGAGCAAGGGAATGCAGAATTTAGCGGACTTTAGCAAGTGTCGCAGGATGGACTTTTTATAGCCTCTAGTAGGTATTGTTGATACATGCAGTAGAAAGAATGCCAGATAATTGGGGATCTGAATGTCTGCACATTTTTGGGAGAGCTCTGTCAGTTTAGGGCAGGTCCAGAAGATGTGTAAGATTGTCCCTATGTTTCTTTGACATCTCCAGCAATGATCTGATGTGTCAGGGAATATGGCATGTAAATGACTAGGCGTTAAATACCATCTTGTTAGTAATTTGAAATTGGTCTCTTGGATTTTGGTGCACAGTGATGATTTGAGGGAGAATCTTATCATATTTTGTTTTTGGGACGCTGTGAAGGTACGGTGGAAATGTATGTGCCTAGGTATTTCAATGTGTACGTAGGCCATTTAAATCGGAAGTTATTGTATCGTTGGAAAGGTGTGCGGTGGTAGAGCTATTCCCAGTGCATGGGGAATGGGTCAGAGAGAACTCCGTTCGCCTTCACCTGTGCAGTCGGGTTCGAGTAGATCCTGGCTATCCAACTAAGCATTGTCTCCTCCAGGCCAACACGTCGAAGCACCGAAAACATAAACATCCAATTCACCCTGTCAAATGCCTTTTCGGCGTCGGTTTTCAAAAAAACACACTGAGTTTTTGTGGACTGTGCAACATGTAAAAGATTCAGGACCTAGGTTGTGTTGTCTCTTGCTTCTCTGGTGGGGATAAAGCCAACCTGATCTAGATGGATCCGTTTCTGGAGGTGTTGTACCAGTCGGGTAGCCAGGATCTTGGTGAATAATTTAAGATTTATATTCAGTAGGGATATGGGTCTGTAACTACCACATGCTGAGGGGTCTTTCCCTTCCTTGTAGATTACTGAGTGCTCTCAGGGTGTCTCTGGTGAAGTTGGTGTCAGAGCCAACTGCATTAAATAGCCTAACCATATGTGGGCCTAATATCGGGAGGAATGTCTGATAGTACTGTATAGTATAGCCATCAGGACCCGGGGCTTTTCCCAGTTTCATTGTTCCTATGGCTTGCTGAATTTCTGTTAGCGTTATTGGGGAGTCTAATTCTACCCGGATTTCAGGGGAAAGGGAAGGAAGTTGGGATGATGTGAGATATTCCTCTATGGCTGTTTGAGGTGGGAGCTTGTGTGGTAGGTTGTATAAGTGGGAGTAGAAGTCTTTAAATTCCTGTGTGATTTGTGTGGGGAGCACCACTTTTTGGCATCCAGGAGTGACAATTTGAGGGATATATGTGGAAAGTTTATGGTCCCTGACCATCTTCGCCAATAGTTTCCCACATTTGTCTCCTGATTCATAACTAGATTTGCGGCAGAACTGTATAGCCGCTTTATAGTGTAGCTTTGTAGCTTTATAGTGTAGTAAATCTGTAATCTGTTTGCGTAGTAGTGCAAGTTCATTCTCTGAGGAGGGGGAGGGAGCGTGTTTATGGTTGGCTTCAGTGTTAGATAATGCACGCAGTAGCTGGGAAAGTTGTTCATTGCGTTCTCGCTTAATACATGATCCATGCTTAATGAGGACCCCTCTAATGACCACTTTATGAGCTTCCCATAGATTGCCCGGATCACAGTCCGGAAGGTCATTCGTTTGAAAGTAAAAGTATAACTTCTTAGTCACGTCTGCCAGCACCTCAGGGGTTTGCAAGAGGGGTTTGCAAGATGCCAAAAGCGATGTCTGGGTGATGATGTCTCGGACATTGTGTATGTCAAAAAAATAGGTGCGTGGTCTGAACATGTTATATTTCCTATTAATGAGTCACGTACGGTGTGTAGTTGGGTATGGGGGATCAAAAAATAGTCTATTGTGGTGTAAATTTTGTGGGGGGTAGAGTAGAAAGTGTAATCGCGTTTACCCGAGTGCTGTATGCGCCACACATCTATCAATTGAGCTCTGTGTAGTGATTTAGCTATGCGTTTCAGGAGGGCCCGTGGGATAGATGAGGAGCCCAAGGGGCTATCTGCTCTTGGGATTAGGGGTGCGTTGAAGTCCCCACCAAAGATTAATTGTCCCATTTTAAATTCCAGGAGTTTGTCTATCATTGAGAAAAGTGTCTTGACGTTCATTAGGGGCATACACAGTTGCCAAGGTCACCTGAGTTTCACCTAGTAGTCCCTTAAGGAAGATGTATCGTCCCGCCTGGTCTATAAGAGAGTCCTGATGTTTCCAGGGGAGTTTACTTGACAACAATATGGAGACCCCTTTTGACTTGGCTGTCGGGTTAGTGGAATGATATGTGAGGGGGTAAAATCTATTTCGGAGAAGTGGAAGTTTGTCATTTTTAGAGTTAGTCTACTGAATAAAAGCGATATCTGTGTGGGACCGTTTTAGGTCACGTAGGGCAGTTTTTTCAATAAAAAAACAAAGAGAGGCAGGGAGTAGGGAACAGCCTCCCTGCCTCTCTTTGTACTAGACATTTGGGATGATGGTACTTTTATTTGGTAATTTAATGTTTCTAATGTAGGCGCTCTTCCTTATTCAATAAAAAAACAGTGGGACATGGCCTCAAACTAAGATGAACTACTCAGTCTTTTTCTGCCATCACTTTTCTATGTTTCTATGTTGAGCCAGGCGTGGGGAAATGAGAAAAACATTATAGTGTTAATGTTAATGGGGTCTTAGGCTGAATTCACACCTGAGCTGATCATCTTTGCTAATTTTTAAAGACTTTTTTCTTAAATGTTTGTATAGGTGTTTTTGCGCAATTTTGCAAGTGTTTTTTTTGCCAATGGAAACCTATTTAATAGGGGGAAAAAACACTGTATGCGTGTTTTTTAGGCATTGACATTGACGTTTATTGGGACCAAAAATGCTTGAAGCTTATGGCTCGAAAGAAGCTCGTACTTTTTCTATCTTCAAGTGACACTATGCTCAGTGTGAATGTGGCCCCTGAACATACCTACCAATTTTTTGAGATGGGAATGAGGGACATCTAATTAGCAAAAGTATGTAGGCATAGGACACACCCCCTTCCATGCCCCTTAACCTGTTGCCGACCGAGCCATAGCCGAATGAGGGCTACAGCGTGGTCGGATAACTCTGGGAAGCCGTCATATGACAGCCTCCCAGAATCGCTCCCCCTGAAGCGCGCACACGAGATTGTCCATGCTCGCCAGGTTCACAGGACCCGGTGTGTCTTGGTTCGCGGTAAAGGGCCAATGGCAGCGGCCTTTCATCACATAATCGCTCCGTCCAATGATGGAGCGATCACAATGTAAACACGCCGGGGTCACACAGAAGTTCAACTCTCCTCACACGGATACAGCGTGTGTGGAGAGGAGAGTGATCGTGTGCCAACTGTAAGTTTTTATGGTTATATCTGTGCCCAGCAGTGCCCTACAGCTCCACCTGTGCCACCTCAGTGCCAT
Source organism: Lithobates clamitans (assembly GCA_037952925.1). Taxonomy (NCBI): domain Eukaryota; kingdom Metazoa; phylum Chordata; class Amphibia; order Anura; family Ranidae; genus Lithobates; species Lithobates clamitans. Next base: position 174,842 of record JBBGZY010001303.1, read on the forward strand.
TACAGTGATAATAAGTGCCACTACAGTGCCACCAGTACCACACCAGTGACACATCAATGCCACACCAGTGCCGCGTCCGTGCCATCTGTACCCATCAGTGCCACTACAGTGCCCATCTGTGCCATTAGTGCCCCTCAGTGCCACTACAGTGCCGTCAGTAAATTTGTGTTACATACAAAGGGTACACAATTGTCGGCCAACAAACACAAACGTAGTGACGTACTAGATGTACTACGACCTGATAAAGAGGAAGTTCAATTGTCAGGCACCACCCTTTGGGCTCCTTCTGCAAATTTTGTGTTAGTAGACGTTTGGTGAGTGTTGATTCACGCTTTTCAGTTCTTGCTTTTCAGTTCGTTTCTGAACGGCCGTTCGTCAACCAGCCATGTTGTGGAATCGGAGGCGAGAACGTGCTATTATTGGGCTTGGAGTTATTGCTTTGACCCAAGTACAGTCCAGGAACAGGAGGAGGAGGAGTTCTTGGACCAAAAATTGATTGCTGAATCGTGACATTATGTCATATGCCATTGCTGCGTGAGCTCCAGGAGAATACTCCAGATGATTTTCGGAATTATCTCCAGATAACCCCCTATATTAAGAAGCAGCTTATGTTCCTGCTTGTTCCTGGACACCGTTCCGTGAATCCTGTCCTTGAGACCTGTTCCCTGTCACCTGCTCCTTATGGTCTGTTTCCTTATACCTGGCTCCTGTTCCCCTTTTGCTTTTGTCCCTGCCTTGTTTATTTCTTGTTTGTTCCTGTGCCTGTGTATATATATATATATGTTTGTTCCTGTGCCTGTGTATATATATATATATATATATATATATATATATATATATATATTAGTTAGATAAATAGTTAGGTGTTTTTGGGGTTTGCTGTATTTTTCATATATTTACTTGTTTATGGTTTGCTGTTTGGTTTGCACGTGTGTCCTTATCTTAAATAAACATATTTAAGATAGGCTCCTCCTGAGGCAGTTAGATCTATTTTCTGTCTGAGGAGAAGTGAACTGCTTCTGGAGGAAGGACATGTCCTGAATGTCTTCCCCAATCTCTACTACACCTCCCTACTCATTACCTGCCCAACAGTATACAGGCACAGTCCCCTCCCCCCTGCATTACCACTTCCTGTGTCTGTGAGCTGCTGGGGCATTACAAGTCCCAGCATGCCAGCAGATGCAGGCAGCAGTGTGTTCCATCAGGCTGATTTTGGGTGAAAAGTGCTGGTGTGTGTGTACTGTGTATATGTATACTATATGTATGACTGTGTGTGTGTCTATGTGTGTACTGTGCATGCGTATGTCTGTAAGTATACTGTGCACGCGTCTGTATACTGTGCATGCGTCCATCTGTGTGTATACTATGCATGCGTGTGTGTGTGCTGGGCATGCGTGTGTCTGTGTGTATACTGTGCATGCGTCTGTGTATACTGTGCATGTGTGTGTCTGTGTGTATACTGTGCACTACTGTGTGTGTATACTGTGCATGTGTGTGTCTGTGTATACTGTGCACGTGTCTGTGTATACTGTCTGTAGGTATACTGTGCATGCGTGTGTCTGTGTGTATACTGTGCGTGCGTCTGTGTATAAAGTGTGCATGCCTGTGCCTGTGTGTATACTGTGCACTACTGTGTGTATACTGTCAGACATCCCAACCTGAAAATACTATTTTCAGGGAGGTTTCAAACTCATTTCAGTTAGGTGCCGCTTCGCGCCGGTGCCGCCCCCCCAATAAAATGCAGTCTTACCAGTGCCAATTAAATGCAGCTATACCAGTGCCTATGAAATGCAGCCTTACCAGTGCCCATGAAATGCAGCCTGATCACACAGGGGCTGGGCTGGTGGTCCTGAGGTCTGGCTGCTGGAGCTTGGCTGCCGGTGTTGGGGTCTGGCTGCTGGGGCCAAGGGTCAGGCTGCTGGAGCTGGGCTGCTGGGCCTGGGGTCTGGCTGCTGGGGCCAAGGGTCTGGCTGCTGGGGCCAAGGGTCTGGCTGCTGGGGCCAAGGGTCCGGCTGCTAGAGCTGGGCTGCTGGTCCTGGGGTCTGGCTGCTGGGGCCTGGGGTCTGGCTGCTGGGGCCAAGGGTCTGGCTGCTGGTCCTGGAGCCTGGGGTCTGGCTGCAATGGGGCTGGTGAGGCATCCCAGTCAGCGAATTCAGTACAGACCCCCCTCCCGCAGTGCAGACCCCTCTCCCGCACTGCAGACCCCTCTAACACAGTACAGACTCCTCTTCCGCACTCCCGCAGTACAAACCCCCCTCCCACAGTGCAGACCCCTCTCTCGCAGTGCAGACCCCTCTCTCGCAGTGCAGACCCCTCTCCCGCAGTGCAGACCCCCCTCCCATGGTACAGACCCCCTCCCGCGGTACAGACCCCCCTCCCGCGGTACAGACCCCCCTCTAGCAGTACAGACCCCTCTCCCACAGTACAGATCCTCCTCCCTCAGTGCAGACTCCTCTCCTGCAGTGCAGACCCCCCTCCCTCAGTGCAGACCCCCCTCCCTCAGTACAGACCCGTCTCCCGCAGTGCAGACCCCCCCTCCCACAGTACAGACCCATCTCCCACAGTACAGACCCCTCTCCTGCAGTACAGACCCCTCTCCCGCAGTGCGGACCCCTCTTCCTCAGTGCAGACCCCTCTCCCTCAGTGCAGACCCCTCTCCCTCAGTGCAGACCCCTTCCTGCAGTATAGACACCTCCCCCTCAGTACAGACCCCTAGTATAGACCTCCCCCTCTGTATAGACCCCCCCAGTGCAGCCACTCTGCCATCAACATAGACCCCCCCTAAGTGCAGACCCCCCCTCCATCAGCATAGACCCCCCTAAGTGCAGACCCCCACTCCATCAGCATAGACATCCTCAGCATATACCCTCCTCCATCAGTATAAACCCCCCCAGTGCAGATCCCCCTCCCTCAGCATAGACCCCCCTAAGTGCAGACTCCCCCCTCCATCAGCATAAACCCCCTCAGTGCAGACCCCCCTCCACTTGTGCTAGTAGTCCCCCCTCCCATAGCGCCCCCAGCATTTGTCCATGTACAAATACAGTAGACTATTCATCCCTCCACGGACTGCCTCATCCATCCTATGTACAATAGTGTGGGAAGAGCTGCAGTGCAGAGAGCTGGAGGGGCGGGGTACTGATCTGAGCCGAGAGCCAGGGGAAACGTTTTGGGGAGGGAGAGACACAGGTCAGTGGGGTGTGCGAATCGTGCGATGCCGCTGCCCACAGGTGTCACCCCCCGCCCCTTCATCAAAACACCACTGCCTCTGTCCACCCCCCTCCTTCCCTGCTGAATTGACCAGATGCCGCCTGCCACAGACAGAGCGGCCGTACTCCATTCGGCCGTTCGGGCTGCTCTGTCTGTCAGGTGGCTGAGTGACAGGCACAGCCGGGAGATCTCCCTGCACTCACGGGAGCCTGGGAGCCGCAGCCAAATGCGGGAGGCTCCCGCGGCTTGCGGGAGACTTGAGATGTCTGTACTGTGCATGCGTGTGTCTGTGTATAATGTGCATGCGTCTGTGTATACTGTGCATGTGTATGTCTGTAAGTATACTGTGCATGCATCTGTGTATATTGTGTATACTGTGCATGTGTGTATACTATGCGTGCATGTGTGTATACTGTGCATGCATGTGTGTATACTGTGCATGTGTGTGTCTGTGTGTATACTGTGCATGCGTGCATCTGTGTATACTGTGCATGCGTGTGTCTGTGTGTATACTGTGCAAGCATGTATCTGTGTATATAGTGTGTATACTGTGCATGCGTGTGTGTATACTGTGCATGCGTGCGTCCGTGCGATTTATTTTTTATTTTTTTAACCAAAAATATTTAGACTACATATCGGCCTAAACTGTGGAAGAAATTTTTTTTTTTATATATTTTTGGGGGATATTTATTATAGTAGAAAGTATAAAATATTGCTTTTTTGAAAAAATTGTTGGTCTTTTTTTGTTTTTAGCGCAAAAAATAAAAACCGATGATCGAATACCACCAAAAGAAAGCTCTATTTGTTGCGCAAAAAAAGACATCAATTTTGTTTGGGTACAACGTTGCACGACCGCGCAATTGTCAGCTAAAGGGACGCAGTGCCGAATCGCAAAAAATGCTCTGGTCAGGAAGGGGGTAAATACTTCTTGGGCTTAAGTGGTTAAGACTCTCCCACTGGCCATGCCCATTGTTCACCACGGTTCACTATGCATGCCGCAGATCATCATCTCCCTGGTAGGGGTCCCAGGGCTATATTTTTCCCAGGGGCCCATGATGTTGTTAGGGGGCACTGCCCAAGAGAGGCTCCTGGTGCCTTTACTGGGTCACCAGCTCTAGGTCTCCTGTTACTCTGCATGTTGCCGAGCTTGGTGCCCCTCCTCTAAAAAAGATAGCTGCCACATGGCGGCCATCTGTAAGCCATGGGGCCCCATAATCTTCTATTGCCCGGGGGCCCCATAAGTTGTCAGTCCGCCCCTGCCTGTAACCCAGCCTGTGGAGCCGGTGCCTGCTACCCAGCCTGTGGATCCGGTGCCTGCTACCCAGCCTGCTGAACCGGTGCCCGTTACCTGGCCTGTTGTAGCAAAGTGTCATTTCTTCAGTGTTGTCACATGAAAAGATATAATAAAATATTTACAAAAATGTGAGGGGTGTACTCACTTTTGTAAGATACTGTATGTGAGGGGCTCCTGAATTGTTTTTCTGGATGAAGAAAACACATTTTTTAGTTTTGTCATTCCCAGATTAGGGTCTGGAGTCCGGAGGCTTCAAAGAAATTTGGGTGGGAGAAGCCTCTACCTCTGTCCCCATTCTTTCCTGGCCTGCTACCTGTACTATGGACCATGTTCCTGCTTACTACTAGGACCAATATTATGGCACTGCTGGCAATATCTTTACCTGCACTGACCCTGGACTGTATATGAACAGTATTCCTACCTGTACTGACTATGGACAACATTCCTGCCTGCTGCCTGGACACTTCCATTCACTGTCCTGACCACGTCCCTGTCTGCTGCCTGGATCAGGGCTCTCCTCCTGTGGACAGCTGCACTACTAAAACCACAGGTAATCTTTTGTTTACTCTTTGCTCAGCAGAATGTATTTTGGGGTGTAATTCTTGGTATGTACATGCTATGTGTTGGAAATATGAAGGGCCTTCAAAAATGTGATAGGTTGTCAGGAAATAGATGTGTAATTTATGTCCCTAGAACACCTAATGGTGCTCCTTGGATGTTAGGCCTCTGTATGTGGCCAGGCTGTGTAAAAGTCTCCCACATGTGGTATCGCCATACTCAGGAGGAGTAGCAGAATGTGTTATTTTTGTTATGCACATGCTATATGTTGGAAATATCTTATAAATGGACAACTTTGTTTAAAGAAAATGCGTTTTCATTTCTTTTCCACATTTTCCAAAACCTTCTGGAAAAAATGAAAAATTCAAAAGACTCATTACGCCTCATAGATTATATGTTGGGGTATTTGCTTTCCAAAATGGGATCATTTTGTGGGCATTTCCATTGTCCTGGTGCTCCAGGGCCTTCAAAAGTGTAATAGGTGGTTGAGAAATGAGATGTGTAATTTATGCCTCTAGAATGCCTGAAGGTGCTACTTCAATGTTGGGCCTCTCTATGTGGCCAGGCTGTGTAAAAGTCTCACACATGTGGTATCGCCACACTCAGGAGGAGTAGCAGAATGTATTTTGGGGTGTAATTTGTGGTATGCACATGCCATGTGAGAGAAATAACCTGTTAATATGACAATTTTGTGAACAAAAAAAAATCTTAATTTTGCAAAAAAATTGGGGGGGGAAAATGACAACTTCAAAAAACTAACCATGCCTTTTACTAAATACCTTGGGGTGTCTACTTTCCAAAAAGGGGTAATTTGTACTTTCCTGGCTTGTGCCTCAAGAAATGAGATAGGCCTTCAGTACATCAGATGTGATCAATTTTCAGTGATTGGCACCATAGCTTGTAGACTCTATAAGCTTCACAAAGACCATATAATTTACACTGATTTGGGTTATTCTTACGATATGTAGCAGTATACATTTTGGCCAAAATTTATGAAGAAAAATTACTAATTTGCAAAATTTTAAACCAGAAACTTAGAAAAATTCATTTTTTAAACAAAGTTTTTGGTCTTTTTTCATTTATAGCGCTTAAAAATAAAAAACCCAAAGGTGATCAAATACCATCAAAAGAAAGCTCTATTTGTGTGAAAAAAGGACACAAATTTCATATGGGTACAGTGTTGCATGACTGAGTAATTGTCATTCAAAATGTGAGAGCACCGAAAGCTGTAAATTGGTCTGGTTAGGAAGGGGTTTAAGTGCCCAGTGGGAAAGTGGTTAAATGAGAATTATACAAAACAATTATTAGTTAAGTTAAGTGCTTTTTTTACCACTACTATTCCTTTATACTGGCTTTTGACATTTACAAATGCAGCAATTTAGAAATTGGATGAAAAGTTTAGCACTGGAAAACACTTTTTGAAAGATATAATAGTGCATTTTATACAGCTATATAGATCAGACCAAATTGAGGGACAAATGAGGAGGAAAGAGGGACAGAGGGACTTTGTTCAAAATCAGGGACAGTCCCTAGAAATCAGGGACAGTTGGGAGATATGCCTGAGACTAAACACAGTCTGCAAATATGAACAATGCCTGCTGAGTAGACGCTTTGGGCACACCTCCATGAGAACAGATCTTCCCATAAAAATCTTACAGCCAGCCCTTCTGCATCATATGCACGTGGCTGGGCTTTCCCTGTAATCAAATACTGGCTGAGCCTGTCACTAAAACTCCACCCAGTGAGTGAGGAAAATATGTCACACTCAGCTTCCACTCCTCGCCCATGTCACGTGGATTTGATGTAAATGTAATATGTTTAGAGACCAGCAGAGGGAACACCGGATCAAGAATTAGATCTGCAGGCCGGAACTCTTTAGCAATTGTGACTTGTCCTCATAAGGAAAAGATAGGGGTTAGGGTTTTGAGCAATTTCTTAGTAACATTAAGCAAATTACGCTGTAGGACCGGTCTCTTCCGGGAACAACAATTATATGACAAAGGTTTGAGTCAATGCTTTAGCCACTGGGTGGAGATAACTCAGTTACTGGAACATACTGCTAGTGTTTCTATGGAGCTTTATGTTTATATTCTAAAATAAGACTTGTTAACAATATGAAATATCACAAATGACAGAAGGCTTTAGGCTTAATGTACACGGGACGTTTTTACAACCTCTCCTGAATGATTTAACTTGACAGATTGTAACCTACGTTTAAAACGTCCGTTTTGCCGTGTTTACATGCCGCGTTTTGCCGCATTTTGCCACGTTTGTGTTTAGAAGCGTTTAATAAAATGTATTTGTTTTTTTTCAAAATAGCCAAAAATGAAAAACGCCTGTTTGAAATGCCTCTAAACACAGCTTCTGAACGCATTTTTTTGGGTTCCAAAAAAAGCCTCTAAATGCAACTGCCTAAAAACGACTATAAACGACCCTGTGTACATGTACTGATAAGATAACATAGAGGAGAGTCCATGGGCAGTTGAAAAAAATGCCCAACTGCTCCTAAACGTCCTTTTACCAGCAGCAGTGTCCATGAGGCATTACAGGTTAATTGAAGTATACCCAATCACTGAAATTTAGGTTTGCTTAGGTTTGCAAACAAAGTAAATTTACACAACCTAAATATAGGTAATATTTTCAACAGATGACAATTGTGTCCTATTTACGCCTCATGCACACTGGGTGTTTTTTGACGTTTTTACAGCAGCTGTTTTTGGCTGTAGAGGTTTTTTTCTACAGTCGTTAAACTCTCCATCATGTTATCCTATGTGTCCATGCACACATAGGCTGTTATCAGCAGTTTTGGGCAGTGGCGTTTTTGAGCAGTAAAAAAACCCAAAACTAGTGGGTTCTGAGAGACGTTTTTCAGCTGTAAAAATGCTCTAACGCTGATAAACGTTGATAAACGTCGATAAACGCTCAAAAACATCGCTCACCAGCATTTTTTAAAGTTTTTGATCCATTGAAAAAAAAATTTTTTTTCTTCAAAAAAAACAAAAAAAAAACGCTGAAACGCTAACACAGAAAGATGCTAAAAAACGCTATTAAAAGCTAAAAAACGCTATTGCAAAAACGTTGAAAAAAGTTGAAAAGCTCATTGCAAAGCTACTGACGTTTTTATAACGTTATTTTAACGTCCAGTGTGCATGAGGCCTTAAAGTCATATTACAGACTTTATCCACTAGACTTCTGGAAGATTTACCCCCTTAATGACCAGGCCATTTTTTACGATACAGCACTGTGTCACTGTGTTACTTTAACTGACAATTGCGCGGTCCTGCGACGCTGTACCCAAATAAAATGTATGCCCGTCTTTTCCCACAAATAGAGCTTTCTTTTGGTGGTATTTGATCACCTCTGCGTTTTTACTTTTTGCGCTATACACAAAAAAAGACTGAAATTTTTGAAACAAAAATCTGTATTTTTTACTTTCTGCTATAAAACTTATCCAATAAAAAAAATGAAAAAATGTCTTCATAAATCTAGGCCAATATGTTTTCTGCTACATATTTTTGGTAAAAAAAAAATCCCAATAAGCGTATATTGATTGGTTTGCGCAAAAGTTATAGCATCTACAAACTACGGGATATTTTTATTTATTTATTATTTATTTTTACTAGTAATGGCAGCGATCTGCGAGTTATAGCGGGACTGACATATTGCGGCGAACAATTTGGACACTAACTGACACTTTTTGGGGACCAGTGACATTATTACAGTGATGAGTGCTAAAAAATATACACTGACACTGGCTGGGACTGGGTTAACATCAGGGGCAATCAAAGGGTTAAATGTGTGTCTAGCCTGTGTTTCTCTAAACTGTGGGAGGTGCTTTTACTAGGGGAAGGCATGGATCCTAGTCCCTGCTTTGTCTCACATGTGTGAGACTTTTACACAGCCTAGCCACATATAGATGCCCAACATGCAAGGAGCACAGTTGAGTGTTCTAGGAGCATAAATTACACATATAATTTCCTGACTACCTATCACACCTGTGAAGGCCCTGGAGCACCAGGACAATGGAAACACCCACAAAATGACCCCACGAGACAGGTACTTGGGTACTCTGATGGGCTGCAGACAGGTACTCGGGTACTATGATGGGCTGGAGAAAGGTACTCGGTTACTCTGATGGGCTAGAGGCAGGTACTCGGTTACTCTGATGGGTTGGAAACAGGTTTTCAGGTACTCTGATGGGCCGGAGACAGGTACTCAGGCACTCTGATGGGCTGGAGACAGGTACTGGGAAACTCTGATGGGCTGCAGATAGGTACTCAGGTACTCTGATGGGCTGTAGATAAGTACTCATATGGCCTGGAGACAGGTATTCGGGTGCTCTGATGGGCTGCAGATAGGTACTCGGGTACTCTGATGGGCTTGAGACAGGTACTCAGATGGGCTGCAGATAGGTACTCGGGTACTCTGATGGGCTGCAGATAGGTACTTGTGTCAGGGCTTGTCTCAGCCCTCCCTTCTCAGAGCTCAGGCTGCTCAACTGTTGGTTGATTGCCAGTAATCTTCATTCCACAGTGACTCACCTGTTGATCATATCCCACTCATCAGTCAGCCCTGCAGGCTATTTAAAGTGCCTGGATCAGATCTCCTGTGCCTTTGCCTTGGTCAACATATCCAGATACTCTCTGCTGTGTTTTCCTGTTAAAGACTTTTGCCTGGCTAACCTCCCTTCTGGTTCCTGATTCCGTTTGCTGCTTCTGACTACGCTGATCTCTGGATTCTTGTTTTACTGGCTTGTTCCGACTACCCAGTCTGGTTACCGAACCCTGGCTATGTTTTCACCACGTTTACTCTGTTTGTACTATTTTACCATTTTATTTAAAAGTGTGATTTTTACTGCACTTCTGTCTCAGTCTGATTCATGGTTCCTGACAGTAGGCGAAGGCCATGAATTTAGAAGATGCAGGCAATATTTTTTCCAGATTGGATGAGCAGGATCACCGCTTGGATCAGTTTGCCATAGCGTTACAGACGCTCCTGATTCGCACTGCTCACCTAGATCCTCCCACTGTGGCTGTTCCGGAACAACCTGTGTTGCAGGCCATCCCTGCTGCAGCTCCACCCTCCTCAAATATTACCTCTATACCTCTATGTTTGGTTCGGCTCCGCTTCCCCAGCGATTTGGGGGCAATCCAGTGCAGTGCAGAGGGTTTCTGAACCAGGTTGGGCTAAACTTTGAAATGCTGCCCCAGGCGTTTCCTACGGACAGAAGCAAAGTAGGCTTCGTGATTTCTTTGCTTTCTGAGAGAGCTTTGGCCTGGGCAAACCCTCTATGGGAGACACAAAAATCCATGGTCCTGAATTACCCAGAGTTTGTGCTTCCTTTAAAAGGGTATTTGATGTTCCCGCACGCTCAACTTCTGCTGCCAAGAGCCTCATGTCCATCAAACAGAGTACGAGAACTGTTGCCGATTATGCCATTGAATTCCGTACTCTGGCAGCAAAGGTTGCTTGAAACAATGAGGCCCTCGTGGTTGCTTTTTCTCATGGTCTCTCAGATAACATTAAAGATGAGATGTGTCCGAAACATACCCACTGAGCTGGAGAAGTTGATCACGTTTGCCATTCTCGTTGACTCCAGACTCCGAGAGAGACCTTCCTTTAAGTAGCGCTTGCAGAAGCCTCCTGTACAACGGGATCCGAGCTTTGCAGTCCCACCCTTGCCTCCCTCACCTCCCATGCCTCCTGGTACCGATTCAGCCAGTGAAGTAGAACCCATGCAGTTGGGCTTCACACGTCTCTCTGCGGATGAGAGGGCCTTTAGGAGGAGGGAGAGATTTTGCCTTTACTGTGGCCAGGCAGGTCACTTTTTGAAGTCTTGTCCTACCCGTCCAGGAGACGCCCGCAGCTTGAGGTCCTGTAGGGGACAGACCTTAGGTGGCGTTGTTTCGTCCCCAGTTATCCTGAAGGATAAGCCCTTGGTTCCAGTTACCCTTTCTTGGTCTGAGTTGTCCATCGAGATACAGGCTCTAATCGACTCTGGGGCTGCAGGCCTGTTCATAAGTGGTGCCTTTGTGTCCAAGCACTCAATTCCGCTGCAGCTTCATGCCACTCCACTTGCCATTGAGGCTATTGATGGGAGACCTCTACAACCTGCCCATGTGACTCATGAGACTGCTCCATTGACCATGGCCCTAGGGGCTCTTCACCACGAGATAATCCAATTCCAAGTCATTTTCTCACCTTATTTCCCAGTGGTTAGTGGTTATCCTTGGTTACAAAGACACAACTCCTCTTTTAAATGGCTTCATGCTGAGGTTCTTTCCTGGTCGCCCCAATACAGTAAGACATGTTTTCAGAAAGTGGCTAAGGTCTTGTGCAGCTCTTCACTCTCCTCCCTGCCGGAGGACCTCAAATCTAGCGATGTCTTTGATAAAAGTCAAGCCAGTAGTTTGCCTCCACACTGGTCTTATGATTGCGCAATTGACTTTGGTGACCTGGTGCCATACCCCCTCGTGGCCGGGTTTACCCTTTGTTTGTTTCGGAGGATAAAGCCATGGATGACTATGTTGCCAACATACTTTCTCGAGGATTCATCAGCAAATTCTTGCTTCCTGCTGATGCTGGTTTCTTCTTTGGGAAAAAAAAAGGATGGCGAACTGAGACCTTATATCGATTATAGGGGTCTCAATCGCTTCACGATTAAGAATGCTTATCCAATTCCGTTGATTACAGAGTTATTTGACAGCCTCAAAGCTTTCACAAAGCTTGATTTGAGAGGGGCATACAATCTTGTGAGGATCAAGGAGGACGATGAATGGAAAACTGCATTTAATACCAGAACAGGTCATTACGAATACCACCCGTTTGGTCCGTGCAACGCTCCGGCAGGTTTTCAGGAATTCATCAATGATGTCTTTCGAGATTTGTTGCAGCAATGTGCTGTGGTTTATCTCGATGATATCCTCATATATCTCTCCCTAGACAGCCACCACACAGATGTCTGCCATGTGCTTCAGAGGCTGAGAGATAATAACCTGTATTGTAAATTGGAGAAGTGTGAGTTTCATCGCGAACAGGTTAAATTCCTGGGTTATGTCATTTCCACTGCTGGTTTTTCAATTGACTTAGAGAAACTATCGGCCGTTCTAAAGTGGCCCGACCTGTGGGTTTACGTCCACTACAGCGTTTTCTTGGCTTTGCCAATTATTATCATAAGTTTATTCGTAACTTTTCGTCTCTGGTCAAACCCCTGACTGATATGACCAGAAAGGACGATAACCTAAAGAATTGGTCTCCAGATTCCATTAAAGCCTTTGAGTCTCTCAAGGTTGCCTTTGTTTCAGCTCCTGTGTTGGCACATCCTGATCCCATGTTACCCTTCATCCTTGAAGTTGATGCATCTGAGACTGGAGTTGGTGCCCTTCTGTCTCAAAGTCCTACCTCTGAGAGCGCTATGCATCCTTGTGGTTATTTTTCCAAGAAATTTTCTCCTGCGGAATGCAATTATGAGACTGGGGACAAAGAGTTGTTATCAATCATTTTAGCTTTTAAAGAATGGATGCATCTCCTCGAGGGTACCACTGTGCCGGTTCTCATTTTGACTGACCATAAGAATCTCACATTCTTGTCTAAGGCTAAACGCCTCTCTCCCAGAAGGGCGCGATGGGTTCTTTTTTTGTCGAGCTTCAATTACATAGTCTCATTCCTACCCAGTATTAAGGATGTAAGGGCTGATGCATTGTCTCATTGTTTTCCTCCGCTTCCAAGATGGAGTCAGCTCCTGTTCCTGTGATAAATCCCGATCGTATTTTGGCTACGGTTCTTACCAGTCTCACTTCACCTTTGGGTGACAAAATTCTAGCCGCTCAGATCCATTCTTCTCCCGAGAAACCTTGTGACCGCTGCTTTGTCCCTGAGAGTCTCTGCACTGCTGTGCTCCAGCCTTACCATTCTCCCAAGGCTGCTGGTCAACCTGGGAAGAATTAACCCATTTGGGCTATTACCCAACAATTCTGGTGGCCTAGTCTCTGCGCTGATGTAGCCGCTTTTGTAGCTGCTTATTCCGTGTGTGCTCAGAGTAAGACACCATGACACCTTCAAGTGGGCCTCCTACAACCCATACTCAATAGAGAGAGGCCTTGGACCCACCTGTCTATGGATTTTTTTGTGGGGTTACCCAACTCCCAGGACAACACAGTTATCTTTATGGTGGTTGACCGGTTCTCGAAAAAATCACATTGTATTCCACTTAAGAAGTTGCACATGTCCAAAGAACTGCCATCCATTTTTGCTTGGGAGATCTTTTGCTTACATGGGCTACCCAAGGTTATGGTCTTGGACAGGGGTAGTCAGTTTGTGTGCAGGTTTGGGGGAGCCTTTTGTGCACAGTTGGGAATTCAGCTTTCCTTCTCTTCTGCATATCACCCGCAGTCCAATTGAGCCACAAAACGAGCTAACCAGTCTTTGGAACAGTTTCTACATTGCTATATTTCTGACCACTATAACAACTGGTCAGACCTCTTACCTTGGGCTGAGTTTGCTCACAATAGTGCCGTTAATAACGCTTCCAGATTGCGTCTGTTTATGGGTTTAAAACCATCTATGTTGCCTGACTCAATTGTTCCTCAGAGAATTCCTGCATTAGAGGAGTATCTCCGTGGTCTTCGTTCCACTTGGGTACAGGTCCAAGAGTCCTTGCGATGTGCCAATGCTAGGTACAGACTCCATGCTGACCGCAGATGCCTACCTGCGCCTTCCTACCAAGTTGGATCAGTGTGTGAGGAGGAGAACCCGTTAACGGCAGGTTGACATTTGTGAACAGCTATGATTGGACACAGCTGGTCCTGTGGTAAAGAGCAATTTAATTTGCTCTTTACCCTGATCGGGCATGGGCTGTATCCCTGGAGGCATCTTTGCATGCAGGGACTAGAGTTGTGTCTTCCTATATGTGTGCATCAATAGAAACATAGCCTAGGATGTCAAGGCATTCCCATGCTCCTCCCTCCTGCCTTTTCCAAGCTGACTGACTTAGTAGAGCCTGCACTGTCCACTAGTATTTTTTTCACGTGAAGACCAGAGGTTAAAGGAAGCAGCACTGAGAAAGCAGGAACCAGCAGCTCTAGCTCTGACTCAGAAGGGGGGGTGCCAGCCCTCTGGAAAGAGACCTATTTACCCACTGTGCAAGGGCCCTGCTTTACAGCATACTGGCAGGAGACGCCCTGATTTTGAAATGTGGCAATGAGTGCAGTTTAGACATGTGCAATTTGTTTTTGTTTGTTTTTTTCGGTCTGGTAGTGCAGCAGGCGTCCTGATTGAGGATGGATCTACACCGGGGGGGGGGACTTTTTCAAAATTTTTTATTAAAGGAAATGTCAAAAAATTGTGTTGTGTCTTTATTAACTTTTTACACTTTTTGGGTGAATGGGTAGGTAGTACCCCATACTCATTCACATAGGGAGAGGGGGCAGGATCTGGGGGCTCTCGTGGTAAAGTGGGCTTCCAGATACAGATAAGTCCCCTGCCCACAGACCTCCTCACAATCACCGCCCAGGGTTGTGGGGAAGAGGCCCTTTTCCCCATCAACAGGGGAATAAGGTGCTTTGGGGTAAAGGGGGGGGGGCAGAGCATGCTCTGCCCCCCCTTACCTGGATTCTTGGATAATGGTCTGGTATGGATTTTGGGGGGACCCCATGCCCTCTTTTTTTTTAATTTTGGCATGGGGTTCCCCTTAAAATCCACACCAGACCCAAAGGGTCTGGTATAGATTGGGCGGGACACCACACTGTTTTTTATCTGAATTTTCTATTGCTGGCATCTTTTTGTTTACATTTCAGCTCTCAGTGGGAAAACCCGCTAACAGCTGATGAGTCATCTGTTGTTAAAGACGTGGCGGCCGGTTTCCCGGCCCGCTCCTTAACAACCAGCTATTCTTCACACAGAATTCAAATCAGTCAATCATTTTTGACTGATCCGAATTCGAATCGTTCCGAAAATGTGGAATTTGTTAGAAAATTCATAAACAAAACATAATTAAACTAAATGAAATGAGACAAATTCCGAAATGAATCAACAAAATGAAATTAGTAACATAACTAATCTGTCCAAAACTGAACATTTTTTTCGTTCTGCACTTGTCTAGTGCAGTTTAAAATGTGATATTCTCCAAAGGTGAACTTAGCCTTTAAACACTTTTAGCAACTGATTTAATCACTTAAATAGTATGCAGCTTCATCAGTTCCAGTTTAAGTTGGTGCCATGACCACTGCCCCAGGTTTCCTGGTTCATGGTGTCTCCTTTTTTTTGCAGCATCCACTTGAGCCACACTTGCATGCATAAACTAGAGCTGTGTCTCCCTACATTGTGTGCATCCATAGAAACACACTGCCCATAGCCCACAATTAAAAGGAACTTCCCTACTTCTCCCTCTGCCTCCCCTCCATTCCCCAAGCTAATGGACTAACTAGACACTGCATTGTCCACTGTTCACTCTTTCACGTGAAGTTTGGCTGTTCTGGGAAGCAGCACTGAGAGAGCAGAAACCAGCAGCATTTAAAGTTGTAAACTGCAAAGGCCTGGGTAAGAAGTTTAACAAATAGTTTACTGAAGAATGTTTGTTTATTTTATAGTGTTCAATGTGTTAAGCTAAAAAACACAGGGGGTTCAATACTTCTTTAAGGCCCTGGTGGAAATGGCTTAGTTGTTGGTTGGTTGGGGAGTGAAGCAGGCCTAGTATGGAGAAGGAAGGTCCCATTATGTTTTTAGGGTGAAGACCAATTGCGCCACCATGTAAGATACACGTTTGTGAACACTTTCTAGACTGGTTGGCAGGCCACTGTTTTGTCATGAGGTTTCTGTCCTCCAGGGACCAAGAGTAGGGGGGGGAGTCCTGAGTTCATGGAAACTATTTTGGATATCCCTGAACCAGCTTATAAAGATTGCACCAAATACTGTCTGTTTTGCAGAAGTTGGTTCACGAGAAGGCCACTCTACATGTCTATATATATATTTTTTTATGTGTCCTCTTGAATCCCTACTTCTACTCAAATTACAGTTTAGTTCTTTTTACTGAAAGTCTTCTTCAAGGTTCAAATAATAAAACTTTATTGGTTGGGTCAATTTTTGGCAAATCAGATAACTGGATGAATTTCATAACATTAAAGTCAACCAAACAACTGGTAGATCTGGTAGGTGGTTCTGCATTGCCACTTTTCTCCTTCAAACATTACACCTTAGGCATTTTTTTGTAGCACTTTCCGTTTACAGGCTTCGTTTTGTTGATTTTGATCTCAGATCTTGTTTTTTGTTTCAGATCTGAGCTCCATAAGTAAGTTCCAGCCTAATCAGGGACTCTTGGAGAAGAGCTTTATATATTCTAAATAAAAGTCTGGCTTTCATTGGGCTTCTAAGAGAATGATAACATATACTGGCTGGAGAAGCATTTGAGGCTCAGGTTTGGTGCTTAAGGATATCAACCTTTTGGAAGTGGTATTCACCATTATAAAATATATATCTGTCAAATTCGGCCCCTTTCCACTGTAAACGTAGGATGCTTTTTCCAGGTTTATCACTATTTTTTGGTAGTGATGGAGCAAGCCCAACCCCTCTAGCCTATCAGACATTCATATTAACCAGTGAGGAAACCAATAGTTATGGGTGATAAAAATATGGGTTACAGGAGGGAGCAGGCTAGCTCCGACATTACCTTGAAGTGTCACAGCTTTGCCTATCCTGAATTGCCTGTCATGTGGCCATGACAGACAAGGAAAGCTCATACAGGTATGTGCTTGCACCAAAGTATATACCTACCTACAATTCTTTTTCAAAGCTGATCTCAAAAATCACCTAAAAACCCCACACAGTCAGACATACGGTATCTTATTCTTTAGTTTAGTAGTTTTCCACCCCACTTATGGTCTTCAGATGCAGTGTACGTGTGATCTGTTAAATATGCGCTGCTTGTCTAGCTGGGTGTTTTCCTACATTTGAAGTGTAGAAAATGCAGATTTCCATTTGCCACAGTGGAAATGACATTTCTGAGGCTGCATTTGACTTTCTTTGCATTTAATTTCTTTGGAAGCAGCAGGTCCTATTAAAATGCATTTGCATATTGCTGGCAAACCCAGCTGTTTCTGGGTTTTGAATGCAAACCAATGCATTATTTAAGCACTACTGTGTTTTAATGCAAAAGGCAACATGAGATAACATTATGAATATTAGTCTTAATCACATAAACAAACTGGGGACTTGTGTTCAGCCCATAACACTGATCCACATAGCATTTTATGATTTGAAACATTTTCCACAGACTGTCCCTTATGGTGAAAGATTTAGAAGGCTCTGTGTAAGGGAAATGTTTTAGATTTTTAACAGCTAAATTAGAGGTTCATACTTTTTTCTAGTGGCAGACACGTCATGAATTAGGATCAGTTACAGTTTCTTTTGTTATCTTCTTCTAGGCTACTCTGAGGCCATCTTGTGGGCTTTTATGGATACTACAACCTATAGTTGTTTAATATTGTAACATATATGCTTATGTTTTTAAATTATGAAAATACTAGTTCTCTGGCTGTCATTATGTTAATTTGTCCTAAATACAGCCATGACGCTGTTCTGCAACAAGTATAGAGATAAGGAATTCTGACACTCATGTGCAGCATACTTGTTTGGGGTCTGTAATTTAAACATACTGAACCTAGACACAGTCAAGCATTTTCAGCAGCCCCTGTTCCTAACTCATGAAAAGTTTACTTTAATAGGTATGTGTATATATATATATATATATATATATATATATATATATATATGTATACATATTTTGTTCTGTTTGGAAATCTTGAGCTTTTTATTAAATTCAACGTGACCTTCTGGAGAGCTTGCCCTTCACTTCCTCTCTCAGAGACGAAATAGGAAGTGAAGGGAATTCCCAGCTTAGTCATTTGTCAGCTGAACATCTGTCTACATCAAAGGATTTTTACTCACCTCTTTCTTCACGGCAATTTTAAAATGGTCACATGTAGGAAGGGATAGGAGGGTGATGATGGACCTCTCCTCCATGATTTCCCAATAACTCGTTGGGCACCATAAGAGGACTACCCTTGGGGTGGGTTCTTCTGGGTTATGCTAGGCACTTTGTACAGGGTCACTCTACTACACATGGGGTACCTTTGCTTCTGTGCCATTTTCATCAATGCCACTGGACAAGGTGGGGGAATATTCAACCTTATTGCGAGCCTCCACTTTTAGAGATGAACGTACACCGTGCACACCTGCACTATAACTGTTCTCTAGTTAACTATCAGGTCCTCGTGACAATGCACACCTTCTCTGTAATTTGCATTTAGGAGAGACACACTGAGCCTTGTCCACATCCACCCATCCAGCTTATCACCGCTTCCTCATCCCCAGTAACAGTATGGGGTCCCGCTGTGCACCTAGCATGGACTCCATGCATGCACTTAACTTCACTTAAAGAAAAATTCCAGGAAAAACACTTTTACCTATGCATTGAGGCTGTGCCCACACAGCATGGGTCAACTGCTTGTTTTTGTCTAGGGAATGAGGAGAGCAGAGATATATCTACCTAGTCTGCCAATCCACCAATCGGTCCCTGCTACTTCTGCCTCACCGCATGCTAGCAGTCTTGTGAATGGAATGTTCCTGATGTCATCACGCCCATAGACCGCCTTTGGATGTGAGGATGGCAGGAATAGTACATTACTGGATGTGGGGGAGCGCTGTTTTTCAAAGGATCAGGTACGTATAGCCTTTTGGTGCGCCCCTGGACAAAATGAGTAGTTAACCCATGCATGGCAGAAAAAAAAGGCATACAGTTCTGCTTTAACTCTTCTGTACCTGAGTACAGGCTGGGGACTTCTGCACCACAAGTTTGCTCCCATAGCTATGGGGGACAGACCACTCATGGAGAGAGCGCCGCAGACAACAACTCCGTCCTCAAAGGGCTATCCCACCTGTTTTAAGCACATGCTTAACGACAGCAGGCTGCATGATAGACTTCCATTACCTTAGGTAACCACTTGCTTCTTCATGCTTTATTAACTCTTGTACTGATGGCTTCATACCCCAAAGTACCTTAGTGACCTGAACTGTAAAATGGTTTCTGTTAGTTGCATTATACCCCTTTAGTAACTTTAATAACAGCAGGAACAAGGTTTCAAAGTTTTACTTGGAAAAATGCAACATATTACAAAGTCCACATACAAGAATAGTATTTCTTCCTACAACCCTAATCCTATCTCATGCTACGTGCTGCCCTGGCATCCCTGCAAAGGTAGAGTCCATGTATGATCAGGGGATCAATAAGTGGCATTTCCTAGTGCTGGAGTATTCAGGGTTGAAACCCAGGTCCTGATGACCTTTTACACGATGGCAGTAGCAGCAGCAGGTGACATTCTTCCACTCCTCACGGGTGTGACTCTCCAATTCTCTGTAGCAGCCCCCAGATCGGATCTCCCTGCTCTGGAACACTGTCCTTCTTTTATGGCACAGAATCAGTGGGTCAGACCCAAAGAAAACCCACCCAAAAACCACAGAACCAGGAAAGACATTAACCCCTACCCTCCCATCTGGGGAAGCACCTAACTAGGTTCATTTCAACCCCCTTACACACACCATGTAAATACTTGACAGAAGATCAAAAACAAAAACAGTTTTGCCTTTATATACACTTTTAATTGAAAGTACCTCATATTTGCACTGTCAAAGCAAAATGGGGGGAACCCATAGGGTGGGACTTTGAGAGCACTACTACAATGAGTAAAGAGTAAGTATAAATATAGAAATTTTATTTAAAAAAAACATATAAATATTACACATGAATATGGATACAATTTAAAACTGTCAATGAAAGATTAATTTTTTCCTGAACCAGACGCGTTTTGGAAAAATTCTTTCCTTCATCAGGGTTCTTACAGAAAAACGTATGTATTTTCTTTATTGAAAATGACATATAGGTATCCACAGAGTTAAAACTGAGAATTAAGCAACCTCACGCATGGCTCCTCACGTGCATCATCCCAATGGTCGATTTTAAATATCCAAGATGATTTAAGGACTTGCTGAAGGGGGACAGGGTCCCCAACGACATTGAAAACACTGTGTCCTGAACCCAGGCACAGCGCATGTGTGTGTACTGGGGTCCAAGAAATGGAAACCTAAGCGCGGAAATGCAATTGTGCAGAGGTGGCTCTCCAATTAGGCAAATTAAGGGATCGCCTTAGGCCTCGCAGGCCGCCTAATTTGCCTGATATGTGTAGAGGGTGCCACGGATCCCCATCGTGCTTGCTCTCCTCGCCGGCCGCTGGCAAATGACAGGTGTGGGTCCGAGAAGGACTACAGAGGGAGAGGACAGTGCTGATAGGACTCCATCAGAGAGAGAGAACCCTGCTGTACTGTGCCACCAGAGAGAAAGCCACACAGCCTAGCACCATCCCTTGTGAAAAAAGGCATGAAGTTATTTCCAGAATACAGATCTGGGCGCTACCTAGCGGAGTCGCCACAGGTAACCCAGAATGAGCTGACTCCTGATCAGAGGAACCACTGTTGCTGTATCCCGGGTCTGATAAGTGGGCCGGTCGGCCATTATCTACTGCCACCCATAGGAACTGCCCACACTGTTATTATTTGGCCCTAATACTGCCTGCAGGCCCTATTCACAGCTGCAACGTGCACCAATGATTAGAGATGAAGATTTAGGACTTGTTCACACTGCAGCGATGTCCGACATTGGATGTGATTTGAACCACACTGCAGTGCAAATCACGTGCAATCTCTGTGTGATGCGATTTCAGCCATACAGATAGTATGGCTGAATTTGCACCTCATTTGGACCAAACTCACACAAGACCCCTTTTCTGATCTGCAGCAGAATCAGATCGCATGGGTGTTCACACCCATGCAATCCGATTCCTTTTTCGAATTTCCAGTTCGCACTGTGATATGCAAAATGATTTGGGGGTATCATTAACTTTGAATTGACAATCCCAGCAGTTTGCATAGGGCAGTGTGAACTGCCACCGGGAGACATGCGATGCGGGAACCTGCAGTGGATTCGCAAGGTTCCCGCATCGCTGCAGTGTGAACCAGCACTTAGGCTCTGTTCACACTGGTGCGATGCGAGAACCCTGCGAATCCACTGCGGCTTCCCGCATCGCACTTGACTCGCAGGCGGTTCACACTGCCTTATGTGAACCACTGGGAGTGTCAACACAAAGTTAATGACACCCCCAAATCGGTTTACATATCGCAGTGCGAACTGTCAATTCAGACATGAATCGGATGGCATGGGTGTCAACACCCATGCCATCCGATTCTGGTGCGGACCAAAAAAGGGTCCTGCACGACTTTGGTCCAAATGCGATGCAAATTCACCCATACTATCCATATGGCTGAAATCGCATAGCACAGACTTCACATGTGAATTGCACTGCAGTGTGGGGCGAATCACACGTGAGGTTGCACATTGGTGTGAACTGAGCCTAAAGACTGCCCTATAACTGTAGTGGCCCCAGGGTTATGGCTGGCACTACCATATGGCGGCTTAAGCCGCCACCTCAGGGCGCCAGGATAGGGGGGTAGTAAAAATCCTAATTCCCAGCCACTGGCTGGGGATTCAGATTTTTACAGTGCTGAATGTTTTTTTTTTACACACTCCCAGCCCCTATAGCAGCTGGGAGTGTGTGTACTTTAGTAAAGCCGACTGTGGCCTTTCATGTGGAAGTGTTACAAGTAGCTGTGAAGCTGCCTATCACTTCCACCACTGCCACGATGTGCAACCCCCTTCACCATGTTTACCGGGCACCACTGTCCCACCTGCGTGCCCAGTGCTGTCATGGTGGGTGTCATTGGGAAGGGCAGCGGTGAGCTTAGCAGACCTTCGTCCACTCAGCCACCCTCCAGTACACAGACCGGGAAGTGTCATGTATGATGTCAGGGGTGGGCTGGGGCGGGGGGCAGAGTGGCAATTGCCCCCTAGGCCACCCTAACCTATGTTGAAAACAGCGAGAGGCCACTGCCTTTTTTTTTTCTTCTGTAGGAAGTTGGGCCGGGAGCCCAGCCGGCCGTTGTTGCATTCCGGGAGTTGTAGTCCACGTTCAAGCTCCTGAGCAGCTCAGAGGAAACTACAACTCTGGTGAGCCTGCATTTATGGACACTGGTGAGGCTGCATTGATGGGCAGTGATGAGGCTGCATTGATGGGCACTGATGAGGCACTGATGAGGCTGCATTGATGGGCTCTGATGAGGCAGCACTGGTGAGGCTGCATTGAAAAACCAGGTGGGCATGGATGAGCTGATTCGGTGGTTCAATGACTTGACTGCACAGGCCGCCTGCCCTCCCCTGTGTGACGTCACTTCTTGGACTGGGGATAAGTAAACAAAAATCCTTGCGCCGGCCCTGCGCAGTTTGTTGTTGCCATTTAAACTTCTTTGAGTGCACTCGAAAACCACTAGGAAACTGCTATTCCTTTAGACACGTTTAGAGTACAGTTGTGTTGCTAAATATTGTTTTACCTATTCTCGTATTGATTTTTCTGCTATTGATATAGAGCTGCTTTTATAGATATATTTGTTTACCTTTGTTACCTGAGGGCAGTTCTACTCTGCTTTGTGAACTGCACTTTTTGTCATTTATGCAAGTTCCTAATTATAGATGTAGCACTAACTCTCGGTGGAGCTGCTGGTTTAAAGCGGGCTGTTACCTTCAGTCTCGACACCTCTGTTTTATCGGCATCGGGTCTAAGGTCCCGTTGAGTTTACCTCTCGACGATGTAGGCACCAAACACTTGAGTATATTTTCCAATGCTTTAATGAACAAGTAATAAAGAATGTAGCAGGAGGCAGAAGGTATGTTGCAGGGAAGCTCAAATACCTTTCCTTAGTATTCTTTGGAACTTTCTTTGGAATTGAACATTTGTAAGGGAATGCGCTCCCCTCATGGGACTCAATCTTTGCCCGCCTGGATAGGCCACTCTCACTTGCCTAGCAGCTAGTACGTAGCACAAACAAAAGTCTCTGCCACAGACTTGTTTGGAATAAAACCCGTATGATCCTCTGCCACAGGATGTGTTGGTTTGCGATGAATGTCAGACACAGTACTTGAACCTTTAAGCCAACCCGGCAGTACTATGCAGTAAGATTACTTCAGGATACATCCTCCAACCGAGTCACCAGGCCCCTCTCCAGACCAGCACTCTGCATGATCCTTCCATGACGGGTCCTCCCCTGGGATCTCCTCGGTTGTCCAGCTTCTTCACTCAGGATAGATAGCTCAGGACCATTTCTCTGCTGCTGTGGTAGGCCCCAGACAGGCTTCTGGGCCCACCCACACGCCGCAGCGACGTGGGCCTCCGGAACGCATACCTGTCGGCCAGGAGGGCCAGCAGGTGGCTGAAAACGAACCCCTAAACATGTCCCATAAATACCCTCTCCCAGAATGCAACTCGGAGGACCACCTCCACCGAGTTGTCTCCGGGACAGAGGAGCACTCATGCGCTTCAACACGTTGCCCTTCCAACACCAGCCCATGGTGACAACGACACCCACCGGCACAGTGTGGAACTACACGCAACTCAGCAAAGCTGGAAGAGAGGCAAATCTAACTTCACCTAACAAGTAACCCACAAGATTCATCTATCAGCGGTAGATTAAAAATCTACCAGCGCTACATAGACAAATAGTTTCTACCACAAAGCACGTGTGTAATCGTTTATTGCCTATATCCTACAGTAAGGTGAAAGGTACTATATGCTACGTGTGTCTGTAGTGATTCAATCAACCAGGTGTGTAAGAGGGGCTGAGGGTGTTCTTGGAGTTGAGGTGCAGAACAGGGAACCCAAAATTACCAAGCGGCTCCTTCAGGGGTAGTGCTACACACATTACCCCCGTTTTGATTGACAGGGGGCCTTAACACTGCAGTGTTCAGGCAACATTAAGAGCCCTGTCTCACTTAAGCATGCCGAACATCTGATTTGCAGCACTTTATTTTAAAGGTGAAAGGACATCTTAATGCCGCTGTGTGCAGGCAACGTTAAGAGCCCTGTTACACTCACCTCTCAGGTAATCTAAGACTCCTGAAGTTCTGCCTGCCAGCCAATGAGGAGTGATGTTGCATCCGCGCACGTCACCCCTCATCCTGGAAAGGCCTGCTACATAGCTCAAGGGCATCAGTGGGGCCTCACATCTAAGTTTTGCCTAAGGCCTCACAAAGCCTAGAGCCGCCTCTGCAATTGTGTACCGGCAGACAGGCTGGTGAGAATGTAAAACGTAGATGGTGCTATTATCGTCTCAACACAAAGATGATTTGAAATGAATTTCAGCACACATCTCTCCGGATCATCCTAACCCCTGCCATGATATGTATATTTACATATTTTTTATAGTTTTTTTTTTTTTTATTTAACACACATTGATAACATTATTTGTGTAGCACGGACCCCCGAAGGAGCTGCTGAGTTATTTGGGCCTGTACTCTGCTTTATACCCCTTTGAATGTCTCAGTCCCCCTAACACAGCTGTGGTGTAATAGTGTGCAGTCAGAACCGAAATCACAAAGGCAAGTTCACAATACTCAATATAGCATACCTGTCTGTAGTTACCTTACCCTCCTCTTGGCTGGTGATGAAGAGGAAAACAACACTCACACAGTTGTACTTGAATAATAACTGTATTTACTGTAGTTGTATTAGAAGGGTTAAACTACAATTGTTGTGCTGTCAGACCAACATAGTCTGACAGACAACTGAACTTTATATTACAAAGGTACAATGCAGGTGTATAATGTCTGAAATAATATATGAGAGGTGTAACAAAGTAAATAGGATACCGTCAGAGTGAGTGTATCTCACTCTAAGCACTGTCCTATTTCCTGCGCGCTTAAAGCTATACTAAATCAAATGACTAACTTGATTTAGTATAAAACAACACTAGGGAGCTCCCTCCTGTAATATCACACCACCCTGATATAGTAAAAGAACCCAAGGCCTTATGTGTTACTGAACAGTCCTTCTTTGTCTTCTTTTCTTCTGCTAGCAACAAGGTAATTTTGTAATCCAAGGGTTAAGGATTCCTTATCAAAGTATGCTGAAAAGATGAAAGCCAGGCTCTGGTGCCATGGTACTTTAACTAACTTTGATGCTAAGGACTCAGTACTAATTCCTCTTGGATCTGCTTGTGGGACTATGAGTCCCAGCAACTCTGTCTCGTGTACACGTGTGTATGAAAGTGCATCAATAGATTTGTGGGCAACAGCCCTCTCACCCCACCAGGACAGTGCTGTCAGAAGACTCCGTTCTGCTGTGCAGGGTTCTGTTTCCGCAGTACCTCAGATCGTTCGCTGCGGCCACGCCGCCACGCTGTACCACTTCATAGATGACCAGGGAGTCCTCGGTTACCTCCTTCAACAGTCTCTGGAACGATCACACTGCTGCTCCAGCACGCTGTGATGTAAGGCCGGATCAAGACTGCTCACAGAGGACCGGGAGTCCTAGGTTACCTCCTTCAAGGGTCTCTGGATCGATCACACTGCTGCTCCAGCACGCTGTGATCTGAGGCAGGATCACTGGCTGCTGTTCTGCTCCGCACAGGGTAGGCCGCACTGGGCTGGGGACCTCACATAGATCCTCCCATGCTGGCCATGCGTCTCCAAGAGACCTAAGATGGCCACTCCCAGCCTTTTTATAAGCTTCCCACAATACAGTTCTGTTCCCTGGAGATTGTGGGAGTCACTGAGCATTGTGGGCAGGTCAAGTTAATGTATAAACAAACAAAAACTTAAAGGTCAACTTGAAAAGCGAAAAGAAAATAAAGATTCGGTCCTGTTGCACGTTGGCCGCTAGATGGCGCCAAAGGATAAGATATAACATTAACATTAAGTTACATCAAAAAATGTGTCCCCGCTACATTTGTATTAAACTGATACCACTATATGTATTTAACAGATCTAAAACAAGGCACTAAGTGAGTCATGATTAAAGCTGATCCTAACTGCATCTGAGCACCATACACTGAATTAAAAAACAATTAAATTATTTTTTAATATTCAGAGCAAACTCACCCATCGTGTGTCACCGAAGCATGTCTTCATGTTTTATTCTGTTGAGAAATCACTTTGAACCCCCCTAGCATTTCTAGCCAGGGTCATCTTGAGTAAGGGAAAATTATTCATATAGCATTTACTTCCTGGAATTGATCTGCCTTTAGCTCAGGCACGCAAGCAGGAGGGTGTGCTTAACTGAGAAAAAAAGGTTAAAACAAGTAAATATAATATACTGTACCTTCCTATCTATTTACTAATGCTAGCAGCATAAGGATTAAAAATAGTTAATGTTGACTGAGAGAGTTTAGTTCCGCTTTAAAGGCTACTACATATAGTGGATATAAAAAGTCTACATACCCTGCTAAAATGTCAGGTTTCTGTGATGTAAAAAAATTAGGCAAAGATAAATCATTTCAGAACCTTTTCCACCTTTGATGTGACCTATAAACTGTACAACTCAGGCCCCTGTTCCAGCTGAAGAAAAACAGCCCTAAAGCATGATGCTGCCACCCCCATGCTTCACAGTGGGTATAGTGTTCTTTTGGTGATGTGCAGTGTTGTTTTTGCACCAAACATTTCTTTTGGAATTATGGCCAAAAAATTCAACCTTGGTTTCATCAGACCGTAACACATTTCCCCACATGCTTTTGGGAGACTTCAGATGTGTTTTTGCAAAATTTACCCGGTCTTGGATGTTTTTCTTCGTAAGAAAAGGCTTCCGTTTTACCACTTTACCCCAAAACCCAGATATATGAAGAATACGGGAGATTGTTGTCACATGTACCACACAGCCAGTACTTGATAGATATTCCTTCAGTTCCTTTAATGTTGCTGTAGGCCTCCAGGCAGCCTCCCTGACCAGTTTTCTTCTCGTCTTTAACCACCTCAATACAGGGCACTTAAACCCCCTTCCTGCCCATAACAATTTTCAGCTTTCGGTGCTCTCACACTTTGAATGACAATTACTCAGTCATGTAACACTGTACCCAAATTAAATTTGTGTCCTTTTTTTCACACAACTAGAGCTTTCTTTTGGTGGTATTTAATCACTAATGGGTTAAATTTATACTGCTATATATCTTTGGTAAAAATAACCCAAATTAGTGTATATTATTTGGTCTTTATAGAGTCTACAAACTATGGTGCCAATCACTGAAAATTGAAAACATCTGATTAGACCTTCAGAACATCAGGTGAATCTCATTTCTTGAGGTACTAACAAGTCAGAAAAGTACAAATACCCCACAAATGACCCCTTTTTAAAAAGTAGACATTCCAAGGTATTAAGTAAGTAGCATGGTGAGTTGTTTTAAGTTGTAATTTTTTCCCACAATTCTTTGCAAAAGGAAGATTTTTTTTTTACAAAATTGTCATATTAACTGGTTATTTTTCTCACAAAATACATTCTGCTACTCCTCCTGGGTATAGGGATACCACATGTGTGGTACTTTTACACATCCTGGCCACATACAAAGGCCCAACATTGAAGGAGCACCATCAGGCGATCTACGAGCATAAATTGCACATCTCATTTCTCAACCACCTATTACACTTTTGAAGGCCCTGGAGCATCAGGACAATGGAATTGCCCACAAAATGACCCCATTTTGGCAAGCAAACACCCCAACATATAATCTATGAGGCATAATGAGTCTTTTGAACGGTTATTTTTTTTCCAGAAGTTTTTGGAAAATGTGGAAAAAAAATAAAAACGCATTTTTTTTACACAAAGTTGTCCATTTATAAGATATTTCCAACACATAGCAAATACATAGCAAAAATGACACCCCAAAATACATTCTGCTACTCCTCCTGAGTATGGTGATACCACATTTGTGGGACTTTTACACAGCTTGGCCACATACAAAGGCCCAACATTGAAGTAGCACCATTAGGCGATCTACAAGCATAAATTGCACATCTCATTTCTCAACCACCTATTACACTTTTGAAGGCCCTGGAGCACCAGGATAATGGAATTGCCCACAAAATGACCCCATTTTGGAAAGCAAACACCCCAACGTATAATATATGAGGCATAATGAGTCTTTTGAACGTTTTTTTTTTTTCCAGAAGTTTTTGGAAAATATGGGGAAAAAATAAAAACGCATCTTTTTTTACACAAAGTTGTCCATTTATAAGATATTTCCAACACATAGCAAAAATGACACCCCAAAATACATTCTGCTACTCCTCCTGAGTATGGGGATACCACATGTGTGAGACTTTTACACAGCTTGGCCACATAGGCCCAACATCCAAGTAGCACCATCAGGCGTTCTAGGAGCATATATTACATAGATATTTCCTGGCAACCTATACTTTTTGAAGGCCCTTCACAATTCTAACAAATAGCATGTACATACCAAGAATTACAATCCAAAATAAATTCTATTGCGGAAAGGATAAAAAAAAAGTATTACCTGTGCTTTTAGTAGTGCCCACAGAAGAGAGCACTGTTCCAGGCAGCAATCAGGGATGTGCTTAGCGAAAGCAATAGTAATTATCCAGGCAGCAGGCAGGAATATTGTCTATAGTCAGCACAAGGATATTATCAGCACAGCCAAAGCATTTGTCCATAGAAATTGTCCAGGCAGAGACAGCCAGCACAGCCATAATATTGTTCCTGGTACACTGTTACTTGCAGACACTCATTATTGTACCACTCTCCAGCCCTTCATAAACATGCTGCCTCTTGCTACAGCTAATTATTTGCATAGTCCAGGTAGCAGGTAGAGGTGTGGTCCGTTCATGCGGCAGGCAAAGGCATGATGGCAGTAAATCAGCAGCAGGCTGAGGGCCGCAATCGGATAAGACCTGTGCACAGGGGCACAGGGGCACAGGGGTATAGGCTTTGACACACCCAAATCTCTATGAAGACTCCAGGCTCCAGACCCTAGTTCGGAAATTAAAAAACCCGGAGAAAACAAAAAAAATATTTTTCTCCATCCGGAAAAACTATTCTGGAGCCCCTCACATATGTGAGACCCCTGTGTACTACAGTAGCAGGGCAACAGATCAGTCCAAGCGGTAGGCAAAAGCATAGTCCATAAAACAGGCCAGGGTCAGTTCACGTGCAAGCATTCCTAGCGGTAGGCAGAAGCATAGTCGCAAAACAGGCCAGGGTCAGTTCACGTGGAGGCAGTCCAAACGATAGGCAGAGGCATAGTCACAAAACAGGCCAGGGTCAGTTCATGTGGAATCAGTCCAAACGGTAGGCAGAGGCATAGTCAAAAAGCAGGCCAGGGTCAGTTCACGTGGAAGGCAGTGGCATGGTTATTTGGGGAAGCATGGAAAATGGTCAGCACAGATAATGAAAATGGGGAAAATATGGGCTAATATTTTAGGGATGTATGATAAAGTTCGAAGCATTCACCAACGCAAAGGCCAGGTTGGGAGGGACACTGGGGACAATGGAAGCTGGTATCTTTTCGAAATCCTCTTCTGCTGCACACGTGACATCTTTTTTGCCGTCTTCGGCCTGCTTCCGATGGTTCCGAATGGCAAGCAAGCAAGTGACGTCATTCCCCCTCGCCTACCATCCACTTATGTTCCAGGCCTCGTTTCCAGTCCGTATCCACCGCAGCCGGCTTTTAAACTCTAGCGGTGTCTGGAGAACACACAGCCTCAACGCGGCAGGCAGGAGGACGCCAATGACAGATCTGATGTTCACATGATGGATATTACTATCACACGCTGTCTGTAGGGTGACCACATTTCCAAACTGCCATTTAGGGACACCCCCCCCCCGCACCCGTGCCCCCCCAAAAAAATCAACGAGGCAGCGCTGCTATACCGCCAGCAAAATGCCGCTTTACCTCTGACACCCAGGGCGGCACAGTGTGAAAGGGGTCTAATACCAAGGTGGTCACCCTATTTGGAATAGATAGCCAGACTTTCCGCCACACAGAAATACATATGTGAAAAGAAAAAAAAAGGGGAAAAAAAGGAAATTTTATTGTTACGAACATACAGTATCAGATTCTAGAAGGAACATTGTTAAAAGCAATACATTATTCATTGCAAGCATGCATGTTCTCATAGAATAGTATTAGTGAGTGAGTAGTGTAAAAAAACCTGGAAGTTTGGCTGGTGGCTCGGGTCGCAGCCCTCGTGAGCGGGGGGAGGCTCAGGAGGAGAGAAGTTGGGCTGCTGGCCTGGCAATGAGCTGCAGGCAGTGGGAGTAGTTGGCCCCGGGACTGACACTGGGCACAGGCTGCCGTGGTGGATCCTGGCTTACCAGCAGTGCCAGTGGGATGGACAGAGGGCTAGTGGGATGGACAGGGGGACAGTGAAATGGACAGGGGGACAGTGGAATGGACAGGGGGACAGTGGAATGAACAGGGGGACTGTGGGATGGACAGGGGGACTGTGGGATGGACGGGGGGACTTTGGGATGGACAGAGGGACAGTGGGAGGGACAGGGGGAAAGTGGGATGGACAGGGGGACTGTGGGATGGACAGGGGGACTGTGGGATGGACAGTGGGACAGGATGACAGTGGGATGGACAGGGGGACCGTGGGATGGACAGGGGGACTGTGGGATGGACAGGGGGACTGTGGGATGGACAGGGGGACAGTGGGATGGACAGTGGGACAGTGGGATGGACAGGGGGACTGTGGGATGGACAGGGGGACTGTGGGATGGACAGTGGAACAGGATGACAGTGGGATGGATAGGGGAACAGTGGGATGGACAGGGGGACTTTGGGGTGGACAGGGGGACTGTGGGATGGACAGGGGCACAGTGGGATGGACAGGGGGACTGTGGGATGGACAGGGGGACTGTGGAATGGACAGGGGGACAGTGGGATGGAAAGGGGGACAGTGGGATGGACAGGGGGACTGTGGGATGGACAGGGGGACAGAGGGATGGACAGGGATGACTTTGGGGTGGACAGGGGGACTGTGGGATGGACAGGGGCACAGTGGGATGGACAGGGGGACTGTGGGATGGACAGGGGGACTGTGGAATGGACAGGGGGACAGTGGGATGGAAAGGGGGACAGTGGGATGGACAGGGGGACTGTGGGATGGACAGGGGGACAGAGGGATGGACAGGGATGACTGTGGGATGGACAGGGGGACTGTCGGATGGACAGGGGGACAGTGGGATGGACAGGGGGACTGTGGGATGGACAGGGGGACTGTGGGATGGACAGGGGGACTGTGGGATGGAAAGGGGGACAGTGGGATGGACAGGGGGACTGTGGGATGGACAGGGGGACAGAGGGATGGACAGGGGGACTGTGGGATGGACAGGGGGACTGTGGGATGGACAGGGGGACAGTGGGATGGACAGGGGGACTGTGGGATGGACAGTGGGACAGGATGACAGTGGGATGGATAGGGGAACAGTGGAATGGACAGGGGGACTGTGGGATGGACAGGGGGACTATGGGATGGACAGGGGGACAGTGGGATGGACAGGGGGACTGTGGGATGGACAGGGGGACTGTGGGATGGACAGGGGGACAGTGGGATGGACAGGGGGACTGTGGGATGGACAGGGGGACTGTGGGATGGACAGGGGGACAGAGGGATGGACAGAGGGACAGAGGGATGGACTGAGGGACAATGGGATGGACAGGAGGACAGTGGGGTGGACAGGGGGACTGTGGGATGGACAGGGGGGCTGTGGGATGGACAGGGGGACTGTGGGATGGACAGGGGGACAGAGGGATGTACAGAGGGACAGAGGGAGGGACAGAGGGATGGACAGAGGGACAATGGGATGGACAGGGGGACTGTGGAATGGACAGTGGGACAGGATGACAGTGGGATGGATAGGGGAACAGTGGAATGGACAGGGGGACTGTGGGATGGACAGAGGGACAGTGAGATGGACAGAGGGACCTTGGGATGGACAGGGGGACAGTGAGATGGACAGAGGGACAGTGGGATGGACAGAGGGACAGTGAGATGGACAGAGGGACAGTGAGATGGACAGAGGGACCTTGGGATGGACAGGGGGACAGTGAGATGGACAGAGGGACCTTGGGATGGACAGGGGGACAGTGAGATGGACAGAGGGACAGTGAGATGGACAGAGGGACAGTGAGATGGACAGAGGGACCTTGGAATGAACAGGGGGACAGTGAGATGGACAGAGGGACAGTGGGATGGACAGGGAGACAGTAATGAACTGTACATACCTCTCTCCTGCTGTCCCGTTCTGTAAGCTGTGGGTTGCACTTGCCCCCTGCACACTGGCTCCTCCTTCTTCTGGGCTCCTGCAAGAGCGCTGCATTGACAGGGGTGAGGGGGTCAGGGCGGCCGCTGCTTTGCTCTGCATGCAGAGAGAGGGAATGTGGGAGCCGGAATTAGGGGGCGGAGCTGGGGTGGATCGAGGAGCGTGGTGGACACAGAGGCGCGCTGCTCAGCGCAGGGCAGCACTGGGTAAACCTCGCTCAGCCGACGTCACTGGTTGCTAGATGCAAGGCGGGGCGGCCCTAGCAACCAATTAGTTCGGCTGAGTGAGGCAATGTTTATCAGGGTGGCGGACTGGCGGTATTTTTTTTTTTCATTCCGGGACACTGTATTGTCCCAGAATGAAGGTGCCCGTGACCAGGGACACAAATATGCATTAAGGGACAATCCCGGGCAATCCGGGACACGTGGGCACCCTAGCTGTCTGATGACTTCACACTTGTGAGTTGCCTGTATACATAACTTTTTTATTAAAGTGGATTTTAACTTCTACACCCAGAGGTGCCTCTCTCCTTGTGCTTTCTTATAGGTTATTGGAACTTGGCTTCAGTTCTCTGTTGAAGGCAGCCATGGGTTTGGATTCATCACCACCAGCATTTCTCTCCCCCTCCCATCCATCCCCATCCCTTATCCACATCCAAATTACCCTTTGGTTCATACATGGACTCTCATTAGTCATGGACTTTTCCCTTGTCCCCCCCCCTTTCATGTTATGGTGCCCCTATGGTAGTTTTATATTTATTGTTATTTTCCAGATATTTGCGCCTGTACTTGTATTAATGGCAAGAGAGGGGTGGAGAGGTTTGAGTGAGGCTGTGTGTGTGTGTGAATATTTGAGTGTGCAAGGTTGATGGATAATCCTTACTAACTCCAATTTTGGTTGTAATGTACATATTTTGAACCCGTATCGGTCCATCTCAGGCAATATTGCAATAATATGTCATATTATCCTCCTCCGTTTGGAGGTTTGTGAGCTATGTTACTGTTGTAATAGTTGGCCATGTTTGCCCATTTGTTATATGCAATCACTAAGTGCAATTAATACTTTGTACAATGCTTGTTAAACCTATATTTTTGAAAATTAATAAATAAATGATGGCAGGTGTGTACTGACTCCTATTTAGCATGAGTTTGAATGTGATTGCGTAATTCTGAACACAGCTACATCCCCAGTTATAGGAGGGTGTGCACACTCATGCAACCACATTATTTAAAGAGGAGTTCCACCCAGGGGGGCCATTAAAAAAAAAAAAAGTCAGCAGCTACAAATGCTGCAGCTGCTGACTTTTAATTGGACACTTACCTGTCCCTGGGTCCAGCGATGCGGGGGATCGAAGCCCCGCTCGTCTCCCCCTCCGTTCAGCGGCGCCGGCATTGCAACTGTGGGCGCTGGGCTGTGGCTTCACAGCCTGGCACCCACTGAGCATGCGCGAGCGGCGCCGCACGCCGTGATTGGCCGCTCAGTCACCTGGGACCTGTAATGGGTCCCAGATGATTGACAGGAGGGAGGGAGCAGAGCGGAGCCCTTCCTGTGCTGAGGGGGAAGTGATGTCACCAGCCCAGGCACTGGAAGGAGCAGACTACGAGGGACCACCTAGCAACAGGCATTTAGAGGTAAGTTAAAAAAAAAAATCCAAATTTTTTTGGGGGTTTTTTTTAGGATTTTTTTATGTATTTTTGTTTTTTGGGTGGAACCCCACTTTAAGTTTTTTATTTTTACTCCCCCTCCCTAAAAAAATTCAGTTTGTTTTTCAATTGAGTTGTACAGTTTATAGGTCACATCAGGGCTGCTGTTGGGAATCACAGGGGCCCCGTACAGCCTACCTGACGGGGCCCCCCTGCCTCTGTGGCAGGCTTGGTTCCGGTCTGGATGTTGTGGTCTACTTGAGTCCACGCTCAGGTGGACTTTAAATGACCAGGAAGAGAGCACAGCAGAGCTCTGGCCTGAGACTCAGAAGGGAATCTGAGAGAGAGGAGCTCTGTTTGGATTTAAAAAGAAGGTTTGCTTTACTACATGTTTTGTGGGTGACGGGGACCAGCCCCACACCGTATAGAGAGGAATCTACTGTTTAGTTTAGCGCCAGACGGCAAGGATTTGTTTTACTGTTTTTTGTTTGTTTTCATGACTTTGCAAACCTCTTCTAAATAAAGCTGGCAACCCGCCAGATTTTAAAAAAACTGCCTGTACGCTCACCTTAATTTCCATAAAAGGTGATCCCCACAAGCTAATCTCCCACACCTAGCACAAATCCTCCCATAATCCCTCCTATTAGCCCAAATTCACCCACCTGCTCCTGTCACAAAATACCCCCATCTCCCCTCCCAGCACAAATCTTCTTTCTACAATTCCCCTCCTAAGACAAATTCCTACAAATCCCACCTCCTAGCACAACCCCCTCTAAGTTACTCTTCCCAGTACAAATTCTTCCTCCCTACTGAAATCCCCCCCAGCACTAATCAACCCTAGCACAAGCATCCCCTCTCCTGGTTCAACCCTCCACCCCTACCTCAGCCCCCCCCCTTCCCTCCTCCTAGCACATATCCCCCCCTCCCTAAATCCCCATCACTTTTTCCAACACAGATAGCCACCCATCCCGCAACTTACAGGGGGAAGCCACTAATTCTTTTAGAATGTAAGCTCTACGAGTAGGGCCCTCCTGTACCTTTTGTATTGAACTGTACTGTAATTGTGTTGTCCCCCTTATACATTGTAAAGCGCTGCATAAACTGTTGGCGCTATATAAATCTCGTATAATAATAATAATAATAGCCAGCAGGAGGTGTGCTGTGTTCTGTCCTGTCCTATCAGAGGAGCATTCACCTAGAGTATACAGGACATTAGACTGGATCTTACTGTAGATCGCATTGCACTGTACACACACACCATCCCCTGTCTTCTCCAAGGGCTGCTCTTCTCCCGGAAGCATAAAATGTGGATAGGGGGCGTGGTGTGTATAAGGTGCAATGCAGTCTACAGTAACAGCGATCCGTGGTCTCATGTGCTGTATAGTGGAATGCTATTCTGACAGGAAGGAGAGCACAACACAGCGCACCTCCTCCTGGAAGTTTCCTAAAGAACGAGGTGGGTATATAGATAGGGATGGTTTGAAAGAGGTAAAAGAACTGAGGGAGAACGTCCATTTTCAAAGCATTCACCTTACCCAAACAAGAGAGCTGTTTGGACGCGTAGTTCGCCAAATCCACTTGTGTTCTAAGGAGCAGGGGGTTAAAGTTACTTGAAAAGAGCCAAGATGCATCTGTTGGAATGTGAATTCCTAGATAACGAATAGAGGTGGAACCGTCTTGAAGGGAAAGGAGGACGAGAGTTGTTGTAGGGCCCCCTTTGTAAGTGAAATATTGAGGATTTACAAGTTATTATGATTAACTTTGAAGTTACATACATCTCCAAATTTCCTGGAACTCCTGTAATATTGAGGGCAGAGATACTTGTGGCTATTATTAGCGGGGTTTTGCCGTCGGTATGCGGCCGCTAGCGGGACGGTTTTACCCCCCGCTAGCGGCCGAGAAAGGGTTAAATACCACCGCAAAGCGCCTCTGCAGAGGCGCATTGCCGGCGGTATAGCCGCGCCGTCCCATTGATTTCAATGGGCAGGAGCGGTAAAGGAGCGGTATACACACCGCTCCTTCACCGCTCCGAAGATGCTGCTGGCAGGACTTTTTTTACCGTCCTGCCAGCGCATCGCTCCAGTGTGCAAGCCCTTGGGGCTTGCACACTGGGATGAAAGCAGCGGCACTTTCGGGGGGGTTTGCAGGCGCTATTATTAGCGCAATAGCGCCTGCAAACCGCCCCAGTGTGCAAGGGCTCTCAGAAATGTCTGATAACCTTCCTTTGACAATGATTCACTGAGTTATTTTCCCTGGACTCCACCCTTGACTTTTTTTTATCTGTGAGAATATAGCATGACAACAAAAGGGAAGTAACATTTCCCTGTACAGGGCAACTGTATGCAGTTTTAGTTTTGTCTGTAAAAAAAAAAAAAAAAGCTGCCTACACCATATTCACACTGCCTAAGTTTCCCAAGTAGGATATGACCTCTGCCGGGTTAGCCCCCCATATCAAAATTTTTGAAAAAATGTTATGCAGTTTGTTAGATCTTTGTTAGATCAGGTTAGATCAACCGTTGTTTGCGTTAGATCTCACACAGAAGAAGCGATATTAACAGTTATTTGCTGGGGGGGCTAACCCGTCATCAGCCCCCCCTTATTAAAAAATTGACCAAACAGTTAGCTATTTTGGAAGCAATTTGTTAGATCCGGTATGATCAAGTGTTTTTAACGTTAGATCTCATATAATTAGAGACTTATTAAGTGATTAATGAGGGGGGGGGCTGGCCCCCCCTTATCAAATTTTCGGGCCAAAAATCATTCAGGCTAATAGATATTCGTTAGATCCGGTAAGATCAAGTGGTTTTAACGTTAGATCTCACATCATTTCAGAGATATTTCACATCAAAATAGAGATATTAGGTGGTAGATATGGACGGGTTAGCCCCCCCTTATCAAATTTTTGAGCCAAAAATCATTCAGGCTAATAGATATTCGTTGGATCCGGTAAGATCAAGTGGTTTTAACGTTAGATCTCACATAATTAGAGACTTATTAAGTGATTAATGAGGGGGGGCTGGCCCCCCCTTATCAAATTTTCGGGCCAAAAATCATTCAGGCTAATAGATATTCGTTAGATCCGGTAAGATCAAGTGGTTTTAACGTTAGATCTCACATCATTTCAGAGATATTCCACATTAAAATAGAGATATTAGGTGGTACATATGGACGGGTTAGCCCCCCCCTTATCAAATTTTCGGCCCAAAAATCATTCAGGCTAATAGATATTCGTTAGATCCGGTAAGATCAAGTGGTTTTAATGTTAGATCTCACATTATTTCAGAGATATTCCACATCAAAATAGAGATATTAGGTGGTACATATGGACGGGTTAGCCCCCCCTTATCAAATTTTCGGGCCAAAAATCATTCAGGCTAATAGATATTCGTTAGATCCGGTAAGAT
Source organism: Lithobates clamitans (assembly GCA_037952925.1). Lineage (NCBI taxonomy): Eukaryota > Metazoa > Chordata > Amphibia > Anura > Ranidae > Lithobates > Lithobates clamitans. Next base: position 212,151 of record JBBGZY010001303.1, read on the forward strand.
CAAGTGGTTTTAACGTTAGATCTCACATAATTAGAGACTTATTAAGTGATTAATGAGGGGGGCTGCCCCCCCCTTATCAAATTTTCGGGCCAAAAATCATTCAGGCTAATAGATATTCGTTAGATCCGGTAAGATCAAGTGTTTTTTAACGTTAGATCTCACATCATTTCAGAGATATTCCACATTAAAATAGAGATATTAGGTGGTACATATGGACGGGTTAGCCCCCCCTTATCAAATTTTTGGCCCAAAAATCATTCAGGCTAATAGATATTCGTTAGATCCGGTAAGATCAAGTGGTTTTAATGTTAGATCTCACATCATTTCAGAGATATTCCACATCAAAATAGAGATATTAGGTGGTACATATGGACGGGTTAGCCCCCCCTTATCAAATTTTCGGGCCAAAAATCATTCAGGCTAATAGATATTCGTTAGATCCGGTAAGATCAAGTGGTTTTAACGTTAGATCTCACATCATTTTAGAGATATTCCCCATCAAAATAGAGATATTAGGTGGTACATATGGACGGGTTAGCCCCCCCTTATCAAATTTTCGGCCCAAAAATCATTCAGGCTAATAGATATTCGTTAGATCCGGTAAGATCAAGTGGTTTTAACGTTAGATCTCACATCATTTCAGAGATATTCCCCATCAAATTAGAGATATTAGGTGGTACATATGGATGGGTTAGCCCCCCCTTATCAAATTTTCGGCCCAAAAATCATTCAGGCTAATAGATATTTGTTAGATCCGGTAAGATCAAGTGGTTTTAATGTTAGATCTCACATCATTTCAGAGATATTCCACATCAAAATAGAGATATTAGGTGGTACATATGGACGGGCTGGCCCCCCCTTATATTCAGCGCAATGAAAATCACACCCAACTTTTGCTGCGGCGCAAAAACTTTTCCTCAGCTGCGGGGGCCCAACTTATGATCCTGCACACAGGCCCACTGCTTTCAGAAAATGCCCCTGACCTGAGCTCATCATTGCACATCCATTCCAGATGCTCGTATGTGACATCACATACATCCCATACGTCACATACATCACATACATGAACGTGGGCTGGATGCGAGAGGTGAATCAGCAGGATGAGTGTGCCAGGACAAGTAGATGTGTCTCATCTCTGCTTCCTTTTACCACTCTGCATATCACACATATCATAGATGAGAAGAGGGTACATTGGTGGGAAAAATGAGCAGGAGGGGTTTAGATGTGGGACAGAAGAACAGGAGGGTACAGCCATGGGGCAGATGTGCAGGGGGGGTTCAGTTTTGGTGCAGATGAGAAGGAGGTTCAGTGGTGGGACAGAAAAGCAGGGGGGTAGAACAGTGGGGCAAATGTGAAAGGAGGTGTATTGGTGGGACAGATGAGCAGGAGGTTACAGTGGTCAAACAGATGTGCAGGAGGTACATTAGTAAGGCAGATGAAAAAGCGGGTTACAGTGGTAGGGTAGATGAGAAGGTGATTCAGTAGTAGACAGAAGAGCATGGGAATATGGCGGTGGAGCAAATGTGCAGAGAGGTTCAGTGGTAGGGCAGATGAGAAAAATGGTACATTGATAGGGTAGATGAGCAGGGGGGTTACAGTGGTGGGGCAGAAGAGCAAGGGGGTACAGTGGTGGTGCAGATGTGCAGAAGGTGCAGTGGTGGGAGGGATGCGAAGGGGGTTCAGCAGTGGGACAGAAAAGCAGGGGGGTACAGTGATGGGGCAGATGAGCGGGGGGTGGGTTCAGTGTTGGGGCAGATGAGAAGGGGGTTTAGCGGTGGGACAGAAGAGCAGGGGGGTACAGCGGTGGGGCAGATGTGAAAGGAGGTGCATTGGTGGACAGATGAGCAGGGGGTTACAGTGGTTGGGCAGAAGAGCAGGGGGAACAGAGGTGGGGCAGATGTACAGGGGGTACAGTGGCGGGGCAGAGGAGAAAGGAGGTACATTAGTGGTACAGATGAGCAGGGGGTTACAGCGGTGGGGCAGAAGAGCAGGGGGAACAGAGGTGAGACAGATGTGCAGGAAGTACAGTGATGGGGCAGAAGAGAAAGGGGGTTACAGTGGTGGGGAAGATGGGAAAGGGGGTTACAGAGGTGGGGCAGATGAGAAAGGGGGTTACAGTGGTGGGGCAGATGAGAAAGGGGGTTACAGAGGTGGGGAAGATGAGCAGGGGGAACAGAGGTGGGACAGATGTGCGGGAGGTACAGTGGTGGGGCAGATGAGAAAGGGGGTTAGAGAGGTGGGACAGATGCGAAAGAGGGTTACAGTGGTGGGACAGATGAGCAGATAAGTTCAGTGTTAGGACAGATGAGAAGATGGTTCAGCAGTGAGACAGAAGAGCATGGGGTTACAGTGGTGGGGCAGATGTGCAGGGGGTTACAGTGGTGGGGCAGTTGAGCAGGGGGGTACAGTGGTGGGACAGGTTTGCAGGTGATACAGTGATCTGAGGTGTGAAGGTGTATGAATTGGGGTTGATCCGAGGCGTGAGAGTGCAGGATGTTAATTTCTCACTACTAAAGTAGTTTACAGCATTTACTTTATAAAAAATCCTTTTCGTGATTGAGATTGTGAAGTTGACTTTTTTTGTTATAAAATCGGCACGCTCAATTTCTTTGAAAACATTTTTCGGCACACTGCTCAAAAGGCTGCTTACCTCCTGGCCTATCAGTTTTTATTAAAGATGGAAAATGGGCTGTGGAGCAAGACCCGCTGTCGCCCAAAACTATTTTCTCATTTTCAATAATCAAAGAAGGTAAGGAAAAAAGAATGGAAAAGGTAAAAGGAGAGAAGGGGGGGAGGTAAGGCTGGGGGGGGGGGGTGAAATGGCGTTGGTTCAGGATAACTATGGTGAACGGGCTCCGGAACTTATCTGTGACATTAAGTCCCAAGAAGGGCAGTACCCTCTGCGGAAATGACAAACTGGTTCCATAGTCCCCAAGTTTTAGAGTATTTTTGATGTTGGTGTTGTGCAGTGAGTACTAGACCTTTCATCTCATTTGGAATGGAGTTTTTATAGAGTTTGGCTCAGATGGAGGAGACATGTAGCAGGAAAAAGCTGGATCACCAGGAACCTTGTATTCCGCAAATTTTTGCGTGGTTTATCTGTCTCCCAGAAGTGGATCAATTTAGGGCAGGACCAAAATATGTGAAGTAGTGTTCCTCCATCCCCCTGGCATCTCCAACATTGGTCAGTAGTTGCAGGGTGAGGTACCACCTTGTTAAAGCGGTTGTATACCCGCTGTCATTTTTTTTTTTTTTTTACACCTGCAAGGGAAAAGGCATAATGAGCTAGTATGCACCGCATACTAGCTCATTATGAGATACTTACCTTAGAACGAGGCGCCGGCATCTCACCTGGTCCACGCCGAGGGAGCCGACATCTCCCCTCGGCGTGTCTTCCGGGTATCGCGGCTCCGGCGCTGTGAGTGGCCGGAGCCGCGATGTCGTCACTCCCGCGCATGCGCGCGGGAGACTTCTGCCCGGCATGCCGGGCTGTCAGCCGAGAGTCCCCTGTGCGCATGCGCCGCTGCAGTTAGCGGCTCATTGCGAGGGGAATATCTCCTAAACCTTACAGGTTTAGGAGATATTTTTTTTACCTACAGGTAAGCCTTATTATAGGCTTACCTGTAGGTAAAAGTTACAAATATAGGTATACAACCGCTTTAACAGTTTATAGTTGGTCTCTTTCATTTTCGTACAAACCGATGATTTCAATGAAAATCTAAGGACATGTTGTATCTGAGCAGATGTAAATGTACGCCCCAGGTTACTTACCCATTTGTTCAAGAACGGTAAGTGTGGTTGTTCAGCCGGACAGTTCAAGAGGGCGTATGTTTTGGATAGAGCCTGTGGAAGGGAACCCTCTTTGGAACAGTATGCTTCAAAGGACGTCAGGGGACGATTAAATCCCTGTGGATTAGGCAAAGTATTGAGAAAGTGTTGTAATTGTAGCGCTGTCCACAAGGAAAGTTTGAAGGGCTCATTAGCACTACTGTGGAAGGCCATTGGCCTACCGTTAGGAAGTGCGATGCCTGGACCCTACCTGTTTGGCTTAGGGTCCGAAACATTTGGGGTTCCAGACCAGGGAGGAACCACGGTTTTTCTATGATAGGGAGCAATGGGGAATCAGGGAAGAAAGCCGGTTCTGTGTGGTGACCTGGGAGCATATGCGGAGTGTCGTACCCATTATGGGGTGTGACTTCAGCACAGGCGGTAGTTGGTCATAGCACCAAAGAGCCCCTGGCAGCAGAATGTCAGTCTGGGCCTGTTCCAGTTGTGCCCACAATTTAGAGCAGCAATGCCAAAATTTATTAATTTTAAGCTACTGCCACAGGGGCCTAACTTCTCATATAAAATAACGAACTGTTATGTATTTATCATAGATTAAATAAAACATCTCACTGATCAAACTGCAACAAGCTTTTATCCCTACTTACATTGCGATTATTACTGATTTCTGCCATGTGCATGCTAGGTTTAATGCAATAATAACTTCATCTAACAATTATCTACTAACTTGGATGTTGTTATTGGCAAATAATATGAAATCTCTGAAATGATGTTAGATCTTACGTTAAAACCTCTTGATCTTACCGGATCTAACGAATATCTATTAGCCTGAATGATTTTTGGGTCGAAAATTTGATAAGGGGGGGGCTAACCCGTCCATATGTATCACCTAATATCTCTATTTTGATGTGGAATATCTCTGAAATGATGTGAGATCTAACGTTAAAACCACTTGATCTTACTGGATCTAACGAATATCTATTAGCCTGAATGATTTTTGGGTCGAAAATTTGATAAGGGGGGGGCTAACCCGTCCATATGTATCACCTAATATCTCTATTTTGATGTGGAATATCTCTGAAATGATGTGAGATCTAGTGTTAAAACCACTTGATCTTACCGGATCTAATGAATATCTATTAGCCTGAATGATTTTTGGCCCGAAAATTTGATAAGGGGGGGGCAGCCCCCCCTCATTATTCACTTAATAAGTCTCTAATTATGTGAGATCTAACGTTAAAAACACTTGATCATACTGGATCTAACAAATTGCTTCCAAAATAGCTAACTGTTTGGTCAATTTTTTGATAAGGGGGGGCTGATGACGGGTTAGCCCCCCAGCAAATAACTGTTAATATCGCTTCTTCTGTGTGAGATCTAACGCAAACAACGGTTGATCTAACCTGATCTAACAAAGATATTACAAACTGCATAAGATTTTTTCAAAAATTTTGATATGGGGGGCTAACCCGGCAGAGGTCTTTTTAACTGCTTCCTGCTTAAGCTCCGGCCCCGCCCCCAGCTGACCCCGTGCAGGTTGGTGGATATACCTGCACATGCCGCTGCAGTTGTTGTGCTCCTTTCTGGGTGTCCAATAGGGAGGGGGACTCTGCTGCAATATACATATATATATATATATATATATATATATATATATATATATATACCGTATTTATCGGCGTACAACACGCACTTTTTTCCCCTTAAAATCAGGGCAAAATCGTGGGTGCGTGTTATACGCCGATCCCCGCTAATTGTGAGCTATCGGCAGCATTCGCCGCCGACATTCACATAGCGAGTAGTTTTAAATATGGCGCCGCGGAGTTTGGAGGGACTCGGAGGTGCTGAACGAGCGCCGCCGAAATCACAGAGCCGAGATACACATAGTCGAGTGTATTCGTCTCTTTCCGGCGCCGCTCACAGTCACGCCCAGTCCCGCCATTGGACCTGTGTTATGTCCATCATAGGGCGGGACTGGGCGGGACTGTGAGCGGCGCCAGAAAGAGCCGAATACACCCGACTGTGTATCTCGGCGGCGTTCATTCAGTTCCTCCGAACTCCGCGGCGCCATATTTAAAACTACTAGCATGTGTATGTCGGCGGCGGCAGGCATGGACACTGGGGGCAAGGCTGCACTGAGGCAAGGCTGCACTGAGGCAAGGCTGCACTGGAGCAAGGCTGCACTGACAAGACTGCACTGACAAGGCTGCACTGGGACAAGGCTGCACTGAAAGACTGCACTGACAAGGCTGCACTGGGGCAAGGCTGCACTGACAAGACTGCACTGACAAGACTGCACTGGGGCAAAGCTGCACTGACAAGGCTGCACTGGGGCAAAGCTGCACTGACAAGGCTGCACTGGGGCAAAGCTGCACTGAAAAGGCTGCAATGACACTAACAAGGCTGCAGATGAACACTGATGAGGCTGCATTGATGGGCATTTTAATGTAAGTTTCTTTTCCTTAAACTTCCCTCCTAAAAGATTTTTTTCCTTAAAATTCTCTCCTAAACTTGGGGTGCGTGTTATACGCCGGCGCGTGTTATACGCCGATAAATACGGTATATATATATATATATATATATATATATATATATATATATATATATATATATATATATTTTAATATTTTATTTATTTATTTATTTAATTAATTGCCGCCCCCGGAAGTGATGAAATCGCAAGTGTCCCGCTCTGTATCTCCTGGAAGCAGACTCTGGAAAAATGGCCACTTAACTGGAAATGACGATTTTCCGGTGCCGGCGCCATCTTGGTACACCCTGCAGAGCCTCCACGAGGAGGGGCTTGTTCTGCGGTGTGCGGAAGACGCCGATCGCAGCGAAAATAGCGGTAATCGGGTGGGCGCGGACATCAGAGTCAGAGTCCAGAGTAAGAGAGGAAAAAAATTAAAGCAGTGAGACACCTACCCATCTGGCGCGGCGGTCTGTGGTAAAGGGGTAAGGCATCCATCCCCCTGCTCTATACATCCTTGATATCTGGAAGAGATTCCAGATGAAAAACTGCGGCAGGTCCCTTGATCAGCGGCATGGGGGAAATTTCAGTGCATTATTGCAGCTTGGGGGGATGATTGCAGACCCCTCTGTAGGGGTGAAATCTCAGGCAGAGCAATTCTGCTGAAATTTGCTGCTCCTTCTCGCCCTCCCAAGGCCCGCTGGGCTGGATGGGATGCTGGCACGGGGGTCTCCTGCAACTAGCACAGAGACAGAGGTAAAATAACAAACATTTCTTTTGCAGCTCCTGTGGGTCCGGAGGAAACACAAACAAACTGAGGCACGCAGGTAAGACTGTGAAATTTATAATGGTGGACTAATGTGTTTCCTGTTTCAGGGAGGAGGAGCCTATCTCTCGGATGCTGCCCTGGAAGACGATGTTTTGTTTGTTTGTTTGTGTTTCCTCCGGACCCACAGGAGCTGCAAATTTATGAAGAAAAATTGTTTTTTACAAAATGTTATAACAGGAAAATTTTCAGTATTTTTCCATTTATATAGCAAAAAATAAAAACCCAGTGGTGAATAACTACTTGAGCTCTGAAAGGTTTTACCCCCTTCATGACCAGGCCATTTTTTGCTATTTAGTACTGCGCCACTTTAATCGTTCTTGTCAAACCAATCTATTAACCTTCTATGAGGAGGTGAGCTGTCATCTAGATAATGGAAGGCCCGTAGATGTGGTATATCTAGATTTTGCAAAAGCATTTGATACAGTTCCCCATAAACATTGTACAAAGTAATGTCAGTTGGCATGGACCATAGGGTGAGTACATGGATTGAAAACTGACTACAAGGGAGAGTTGAGAGGGTGGTGATAAATGGGGAGTACTCGGAATGGTCAGGGGTGGGTAGTGGGGTCCCCCAGGGTTCTGTCCTGGGACCAATCGTTTTTAATTTGTTCATAAACGACCTGGAGGATGGGATGAGCTCAATCTCTGGATTTGCGGACAATACTAAACTAAGCAGGGCAATAACTTCTCCGCAGGATGTGGAAACCTTGCAAGAAGATCTGAACAAAATAATGGGGTGGGCAACTACATGGCAAATGAGGTTTAATGTAGAAAATGTAAAAATGCCTTTGGGTGGCAAAAATATGAATGCAATCTATACACTGGGGGAATCTAGGATGGAAAAGGACCTGGGGGTTCTAGTAGATGATAGGCTCAGCAATGGCATGCAATGCCAAGCTGCTGCAAGCAAAGAAAACAGAATATTGGCAAGCATTAAAAAGGGGATCAACTCCAGAGATAAAACGATAATTCCCTGACTCTACAAGACTCTGGTCTGGCCGCACCTGGAGTATGCTGTCCAGTTCTGGGCACCAGTCCTCAGGAAGGATGTACTGGAAATGATGAGAGTCCAGAGAAGGGCAACAAAATGAATAAAGGGACTGGAGGATTTCAGTTATAAGGAAAGATTACAAGCACTGAACTTATTCTCTTTGGAGAGGAGACACTTGAGAGGGGATATGATTTCAATGTACAAATCTTGGACTGGTGACACCACAATAGGGATAAAACTTTTCACTAAAATTAGAACAAAAGAGGTTTAACCTTAATCCCTTGCTGACTGGCTCACGCTGATATACGTCGACAGAAGGGCACGTACAGGCATATTAACATACCTGTACGTTGCCCTTTAAGACGTGGCATTGTGGGCGCCGCGAGCTCCGTGAGTGTGATCGCGCGTCCCGCGGACTCGGTGTCCGCGGGGATACCCGCGATTGTCTCACGAAGAGGAAGAGCGGGAAATGCTGATGTAAACAAGCATTTCCCCATTCTTCCTAGTGACAGGACACTGATCACCGCTCCCTGTGATCGGGAGCGGTGATCAGTGTTGTGTCACACGTAGCCCATCCCCCCCACAGTTAGAATCACTCCCTAGGACACACTTAACCCCAGCAGCGCCCCCTAGTGGTTAACCCCTTTACTGCCAGTCACATTTACACAGTAATCAGTGCATTTTTTAATCGCACTGATCGCTGTATAAATGTGAATGGTCCCAAAATAGCGCCAAAAGTGTCCGATCTGTCCACCATAATGTCGCAGTCAAAAAAAAAAAAATCGCAGATCACCGCCATTACTAGTAAAAAAAAATATTAATAAAAATGCCATAAAAATAGCCCCTATTTTGTAGACGCTATAACTTTTGCGCAAACCAATTGCTTATTGCAATTTTTTACCAAAAATATGTAGAAGAATACGTATCGGCCTAAACTGAGGGATATTATAGCAAAAAGTAAAATATATTGCGTTTTTTTCAAAATTGTCGCTCTTTTTTTGTTTGTAGCACAATTGTCAGTTAAAGCGACGCAGTGCCAAATCGCAAAAAACGTTCTGGTCTTTGGCCAGCCAAATGGTCCGGGGCTGAAGTGGTTAAACTACGTAGAGGGTTCTTTACTGTAAGAGCGGTAAGGATGTGGTATCAGCTGGGAGCATCGATAGCTTCAAGAAACTATTAGATAAGCACCTGAACGACCACAACATACAGGGATATACAATGTAATACTGACATATAATCACACACATAGGTTGGACTTGATGGACTTGTGTCTTTTTTCAACCTCACCTACTATGTAACTATGTAACTGCGTGGTCATGCAACACTGTACCCAAAGGAAATTTATATATATTTTTTTTCAACATAAATGGAGCTTTCTTTTGGTGGTATTTGATCACCACTGGGTTTTTTCTAAACAAAAAAAGACTGAATTTTTGGAACAAAAAAAAACAACAACAATATTTTCAACTTTCTGCCATAAAACATATCCAATAAAAATGTAAAAAATATAATGTGTTCGTAAATTTAGGCCAAAATGTATTCTGCTACATGTTCTTGGTGAAAAAAATTCCAGAGGAGATGAGGCACACAATACGGATGAGAAAAACAAAACTCCTAGCTGAACAGCAACACAGCAGGAAATGTTGTCAGGGAGCAGTGCAGACTGGGTTACCTGGGGTCCACCAGAGGAAATAGTAGCAAGAACACCCCTTGTTGAATTATTGCAAGATGTTCTCTCTCTTGGGAGTAGCCAAGGAATCCAGGGGTTGACGCACCCCCTCAGGATTTACCTTTAAAGTGTACCCAAGGCCAAAACTTTCTTTTTAGTTTTAAATAGATTGTGAAAGGACTAGAACTGTTGTTTTTGTGTCGGTTTTCTTGCCCTAAAGAAGGCGGAGATCTTTTTGAGGCCACCAAAACACGTTGGATTTTTTGTGTTCTCTCTATATTAAGGTTTTGTTCCAGGTTTTTTATTGCTGTCTGTGAACCTGCTGGGTAGATTCACCCTCACTATTTGTCCTGGTGACCAATGTCACCTTGACTGAAATGGAAATCTAAAATTATTAATTGACACCAGAACAGGAACCAAGGAGAAACCTTCCAATGGGGACACCTTCTCTGTCGACAACTGCCAAGGAGGGGATTCTGCTCACCCTGGAGAGATTTCCTCTCTCTATTGTGTCTACAGGACAGGAAGTGAAAGGAATCTGACGTATGGGGCAAAGTTTAGGCTTTTTGCGATACGGCACTGCGTTACTTTGAGTGCCGGTTCACACAGGGGCGACTTGTCAGGTGACCTAGCCGCCTGACAAGTCGCCTCCCGTTCTGTACAATGGAACCGTTCTAATAGGAGCGACACAAGGCGCTCCGACTTAGAAAAAGGTTCCTGTACTACTTTGGGGGCGACTTGCATAGACTTCTATACAGAAGTCGTTTTGCAAGTCGCTGTGGAAGTCGTGTGCAGGTCGCCTCGGTGAGGCGACCTGCAAGTCGTGCCGCCCCTGTGTGAACCGGTGCTAACTGACAATTGCGTGGTCATGCAAGGATGTACCCAAATAAAATTTATGTCCCTTTTCCCCACAAATAGAGCTTTATTTTGGTGGTATTTCATTACTTTTGCGGATTTTATTTTTTGTGCCATAAACAAAAAAGACTGACAACTTTCAAAAAGAAACAAACGTTTTTTACTTTCCTCTAAAACATATGCAATAATTAAAAAAAAATAAAAAAATCTAATTTCGTTATACAATTTAGGCCAATATGTATTCTGCAATATATTTTTGATAAAAAAAATCCCAATAAGCGTATATTAATTGGTTTGCGCAAAAGCTATAGTGTCTACAAACTATAGAAAATGTTTATTAATTTTTTTACTAGTAATTTCTGTGATCAGTGACTTATAGCTGGACTGCGATATTGCGGTGGACATTCTGACACTGACGGACACTTTTTGGAGACCAGTGACACTAATACAGTGATCAGTGCTAAAAATATGCACTGTCACTGTACTAATGTCTGGAAATGGGTTAACATCATAGGTGATCAATTGGTTAACTGTGTGCCTAGCCTGTGTTTCTGTGTACGGTTTCTTTTCTCTTAGGACATTGCACACCACAGCTGGATTATGTTGCTAACATGTGGGATCACCAGAATTCGCCATTGGGGGGTTTGCACGTGTGTACCTTGGTTTTCCACGGGCCACTGCCACAGCTCCCGGGACAGACACATCCCTGGCAGCCCTCAATTTGCAACACTGCATGCTGAATCTGAGGAGGACTTATATACACCTTGCATCCGCTCCTGAAGTAGTGGCGTGAATTCCACAAAATGCATGTGTCAAGCTTTTTTAGATGCATTATAATCATACATTAGATTAGTAGGAACTTTTTGCAATCATTAATGATTTTAATATTATTTTATGATATGGATTACAAGCCAGCCCTCAAAAATTATACTATATACTTCAATGTGTTATACATGACATCTGTGTATATATATGAATTATAATGATAATAAACCATCATGATATCTGTATGTATATGAAAGAATAAATGTGCTATCTTGCATTTGACCACTTTACCAGCTATGTGTCACGTGCTTCATTTAAAGTCCCAAACCTTTTCCCTAAATTTCAGATTCAGGGATGGAGACGTATGGCTATAGAATGTCATGGGCCTCATTTAACCACTTGCTTACTGGGCACCTAAACCCCCCTCCTGCCCAGACCAATTTTCACCTTTTACCTCTGTCACTCTTTGAATGACAATTGTGCGGTCATACAACACTGTACCCATATGAAATGTTTCAAATTTTTTTCCCACAAATAGAGCTTTCTTTTGGTGGTATTTGGTCACCTCTGCATTTTTTGTTAAAAAAAAATTAAAGACAGAATTTTTAGAAAAACAAAACCGTTTTATATTTAGTTAGAAATTTTGCAAACAGGTATTTTTTCTCCTTCATTGATGTACGCTGATGAGGCTGCACTGATGGGCACTGATAGGCACTAATAAACGGCATTGGTGGGCACTAATAGGCGGCATTGGTGGGCACTGATGGGTGGCACTGATAGCTGGCAGTGATGAGCACTGGCATGTGACACTGATAGGCAGCACTGCTAGGTGGCACTGATTGGCACCATTGGTGGGCATTGATAGGTGGCATTTGTGGGCACTAATAGGTGGCACTGATTGCTGGCACTTACTGTGGGCACTGACTGCTGGCACTGGCAGGCGGTACTGGTGGGCACAGAGGCTCTTCCTCTTTGGGACCGATGTCCCTTCAAACAGAAGCCAGTGATCGGCTTTTATTCTCCTCACGCTCTCAGCGTGAGAAGAGAAAAAAAAACTATTACCGATCCTCTGTTTACATCACGTGATCAGCTGTCATTGGCTGACAGCTGATCACGTGGTAAGGGGCCGGGATCGTCCCCTTACTCGGATCTGTGATCACCCGAGTCTCATTGACTCGGCCGATCACAGAGCACGCCACGCGCCCTTCAGGGGGGCGTGGCGAGCCTGCAAAGGGGAGGACGTCAATAGACATACTCCCGACAAATCCACGCTCCAGCCGTCGTTCGGCTATAGCGCGAATGTAAAGCATTTAAAGTCCCAAAATTCCCCTAATACCCACTTTGCGTACTTTGGGGGAGGTGCTTTTACTAGGTTAAAGCATGGGATCCATGTCACTGCTTTGCAGGAACACATGATCCATGCCTTCCCTACTGACAGAACGGTGATCTGCCTTGTTTACATAGACAGATCACCGGTCTGTCTCTGTACCGAATGATCGGCCGGTGCCGGCGAAGATTGAGTCACAGCGGGAGCAAGCCGCTAGCAACGCGCATTCAGGCCCACTACTCGGAAGAGCCGAATCACATATATTGTAAAGAGTCTGCCTGGATTAGGTTAAGAGAGGGTTAATGGAAGAGGGCAAGTACTTCCCTTTCAGGCCTGCTTATTAGGCAGCTGGTCAGAGAGGCGGAGAGGAGAGGAGAGGAGAGGAGACGAGTGTTTTGCTATCAGTTCTGAGAAGACTTCAATGCTGGATGGAAGTCTTGAACCTGCTGGGAGAGCTGGCCTGTAACTGGGACTTTGCAATGTTTGTTTGGCTGGGATGCCAACATGATATAAAAGACTGTTATACTGATGAGCAGAGCACCTTGTGTTGTGTTGAGCTGCCCATGAAGACAAAGTCTGTCATTATTTTCTCTGTTTTTGCTGTTTTTGCTGAATAAAGCTGTTTTTTACTGAACTGTCTCCCAGCTGCCTGTTAACCCCTCAGATCCCGACAATATATACACATTGATCCGGTTAGGGTTGCCACCTCATCCCTTTAAACCCGAACACATATGAATTACACAGGACGTTACAAGATGCCCCCACTACCCTCATATAAAACAAACACTGTCATTTCTTCACATTCCACATGAAAAAAACTGAACCTCTGATTGGTCATGACCGTCTTTGACAACGTCTGATGATGAAACGCGTAAGGCGGAGTCACGCTCACACGTCATACCCGGAAGAGCCGGCTGGAACGCAAGGTGGGACGCACGCTCGGATTCGATTCCCGATCCCATCTCTTGCATCCAGCGGCGGTTGCTTTGTTTTTAAACGTTTTAATTTTTGAATAAATCGGACGTATTTCACCATACAAGCCCCCTGTCTGTTTTCTTTGCGGGAGGAGGATTTAACAGCACGGAGGTGGAAAATAGTGGAAACATCCAGACTTGGAGAAGGGGATCCTCACTACCAGTACACAAGAAGGAACCCATGAATGAGCAGAGCGGTAGAGGGACATCCAACAGAGGCAGTCATCCTGAGGCACCCACTCTCTTGCCTAATACCCCTTTGAGGGTGACGGATTCTGGTGAGTGGGGGAGCACGGGGGGGAGCACTTGGAGTCACCAGTTTCTATACGCACAGGAGTCACCTATTACCACCCCTTGGACAGCTGTGAATGCATGTTAACCGATCCTGACGTTCCTAAACATCCTTTCTTCTAATATTAAGACTTTTTTACCCTGTTTGGGTTTTATTTCAGGGACTTTCATTTCCCACAGATGTACTTTTTATAAGAATACTAATGGTTTGGACTTATGTCTTTATGGATTTGTTTATATGAATTTAGTCTATATGTATTTTAGTATTTATAGTTCAATGCACCTTTGTTTCACTTCATGCACAGTGCACTTTTGGTACCGTATTTAAAAGGGATATAAGGAGACCCTCACATGGTTACTGTTAGCCCCTAATTTTGTGGCACTAATACTATAGGAGGCTACTGAATGACAATTTTTAACAAAGTTGATATGTTGTAACAGAGGTGGAGCAAATTTAAACCAAACCCACACACCGTGATAATTATTTAAGCAACACAGAGGATTAGCACGTTCACTTTAAAGAAACATTTTTTATGTATTTACAAATTTTGGCACAAATGAAGGGGTTAAGTTACCTATAAAAGTACCTTTTTTGTTTTACACACAATTTTATAATTTTATAAGGTTTGGTAAATTTTTATTGATTAATAGGGCAGCGCCAATTTCCCCATTTTCCTTTTCTAATACATCCAATTGGAAACATGTATGTATACTTGTTCTAGAGAACATAGGGAACTATACATGACATATCTGCCAAAAAGTTAAACAACCTTGTTGCCACAGCAATCATTTTTGCTTGTTTACAAACCTGAGCTGTACAAAAAGAGCCCCCCCCGCTGTCTATATTACAGCTCAGGATTGTAAACAAACTGGTTGCTATGGCAAACAGGTTGTTTACCTCTTTAGCAGATATTTCATACATAGGGCTATGGTCACTACGGGCAACAAGCAATTTTTACCAATCTTTTTTCTTTACCAATAACACGCTTCATGTAACAAGCCTATAAAGTCGAATAATTCAAAGCTCTCCAAACACCACCATTATTTTCACGTTTTATTTTAGCAAAATGACCCTCTGATTGGTTGCTATTGGCGACATGGTAAACTTGGAAGGGAACATAGGGGTTTATTTACTAAAAGCAAATCCACTTTGCACTGCAAGTGCAAGTTGAAGTGCAGTCGCTGTAGATCTGAGGGGGACATGCAAGGAAAATAAAAAACAGCATTTTTGCTTGCACATGATTGGATGATAAAATCAGCAGAGCTTCCCCTCATTTCAGATCTCCCCCTCAGATCTACAGCGACTGCACTTCCAAGTGCACTTGTAGTGCAAAGTGGATTTTCCTTTAGTAAATCAACTCCATAGGGTCTAATAATATGAAATGTCTGATAATGATACAACAGCCCTGATGACTATGGAAACCAATCAGCTTCCTTATGTCTTTTCAATCCTGGCTATAAAATAGACAGCTGGAGGCTCAGTGGTTGCTATGGGCAACACAAAATTGTGCCTTTAACACAAATTAAGCGACAAGCCCATTAAGTATAACCGTTTGAACTGACATCAGATTATAGAGCAGAACAGAGCTTTATTGAGGGAAGAGGTTGAAGTAATTCCATGTAACCAGCAAGACAAGCAGTTCCCCAGACACCATACTGCCCCCTCCCCCACCAGCACCAATTATATAAAGCAGAACTCCAAAGAAATAAAGAGCCCATTGAAATATATTTGTCAGAAATATCTTGCCTGCCAAAAGATGGGGAATTCGGTTCAGCCCGTTTTCTGATCCAGACACCACCATAGATGGCACGACCAGCTCCTGGATTGTCCATGGCAGTTACAGGACACAGCCAGGGGAGGGCACACGTCCAGCCTGCTGATTGGTCAGTCCTGTGTTTTCCCCTCCATGAGGGCACACGTCCAGCCTGCTGATTGGTCTCAGTCCTGTGTTTTCCCCTCCTGTAAGAATATTCAGTGTTAAGAAGAAAGTTCTGTGCAAGTCAACAGAGCCAACTCTTCCAGCCCGTGCAGTGATTACAGAAAGATTACATAATGTTACAATGCTCAAATCACAAAAGGTTCTTAATTTATTTATTTTTTTCAAATTAAAAAAAAAAGTCAACTCTAAAAAACAAAACAAACAAAAAAAATGTTATTTTAGTCATATGACTTTAAACATTTTTTAAAGTAGCACAGTGCTGAATATAAAAAAAATCTCCCCGTTTCAAGGCTCAAATCATAAGGTCTTAAGGTTTATTTTTTTCTTAAGTGTTCTTGCATAGCAAGACTACTTACCGTTATCTCATATATACCGTATATTATTATTATAGCCAAATTTACCACCCTAACTCCTCCCACAGCTTTTACACTATATAGACAGTAATATACCGAAACGTGCGGATTGTTCCTGATTGGTGTGCTATTACTTTGTGGAAAGTTTCGCTGAATGGTTCACGAAATATTGTCGTTTTTGCGGCGAAATTGGTCCAATAGGAATAAATGGCGAAATGTGACAAAAGCTGCCAAAACATTATGACCACCCCATGAAAAAAATATATATATTTTTTTTTTAATCATTTTTGAAAAAAATAAATAAAATAAATAATTAAAAAAAAAATCTTTTGAAAAAATAAAATATTTTTGAAAAAATAAAATATTTTTGAAAAAAAATGTTTTTGAAAAAAAATAAAATTATTTTTGAAAAAAAAATCATTTTTGAAAAAAAAAAAATCATTTTGAAAAAACTGTTCAGCTCTTTCAGCTAATGATGGGACTTCAACTGTTTTACTACTATTTATACTTTTAAAAATATTAAGTTTTTTAACACTTGAAAAAAAATTTTTGAAAAAAAAATTTTTGAAAAAAAAAATTTTTTTTTAAAAAAAAAAATTTTTGAAAAAAAAATTTTTTTGAAAAAAAAATAATTTTTGAAAAAAAAATCGTTTGAAAAAATAAAATATTTTTGAAAAAAAATAATCATTTTTGAAAAAAAATAAATAAATCATTTTTGAAAAAAAAATCATTTTAAAAAAACTGTTCAGCTCTTTCAGCTAATGATGGGACTTCAACTGTTTACTACTATTTATACTTTTTAAAATATTAAGCTTTTTAACACTTTTGAAAAAAAAAAAAATTTTTGAAAAAAAAATCGTTTGAAAAAATAAAATATTTTTTCAAAAAAAAAAATGTTGAAAAAAAATCATTCTTGAAAAAAAATAATCATTTTTGAAAAAAAATAAATAAATCACTTTTGAAAAAAAAATCATTTTTGAAAAAAAAATCATTTTTGAAAAAATAAAATCATTTTTGAAAAAAAAAATTACTACTTTTCACAATTTCCCCAGAAATTGAAGCTTTTCTAGTTTTTTTTTGTCGTGTCACATGTTCAGCCATGTGACTTCCAATGTTTTTGAAACTAGTCACATGTTCAGCCATGTGACTTCAGATGTTTTTGAAAAAAAAATAACTGTCACTTTGATCATGTGACTTCAATCCTCAAATCTCATTGGACACTGGCTATGACATCAGAGCTGAGGCTGTAAATAACGGCTGCTCAGTGTGTGGAGCTCATTCAAGCTGTGAAAGGTGCAGAGGAAGCATCGTTTTTTTCTGCTCCTTGTTTTGCTTGAATTTCTGAAATTTTCCACAATGGGAAATTGCTTCGCACATTGCCTGCGCAAAAATAGTGATGATGACTTTTACCACCAGTCATCTCCAAAATCATCAGGGTGTCATAGCCCTGCCAGTCCCACCTTGGCTAAGGCTGGGACTAATAACATCAGCACCTCCAACCTGATGGAGGTTTCTGCAATATCTTCAGGGCATTCAAGCCCTGCACATCCAGCTGAGACTGGAACCAATGACACCAATATGAACATCAGTGTCGTTTCAGGGTCTGGTAGCCCTTCCTGCCTCACCTCGGCTGAGGTGACTGCAGCCACCAATTCCATGTCTGGAGATGAGGATCACTACCAGTCATCTCTAGAACCCTCAGGGTGTCATAGCCCTGCCAGTCCCACCTTGGCTAAGGCTGGGACTAATAACATCAGCACCTCCAACCTGATGGAGGTTTCTGCAATACCTTCAGGACATTCAAGCCCTGCACATCCAGCTGAGACTGGAACCAATGACACCAATATGAACATCAGTGTCGTTTCAGGGTCTGGTAGCCCTTCCTGCCTCACCTCGGCTGAGGTGACTGCAGCCACCAATTCCATGTCTGGAGATGAGGATCACTACCAGTCATCTCTAGAACCCTCAGGGCGTCATAGCCCTGCCAGTCCCACCTTGGCTAAGGCTGGGACTAATAACATCAGCACCTCCAACCTGATGGAGGTTTCTGCAATACCTTCAGGGCATTCAAGCCCTGCACATCCAGCTGAGACTGGAACCAATGACACCAATATGAACATCAGTGTCGTTTCAGGGTCTGGTAGCCCTTCCTGCCTCACCTCGGCTGAGGTGACTGCAGCCACCAATTCCATGTCTGGAGATGAGGATTACTACCAGTCATCTCTAGAACCCTCAGGGTGTCATAGCCCTGTCAGTCCCACCTTGGCTAAGGTTGGGACCCACATCAGCACCTCCAGCACCATGGAGGTCCATTCGCAACATTTGGCACATTGCAGCCCTGCATGTCCAGATGAAGATGGAACTCCCAACAACCTGGGCACAGAGTGTGTGCTTTTAGGACCTTGCAGCCCTTCCCATCCTGCCTCGGCTGAGTCTGGAACCCCTGACACTGCCCTAAGCATGGTGAGTGTCTTTCCAGGACCTTCAGGATGTTTCAACTCAGAGACTGAAACCACCGGATATGACTCCATCGCACCAATCGAAGACATGACAATATCTCTGTCAAGCTTCACATTGCACTATGAGCTCGGAGAAGGAAGCTTTGGAAGGGTAAGTGCTCATTTACTCCCATTACTTAAATTACTAGCCCCACCCACAAAACACCCTTTCAACACCGAGGACCCCACTAATTGTTATTTTCTCTCTCATTCAGGTTGTTCTGGCTACCCACCGAAAGAGCCAGCAGAAGGTGGCCATCAAGTCAGTCATTAAGACTAGAAATACCTACAACCTCGATATAGAACGCTACGCCATGGAGAAGTCGGAAGGGTGCCCCTTTCTAATTCAGCTATATGCCGCCTTCCAAACCCCCTTCACCGCCTGTTTTGTGATGGAATATGTCTGCGGAGGGAGTTTAAGTGACTTCATCTGGAACTATTCCCCAGTCGACAGTGACGACATTCAGTAAGTTTCAAATAGTAAAGAAAGCAAGCCTTATAAGATATTTAAGTCCAAATAAATCCTTTGTATTTATTACTGTAATGCAGTCAGGTTGTATATAGAGTATTATATATATGCTCTTCTTTCTATTTTATTTTTACATTCTCAGTGCTGCAGCAATGGTTGAAATACCCAATGCTGGCAGCACCCTGGAAAGCCTGACCACTGCTCTCACACACAGCTTTTCCCATAGCGGGCAATGATTGCACATGTGAAAAGAGATGGAGACAGTACATAGTTGCCTAGTAATAAGTCGCATTGTACATGTGCATTGAGACACAAGCATAGGGGCAGTGTTGGAGGTGCCTATTCTTTAAAATGGGGCAGATTGGATCCTATAGGCGGGATCGCCCAGTAGGCTTTTTTGGGATCTTGGTAAAAACTGCACCAGGAATTGCACCTGTCTCAGGTGGCACTGTTAATCACACTGGACCAGCCCCTTCCTGCCCCTGCCTCCCTCTGCCCATGGGTTCTGCTTCTATCTGAATTTAATTTCTTTTAAATGTCATTTTGTTTCAATCTAACTTTGTTTTTCTCTTTTACAGATTCATTGTGGCGGAAATAGCTTGTGGACTGGAGTTCCTTCACAGTAATGGCATCCTCCATAGGTAAATAATTCTATTCAATTGTAGACCATATACCTGTGTAAAATGTGTGCAGAGGTGAGATTGAGGAGAGGCACATATATACATGGGTACCTAATGTCTTCCCACTTTTCCAACCAACTGATATAAGAAACTAATGGAACACTTCTGCCACTAGCAGCCATCTATAATTGAAATATCAGTTGGCGGTAAAGTGATCCTCCAAATCTGTTTTAGATGACCCGTGCCAGAAAATGACACTTACAGTCTTTCTCTTTGCAGGGACCTCAAGCCTGATAACGTTCTAATGGATGAAGAAGGACATGTCCGCGTTGCCGATTACGGACTGGCAGTGGGCGGTCTATGGGACGATAAAAGGACCACCGGTGTGGCTGGAACCACAGGATTCATGGCTCCAGAGGTTTGTATATTTCTCCATACTCATAACTTATCTATTCAGTATATCAGAATTCATCAAATACCACTCTGATATTTCTTTACACCCATTCCTTTTATTATTGTTCGAAGTCCTGAGAAGCCAGCAGAGTGCCATATACCTTTGTAACACACTCCACTCTCCTTTATAAAGATTTATGTTTGTAAAGCAGCAGTATGGCCATATAAAGGACACACGACAGCTTTATAAATACATCCCTTAGAATATTTGTTTGATGAATATACATTATAAAAGATATTATATATAAACGATTAAGTTGGGGGGAAGGGGGCTTGTGCTTCCTATAAGATAATGGGGTCAGCCTATTCGGCCCCTTTAATAATTAACTCAGCTTTGTGGGCTTCTTTGATGTATTCTGGTTTTCTGTACTGTCCAATGTACTTATTGATGTTCTTTCTTTGGATTGGCAGGTTGTCAACAATGACTTTTACCAGTTTGAACCTGACTGGTTTTCACTAGGAGTCATTACCTACATCTTGGCCACAAAGCATATGCCATTTAGGAACATGACCTTTGATGAATACAGGAGAGAGGTGAACTTCAGCCATCCCGATTACCCCCCTGACATGGACCCGGACCTGGAGGACTTCATAGAAGGAGTAAGTAGGAAAAGACCTTTTTTAACTCTAAATAGCAACAGGAACAGATTCCGGCTACTACTGCTACTGCTCTAGGAGTATAATATAGGTTTGCTGACAAGTCTGGTCATTGACTGTTGGGTAGTTTGGCTTCTTTGTCCCCCAGTAAAGGTTCAGTTATACAATCATGGAAACACTTTATCATGGTACTGAGGGGGCAGAAGATGCCACATGGGGTAAATCACTGATATGCACATTTCATAATTCTATCCAATCAGAAACACATTTATTTTTGCATCCAGCACCTGCACCATATGTGTGTGTCCTCACACGTTAAGATGCTCTATTGGGTTGAAAATAACCACCCAGCAGGAGACGCACAGCAGTCAGAGTTCTTTCCTAATCTATACAGAGCCAAGTGTTGTAACTTTTATTACTCATGTATACAAGTCCTCATTGATAACAGTTCATTATTTTATAGCTGCTCTGCAAATATCCGGAGGAGAGACTGGGGATCAGTGAAGACATCCGATCCCACATCTTCATGGAATCCATCGACTGGGAAGAACTAGAGGAAGGGAAAGCATCGCCCCCTTTCCAAGTGGACAGGGTAAGTACCCAAATCCTAATGGGATGATATTACTATATATCTGATAGATTGGAGCAATTCTGTGTCCTTACAGATAATGTAGGGAACACAAATGTAATCCAGCCTGCAGGAAAACCTTACAGACTAACCAGTCAATTGTTCCCTTTTCCATGAGAGAAGAAGATAAGAACATAACTTTCTATGCACCAGACACAATGGTGCATGGTACATGATACAATCTCTATGTGGTCTATGAGATGTGACGTCGCCCATCACCATGTGGAGGAAGTGATGGCCATAGACACATAGGGGTTCATTTACTAAAACTGGAGGAGTGCAAAATCTGGTGCAGCTCAGCATAAAAACTAATCATCTTCCAGGTTTTATTGTCAAAGCTTAAATGAACAAGCTAAAGTTAGTAGCTGATTGGCTACCATGCACAACTGCACCAGATTTTGCACTCTCAATTTTAGTAAATCAACCCCATAGTCTGCTTCTATATTTATGTCCTATCTGTTCTCTCACTACATGGAACTGAGGAAGAAGAGATCTGCTCTAGTCTGTATTGGGAGAGCTGATAATTATTAAACAATAAGTCCAGAGATCATTAAACATTGAATATGACGCATTGTGTTTTCTTTTTACAGTACAGGGACATGGAAATAGATGACCGACTTTCTCCATCGGCTATAATGCCAAAACCATCAAAGAATCCAGAAGAAGAGATTTACTTATCCAAGTTCACATACATCAACAGCATGTGGGCACGCATGCAAATCTGCATTAGACAATAACATCATCCTGCGAAGATTCAGAAAAAACAATTCTACGCATTTTTGACAATTTCTTAACATCACATTGTCCTGCTTGCCGTGTGCTCTTCGTTTGTCTCTGTTACCGACCTTGGCGTGTTCTCGACTATTCCTGTCTGCTCATGACCCTGACCTTTTGGCGTGTCCCCGACTACCCTGCTTGCCTGTGACCCTGAACCTTTGGCGTGTACTCTGTTGTTCCTGTCTGCTAGTCGCCCTGACCTCTGCCTTATCCCTTTACTGTCCTTGTTGTTCTAGCCTGCTGCTTCCTTCTCCTGTAGTCTACCGTGAGCATGAGCTGTGAGAACCTAGGGGCCGCGACCTGGAGCCAGACTGCAGCGCAGTCCATCCCCACCACTAGAGGCTCTGGTGAACACCTGCTGGCTCTTAGACTCCGCGCCCTGGGGAATCTATGCTCTAGCTCCCACTGGGATCTGTGTTAGTGATCCAGTAGACCTGCTTCCTGAACCTCCCTGGGTGATGAACTGTTAGTGCCCACGAAGCCTGTGTAGTGGTCCGGGGATTTGAAATCCTTGCTCTTCTCCGTCTTCTATCTGCAGCACTCGATGTTCTGTGCTGGCGATGACCAGTCAGAATGTCACTGATCTATCCTGCAAGTGCCATAGAGAGTAGAAGAGGAAGGATTTCAAAGCTACTACACAGGCCATGTGCCCACTGACAGCTCACCACAGATGGTTGATCCAGGGAGCAATCCGATCGCCTTCGAGGGTCAGGAAGTAATTTTTTTCCCTGTTGGAGCAAATTATACCATGCTTCATAAGGGTTTTTCGCCTTCCTCTGGATCAACAGGTGAGTTCCATACTGTACCATCAGCTGTATTACCTCCCAGGGTGATGAACTGTTAGTGCCCATGGAGCCTGTGTAGTGGTCCGGGGATTTGAAATCCTTGCTCTTCTCCGTCTTCTATCTGCAGCACTCGATGTTCTGTGCTGGCGATGACCAGTCAGAGTCATTGATCTATCCTGGAAGTGCTGTAGAGAGTAGAAGAGTGGGGGTTTCAATGCTACTACATAGGCCTCGTGGACTACACACCCTGGAGAATCTATGCTCTAGCGCCCATTGGGATCTGTGTTAGTGATCCAGTAGATCTGCTTCCTGAAACTCCCTGGGTACTATCCGCAGCAGTCAGTTCTAGGGTCCACTATCTTAGCGGTGCACTTCCAACTCCTACGGAGTGCATCTGTCACCTGGTCTCAGGTGACCTGACACACAGACTTTTTACCACCATTGTTTACACCACACATGGTTGATCCAGGGAGTAATCCGATCGCCTTTGGGAGTCAGGAAGGAATTTTTTTCCTTGTTGGAGTAAATTATACCATGCTTCATAAGGTTTTTTTCGCCTTCCTCTGGATCAACGGGTGAGTTCCATACTGTACCATCAGCTGTACTCACCTCCCAGGGTGATGAACTGTTAGTGCCCACGAAGCCTGTGTAGTGGTCCGGGGATTTGAAATCCTTGCTCTTCTATGTCTATCTGCAGCACACAATGTTCTGGGCTGGCGATGACCAGTCAGAATGTCACTGATCTATCCTGCAAGTGCCATAGAGAGTAGAAGAGTGGGGATTTCAAAGCTACTACACAGGCCATGTGCCCATTGACAGCTCACCACAGATGGTTGATCCAGGGAGTAATCCGATCGCCTTCGGGGGTCAGGAAGGAATTTTTTTCCCTGTTGGAGCAAATTATATCATGCTTCATAAGGGTTTTTCGCCTTCCTCTGGATCAACAGGTGAGTTCCATACTGTACCATCAGCTGTACTCACCTCCCAGGGTGATGAACTGTTAGTGCCCACGGAGCCTGTGTAGTGGTCCGGGGATTTGAAATCCTTGCTCTTCTCCGTCTTCTATCTGCAGCACTCGATGTTCTGTGCTGGCGATGACCGGTCAGAATGTCATTGATCTATCCTGCAAGTGCCATAGAGAGTAGAAGAGTGGGGATTTCAAAGCTACTACACAGGCCATGTGCCCACTGTCAGCTCACCACAGAATAAACCGATTTGGGGGTCAGGAAGGATTTTGTTTGCCCCATTGGAACAAATTACACCATGCTGCAGAAGAGTTTTTTTTGCCTTCCTCTGGATCAACTGGGAGTTATGGAATTCACCTGCAAAACATGCCATCATCAATTCCTATACATACAGAAGAAACCACCAAGAACTTGTGTCCTGCACCTACAGCGTCTCCCTTTTGATAGAAACCATCAAGCTTTGTGCCCCGTGTCAAAAGACAAGATGACGCCACCAAGAATTTCTTCCCTGTAGGTGCAGTGTTTTTATACTGGAACCACTTAGCTTTGCTCTGTATGGAGAAAAAAAAAACTGGCCAGAGAGGGATTACTTTGACGCAGTTGGCCAGCTTAAACATGTATTGCAATATATGTGAACCAAAAATCCCTTTTTATGCAACATTTATTTGAAATGGAAAGGGTGTATAGCAATGTGCAGAGCACTGATTTATAGATTATTTTCTCCCAACACAGCGCCCCACAACGCAAAGTCGCTTGTTTTGGTGCACTGCACATTCTGTTGTGCAGATTTGGAAAAAATTCTGGAACAAGATGGATCAAGCAGAAGGGGGAAGAAGGTGATGTTTATTTATATTGGTCACATTGTTTACTAGGAGCAATGCCATTTTATTCAGATTTAATGTGAGCCTCTCATTAAAGATATATCCTTTAGCCCCCGTTCACACTGAGGGCGGGTTTGATATTGTGCGAGTTCAGCTGAACTTGCACGATTTCAAACCCGCATTTCAGTTTGAGTTTGGGGGCGATTTGAAAGACATCTTTGGGGGTTCATGCATGGATGTCTATTGAAACTGGCCCCGAAGTTGACAAATGTAGTGCAGGAACTACTGTTAGGAATCGGTGTGGCGCTGCAAAGTCAGCGTCGCAATAGGCTCCGATTTGGCATGCGATTTGATATGTTAAATCAGCCCAGTGTGAACAGGGGCTTAGTACAGTCTCAAGCAAGTGAAGATAATTAACAACACTGTACCCAAAAAAAAAAAAGAAAATTGGTATCATTTTTTCCCATAAATAGAGCTTTCTTTTGGTGGTATTTGTTCACCACTGGGGTGTTTATTTTTTGCTAAACAAATAAAAAAAAGACCGAAAAAAAAATGTTTTCTTTGTTTCTTTTTTATTACATAGTTACATAGTAGGTGAGGTTGAAAAAAGACACAAGTCCAACCTATGTGTGTGATTATATGTCAGTATTACATTGTATATCCCTGTATGTTGTGGTCGTTCAGGTGCTTATCTAATAGTTTTCTAAACTATCGATGCCCCGCACTGAAACCAACGCCTGTGGAAGGGAATTCAACAACCTGGCCACTCTTACAGTAAAGAACCCTCTACGCAGTTTAAGGTTAAACCTCTTTTCTTCTAATGTTAGTGAATGGCCGCATGTCTTTTTAAGTTCCATTGCGCTGGGGTCACCAGTACGGTATTTGTACATTAAAATCATATCCCCTTCTCAAGCGTCTCTTCTCCAGAGAGAATAAGTTCAGTGTTCATAATCTTTCCTCATAACTAAAACAAAATATGTGAACCTCTGCGCTACTAAAAAAATGTGTGCTGTGTGTAGTGCTGCAAAATCTAGTGGTATACACAAATCAACCAATGAAAAAGAGACAGTAAAGTGATTTCGCGCACAATGAAGATTTTTTTGACAATTTAATATCACTTGGATTTCTATCTTCATTGTGCGCAAATTCACTTTACTGTCTCTTTTCCTCATAACTAATATTCTCCAGTCCCTTTATTCGTTTTGTTGCCCTTCTCTGGACTCTCTCCAGTCCCAGTACATCCTTCCCGAGGACTGGTGCCCAGAACTGGACAGCATACTCTTGTAGAGTGGGAGAATTATCACTTTATCCCTGGAGTTTATCCCCTTCTTAATGCATGCCAATATTCTATTTGCTTTGTTAGCAGCAGCTTGGCATTGCTGAGCCTATCATCTACTAGGACCCCCGGGTACTTTTCCAACCTCGTGGGCGCACGCTAGTGGCTTATCCTGCAGGACGTCATATGACGTCCAGTCAGGATAATGAAACAACTTTGCAGCCGTCATATTGCTATATGGTGGGCAGGAAGTGGTTAAGAGGGACACCTCAAAGGGCTTGAGAAAAAAAAATGAGGTGTGCGAAGTGTGCTGTCAAGAGGGCATGGCGGTACATCATTGGTGTCAGTGAGAATAAAATAAACCCCATTATTCGTGTCCGAGGGATAAACTAACTCCTGTCACTGGTGTTAGTATAAGAAAATAAGTCCTATCATTGGTGTCAATGAGAATAAAATAGGTGACATTGGTGTCAGTGATATTAAAATATGTTCAAAAATTGATGTCAGTGGGATAAAGTACATTCCATCATTGCAGAATTATAAATACCACCATTAGGGTCAGTTGAAAAAAATGAGTCCCACCATTGGTGTCAGTGGGATAAGTCCCATTGTTGTGTCACTGGGAATAAAACAAGTCCCATCATTGGAGAGAGAGCAAAGGGGGGGGGGACAAGAGTGGAAAGTGATAAACAGAGGGGGAAGAGAACTAAAGAGATTGGGGAAGGGGAGAGGAGGCCCCCAAAAGAAGACAAACTATGACTGGGGTAGGAATGGAAAGATGAGCCCACACCTAACCTCTAATGCCATGACTTCTGGGATGGGGCCCGCTGATCCAACTGGTCATCCAACTGTTCAAAGACAAAATCCCTGTGCACTAGTCATAGATGCATTCCTTTGCTGGTGTCAGGCTCTCCTCTTCCTACATGATATGGATATGGAGCTGTGGTGGGTAACTGGGTCTCTTGGCTTTTCTCCTAGGCTAACTTTTTATCCAATGTGACAGTTCGGGAAGAGGAAGGAGGCGGAGCAGCTGCAGTAGCACCTCCTCTGTGCTTGAACATGGGCAAGAAAACCAGGCAGATGCCCAATGGATGGGGGTGCTTAAAGTGGTTGTGAAAGCAGAAGGTTTTTTATCTTAATGCATTAAGATAAAAGCCTTCTGTGTGCAGCAGCCCCACTAATACTTACCTGAGGTCCCTCTCTGTCTAGTGTCCGAGACTCTCTCTCCTTATTGTCTGAGACACAGCAGTGGCGCCATTGGCTGCTGCTACTGTCAGTCAAAGTCAGCTAGCCAATCAGGGAAGAGAGGGGATGGAGCCGGGTCAGGGCTCTGTCTGAAGGGACACGGGGAGCTGTGACTCAGCTCGGGTGCCCCCACAACAAGCAGCTCAACAGAAGGGAGATGCCAGGAGCAGCAACGAGGAGGGACCCGAGAAGAGGGGGGATCCGGGCTGCTCTGTACAAAGTAAAAAACACACACAAGACTAGTGTGAAACTTAGTGCTAGAACCCAAGAACTGCAAAGTGGTGAATAATAAAGCCCATGAATGGGCTTTTTTTTTGTCCTGCAAGCGCACCGCTCCAGTGTGAAAGCCCTCGGGGCTTTCACATTGGAGTGAATTGAGCTGCTCTTTCAGGGCGCTTTTTTTTTTAGCACTTTAGCGCCTGCAAAGCGCCTCAGTGTGAGAGTAGCCTAATGGTAAATAAGTTATAAAGAGTGAGTAATGCTCAGAAAGTTTGTGTAATGTTGGCTGCTGGCGATGGCGAGGCTGCTTCAGGTGCGGGCTGGGGACCCGGTAACTGTGAAAAGAAGAGGGCTGGAAAGGAATAGGAGAGAAGCGCCAAGCCAATCTTAGTTTAGCATCATTTTATTGAATGGTTAAAAAAAAATAACATTGTGAAGTGGGGTATAAATTGCACTCACATAGTGCTCTGTAGGTGAAGGCTTGCCAGGTGCAGCGGTGGAAGAAGCCGCCGGTGGATCCTGTGTTTAGCCACGAGCGTCGGGTGTCAGCTGTGTCTGCAGCCTCGAGTGGACTCGGGAAGACGCCGGCTTCAACTCTCGGCATGGAGGGTTTCCAGAGCTGTCAACCATGGCACCGCCCACTTAGTCTTTCCCCAATCAGAACTCGTTTCGGAGGCAAGGCTTTCCTCTGAAACGCGTTGTTTGGCCAAAGACTGCAGTGGGCGGCGCCAAGGTTGACAGCTATGGAAAACCTCCATGCCGAGTTGAAGCCGGCGTCTTCCCGAGTCCTCTCGAGGCTGCAGACACAGCTGACACCAGACGCTCGTGGCTAAACAACACAGGATCCACCGGAGGCTTCTTCCACCGTTGCACCTAGCAAGCCTTCACCTACAGAGCACTATGTGAGTGCAATTTATACCCCACTTTACACTGTTATCTTTTTTTAACCATTCATTAAAATGATGCTGCACTAAGATCGGCTTGGTGCTTCTCTCCCATTCCTTTCTAGCCCTCTGCTCTGTGCAAATCCACTGCAACAGAGCACAAAAGTATAACATGTTTATTATTTTTACAAAAAAAAAACGAGACTTTACAATCACTTTAACCACTTGCCGACCAGCCGCCGCAGTTATACTGTGGCAGGGCGGCTCTATTGCGCAAATCGCCATACCGGTATGGTGCGTCGAGAAATAGATACAGCGGGCACGTGCGGCGCCGGAGCCGATGCGCGTGGTCGGCGGCCGTGATGTCCGCCGGCCACCCGCGATCGCTCCACAGAGAGTCAGAACAGGGATCTGTCAACGTAAACAAGGTAGATCCCACCCAACATCTTGTGCCTCTTACCGCCCAATTGCGCTACTAAACAATGACTTTAAAATTCTAACTAAATGACTAGCCTTTCGTCTATATCCTCTTCTCTCCTCCTTAATAGATTCTGACCAAACTGGTTTTATGCCCCGTAGATCCACTGATGTAAATCTAAGAAGGTTATTTACCAACATCCATGCACACCACCACAACACGGGGACAAGAGCGATAGCCTCACTCGACATAGAAAAGGCTTTCGATACCATAGAATGGCCCTTTTTATGGGAAACATTACGAAGGATGGGATTTCCTTTAGTGTTCATTTGATGGCTTCAGGTGCTATACAAATGCCCCACCTCGTCGGTAAGATTGGGAGGAGGATTATCTGCCCCCTTTGAGCTGCACAGAGGAACTCGACAAGGCTGCCCTCTCTCCCCGGCCCTATTCGCTTTAGCCATCGAACCAGTGGCGGAGGCGTTACGCACCTCTCCACACATAAGAGGTTTACGTATTGGCCAATTGGAGGAGAGGGTAGCCCTGTACGCTGATGACATGCTGCTATTCCTCAATGATGCTGGCCCATCCCTGCAGGGCGCGCTGACGGTACTAAATACTTTTACGGAGGTCACTGGACTTAAGGTGAATTGGTCCAAATCCTTACTATTCCTAGTAGATCCAGCGGCTAGGTCTACATCCTCCCCGGACTGTCCCTTACAGTGGGTAGTCACCTTTAAGTACTTGGGGGTTCACGTATCTACACTAGCCTCAGATTTTATCTCTTTAAATCTAACACCACTGCTTCTAGACACTAAAACAAAACTTAATTCATGGCGTAAATTACCTTTATCCGTCTGGGGACGAGTGAATCTTATTAAAATGAAAATCATCCCCAAATACATTTATCTTCTCCGTCACTCCCCACAATGGATACCCAGATCCTTTTTTACAAGACTTAACCAACTATTCACATCTTTTCTGTGGGGTTCTTCGCCATCTAGATACAGATTGACGACCTTGATGAGGCCGACAACCCAAGGTGGTATGGCATTTCCTGATTGTTACAGATATTTCCTGGCTACCCAGCTGGTAACGGTGGCCTGGTGGCTAAACCCTGACAAAACAAATTCATCCACGGCCCTTGAGGCCACAGTAGTGGGTTCCCTGGAGGCCCTTCAGTTTCTGGTTTTTAGAGGCCCTCGTGCCCCTTATCCTCTAACACCCTCTATGTGCACCACCCTGAGAGTATGGCGAGCAGACCTAGCAATGGAAAAATATAAATTGACAGAAAATTCCCCTAATGCTCCGATATGGCTAAATCCCAATCTGCCACACTTTTATAAACTCCCAGATCCCTATGCATGGACCAAATACAACATAAAAACTCTTTCACAAATAGTATCACAAATGTCCTTATTACCATTATCACAGCTTTCCTCCTTATATAATATTCCCCAATACTATCAATTTCGTTATCTTCAATTGTCTCATGCCTTTGAGGCACAATTTCCAAATTCCACGTGTACCATAGTCCAGTTCGGGCTGGAGAGAACACTTAGAACTAACTGTGACGAGAAACCTACCTTGCATTTATATGCCCATTTGGTCTTAATATCCTTGCCTCCTCTAGATAAACTCTGGACTCGCTGGCAATGAGATATATCCACCTTGGATATTGATGATTGGGATGATGTGTGGGATTTCCCTTTTCGCTCTCTAGTCTCTATACGAGATAGATTAGTACAATTTAAAATAGTACACAGAGCTCATTACACTCCACATAGGCTTCACACTATGAACCCTGCCTGCTCCGCTGAATGTTGGAGGTGTGGAATCTCACCAGGAGATTTCACGGATATTTTCTGGAATTGCCCTAGAATTCAGAACTATTGGAGGGAGGTACTTGACATGATAAACAGAGTCGCATCAATTACAGTGCCACCAGTAATGGATGTTTGTCTTCTAGGACTGATTGAAACGCTGATACCGACTATAGCAAAACGCACACTGGTGGGGCTACTTCTTTTTTACGCCCGAAAGCAAATAGCCATGCAATGGAAGAAACCCAACCCTCCCTCCTTGACACAATGGAAACGTTTGGTTAATGGCAAGGTTGACAGCTATGGAAAACCTCCATGCCGAGTTGAAGCCGGCGTCTTCCCGAGTCCTCTCGAGGCTGCAGACACAGCTGACACCAGACGCTCGTGGCTAAACAACACAGGATCCACCGGAGGCTTCTTCCACCGTTGCACCTAGCAAGCCTTCACCTACAGAGCACTATGTGAGTGCAATTTATACCCCACTTTACACTGTTATCTTTTTTTAACCATTCATTAAAATGATGCTGCACTAAGATCGGCTTGGTGCTTCTCTCCCATTCCTTTCTAGCCCTCTGCTCTGTGCAAATCCACTGCAACAGAGCACAAAAGTATAACATGTTTATTATTTTTACAAAAAAAAAACGAGACTTTACAATCACTTTAACCACTTGCCGACCAGCCGCCGCAGTTATACTGTGGCAGGGCGGCTCTATTGCGCAAATCGCCATACCGGTATGGTGCGTCGAGAAATAGATACAGCGGGCACGTGCGGCGCCGGAGCCGATGCGCGTGGTCGGCGGCCGTGATGTCCGCCGGCCACCCGCGATCGCTCCACAGAGAGTCAGAACAGGGATCTGTCAACGTAAACAAGGTAGATCCCACCCAACATCTTGTGCCTCTTACCGCCCAATTGCGCTACTAAACAATGACTTTAAAATTCTAACTAAATGACTAGCCCTTCGTCTATATCCTCTTCTCTCCTCCTTAATAGATTCTGACCAAACTGGTTTTATGCCCCGTAGATCCACTGATGTAAATCTAAGAAGGTTATTTACCAACATCCATGCACACCACCACAACACGGGGACAAGAGCGATAGCCTCACTCGACATAGAAAAGGCTTTCGATACCATAGAATGGCCCTTTTTATGGGAAACATTACGAAGGATGGGATTTCCTTTAGTGTTCATTTGATGGCTTCAGGTGCTATACAAATGCCCCACCTCGTCGGTAAGATTGGGAGGAGGATTATCTGCCCCCTTTGAGCTGCACAGAGGAACTCGACAAGGCTGCCCTCTCTCCCCGGCCCTATTCGCTTTAGCCATCGAACCAGTGGCGGAGGCGTTACGCACCTCTCCACACATAAGAGGTTTACGTATTGGCCAATTGGAGGAGAGGGTAGCCCTGTACGCTGATGACATGCTGCTATTCCTCAATGATGCTGGCCCATCCCTGCAGGGCGCGCTGACGGTACTAAATACTTTTACGGAAGTCACTGGACTTAAGGTGAATTGGTCCAAATCCTTACTATTCCTAGTAGATCCAGCGGCTAGGTCTACATCCTCCCCGGACTGTCCCTTACAGTGGGTAGTCACCTTTAAGTACTTGGGGGTTCACGTATCTACACTAGCCTCAGATTTTATCTCTTTAAATCTAACACCACTGCTTCTAGACACTAAAACAAAACTTAATTCATGGCGTAAATTACCTTTATCCGTCTGGGGACGAGTGAATCTTATTAAAATGAAAATCATCCCCAAATACATTTATCTTCTCCGTCACTCCCCACAATGGATACCCAGATCCTTTTTTACAAGACTTAACCAACTATTCACATCTTTTCTGTGGGGTTCTTCGCCATCTAGATACAGATTGACGACCTTGATGAGGCCGACAACCCAAGGTGGTATGGCATTTCCTGATTGTTACAGATATTTCCTGGCTACCCAGCTGGTAACGGTGGCCTGGTGGCTAAACCCTGACAAAACAAATTCATCCACGGCCCTTGAGGCCACAGTAGTGGGTTCCCTGGAGGCCCTTCAGTTTCTGGTTTTTAGAGGCCCTCGTGCCCCTTATCCTCTAACACCCTCTATGTGCACCACCCTGAGAGTATGGCGAGCAGACCTAGCAATGGAAAAATATAAATTGACAGAAAATTCCCCTAATGCTCCGATATGGCTAAATCCCAATCTGCCACACTTTTATAAACTCCCAGATCCCTATGCATGGACCAAATACAACATAAAAACTCTTTCACAAATAGTATCACAAATGTCCTTATTACCATTATCACAGCTTTCCTCCTTATATAATATTCCCCAATACTATCAATTTCGTTATCTTCAATTGTCTCATGCCTTTGAGGCACAATTTCCAAATTCCACGTGTACCATAGTCCAGTTCGGGCTGGAGAGAACACTTAGAACTAACTGTGACGAGAAACCTACCTTGCATTTATATGCCCATTTGGTCTTAATATCCTTGCCTCCTCTAGATAAACTCTGGACTCGCTGGCAATGAGATATATCCACCTTGGATATTGATGATTGGGATGATGTGTGGGATTTCCCTTTTCGCTCTCTAGTCTCTATACGAGATAGATTAGTACAATTTAAAATAGTACACAGAGCTCATTACACTCCACATAGGCTTCACACTATGAACCCTGCCTGCTCCGCTGAATGTTGGAGGTGTGGAATCTCACCAGGAGATTTCACGGATATTTTCTGGAATTGCCCTAGAATTCAGAACTATTGGAGGGAGGTACTTGACATGATAAACAGAGTCGCATCAATTACAGTGCCACCAGTAATGGATGTTTGTCTTCTAGGACTGATTGAAACGCTGATACCGACTATAGCAAAACGCACACTGGTGGGGCTACTTCTTTTTTACGCCCGAAAGCAAATAGCCATGCAATGGAAGAAACCCAACCCTCCCTCCTTGACACAATGGAAACGTTTGGTTAATGGCAATCTTCCTCTCCTATAAGGACACATACATGAATAGGGTGTGTCCAATGAAATATGAAAAGGTATGGAAAAAGTGGTTAGCTGAACCAGATACGGCTTAGCTGGGGCAGAGAAGTATTGTGATGATGTGATTTGAGTCAGTATTTTGAACAGGAGAGGGTATCCAAACATACGAGACTGTGAGTTGGGAATGGGGTGCCCGCACCACTTTGATGACTAATGCTGTTATACCCATCGAATGCCCATGAAATGTACTACTACAGTATGTTTGAAATGTAATACGATTGTATCATAGCACTTGTGTTGTATGTGTTTGTTTGTATTGAAACGCAATAAAAAATAATAATAAAAAAAAAAAAAAACAAGGTAGATCCCTGTTCTGTCAGGGGAGTACAGTGTGATTGTCTGTTCCTAGTGATTAGGAACAGCGATCTCTCTGTACTCCCAGTCAGTCCCCTCCCCCCACTAGGACATACTTAACCCTTTGATCGCCCTCTTGTGTTAACCCCTTCCCTGCCAGTGTCCTTTATACAGTAATCAGTGCATTTTGATATCACTGATCGCTGTATAAATGTCACTGGTCCCATAAAATGTCAAAAGTGTCCGGTCTTTTCACCGCAATATCGCAGTCCCGCTAAAAATCGCTGATCACCACCATTACTAGTAAAAAAAAATAATAATCATAATAATAAAAACTCCATAAATCTATCTTCATATTTCGTAGACGCTATAACTTTTGCGCAAACCAATTAATATACGCTTATTGTGATTTTTTTTACTAAAATTGGCCTAAACTGATGAAGAAATTTGTTTTTTACATATTTTTTTATATTTATTATAGCATTTTTTCAAAAATTGTTACTCTTTTTTTGTTTATAGCGCAAAAAATAAAAACCGCAGAGGTGATCAAATACCACCAAAAGAAAGCTCTATTTGTGGGGAAAAAAAGGACATTGATTTTGTTTGGGTACAACGTCGAACGACCACACAATTGTCAGTTAAAGCGACACAGTGCCATATCACAAAAAATGGCCTGGTCATTAAGGGGGTAAATCCTTCCAGGGCTGAAGTGGTTAAACAGATTTTGAAGTGGGTAAAGGACACCCAAGCCCCACCCCCCTGAATGGAAAACAAGTGTGGGACATCACTGCACTCGTAGTCCATTGATCACTTCCTCCAGCCCTGTAATTTAATGTACATAAATCTGTATAGATCTGCAGCTGGAGGAATAGTCTGCAGGAGTCTGAGCATTGCACCCGCCATCCACTGATCGTGGTTACAATGCTTTTCAGGCTCAAATGCAAAAATAAATGACACCATAAAGCAAAAGAGAGGGCGCACTAGGCGAGTGCATTACCCTTAATAGGGCGTACACACGGTCAGACTTTGTTCGGACATTCCGACAACAAAATCCTAGGATTTTTTCCGAGGGATGTTGGCTCAAACTTGTTTTGCCTACACACGGTCGCACAAAGTTGTCGGAATTTCCGATCGGCAACCACGCGATCACGTACACCACGTACGACGAGACTAGAAAAGGCCGGTTCAGAACCAAGCGCGGCACCCTTTGGGCTCCTTTTACTAATCTCGTGTTAGTAAAAGTTTGGTGAGAGACGATTCGCGCTTTTTCAGACTCGTGGCTTTCAGATCGTTTTCTGCCGTTCAGTTTGTGCTTGTGGGTTTGTATCTGCTCTTCAGTGTGTGCAGCAAGTTCCGCGTGACTTTAGGTAGTCATTGTATTCTAGTTCGTTCGTTACTGGTTTTCAGGTCGCTCTTCACAGGCCTTGCTGTTCTTCAGTGCGTTCTGTTACTTCGTTCTGAGCAGCCGATCGTTTTCTAGCCATGTTTTGTATGCGTACTCCTCGGTAGAGTTCGTGCTGTGCGGGGGCTTGGTGTTGGGGTCCTGACCTTGACACAAGTCCAGTCCATGAACAGGGTGGGGAGGAGTTCATGAACCAAGAATTGGTTGCTTCAGCGTGACCAGTTCTCTCATATGCCTTTGCTCCGTGAGATCCATGAGAATAATCCTGATGATTTCAGGAACTTTCTCAGGATGACGGACCCCGTGTTTCACCGTTTGTTGGCTTCGCTGACCCCCTATATTAGCAGGCAGGATACCTGCATGAGGCAAGCCATCACTGCGGAGCAGAGGTTGGTCGCTACCTTGCGGTATTTGGCCACAGGGAGAAGCCTGCAGAACCTCAAGTTCTCGACAGGCATCTCCCCCCAGGCTCTTCTTTGTGGACATTTACTGCTTGTGTTTGTTTGAGCTGACCCTGACAGAAATGTGTGGAGTCCAGAAAATGTCGTGATTGTGTAACCTTACAAAGCACTGTTGGCTGTTATTTACTAAATGCAAAGACACTTTTCACTACAAGTGCACTTGCAACTGCACTGAAACAGCACTTGTAGTGCAAAGTGGATTTGCCCTTAGGAAATTACCCCCATTTTCTCATAAAACAACAATTACATCACCCCAAAAGTGTTGTAGCGTTGAGACAATAATCCACACATTCTTGATGAACAATCTTTTTAATACCTGCACAATCACATGTGCATTTACCAAAGGTTTTTCTGACAAACCAACATGTTTGTTGTATAACAATTTTTGTGGTGTCATTATCCAAAATCAAAATGTGCATTTTATAGAAAACAGGCCTGTGTAAAACCAACAAGAAAGACACAAATCTTGATCTTACAAAGTTCACATTTGGTACAACTGGAAGGCAATATCAGACATGAGTATTTAGGAACTGTGTTTGATATTGCGTTCAGATGGGGTGAAATCACCCCAAGAAAAGCCAATTTCGGAAGATGCACACAAATTTCACAATGTCAACATGTGCTAGCTGCCATTACGGGGGATCAAGGGACGTGTTTTGGGGGAGAAAGCTCTTCCTCACCGCTACTTTATTATTGAGGAAGGGGTTGCACCCCCAAAACGCGTCCATTGATCTCCCGTGATGGCAGATAGCACATGTTGGCACACTGTGTGCATCCTCCAAATTTGGCTTTGGGAAAAATCACAAAAACATTTTGCACATTGTAGCACACAAAAGAAGAAAGTGATTTGGAGGGGTTTTAAACTCGCCCCAAAACATCAATGATGTTTTTATATTTTGGAATAACATCATTGATGTTTTGCTTGATGTTTTCCAATTGTAAATTACACCCCATGATCTCCCGGATCAGGATCTGGGCACTTTCGGTTGTGAAAGGATCTTCATCCACAACCTCACGATCACCTAAAAAGAGAGGAAACCCAAAATAAATTAGGTTTCAAAAAAATGCCGCCATCCATCTCTTATCTGAGCCTGTGGTTGCAGACACTCACCTGTTGTGGTGACTAGTTCCACCACATCTTCTTCCTCCTGCTCATCTTGTGTTGGGGGGATTTCCCCTTCTTCCAGAGGGGGGGGCTCTGGTCTCCTCGGATGAGGGGTGTCCTCCGAGTCTTTTCTCCCCTATGTAAACCAAAAAGGGTATAATTAGCACACAGATATTTAATGTCAGAACTATAAAGATGAAACATTGCTTGGAAGTGAGGTACAATGATCTATTTTAGCAGAGTTCCAAGATGTAGCTTTTTTAGTGTCCTTTGTCAAGCTTCAATACTATACCTGTTTAGTACAAGCTTCACAGATGTAGCCCCCCCCTATAGTATACACTGGAGCACCTGTGTGCCCCCCCCCTAATAAAAATGGTGTTCTTTTGTCCCACACTAGTGCTCCAGTGTCCAGATGTGAAAACAGCTGCTGAGTGTCCTCTCCTTACACACAATCTAGTTTGCATTTCATTCTAGTACCAAAGCCATCTACACAACCCAATTCTTTAAAGCCAAGTATAGGGCGTCAAAATGGTGGCCAAATGCATATGGCCTAAACAATGGTATTTTATAGTCCGAAATAAAAATGTGTGATCCGAACGAATAATGTGCCCATGAACATAAATGTTGCCATTTTAAACTGTAAAACAGTTCCTAAAAGAACATGGAGCAGCACGAACGTAATAAACACAAAAAGAATAGGAACACAGCACAAATACTTACTTTTTTGCAGCACTCTCCGGATCTTTCTGTACTGCTCGTGTTCTCGTAATTTCAGATACAACCACCGCTTCCTGAGCTGATCTTTCGATCGGTGTACCCCGAATTTCCGGTGTAGACTCCTGACCACTTTCGCCATGATCTTGGCCTTTCGGACATTGGGGTTGGGGTAAGGCCCATACTTTCCATCATAGTCGGACTTCTTCGGGATATCCACCATCTCCAACATCTCCCCAAAGGACATATTTGAGTCCTTTAATCTCCTTCTGGATCGGGACGTTTCAGGCTCCGGCCCTTCCTCCTCCTCCTCCTCCTCGTTGCTACAATTAGCACGATCCTGCTGTCTATCCGCCATGTGCTCTTCCCCCACTGCGCCGAACGAAAAGGGGCGGGGAATAGACTAGAAAGAACGTCAGGGGTGGGCGGAGTTATACGCATGCGCAGTGTGTATAAATCGTAACACGGCGCGTCTTACGTACGATCTGTGAGCGGAGGAAGGAGCATCGGAGATGCCGATCGTGCTAACGAAGGTAGGATCTAAACTTGGGCCTATACTGCTTCGAAATGGAAGCCTATATTGTAACAAGATTAGGGGAGTTTGGCCTGACATTAGGGTTTGTCTTGTGTTGTGTCTTGCAGAGAAAATGGATGGGTTCCACGACCACAATTTCCTGCCCCTGTTTATTGACAAATACAGGGAGCTGCCCTGTCTGTGGCAGGTGAGACACCCCCACTATAATCACAAACAGAAGAGGCAGGCAGCGCTGGAGAAACTGCTGGAGTTGGTGAAGCCGGTGGTCCCCACAGCAACCATCACCTATTTAAAAGCTAAAATTGGTGGCCTGAGGAGCACATATCTTAGGGAGCGCAAGAAGGTCACAGATTCCCAGAGGTCCGGAGCTGCAGCAGATGACGTTTATGTCCCCAGGCTGTGGTACTATGAG
Organism: Lithobates clamitans; assembly: GCA_037952925.1. Lineage (NCBI taxonomy): Eukaryota > Metazoa > Chordata > Amphibia > Anura > Ranidae > Lithobates > Lithobates clamitans. The sequence goes on from JBBGZY010001303.1 coordinate 250,840, forward strand.
AGACTGCGATTTCTGTCAGACCACACTGAAGTCAGGGAATCCCTCTCTACTCTTCCTTCCACGCTTCCTTCCATACCAGCTGAGGCTTCCGATGTCCAACCTGGGCCTTCCAGCCAGGAAGAAGTGGAGGAGCCCAGTTGGAGTCAGGTATAGCATTCTTCTACAGATTTCTGGGCAATAAATAAATGATGTTTACTAGATGTTATTATTGATCATTAATTGCTGATTAAAAAAAGTGTTTTACATATCAATAGACAGTAGTGGGCACCCAAAATTGGGACAAGAATGCAAAATGCTGAGCTCAGAAGGATAGTCTGTTATATTTGTTAACATTCAATTTGCAGCAGTCAGGAGGTGAAAATTGTGTGTGATTGATGTAAAAAATACTAAAACTATGTCCCTTTTTCATACACAGGAAGACCTCAGCCAGGAGAAGGCTGTGGAATGTGGCAGCCAGGAGGAGGCGGGGATTAGTGGCAGCCAGGAGGAGGCGGGGCTAAGTGTCAGCCAAGAGAAGCCTGGGACAAGTCGCAGCCTGACTGAGTCTCAGGTTCCTCCCCTCCGCCTGCCATACAAAAGGGCCAGGAAGGCCACTCCCAGTCCTGTGCAGGATTCAGCATACAGGCTGATCCAGGAGGCTTCTGCGTCCCTCAGAGCCTTCCCCAGTCCTGCAGAGGCCTTTGCCTGCATGGCTGCCACAAAATTGCAGGGCATGCAGGAGGGCCAATGCAAGCTCTCTGAGGACCTGATTTATAAAGTCCTACGTAAGGGGGAGAGTGGGGAACTAACACCCAAGACGGATGTCATTGAGATCGACGATCCTCCTCCTCCTGCTGCCACAACTCCAAAGCCTGTAAGGAAGCGTGGAAGGAAGACCAAAGAGTGATGACCCTGGGTTCAGTCTGGTCTGACAGAAGATGCAGTCTCTCGTATGACCACAGCCTGGGGACACAGATGTCATCTGCTGCTTTCTGGATCTCTGGGACTTCTGGACCAGACTGCACTCCCTTAGATATGGACTCCTCAGGCCACCAATTTTGCTTTTAAATAATTGATGTCTGCCCTGGGGGTCCAAGGCTTCGCCAATTTCTGTAGTTTCTCCAGCGTTGCCTCCCTCTTTGTTTTTTTATAGTTGTGACCCCTTAATAAAATTTTTTTAGGTAAATTCTACTCCTGTGTGTGTTTTCATCCAAAAAGGACAGTTTGTTGGTGAGTATTCAGGTACATTTCTAAAGTACAATGTGAAATTAACAAGGGACAACAACACCAAACAATCTCCTACAGACTAAATAGAACAACATATTAGTGGTGTTGTGGGAACTTGTCACCAAAAACACACAAACATTTTCGGGAGTACAAATCAAAATCACCAAAAAAATAAAAATAAAAAAGAGAAACACAAAAAAAGATTCTACATTAAAGCCAAAAAAAATAAAATAATAAAATATACAAAAATATGTTGTCAGATGTGAGAAATCAAAATATATTGAGGGAATCCCGATAAATAGTAACAAAATAAGTTTGTGAGAAGTGTGTGTGAATATGAGCAGCAAAACTACTTAATTCTTGTCACATTATAAAGAAGAAGAGATTGTGCTGTATTAAACCATTTTTAACATTGCAGCGTGACGAAAGTGCTGTATCCATTGCGAACGCTAAGTTTACCAGAACGAGCTGTCCCGTCTCGGAATTTCTTCTGAGCATGCGTGGCACTTTGTGCATCGGAACAGGCCACAGACGGTCGGAATTGACGCGATCAGATTTTGTTGTCGGAAAATTTTATCTCCTGCTGTCCAACTTTGTGTGTCGGAAAATCCGATGGAAAATGTCTGATGGCGCCCACACACGGTCCGAATTTCCGACAACACGCTCCGATCGGACATTGTCCAATGGAAAATCCGACCGTGTGTACGGGGCATAAAAGATAACTTTATTACTTATAGAGGTGATAAGTATTATAGTCACAAAATGAAAAATTCGTTAAAAGCTCATCATATCGAAAAACAGCAAAATCCAGTCCATGATTAATCATATAACATGGCAGGACAGTTTGACATCCAACAGGCTAATGCGTTTTGAGGACATGCCTCTTCCACAGAGCCAACAAAACAGTTTCCTCCGTCTCCCCTTAAATAGTGCGGTGACATGGCTGCTTGTCAGATATGGGAGTCCATTATCCACCCCGAGGGTAGAGACTGGCCGCCAAACATGTATCTATACCCAACTATCTTCAGAACCCATATGCATTACGGATGTTCTTAGTCAACTGAAACTCATTTTAACCATTTGTTGCCCGCCCACCGTCAAATGACAGCGGGGCGGTGCGTCTCTCGTTCTGGGTGGACATCATATGACGGCGCCCAGAACAGCCACTCTCACGCTCGTGGGGGCGCGCATCACCGAGAAGGGTGGTGCGGTGTGTCCAACAAATTGCTTCCAAAATAGCTAACTTTTTGGTCAATTTTTTGATAAGGGGGGGCTGATGACGGGTTAGCCCCCCCAGCAAATAACTGTTAATATCGCTTCTTCTGTGTGAGATCTAACGCAAACAACGGTTGATCTAACCTGATCTAACAAAGATCTAACAAACTGCATAAGATTTTTTCAAAAATTTTGATATGGGGGGGCTAACCCGGCAGAGGTAGGATATGTTTTGCTAGCCATGGGAAATAACGGAAAATTTATATCAAATACTTACCGTAATTTTCCTTTCCTGATAGGCTCCATGGCAGCATACGTGTGGGTTGACCCCGCCTCCATAACTACCCAATAGGACCCCTCCCTATAAATTTCAGCTGTGGGCTCTCAGCCGTGTTTCGTAACTAGCCTACTCCAAGCATTGGGAGGGACTCCTGCTGCCATGGAGCCTATCAGGAAAGGAAAATTACGGTAAGTATTTGATATAAATTTTCCGTTTTCCTGACAGGCTCCATGGCAGCATACGTGTGGGAAATAACTCGCCAAACACACCCGGGTGGGCACAATGCTGAGCGAGAAAATAAATTTATTTAACACTGTCCACTGACAGCACTTTCAAACCAAAATTAATGGATGACAAAGCGGCAGGTTCAACACAATAGTGGGAAACAAACGTATTGATAGATGACCAGGAAGCCGCTCTACATATAACTTCGGGTGCGACATGAAGAGAAGCCGCCCACGAGGTTGAAATACTCCGAGTTGAGTGTGCAGTCACTGCCTCTGGAGGAGCCAAGCCCTTCGCTTTATAAGCCCTTTGAATGGTCTGTACTATCCAAGCAGAGATGGATCTGATTGAGGCCCGTTTTCCTCTATTTTTTCCTTGTAGAAGAATGAAAAGGAAATCCGTCTGTCTAAATGATTCCGTAGCTTCCAGGTATTGACTCAAAGTATGTCCCACATCAAGGGGATGAACTTCTTGACCTTCTGTTGTGTTAAAGGTAGGCAATACAATTTCCTGATTTTCGTGAAAAATAGATGTCACTTTAGGGTTTGAGCCCAACATGGGAATTAATACTGCTCTATCCGGGAAAAAGGTCAGGAAAGGCTCTTTGGAACCTAAGTTCCTGATTTCAGACACTCTCTTGGCTGAAGTTACTGCCACCAGGAAGACGGTCTTGAGTGTGAGGTCTTTAACTGATAGAGGATTTTCAGGATCTGTTCCAAGCGTGGAAAGGAAATCTAGAACAAGGGGAAGATCCCATTTAGGGAATCTCGGTTTCCTTTGAGGTCTTAGCCTGATAGCACCCTTGAAGAATTGGCGAACCAGGGCGTGGTTAGCCCATGAAATTCCTGTGAATGCCGAGATGGCTGATATTTGCACACGAAGGGAACTTACTGCTAGAGGCAAATCCAACCCTGTTTGCAGAAAGCTGAGGATATCCTGGACTTTTGGAGAACCACAAGGATTAGGTCTAGAGGCCATGTGCTCTGTGAACTTGGACCAGATACGTTCATACACTCTATTAGTCCTCTCCTGTCTGGCATTCAGAAGCGTCGGGATGGCTTCTTCTGGACAACCTAAGGCTTCAAGCCTTCCCCTCTCAAAAACCAAACCCTGAGATGTAGATGAGCAGGGCATGGATGTAGGACAGAAGATCCGCCCTGAGAGGCAGAGGGATTGACTCCCGATAACTGAGGAGAGTTAAGAGGGGAAACCATGGCCTGTTGGGCCAAAACGGTATCACTGCCATGACTTCCACTTCCTCTGTTCTGAGCCTGCGGAGAAACTGGAGTATCACAGGTACCGGAGGGAAGGCATACGCCTTGTTGAACCTCCACCGATATGTGAGGGCATCTGTTCCCATATGCTTGGGGATCCCGGAACCTCGAGTAATACTTGGTGAGTTTGTAGTTGCATGGGGATGCAAACAGATCCACTTCTGGAGACACTCCCAGTGTCAGGAGCCACTTGAACACCTCTTTGTGCAGGGACCACTCGTTGTTGTCCATTTGAACACGGGACAGAAAGTCCGCCTGAACATTCTGGACCCCCAGGATGTAGACTGCCGAAATGTTGGACAGATTCTTCTGAGCCCAGTTCATGATTGGCTCCACTTCCCTTAGGAGGGACCAGCTGCGAGTCCCACCTTGTTTCCTTATATAGGCCACCGCAGTTGTATTGTCCAACCGGAGCATTACTGAGGAGTTCTTTATCAGATGGTAGAAGGATCTGAGCGCCTGAAAGGCCGCTCGAAGTTCCAGAATGTTGGATACAGTCTTCTGAGATGGCGAGATCCATCTGCCCTGAGCCACTTCTGACAGGCAATGAGCACCCCAGCCCCGATTGCTGGCATCTGAGGTCACTGTGACCCATGTGATGGGGAGAATCGAATGGCAATTGCGGAGATTTTTCCCTTGGAGCCACCAAAGGAGAGACTCTCTCATGGATGGAGTGAGGAGGATGCGCTGATTCTTGCTGAGAGAATCCCACTGTTGGAGAAACCCTTTCTGGAATGGGCGAGTGTGCCATTGAGCCCACTTCACCATGGGAATGGTGGCTGCCATTGTGCCAATCACCTTCAGACATTGAAGAGCGGATAGGTGAGATGAAGCAAGGGTTGAACGGATCCTGTCCCGGATCACCACAATCTTCTCCTCGGGTAGCGAGATGGTGCCTTCTAGTGTGTTGAAATGGGCACCTAGAAATATGAGAGACTGAGATGGAATCAAGTGACTTTTCTCCAAATTCAGGAGCCACCCAAACTCTTGGAGAGTGGAAATTACTAGACTCCTGTGCTTTAGAAGCTGACCCTTGTCCTGGGCTAGAAGGAGGAGGTCGTCGAGATAGTGGTGAAGGTGAACTCCTTTGACTCGGAGCAGAGCAACAACAGCCAGCAGAACCTTGGAAAACACCCGAGGTGATGTTGTGAGACCAAATGGAAGGCAGGTAAACTGTAAATGTTGATCGCCTACAGCAAAGCAAAGGAACTTTTGGAAGTCTGCCGCCACTGGGACATGAAAGTAGGCGTCTTTAAAGTCTATTGACACCAGCCAATCTCCTAGATGAACTGATTGTTGAATCGTTAATAGTGACTCCATCTTGAATTTTTCCTTTCGGATAAACCGGTTGAGATGAGTCAGGTCTATAACAGGCCTCCATGTGCCGTTCTTCTTCTGTACCAGAAACAGAGGAGAATACATGCCTTCTCCTCGTTCGCCATCTGGAACAGGAATGGCTGCGTTTTGAGCTAATAAAGAGCTTATGTAAGCTAAAAGAACTTGTTTCTTCTCCTCTGAACTTGGAAGATTTGTTGGTATAAATCTTAGTCTGGGAGTGCTGTTGAAAACCCAGGTGTGGCCTGAGGACACTGTCTTGACAGTCCAGAAATCCCGAATTGAGGCCGCCCAAACATGCCGGAAGTGGAGCAGACGAGCCCCCACCTGACATGTTTGAGCGGGCCCAATTTCAAAAGGACTTAGTGGAGTCCTGGTTACTGGTAGAAGCCCCTTTTGTAGGCTTTTTAAAAGAGGACTGCCTGGATTTCCAGGATCTAGAAAATTCCCGACCAGGCCTATAACTACGTGCTTCCCTTGCACGGTCGGTGTTCTGCGATCTTGAAAAGGTGCGTTTTTGGTTCTGTAAACGCCTGTCTTGAGGGAGGAACCCCGATTTACCACCTATAGCCCGGGTAATGGCGCTATCAAGCTTGTTGCCGAAGAGGGATGAACCCTCAAATGGTATACGGCACCAAGCCTGTTTAGAGGCTGGATCCGCCAACCAAGGTCGCAGCCACAAGGCCCGACGGGCGGTGAATGATGACAACATCACCCGAGCCACTAGGCGAACAATGTCAATAGAGACCTCCCCCAGAAAGGCAGAGGCAAGCCTGATTTCCTGAATAGGGGAGCTCTTAGCCGCTTCTTCAGAGATACCTCTAAGAGAATCATTCACATTGTCTGACCATGCCTCTAAAGCTTTAGAGACTGCTGCTAAGGCCAGAGCTGGTTTGCACACTGTGCCTGCTGTCAGGTAAATCCTTTTTAGGTCGGCATCAATCCGTCTCTCCAGCGGATCTTTAAATGAGACTGTATCTTCAAGAGGCAGAGTCACATATCTCACAAGCCTCATTAATGCAGCATCTACCAAGTAGCTCCTACTTCCGTGAGGAAAGGAAAATAATGACGCTCCTTGCTGAGTTGTTTGAAAAACTTTCTCTGTTTAGCAGGAGAAATAACTGGTTCTTCCCAAACCAGAGCGTTTTTAACAGCTTTCACCAGAGAAGGAACCAGGGCATATTCAAAGCCCATCCCAGGATCATCTGCTTCTGACCCACTATCTGAAGGGGGGGCTGACTGGTGACTAGGTTGAGAAGACTCCCACGTCTCAGGGACTGGACCCTCTTCTGACAGGGGAATCAGTGGATCTTGAGGAGAATCACGAGGCTTTGCAACGTCTCTCTCCTGCAGCGATTCTTTCACGACTCGCTTGATTAGAGTTTCCAGGTGTTGGTCTGCACCTTCCCTCTCATTAGCTGCTTTAGAAAAACAGCGGTCACAGAGAGACTTGCTGGCAGGAACTGGGGCCCTGCATCCCCAACATATTTTCTCCGGTCCCCTATGAGATGAGGGGGGGTGAGGAGAGCCTCTACTGTGGTCTTTAGACTTAGAGGATGAACCATGGTGTCTAGAGCCAGAGGAGGAATGCCGGTGGTGTGATTTAGATGACCCGCTCCTTCTGCGGGAACTACTTTGTCTTTGATCAGACCTAGAAGGGCTAAGGAAAGAAGGAAGACAGGAATAGAGAAAGAGAAAGGCACAAAGTTAGAATGATGCCCTACACTACGCTCTCTTCCCCCCAGCAGGTAAGTAAAGAAATATACTTTCAAATCCTACCTGCTGCGAGAGGACTGGCCACCAGGAGGTAGTGAAGAGCCCATGGCTGATGCTGGGAATCACTGCAGGTGAACATAGAGTAAATCAGATACACCAGAAAGCAAAACAGCAAGCACAGACCCATCTGTACTGCACTTACCTGGGGAAGGCTCTGCAGATGCTCAGGGAAGTCGCCGCTATGCCCACGATCATTCCCGAGCTCTGCAAGCTTCCCCAGGCTTTTAAAATTGGCGCCGCGTGACGTCACGGCCGCGCCAGGCCCACGGTCGTCGTGCGCATGCCCGAAACCAGGCCTTGCTTTCGTTCCGGGACTGCGCCTGCGCAGAACGCAGACAGAACCCGGAAGTAGAGGGAGCGGCGGCTGGAACGCACAGGGAACCAGCCGCTGCATAGGGCAATTTGACAAAGGGCACACAGAGAGAAAAAACAACAACAAATATATACACTGCTGCCATGAAGGCGATATATGCTCACCACCACCTACGATCGACTCGGCCGGAACATCCATACACACACCGGGCTTTTGGCAGATAATGGCCACCTGCATACTGCTAGGCGATCGGCCTGTGCGCGCTTTTCATTCAAGAATGACTCCAGCTCTTCAGCGCTTACTCTGCAATACACTCCATACCCTGCTAACAGTCAAAGCTTATTGGAGGGATGAGACATCACATCAGTCGGCCGATACGATCGCAGGACATCGTCTTCAGGTAGGAGAACCAAACATAAGGTCCTACGGAGGAGGACAAAAAAGGAACACGGCTGAGAGCCCACAGCTGAAATTTATAGGGAGGGGTCCTATTGGGTAGTTATGGAGGCGGGGTCAACCTACACGTATGCTGCCATGGAGCCTGTCAGGAAAATGATTATATGCTTATTTTAAATATGAGACTCCTTGCACCTTAGCACTGGAAGCTCAGTGTTTTTTTTTTACTTCTTTCACTTAACGTTATTACTCTCACATAGGGAGCTGACAAGCCCTGATGAGGCCAGGTAAGAAGCTAATGGATTGTTCTCCATTAGCTTCTTTGCAGCCACAGCAACCAGGGAAAATTACAGCTGAAACCAGAAGTGACAAAATGCTCATCACTTCCAGGTTCTTACTATCTAGAGGAGAACAGCAAATGCTGATTCTACCCTGACACCAGCCATGACGGTTCTTGACCCATAGGTTGGGATATTGGAACCTGTGCAGTGGTTCAGGAGAGTCTGTGAAAGTGATCGGGCAGCTGTACAGCCACCCAATCGCATCCATCTGAAAGACGACAATCCTAAATTGGCCCTGTGTGACTTTACAAACTTTACAAACTTTCAAACAAAACAATGTCTCTGGTAAAGTGGTTGTAAACCTCTGAAATGAAAAAGAACAGAGCACATCACTCTATAGAGTGTAATAGCCTCAACCCAAAGCCCCAAGTGTGATTTTGGTCTCCTCTCTCCTCCCTCTGCTATCTGCATTATTCACTTCTAACAGGTTATATCAACACCACAGAATCTTGGGAGACGACCCCACCCCTGCCCTCATCAGCACACAAAAGGCGATTGACAGCCTCGGCTGTGCATGTTTTCTATGAGACTGTGTAGGGGGGTTGTCCTTTCCCCCCCTTCACATCACCCCCCACCCACTGAAGTGTTCTCTGCCCCCTCCCTCCCATAGTAGTGTCCTGTTCCCCTCCAAAGCAGTATCCTCTGCCCCCTTCACATCACCCCCCACTGTAGTGTTCTCTGCCTCTCTGCCCCCCCCACACACACAGTGTCCCCCCACAGTAGTAGTATCCTGTGCCCCCCAAAAGCAGTGTGCTCTGCCCCCCTTTACATCCCTCCCCCCACTATAGTGTCCTCCGCCCCTCTGCACCCCCTTATAGCAGTGGCTTGTGCCTCCCAAGCAGTGTCTTCTCCCCCCCTTCACATCACCCCTCCCCGACAGTAGTGTCCTCTGCCCCCTTCACATCACCCCCCCCTACACTGTAGTGTTCTCTGCCACCCCCACCCAATAGTGTCCTGTGCCCCAAAGCAGTGTCCCCTGCCCATCTTCACATCCTCTACACTGTAGTGTCCTCTTCCCCCTTGCACCCCCTTATAGCAGTGTCCTGTGCCCCCCAAAGCAGTGTCCTCTGCCACCTTCACATCACCCCTCTTCCACAGTTGTTTCCTCTTCCCCCTTCACATTACCCCCCCCATAGTGTCCTCTGCCCCCCCCGAAGCAGTATCCTCTGCCACCCTTCACATCACCCCACCACTGTAGTGTTCTCTGCCTCTCTGCCCCCCGTACACACACAGTAGTGTCCTCCCCCCCATGCCCCCTTCAGATCCTTCCTCCCCACTGTAGTGTCCTTTGCCCTTCCACACCCCCTTATAGCAGTAGCCTGTGCCCCTTCACATCGTCCCTCCCTTACAGTAGTGTCCTCTTCCCCTTCACATCATTCCCCCTGTTGTGGAAATTTTATTATATGGACTCATGTGGACATTTTATTCTAGGATGTGTGTTTTATAGATTCTCATCTGTCTCCCTGTGTCTCAGTTAACCGAGGAACGCTCTAGCAGATTTGTAAGTATCAAGCGCCATGCGCTGGGCTTCTTATTATATCTCTGGTGTGGCTACGCTATCCCTTTTGGATACGTATCTGCTTTTATAAGAGGACATTGATATCTGCCCTGTTGGTATACTCATACCGTATATTGACAACAGCAGTAGCAATGTCCCTGGAGACAATGAAGGATGTAAGAATGGTGGTCAGAGGAGATTTTTCGATTCCTGGCTCGCGATCGGCTCCCGGCCTGCCGCGAACGACTAGGCCGAAGCCGCTGCCTCTCCTGTCGGCCCGCGCGGCGGGACGAGAGACCTCTCCCGCGGTCGGATCCTTTGCCGGGCCTTTGTCGGAAGCCGCAGACTGTGGATGGAGGCGGGCGAGCTCACTCTGGAAGGTAGATAGCCTGTGCTCTGGCCCTGACCTTCCCTCCTCTCCTCCCCACGTTTTACTAGGCCGCGGCCGCGGCCGCGGCCGCGGCCTCTCCTGGAACTCCGACCCGCCAGACCGTCTGCAGGACCGTCGGATCTTCCTGCCCTGATAGAGGACACCCTGGGGCGGCTGGGGAGGATTGCCTGATAGCAGGACCGGATCCTACAGCGCCCACATGCCTCCCATCCTGCTTGTGCAGGGAGGTGGATGGGCTGATCATCCTTGTCATCTCACCCCTGGACAGTGTTGGCCTGCACTAGACAGCTCCTGCACCATACATTTGCAGGTGGGGGGAGAACTACCAAAGGGGACATTCACTCTACCCTAACTATTGCCTGAGTACCCCTCACTCTGCGGACAGGCCCCCACAGCCAGCTGTCGATAATTGCCCAGACCTGGACCACTGTCACCTGAATGAGGCGCAGGAACTCCAGCGCTAGATATAACAAAGGGGGTAGGAAGTTGACCTTCCCACCACAACCGGACTCCCCTCAGACGCCCAACTGTCCCCCCCCGGAGACCCCCCATACACGCAGCACCCAAAGGGCTCCGCAGACAAAAGCTATGGAGTCGGACGACTCTCGGCCCCCCTGGTTGGCGGATGTTATGGCGGCCATTGCCACTTGCCAATCCACGCTAACAACAAAGATTGAAGCAGTCCAGCTGGATATGGGTCTAATTCGCCAAGATATTGATAAAATCAGGTCGCGAGTCACTGAGACGGAGCAAAGACTGAGTACCTCTGAAGACATCATTGAGGAACATGCAGCATCACTCCGTACGCTTCAAACCAAAGTAAAGGCCCTTGAGTACAGAGCTGAGGATGCGGAGAACAGAAACCGGCGCAATAATCTTCGCATTGTTGGATTACCGGAGGGGGCGGAGGGAAACAACCCTACCTCCTTTATAGAGGATCTGCTCCGTGATCTCTTACCCGAGGCCCGCTGGTCGCCTTACTTCACGGTGGAGAGGGCCCACCGCATCCCGCCTAAGCCTGGCCCTCCTGGGTCCCCCCCCGCACCTTCATCCTCCGTCTCCTCAATTTTAGAGACAGAGACGAAGTCCTCCGCGCCTCTAGAAATGTAGGGGACCTCAAATTCCAGAACACGAAGTTGATGATATTCCCCGACTACTCTGTAGAGACCCAGAAACTCAGGAAATCCTTTGACCAAGTTAAAGCGGCTCTGCGTTCACGCAGCATTCGCTACAGTGTACTCTTCCCTGCTCGCCTAAGAGTCCAGGACGGCGAGACAACTCGCTTCTTCACCACTCCGAGAGAGGCTTCTGCCTGGCTGGATTCGCTACCACAGATTCGATGATGTCTACCTGGTATGTACTGTGTAACCCCTTTTGTTGTTTACTTACCATAGCCTGGGCCCAGGTCTGCGTTAACACACGAACTTCCACATGGATGACTTACTATGTTGCACAAGTTATGCCCAGTTCTATCCATGGTGTCTGCAGACTTATGGCAGGATAATCCCTATCAGGAAAATTTCTAAGATAGCACCCCTGCCAAAGAACTTGGTCAGGAGACCGTTGAACTACAAAGTTTCTTCTAAATAAGCTTGTTTCCTTGAGAAATGCTGGACTTCTGGTTTGGTATCTTCATCAAAAAGATGGATCGAATTCACTGTGGGGTCGCATTATGGGCTACTTCCCATTGTTATATTTACTAAGTCCTCGCAGCCTGTTGTATCACAAGTGGAGATCTCACGTACATAAGCCGCTTGAACTACTACTTCCCTCCCCCGTGTGAAGTCTCGGGGGGGTAAGTTCGCCTCTTCCACGGACCCCCTGTTGCAGCCGGCGAGCTGAATAAGTTGGGGATTGAAACCCGCCCCAGTTCTGGGGGGTCGGGTGGGGTGGGGTATGTTTCCCTAATGGGGCTAGTTCCATCTACTCTAGATTTTGGCATCCTTTACCTGTTGTTAGTTTGGTTTTGTTTTTGTTTGATATTTGTACTAAAAATATTGACTCATCAGCATTGCACTATTTACAGATGTGTCCGCTTCAGGTGACGGGGTCCGGTCCGGGAGCCGTGCATTCTACTGATCCTAACACTTTTCATATTCCTGGTGGCCATGTCCTCCCTTAACATCATCTCTTGGAACGCCGGGGGACTGAACTCCCCGGTCAAGCGTTCCCTGGTGTTCCAATTCATTAAAACTTATAACCCACATATATGTGTGTTCCAAGAGACACACCTAACAGGACGCAGGGTCTTGGCCCTAAAAAAACCATAAGTGGGACACCACTACCACTCCACGCACTCCTCATTCTTTAGAGGTGTCACTATACTGGTATTGAAATCACTTCCATTTCGGCTCTTGGATTTGACCCTGGACCCCGATGGTCGGTACGTAATAATTCATGCTAAAATATATTCTCTAACATGGACCATTGTGGGCTTATATCTGCCTCCCCCAGCCTCCCTGCTGGTGCTCAATCAGATCACCGGCAGGATAGCCGAATTTGCATCAGACAACAATGTTATATTGGGTGATTTTAATCTGGTCCCTGACCCAGATCTTGACAGGTTGACTCCTGCGGGACATCATTGCTCTGGGTTGGCTGAGTGGGCGGACACTTATGGCCTGACTGATGTCTGGAGGTGGCGACACCCCCAGACCAGGGCATACACATGCCACTCGGCCTCCCATAGAACGTTCTCCCGCATAGACTTAGTCTTCGCGGGAAGTCAGGTCCTCCCAAGGGTCTTAGACATACAAATACTGCCTAGGGGAATTTCCGACCACGCACCCTTGTTGTTGTCACTGGACCTTTCCCTTGGCTCAGTAGAAAGGATATGGAGACTCTCCAGATTTTGGATTTCAGACACTGCAGTGGACTCCCAATTTAGAACGGAAATGCTTGATTTTTGGGCTATAAACGAGGGCTCGGCTGACCCCGTAGTTGTGTGGGATGCCTTTAAAGCCACGACGAGGGGATGTTACCAGACCATTATTGACAGAGTCCGACGAGAGTGCAGGGCAGACTTAATTAAGGCTGAGGGGGAGGCGAATAGTGCGGAGGCTCTTTTTGTTCGTACCCGGGATCCTGCGCACTATTCACATCTACAACACATGACGAAGGAGGTGGTTCGTCTCCGTACTTCTCTTACCCAGAAGAAAATGTTGGCTCAATCCCAACGGATTTTTGAGCAGGGGGAGCGGTCGGGTCGCTTGTTAGCCTGGCTCTCCAGGGAACGGGCGGGCGGGATGAGCATCTCACATATTAGGGACTCCTCGGGACAGTTAATCCATACCCCGGAGGGGATTAACCGCTGTTTTGCGGAGTACTACGAATCCCTCTATGGGACCAGGGTGGACTATAGAGGGGAGGATCTGCTGGCGTACCTAGACGACATAGATATCCCAACCCTTACTGTAACATATCGTGACAAACTTGATGCTCCAATTACGTCCTTAGAGATAATACAGGCTCTTAAATCAATGCAGACAGGGAAAACTCCGGGACCCGATGGCGTCCCTGTAGAGTTTTATAAACAATATGCTACGGAACTAGTGGATAAACTTCAGGGCCTCTTCTCTGCGTCGACGCGTCTCGGAAAACTCCCGGACACCATGAGCGAAGCGATCATAGTGGTGATCCCCAAGCCGGGGAAGGACCCCACATTGTGCTCCTCGTACCGCCCTATATCCCTTCTGAATGTGGATGCAAAGGTACTGGCAAAAGTTCTGGCCAACAGGCTTAACCTGGTAATTACTGCTCTCATCCACAGGGATCAAACAGGCTTCATGCCCGGGAGAGGAACTGACATTGATATCAGACGCCTCCACACCCACATAGACAGGGCGGACGAGGCGGCCAATGGAACGGTGGCCTCGCTCGACGCGGAGAAGGCTTTTGACTCCGTCGAGTGGGGCTACCTATGGGAAGTGCTCTCGAGATTCGGGTTCGGCCCGGGTTTCACGAAATGGCTCCGCATGTTATATCATTGTCCTTCAGCTAGAATACGTACTAACAGAAGCCTCTCGGGAAAATTCCAACTGTTTCGAGGCACACGACAGGGGTGTCCCCTCTCCCCGGGTCTATTTGCTTTGGCGATGGAGCCCCTGGCTATATTGTTGAGGGCCAACCCTGGGGTAAGGGGAATCCAGGTGGGTCCCATTGAGGAGAAGTTATCACTATACGCGGATGACGCTCTGCTTTATTTAGCGGATGCGTCGTCCTCTTTGCAGACTGCACTCTAACTGATTAACCGATTTGGCGGGTACTCGGGGATTCGCATTAATTGGGACAAGTCGGTTCTTTTCCCTCTCCATTCCTCGACCCCTAGAATACCTCACCCACAGCTAAAATGGGTAGATGACTTCAAATACCTGGGGATAAAAATAAGTGGTAAAGTCCAAGATTACATCGATAACAATTTGCGTCCACTCATGGCACAGCTTACGGCCAGGTGTGCGGCTTGGCGTTCCCTTCCATTGACCCCTGTTGGCAGAGTCAATTTATTAAAAATGATATACCTCCCAAAATATCTATACTTCTTCCGCAACACACCCATACCCATCCCTAGGATTTTTTTTCGACGGCTGGAGAGTCTGCTGATACAATTTGTCTGGGCTGGAAGGCCACCCAGGGTGGCCAAGCAGATCTTATATCTCCCACTTTCGGGGGGAGGACTGGCGTTACCAAATTTTCAAATCTACTACTGGGCAGCTGTCTTGGTCACGATTCGGTGGTGGTTCTCCCAGCCCACGCAGAATCCAGCGGTCACTTTGGAGGCAGCCATTCTGGGTTCCTTTGCTGCCCTGAGCAATCTCCCGTTTCGCGGTCTTAGGGCCAGTTTGTCCATGACAACTCTGATGCGAACCACTGTGAAGGTATGGCAGGAGGCTAGGAAAATCTATAGGAAGCCCAACTGCATTTCACCCCACATGCCCCTTTGGGGTAACCCTCTGCTCTCCCACTTTTACACTATTCCGGACCCCTCTCTCTGGGCAAAAAAGGGAATCCTCACATTAAAACATATAGTTAAAGATGGCAGGCTCATGACTTTCCAAGCACTGAGGCAATCCTTTGCTATCCCAACCTCCTTCCAATTCAGATACTGGCAGCTGAAGCACGCCTTTGAGGCTCAGTTCCCTGACCCCCTCACTCTGGAACCAGACTCCATTGAAAGGCTCCTGACCTCCAGCGTGATGGGGAAGCCTCTCTCAACACTATATCTATACCTTACGGTGGAGTATGATGCGAAATTAACTGGAACATGGGAGAAGTGGAGGGTTGACATCCCCTCTTTAGATGAGGAAGAGTGGAAGGAGTGTTTAATCTCCTACATTCCTTCCATGATCGCTGCAAGGGATAGGTTCATACAATTCAAGTTCCTACACAGAGCGTATTTCACCCCTCAGAGATTGGCGCGCATATACCACCAAAGAGATCCCAACTGTCAGAGATGCAGACAGGAGGCGGGTACTTTCTGGCACATGGTCTGGTCCTGTCCCAAACTAAGACTCTTTTGGTCAGCAGTGGCCCCCACACTGGGGAATGTCATAGGCTCAGTTTTACCGGTTGATCCCCAAATACTATTGCTCAGTCATCTGGAGGATGTCGAGGGTGATAGATATGATAAATTGTGTCTAACCTTCACGTTGTACTATGCTAGACGGGAGATTCTACTGCGATTGAAAATGGTGGAGCCTCCTACCCTGGCCTCGTGGATAAGGTCGGTGAACAAGGTACTCCCCCTGTATAGACTGACGTACGAAAGTAGGCAATGCCCGGGGAAGTTTGACAAAATTTGGTCGTCCTGGGTAGACGCTTCAGGGGACCCTGATCCCCCTACCCCATAAGTAAGACGTGGGAAATAGTAGAGGATGTCCTGCACCTCAAGTCTATTCCTCTTATGCCCGATTCCCTTCTTCCCCTTCCTTTTCTTTCCTTTCCCTCTCCCCTCTCCCTGCCTTCCTTCCTCTTCCCCCCAAAGCCGCCCCCCCCCCGCCACCCCTAATAGGCTTGATTGAAAACTGGGTTATTTACTTTATATTGTCTAAGAACTTTAAGATGATACGAGCCATGAGAAGTATGGTTAACCACTTGACGACCGCCTCACGCCGATGTACGTCGGCAAAGTGGCACGGACAGGCAAAATCACGTACAGGGTACGTGATTTGCCTTCCGCGGGTGGGGTGGGGACCCCCCCGGTGCCCGAGGCGGTCGTCGTTTGTCCAGCGGCGATCGGTGATGAGGGGGAGACCATCCGTTCGTGGCCCCCCCCTCGCGATCGCCGCCGGCCAATGATAACACTCCTTTGCTGCTGTATGCTAAACAGCAGCAAAGGAAGTGATGTCATCTCCCCTCGGGTCGGTATTTTCCGTTCCGGCCCGAGGAGAGACGACAAGTATGTGAGTGCACAAACACTACACACACAGTAGAACATGCCAGGCACACAAATCACCCCGATCCCCCCCCCGATCGCCCCCCGATCCCCCCCCAATCACCCCCCCCCCCCCCTGTCACAAACTGACACCAGCAGTTTTTTTTTTTTTTTTTTTCTGATTACTGCATAGTGTCAGTTTGTGACAGTTACTGTGTTGGGACAGTGTATATTACCCCCCTTTAGGTCTAGGGTACCCCCCTAACCCCCCCTAATAAAGTTTTAACCCCTTGATCACCCCCTGTCACCAGTGTCGCTAAGCGATCATTTTTCTGATCGCTGTATTAGTGTCGCTGGTGACGCTAGTTAGTGAGGTAAATATTTAGGTTCGCCGTCAGCGTTTTATAGCGTCAGGGACCCCCATATACTACCTAATAAATGTTTTAACCCCTTGATTGCCCCCTAGTTAACCCTTTCACCACTGATCACCGTATAACCGTTACGGTTGACGCTGGTTAGTTCGTTTATTTTTTATAGTGTCAGGGCACCCGCCGTTTATTACCGAATAAAGGTTTAGCCCCCCGATCGCCCGGCGGTGATATGCGTCGCCCCAGGCAGCGTCAAATTAGCGCCAGTACCGCTAACACCCACGCACGCAGCATGCGCCTCCCTTAGTGGTATAGTATCTGAACGGATCAATATCTGATCCGATCAAATCTATACTAGCGTCCCCAGCAGTTTAGGGTTCCCAAAAACGCAGTGTTAGCGGGATCAGCCCAGATACCTGCTAGCACCTGCGTTTTGTGCCTCCGCCCAGCCCACCCAAGTGCAGTATCGATCGATCACTGTCACTTACAAGGCACTAAACGCATAACTGCAGCGTTCGCAGAGTCAGGCCTGATCCCTGCGATCGCTAACAGTTTTTTTGGTAGCATTTTGGTGAACTGGCAAGCACCAGCCCCAGGCAGCGTCAGGTTAGCGCCAGTACCGCTAACACCCACGCACGCACCGTACACCTCCCTTAGTGGTATAGTATCTGAACGGATCAATATCTGATCCGATCAGATCTATACTAGCGTCCCCAGCAGTTTAGGGTTCCCAAAAACGCAGTGTTAGCGGAATCAGCCCAGATACCTGCTAGCACCTGCGTTTTGCCCCTCCGCCCGGCCCAGCCCAGCCCACCCAAGTGCAGTATCGATCGATCACTGACACTTACAAAACACTAAACGCATAACTGCAGCGTTCGCAGAGTCAGGCCTGATCCCTGCGATCGCTAACAGTTTTTTTTGTAGCGTTTTGGTGAACTGGCAAGCACCAGCCCCAGGCAGCGTCAGATTAGCGCCAGTACCACTAACACCCACGCACGCACTGTACACCTCCCTTAGTGGTATAGTATCTGATCGCATCAATATCTGATCCGATCAGATCTATACTAGCGTCACCAGCAGTTTAGGGTTCCCAAAAACGCAGTGTTAGCGGGATCAGCCCAGATACCTGCTAGCACCTGCGTTTTGCCCCTCCGCCTGACCCAGCCCAGCCCACCCAAGTGCAGTATCGATCGATCACTGTCACTTACAAAACACTAAACGCATAACTGCAGCGTTCGCAGAGTCAGGCCTGATCCCTGCGATCGCTAACAGTTTTTTGGTAGTGTTTTGGTGAACTGGCAAGCGCCAGCGGCCTAGTACACCCCGGTCGTAGTCAAACCAGCACTGCAGTAACACGTGGTGACGTGGCGAGTCCCATAAGTGCAGTTCAAGCTGGTGAGGTGGCAAGCACAAGTAGTGTCCCGCTGCCACCAAAAAGACAAACACAGGCCCGTCGTGCCCATAGTGCCCTTCCTGCTGCATTCGCCAATCCTAATTGGGAACCCACCGCTTCTGCAGCGCCCGTACTTCCCCCATTCACATCCCCAACCAAATGCAGTCGGCTGCATGAGAGGCATTTTTATGTCCTCCCGAGTACCCCTACCCAACGAACCCCCCAAAAAAGATGTCGTGTCTGCAGCAAGCGAGGATATAGGCGTGACACCCGCTATTATTGTCCCTCCTGTCCTGATAATCCTGGTCTTTGCATTGGTGAATGTTTTGAACGCTACCATTCACTAGTTGAGTATTAGCGTAGGGTACAGCATTGCACAGACTAGGCGCCATTTCACAGGGTCTCCCAAGATGCCATCGCATTTTGAGAGACCCGAACCTGGAACCGGTTACCGTTATAAAAGTTAGTTACAAAAAAAGTGTAAAAAAAAAAAAAAATATGAAATAAAAAAAAATAGTTGTTGTTTTATTGTTCTCTCTCTCTCTATTCTCTCTCTCTATTGTTCTGCTCTTTTTTACTGTATTCTATTCTGCAATGTTTTATTGTTATTGTTATTATGTTTTATCATGTTTGTTTTTCAGGTGTGTAATTATTTACACTTTACTGTGCTTTATTGTTAACCATTGTTAACCATTTTTTTGTCTTCAGGTACGCCATTCACGACTTTGAGTGGTTATACCAGAATGATGCCTGCAGGTTTAGGTATCATCTTGGTATCATTCTTTTCAGCCAGCGGTCGGCTTTCATGTAAAAGCAATCCTAGTGGCTAATTAGCCTCTAGACTGCTTTTACAAGCCGTGGGAGGGAATGCCCCCCCCCCCCCACCGTCTTCCGTGTTTTTCTCTGGCTCTCCTGTCTCAACAGGGAACCTGAGAATGCAGCCGGTGATTCAGCCAGCTGACCATAGAGCTGATCAGAGACCAGAGTGGCTCCAAACATCTCTATGGCCTAAGAAACCGGAAGCTACGAGTATTTCATGACTTAGATTTCGCCGGATGTAAATAGCGCCATTAGGAAATTGGGGAAGCATTTTATCACACCGATCTTGGTGTGGTCATTTGCTTTGAGGGCAGAGGAGAGATCTAGGGTCTAATAGACCACAATTTTTTCAAAAAAGAGTACCTGTCACTACCTATTGCTATCATAGGGGATATTTACATTCCCCGAGATAACAATAAAAATGATTAAAAAAAAAAATATGAAAGGAACAGTTTAAAAGTAAGATTAAAAAAGCAAAAAAATAATAAAGAAAAAAAAAACAAAAAAAAAAACACCCCTGTCGCCCCCTGCTCTCGCGCTAAGGCGAACGCAAGCGGCGGTCTGTCGTCAAACGTAAACAGCAATTGCACCATGCATGTGAGGTATCACCGCGAAGGCCAGATCGAGTGCAGTAATTTTTCCAGTAGACCTCCTCTGTAAATCTAAAGTGGTAACCTGTAAAGGCTTTTGAAGGCTTTTAAACATGTATTTATTTTGTTGCCACTGCACGTTTGTGCGCAATTTTAAAGCATGTCATGTTTGGTATCCATGTACTCGGCCTGAGATCATCTTTTTTATTTCATCAAACATTTGGGCAATATAGCGTGTTTTAGTGCATTAAAATGAAAAAAAGTGTGTTTTTTCCCCAAAAAATGTGTTTGAAAAATCGCTGCGCAATTACTGTGTGAAAAAAAAAAATGAAACACCCACCATTTTAATCTGTAGGGCATTTGCTTTAAAAAAATATATAATGTTTGGGGGTTCAAAGTAATTTTTTTGCAAAAAAAAAAAACTTTTTCATGTAAACAATAAGTGTCAGAAAGGGCTTTGTCTTCAAGTGGTTAGAAGAGTGGGTGATGTGTGACATAAGCTTCTAAATGTTGTGCATAAAATGCCAGGACAGTTCAAAACCCCCCCAAATGACCCCATTTTGGAAAGTAGACACCCCAAGCTATTTGCTGAGAGGCATGTCGAGTCCATGGAATATTTTATATTGCGACACAAGTTGCGGGAAAGAGACAAATTTTTTTTTTTTTTTTTTTTTTTGCACAAAGTTGTCACTAAATGATATATTGCTCAAACATGCCATGGAAATATATGAAATTACACCCCAAAATACATTCTGCTGCTTCTCCTGAGTACGGGGATACCACATGTGTGAGACTTTTTGGGAGCCTAGCCGCGTACGGGACCCCGAAAACCAAGCACCGCCTTCAGGCTTTCTAAGGGCGTGAATTTTTGATTTCACTCTTCACTGCCTATCACAGTTTCGGAGGCCATGGAATGCCCAGGTGGCACAAAACCCCCCCAAATGACCCCATTTTGGAAAGTAGACACCCCAAGCTATTTGCTGAGAGGTATAGTGAGTATTTTGCAGACCTCACTTTTTGTCACAAAGTTTTGAAAATTGAAAAAAGAAAAAAAAAAATGTTTTTTCTTGTCTTTCTTCATTTTCAAAAACAAATGAGAGCTGCAAAATACTCACCATGCCTTTCAGCAAATAGCTTGGGGTGTCTACTTTCCAAAATGGGGTCATTTGGGGGGGTTTTGTGCCACCTGGGCATTCCATGGCCTCCGAAACTGTGATAGGCAGTAAAGAGTGAAATCAAAAATTTTCACCCTTAGAAATCCTGAAGGCAGTGATTGGTTTTTGGGGTCCAGTACGCGGCTAGGCTCCCAAAAAGTCCCACACATGTGGTATCCCCATACTCAGGAGAAGCAGCTAAATGTATTTTGGGGTGCAATTCCACATATGCCCATGGCCTGTGTGAGCAATATATCATTTAGTGACAACTTTATGAAAAAAAAAAAAAAAAAAAAAAAAAAGTGTCACTTTCCCGCAACTTGTGTCAAAATATAAAATATTCCATGGACTCAATATGCCTCTTAGCAAATAGCTTGGGGTGTCTACTTTCCAAAATGGGGTCATTTTGGGGGGTTTTGTGCCACCTGGGCATTCCACGGCCTCCGAAACTGTGATAGGCAGTGAAGAGTGAAAGCAAAAATTTACACCCTTAGAAATCCTGAAGGCGGTGATTGGTTTTCGGGGCCCCGTACGCGGCTAGGCTCCCAAAAAGTCCCACACATGTGGTATCCCCATACTCAGGAGAAGCAGCTAAATGTATTTTGGGGTGCAATTCCACATAGGCCCATGGCCTGTGTGAGCAATATATCATTTAGTGACGACTTTTTGTAAATATTTTTTTTTTTTTTGTCATTTTTCAATCACTTGGGACAAAAAAAATAAATATTCAATGGGTTCAACATGCCTCTCAGCAATTTCCTTGGGGTGTCTACTTTCCAAAATGGGGTCATTTGGGGGGGGTTTGTACTGCCCTGCCATTTTAGCACCTCAAGAAATGACATAGGCAGTCATAAACTAAAAGCTGTGTAAATTCCAGAAAATGTACCCTAGTTTGTAGACGCTATAACTTTTGCGCAAACCAATAAATATACGCTTATTGACATTTTTTTTACCAAAGACATGTGGCCGAATACATTTTGGCCTAAATGTATGACTAAAATTTAGTTTATTGGATTTTTTTTATAACAAAAAGTAGAAAATATCATTTTTTTTCAAAATTTTCGGTCTTTTTCCGTTTATAGCGCAAAAAATAAAAACCGCAGAGGTGATCAAATACCATCAAAAGAAAGCTCTATTTGTGGGAAGAAAAGGACGCAAATTTCGTTTGGGTACAGCATTGCATGACCGCGCAATTAGCAGTTAAAGCGACGCAGTGCCAAATTGGAAAAAGACCTCTGGTCCTTAGGCAGCATAATGGTCCGGGGCTCAAGTGGTTAAGTGAAATTCTGTTGTGTGCACATCTGGAACACCTGATAAACAGTAGTTATTGTTCTGAGTAAATCTCACTGTTGTTATTCTTACCACAATGACTGTACTAATTTCTTGTACTGTAATGCTGATTTGTTTAATAAAAATTTTCTGTTAAAAAAAAGAATGGTGGTCATGTCTGTGTTACTTGGGAAGATACAGGAAACAGGGTCGTACTAAGATGCATTATACCAAAAGGCTGAAAGTGACATGGATTATGCACATCGTACAGCGAAATGACCATGTCAGTACCCCCGTAGTATAATTTGCCCCCCATAGCAGTGTCCTGTGCTTCTCCAAAGCAGTGTCCTCTGCCCCCCTTCACATCCCTCCCCACTGTAGGGGCCTCTTCCCCTTCACATTACTACCCGCCATACAGTCCTCTGCCCCCCATAGCAGTGTCCTGTGCCCCCTCCAACGCAATGCCCTCTGCCCCCTTCACATTACCCCCCTGTAGTGTTCCCTGCCCCCCCACCTAGTAGTGTCCTGTGCCCCCCAAGCAGTGTCCTCTGTCCCTTCACATCCTCTCCACTGTAGTGTCCTCTGCTCCCCTGCACCCCCTTATAGCAGTGTTCAGTGCCCCCTCAAAAGCAGTGTCCTCTGCCCCCCTTTACATCACTCCCCCCTACACTGTAGTGTTCTCTGCCACCCCCAACCAGTAGTGTCCTGTCCCCCCAAGCAGTGTCCCCTGCCCATCTTCACATCCTCCCCACTGTAGTGTCCTCTGCCCCCCTGCACCACCTTATAGCAGTGACCTGTGCCCCCCCCCCCAAAGCAGTGTCCTCTGTCCCCCTTCATATCTCCCCCCACACTGTATTCTCCTCTGCCCCCCCCCCCCCAAGCAGTGTCCTTTGTCCCTTTCACCCCCCCCCCCCCCCACAAACACACACCAGTGTGTAGGTAGCACTCTCCTACCTTACACAGGTGTACTGCAGAGCTGAGAGCGGGAGACAGCACAGTACTGGATGGAGGGCAGAAGCTGGAGCTGAAAGAGTTAACTTTTCATATTAACAAGCAAAGTCCTCTGTGTTCATGATCTACCTGTCGGATGCCTGTGGTCAACAGGTAGATTGCGATTGACCCCCACTATACCATGTGTTGTGTACTACATAGTCTGGAACAAAGTGTTTATTTTCTCAACAGTTGTTTGTTGGTGTGTAGTTTGCAAATAATGTTTTATGAGCTGATATATCCTCCTCCCTCTACCACAGAGAGTAGGGAAACAAGCAGCCGTGGCTGTGCCCTAGGTGGAGGTGTGCCCTAGTTTGCCTAGTAGAAGCGCCGGCCCTGCCTATATGCAGCACATAATTACATCCCTATGTGTATAGGCACATTGAAAACAAGGGACTGCATTTACATCAGAAAAAAACAACACCTGTATGCCTAAAAATGCAGCATTTTTAGGCAGAAGTGTGCAAGAGGCCATATTCTGTGTCTACATTCTGTGTCTACATTCACAGAACAATCTCCCTCTGGTGCAGTGTTAGTCTGTACAAAAAATTGAGATAAAACATTGTAAAAAACAACACTTAGGCTGGGTTCACACTAATGCCGTGGGGAAACCACAGCGATTCCGCATCAGAATCGCAGGCAGTTCACACTGCGAACCACTGCGGGTGTCAATATAAAGTTAATGAACCCCCAAATCGGTTTGCAGAATGCAGTGTGTACTGTGCAATCAGATGGAATCAGATCGCATGGGTCTTAACACCATGCAATCCGATTCCAGTGCAGCCAAAAAAAAAGGGTCCTGCACGTTTTTGGTGCGAATCCAGTGAGAATTCAGCCATTCATAATGTATGGCAGAATTCGCACCACGCTGAATATGCATGTCATTTGTACAGGAATCTGGTGCCATTCCTATAGTAATAACATGCGATACACCACATCAGTGTGAACCCAGCCTAAATTAAAGTGCTAAATATCACACATATAAATAATTACCACATTTATTAAATAAAGCTTTTTTTTTTAATTGACTATTTTTGAGATTAATACTGCATATGTAATTTTGAGGTAAAATTTAATGCAATATTTATCTCTTAGTGAACTGATTCCCCAGTCAATTAAATTGATCAGACTGTAATGATAATCCTGTAAAAAAACAATGCATGCACGGCCAACATAATTGTCTAGTTATTCACCATATAAAATATATAAACATAGTAGTGACAGCTTGTTGCACCCAGTATTGTCGTGGTCCCATTGTAATGGTTTAGCTGGGATTTTAGTCCCATTTGTGTGCCTGTAAATGCTTTACACAACACCGAAGTCCATTACACTACATTATGGAATTTCAGATTTGCACTTGAATGGGTGCTGAGCCCATTGAAGTGTAAATCTACAACCTTCATAAAGCAATTTGGGTCTTCATGGCTTTTGCCTTTGCTGTCTCTGATCATGGCTTTCAAATAGCTATAGATCCTGCAGTAATCCTTTAGTGCATGCAATGTAACTGATAAAGCCTTGGACCGATAATTTTAATTATTCTAAAATTTGGTGCATGTCTGATTTAGTTGTTTTCTCACTTTATGAATATAGATGTTATTTTTAAGAATATGAGAATGTGAGAAATCATTTAAATCACACAACATAACATAATTGTTATATAGTAAATTCCATGTCCATTAAAGACTTGGATATTTTTATAGAAAGTAAAATAAAAAAAAAGTCCCTTATGAATGCAACCCAATAGCTTGGATTCAGCATATTTTTCACAGTTTAGTGGGATACTTGTGGTTCTTCGTGTTGGGCCAAGTCAAGACCTAACGCCAGTGGTTGGTTTTATCCTGGCGCCATTCATCACACCCAGGGCTCATATCCTATCAGAGCTTTCTTCTGGTCACAGTGAGGTCATGGCTGTGGGAAGGTTCTGTAAACTAATCTTTTAGCGACTCACTGTTCAGTAATCAGAGTTAATGCCTTAGGGTCTCAGGGTATGTAGATTCCAAAGCTAGAAGAGATCCCACTACCATCCTATCTTTTTCATTCAGTCTCAAATAGCTTTATAAACTACACAGGGCAGGACATTTTTCAGAATTAAATTTTTTTCTGGATTTGCTTGTTTTTTTAATGTTAATTGTAATTAAAAAATGACAACTATTAAAGAAAAGAAATACAATTTATAAAATTTAAATGTATAGAGAGCTTGTATACTGTATGTTCCATACCGAAAAAAAACTTTTTTTGGAGATAGTAAACTTTTAGGTCATTTTTTTGTTCCAGTAATAATATAGTCCAGTCACCTCTGATTTTCCTGTTACAGTACCAAAAGCTACACCCACTTACCCTAAACACCAATGAAAGACTCACACATGACTATAAGAAATAGTTCAAATTACATGGGTTTAATTGTTTTCTAATGCAATAGATAATTAACAAACTTAGACCTGTTTATTTATATTAAAATTCACTTTATATAAACTGTAATGCCTGATAATTTTTGCAACGGGAAAACAGCATGCCTAATTTTGTGAGGGAAGAAAAAAGTCCGGACAGCCGCACACCAGGAGAATATAGCCCTCACAACATGGATTAGCATTAGCCAGCACCTGGGGCTTTTCAACTCTGGAGAGCAACATTCAGTTTATGCCTGGTTTGGATACAACCTGGTGCGGAGAAAACGCTTGTGCAGCATGCCTAATTTTGTTTTGAAGCTCTGTACAATGGTCATTTTTATTGACTTCACTAAATGTCTTTCATTTTGTTTCTGTAAAAACAATACAAACTATTGAAATTAAAGAATACGTTTAACCACTTCAGCCCCGGAAGGTTTCACCCCCTTAATGACAGAGCATTTTTTGCAATTCAGCACTGCGTCGCTTTAACTGACAATTGCACGGTTGTGCAACGTTGTACCCAAACAAAATTGACGCCCTTTTTTTTCCTACAAACAGAGCTTTCTTTTGGTGGTATTTGATCACCTCTGCGGTTTTTATTTTTTTGAGCTATAAACAAAAAAAGAGCGACAATTTTGATAAAACAATATTTTTTACTGTTTGCTATAATATCCCACATTTATTTTTTTTAAAACAAATTTCTTCATCAGTTTAGGCCGATATGTATTCTTCTACATATTTTTGATAAAAAAAATGGCAATAAGCGTATATTGATTGGTTTGCACAAAAATGATAGCGTCTACAAAATAGGGAATAGATTTTCTGGCATTTTTATTAATTTTTTTTCTTACTTGTAATGGCAGTGATCTGAGATTTTTATTGGGACTGCGACATTGTGGCGGACAGATCGAACACTTTTGACACTTTTTTTTGGGATCATTGACATTTATACAGCGATCAGAGCTAAAAATAGCCACTGATTACTGTGTAAATATCACTGGCCAGGAAGGGGTTAACACTAGGGGGCGATCAAGGTCTTAACTGTGTTTCTTATCTGTGTTACTAACTGTGGGGGGGATGGACTTACTGGGACATGACAGAGATCATGGTTCCCAACCACTGTGAACAGTAGATCCTTGTCATGTCACCTGTCAGAACGAGGAAATGCCTTGTTTCCCCGTTCTGCTTGTATACAAGGCAATCGCGGGCCGACGGAGGACATCGAGTCCTCCCGACCCGTGAGCACGCTCCCTCAGCGTGCAGCAGGAACGCGTGCGCCACCTGCAACTGAGCCTCCACGAGCCGCCGTACACCTACGGCAATTAACGCAGGAGAGCCATTGTGCCACCGTCAAACGACGGCGGCCGGTCTTAAAGCGGTTAAAGAGACCCTGTCATAAACTTTAAAAAAATTGCAGGTAAAAGCACAGGAAATTCAATTATTTTAAATGATTACTTGCAACATTTTTCCTTTCCATAATTTGTTTTATTGACTTGCAATGTACCTTTGAACTTGCTAGAAAACCTTGTAATAATCCGTTTCCCTGTTTTGTGCTGGCCCAGGTCCTTTGCTCCTCCTTTTCACCTTCCTACATAATTCCTCCTTTGCACTTTAAACTATTCAGATTGCCATTCTGAACACTGTCATTTTTTTTAAATAAGTGGCATTGGCAGCCAAGTAAACCGGAAGTGACATTGTGACGTCACTTCCAGAATTTTACTATGGAGACCCGATTGAAGCCGAATCTGGCTTTGTTCGGGTCACAGCCTAACTGGCGGACGTGCCAGATTATGGCTCGGGTCTCCAGGTGGGACAGGAGGCCCGGGAAGAGAGGCGGACAGTGACGGGAGGGGGGATGTCCCCTCCTGCTGCCTGAGATAACGGGCGAGTGTGTGCTGAGCCGGATTGGCCATTATCACCAAATAGCCGACCGACCACTCGGTAAAACGGTACCAGGGTGTAACCTGCAGCTGCAGGCTATACCCCGATACATCCACTTCCTCAAACCTATGCACCAATACGGCGATTTACGTGAAGTGGTTAATGAGTGAAATAAGTATTTGACCCCTTCGCAAAACATGACTTAGTGCTTGGTGGCAAAACCCTTGTTGGCAATCACAGAGGTCAGACGTTTCTTGTAGTTAGCCACCAGGTTTGCACACATCTCAGGAGGGATTTTGTCCCACTCCTCTTTGCAGATCCTCTCCAAGTCAATAAGGTTTTGAGGCTGATATTTGGTAACTCGAACCTTCAGCTCCCTCCACATATTTTCTATGGGATAAGGGTCTGAAGACTGGCTAGGCCACTCCAGGACCTTAATGTGCTTCTTCTTGAGCCACTCCTTTGTTGCCTTGGCCGTGTGTTTTGGGTCATTGTCATGCTGGAATACCCATCCACGACCCATTTTCAATGCCCTGGCTGAGGGAAGGAGGTTCTCACCCAAGATCTGACGGTACAGGTACATGGCCCCGTCCATCGTCCCTATGATGCTGTGAAGTTGTCCTGTCCCCTTAGCAAAAAAACACTCCCAAAGCATAATGTTTCCACCTCCATGTTTGGTGGTGGGGATGGTGTTTTTGGGGTAATAGGCAGCATTCCTCCTCCTCCAAACACAGCGAGTTGAACTGATGCCAAAGAGCTAGATTTTGGTCTCATCTGACCACAACACTTTCACCCAGTTCTTCTCTGAATCGTTCAGATGTTCATTAGCAAACTTCAGAGGGGCCTGTAGATGTGCTTTCTTGAGCAGGTGCCTTGCGGGCACTGCAGGATTTCAGTCCATCACAGGGTAGTGTGTTACCAATTGTGTTCTTGGTGACTATGGTCCCAGTTGCCTTGAGATCATTGATGCGTTTCTCCCGTGCAGTTCTGGGCTGATTCATCACCGTTCTCATGATCATTGAAACTCCACAAGGTGAGATCTTGCATGGAGCCCCAGACTGAGGGAGATTGACAGTTATTTTGTGTCTTGTAGCCCATTCCAGCCTTGTGCAGATCTACAATCTTGTCCCTGACATCCTTGGACAGCTCTTTGGTCTTGGCCATGGTGGAGAGATTGGAATCTGATTGATTGCTTCTGTGGACAGGTGCCTTTTATACAGGAAGTGCTCCTAATCTCTACTCATTACCTGTATAGAAGACACCTTGGAGCGTTGATAGGGGTTCAAATACTTATTTCACTCATTAAAATGCAAATCAATTTATAACTTTTTTGAAATGTGTTTTTCTGGATATTTTTGTTGTTATTCTGCCTCTCACTGTTAAAATAAACCTATCATTAAAATTATAAACTGATCAATCCTTTGTCAGTGGGCAAACATACAAAATCAGCAGGGGATCAAATACTATTTTCCCTCACTGTGCATAGTTTTGATACATTTAAATGATATTGTACAATCAGGTTGTAGTGTGTACGCCCAATCTTGGTCTCAATTTAGAATTTTTCAGGCCACCTTTCCTCCTGTTTTTTAAAGTGGTATAGTAAAGTTTTTCTTTGGACTTGTACCTACAGGTAAACCTATAATAAGGTTTACCTGTAGGTACATTGAATATCTCCTAAACATGCAGTGTTTAGGAGATATTCCCACTGGAACCCTATTGAGCATCTGTGGGGCAACCGGAGGGTGGAGGAGCACAAGGTCTCTAACATCCACCAGCTCTGTGATGTCGTCATGAAGGAGTGGAAGAGGACTCCAGTGGCAACCTGTGAAGCTCTGGTGAACTCCATGCCCAAGTGGGTTAAGGCACTGCTGGAAAATAATGGTAGCCACACTAAATATCGACACTTTGGGCCCAATTTGGACATTTTCACTTAGGGGTGTACTCACTATTGTTGCCAGCGGTTTAAACATTAATGGCTGTGTGTTGAGTTATTTTGAGGGGACAGCAAATTTACACTGTTATACAAGCTGTACACTCACTACTTTACATTGTAGCAAAGTGTCATTTCTTCAGTGTTGTCACATGAAAAGACACTAACCACCAATACCAAATTTTCACAAATGCTTTAGGACACCTCCTATGTTTATATGTCAATTCCTCTCGTCTTAAATTAAGATTAATGGTCTTAATCCATTGATCTATCGTTGGCGGGTAGTTTGGCATTCATGGTTCCCTCAATGAACTGTAGCTCTGAGCAGAGCTTGGAGGACCGCTCGGCGGCCTTTAAATTAACCCCCACCCCTGCTAACCGCAGATCTTTAGACAAGGCCTGTACAGACTTGGATCTATGTCTAACAGACGAAGCGGACCGTACCTTACGTTGGGCCCGCCAGAAATTGTATGCTAAGGCAAACAAACCCAATGCACAGTTGGCTAATAGACTGTGTACCTTTACCCCGAAATTTACTCCCATAACCTTGCGCACCCACCGTAACATCCTCACAGGAAACCCCCAGCGGATCTTGGAAGAATTCCGCCATCGACTTACCAAGCTCTACTCCCCCCCAAATCACTCTTCAACACAGGGCCTGAATGCTTTTTTAAAAGAGTTATCTTTGCCTTCCCTATCAGAATCCCATATCTCACTAATGGACCGAAATATACAGGTCTCTGAGGTTCTTCAGTGCATTAAGGAACTGAAAGTGGGCAAAAGACCAGGCCCAGATGGTTTCACTGCTTTGTATTATCGAAAATTTGCAGAGGTTCTGGCCCCACACCTAGCGGCTATGGATAACTCGGTCAAAGGAGATCACCCATTTACACCAGACTTACTGACTGCCAACATAGTGATGAATCCTAAGCCAGATAAGGACCATTCTTCCTGGGCAAATTTTCGGCCAATCTCTTTAATTAATATTGACATGAAGATATTGACGAAAATTCTGGCCAATCGCTTGAATTCCTTTCTACCGCGCCTGATAAAAAAGGATCAGGTGGGATTCGTCCCCCCGTAGACAGGCAGGAGATGCCATTAGACGACTCCTCCAAATCCAACATATAGCACATGAAAGGTCCCTGGTCCCTGGAGGCTAAAGTGCGTTATTATAGATATGAATTGCCTACTTTCCTATTAAGAGGGGAACCCGTCAGGGATGCCCGCTCTCTCCACTTCTATTTATACTAGAACTTGAACCCATGGTGGAGGCCATACGCTCTCACCCAGATATATCAGGGGTAGAAGTAGCAGGCACCACGCACAAACTGTCACTGTTTGCGGACGACATTTTATTAACCATTACTAAACCCAGAATCTCCCTCCCCAATTTATTCTCTCTCTTAGACTCCTTTGCCTCGTTCTCAGGCCTTTCAGTTAACCCGGCAAAATCTAAAGCAATGTCTATCAACCTTCGGGCCCCGGAATTCGAATCCCTACAATCGGCATTCTCATTTCAGTGGTTAACCTCACTACCCTATTTGGGTATTAAACTTACTCCGAAGTACTCGGGATTATACCAAGCCAATTTTCCTCCTCTTTTCCGAAAGCTGGAGGCTATGCTTGCCTCTTGGTCCACATTCCGATTTCTTGGTTCGGCAGAATAGCGACGGTGCACATGACATACCTCCCTAAATTGCTCTATTATTTTAGAGTTTTGCCAGTCCACGTGCCCCCCCCATATCATTCAAATACATCAATGTAAGATTATGCAGTTTATATGGGGCCCCAAGAGACCCAGGATCAAGAGACAAGTGCTTTACGCTCGCAATATCAATGGTGGCCTTTCAGTCTCTAATCTGCAAGCATATTATACAGCTGCGGGTATCGCCCCATTATCTCACCTCCATGAGAAACAACAAATGCCACTATGGGCCACCATGGATTTAGTCGACGCACACCCAACGCCTCTAGCTTCTCTTCCGTGGCTTCCTAAAGCACATCGCCCCTCTACCATAGGTCCCTGTCATGCTCACTCCCTTAAACTGTGGGATGCGGTTAAGTACTCGGCAGGCCTAATTTCTCCTCATCTCCCACTACTTCGTCTCCTCCATTGCCCTTTATTTCAACCAGGTTGTGATAATCCACTGCAGTTTAAATGGTGGTCCGATATTGGCTTTACAGATATCCATTCGTTATTCACCCCAAACAAGATCATCCCTTTCGCGGCTTTACGTTCCTCACACGATATCCCCCTTAGGGAGCATTACAGTTACCTGCAAATTAGACACTTTCTCCAACAGCTTACAAAATCCCATTCTGCCCCCTTTACCATGACCCCATTTGAAAGCCTTTGTAGATCGCGCCCCCAATCCTCGGGTCTGATTTCCCTCATATATATCGCTATAATTAATTCTAAGAGACCCCCATTGAGACCCTCCAATGGGAGGCCGAGCTCGGGAAACAATTAGACCCGGAGGACTGGCAAAGTATGACTATTATGCTATCCAAATGCTCTAAGAATGTTCTCTTTTTGGAGAACGCTTACAAAGTCTTCTATGGATGGTACTATACCCCGGCTAGATTAGCAAGCTTCATCCCATTTTATCCCTCCCTCTGTTTTCGTGGGTGTTCACAGGAGGGCACAATGGCGCATATCTGGTGGACCTGCCCCAAGGTTTGCAGATTAGGGGTCAGAGTATACGCACTACTACGCAATCTTTTTAATACCACTATAAAGCGGGACTCTTTTGAGGCCCTTTTATGAAAACCGATTACAGAACTTCTTCGTCCTGAACGCCAATTAGCAGCACATATTTTTACGCCAACAAAATTGACCGTAGCAAGGGCCTGGAAAACTCCGAACCTTAGCTTTGAAGCAGTTAAAAACAGTGTGAATGATATCATGGTAAAAGCGCAAACTTAGAAGCCTCAACATGAAATATGCCATGCTGTTTCCAGCGCGTCTCCGAGTGGAACACGACGGCCGAGTTTCCTTTTTTGAAGATCCTGCTGAGCTGATGGCCTGGTTGGAACGCAGAAACAACCTGGAAAAGGCGGATTAAAGTGTCTGTGAGTATATAACCCATACGCTAATCTTCCACATGCACACCCCTGACACAGATGCAACAACAATCCACTATCATTCTCCACTGAACACCCACCCCTATTTACTTCACCAGTTGTTACCGTTGTGAAGAATAGCCCAAGGGATAGAAGGACACAGTGCCTACACAAATATCTACATATACTCCCCTCTTGTGGGCTCAGATCCAGTTTGTATTCTGCGGATCATTTCTGACACACAATGCTGGAACTTTCCTGGGACAAATCCCTAAATGATCGAACTACACACATTACTTTTTACATCTCAATGGAGCTCTGGACTACTGTAGTCCTACAGTTCACAAGCAGAGTGCAGCGTACTCTGCCCCCATACAAGTCTGAACCTGGCGGCCCAAGAAGAAAATACCACAACAACACCAATCTTGATAACGTGCAAACTCCAACTACACACCTGAGTGAAGAGAGGTTAGCCCTCTCTGTGTTTCTTCTTCCATGGAAAGAGGAGTTTGGAGGGGCACAGACAACTATCCTACTTCAAGTACTTTATTTTCATTATTTTTTTTCTCAATATGCCGTCAGGGCCGAGACTATACAGAAAGTTTTGTTATGGGTGAATGCTAGCATCAGTTGGGGAAGATGCAAAGCAGGGAGGGGGGAGGGGGGAGGGGAAACCTACAAGTTAAATTTCAATGTAAGTGTTTTAATGTTTAAGCGTATGGTGCTGACATACCTTTTGTTTCACTGGTGTTCAGATGTTGCATACAGTGAGTTACATTACACAACCAGAAAGAATATAACCATTTCTGTTTTTCTCCAATTAAGGAAAGTAGGGTATAGATTGAGATCACAAAAACATATTCTATTACAACTCCCGTTCCTATACAAATATGTTACCCTTCAATATAGTGTCAAGTCTAGGTTTGTGGGGAAAGCATTGTCATGCACACACACCGAGACCAAATGGAGAGAATACGTATCAGGGGGGGAGGAGGGGGAAACTAAAAAGCCAGATCCAACCGCACGTGCTCCGGTTAACCTGTGTGTGACAATGCTATATCCTACGTTTAACTGTTGCTCAACCGCTACCCATAGCATGTTATACCGCAAATGTATTGGAAGTCCGATACTTTCTGTTATGTTTCTTCTAAGGAAAGGGAGCCTCAGGCCGGGTGCACAGAAATCCGTCTCATTTTATTTATTGCCCTTTTATTATTTCTTCTTTTATCACGCTATCAGATGCAAAAACATAAAGAAAAATCTGTTACTGATGCAGGCTAGCACTGACTCGGTGGGGGACATTGCTGGAAGGGGGGAGCGGAAAAGGAAAGCTGAAAAACTAGACCTAAACGTGCGCACTTTAACTGCTACATCCACGGCACCGACGCGTCCCGATCCCATCGAGTGTTCACTGGACAAATATAATATGTTATATCACGCATCCCTGCTGTTTAACCTTCTTACATCGTCCCGCTACAATGGGGCTAAAAGCTACATTAACATACTAAAATATAAGCACAAACAACAATGCCTAAAATATCACTGAAGTTCCTTACATGGAACGTGAGGGGATTACGTGATAACATTAAACGGGCGGCAGCCCTTGCATTTATTAAAAAGCAAAGAGCGGATGTGGTGACCCTGGTGGAGACCCACATTGAGGGTAGACTTCAGATGACACTGCGTCGCCCGTGGGTGGGTTGGGCATTCCACTCGACCCATACATCACACTCGAGAGGTGTCTCGGTACTTATCGCAAAAACAGTGCACTTTGAATTATGCGAGCTACACACTGACCCACAAGGTAGATTTATATTTATATCCGCTAAATTACACGGGGAACCCTTTTTGATCCTAGCTGTATATGTCCCTCCCCCATTTTCCACTTCCATACTACTAGAGGGAATCTCCTTTATAGCAAAATACCCAACAGCTCAGACAATATGGATGGGAGATTTCAATAGTACACTCAATGAGGAACTGGACAGACTGAGACCAACTCCACTTGCTACAAACCCCCCCAGAGATACTAAACTTGCCAGGCTTTTCTCACCTTTTCACTTGATGGACACCTGGAGGCATAAACACCCGCACACGCGTAAATACTCCTGCTTCTCAGCAACACACAATACCATGTCAAGAATTGACTTTATTTTTATATCCCAAAATCTGTTAGCACGTCTCCTCGAGACAGAGTTTGGTCCTAGACTGCTCTCGGATCACGCTCCATATTGGATCACCCTCACCTTCCATGTAGATAAACCACCAACTTCATGGCGCCTTAATCCGTTCTGGCTGACATTGTTGCCAGAGGATGACGACTTGTCGGCCGAATGGGAGACCTTCTTTCGGGAAAACACAAACACTGCCTCTTTTCCGATAGTATGGGAAACTTTTAAAATACACGCCAGGGCTACCCTAATAACTCGCATCAACAAGATCAAAGCAAACTCAGCAGATATATATGAAAGGGCGGAGACTGAATTCTCACGCATAGAACACATATATCAAAATGACCCATCCCAAGCTAATGCCTCCCACTTAAAACTACAATCTAGGATCATGAATCAACTCCAATACAAAAAAGCAAGACAGAAATTATTTTTTGCCAAACAGAAATATTTTGAGCAGGGTGAGAGAGCTGGAAAACTTCTGGCGTTTCTAGCTCGAAATGAGGACAAACCCCCAGTGGTAATTGCACTGCATAGCCCAGAGGGGCAAAAAATCACAGATCCTCCTGTTGTGTCATCCAAATTTAGGGAGTTCTTTATGGACCTATACAATTCTAGGACCCAGGAGGGACCAGATTCCCTCAACTTACGCTTGAACAAAGGGAACTTCTAGAGGCCCCTCTCACTAAAGAAGAAATAGACGCCGCAATTGCAAGTTTCGCCAAATCTAAATCCCCTGGCTCAGATGGGTTACCCATAGAATTTTACTCACATTACAACGAAATAATCACCCCCAAACTGCTTACCCTTTATAATGTCATGTTTCAACAATTCACCCTCCCACCCTCTATGGGTGAGGCCACAATTGTCTTGATACCTAAACCGGGCAAGGACTTGGGTCACCCGGAATCCTACCGCCCTATCTCATTACTACAGGCTGATATTAAGATTCTGGCCAAAATTCTAGCCATGCGACTCAATCAAGTGATACTCAACCTTATACATGCTGACCAGGCGGGTTTTATGCCGGGACGTAACACTTCCTTTAACCTACGGACATTATTTATAAACCTGCAGGCCACACATGAGAATGTAGGCACAAGGGTGATAGTCACCCTTGATACTGCCAAGGCTTTCGACTCGGTTGAGTGGGGATACCTCTGGTGCTGTCTTGAACGATATGGTTTTGGTCCAAACTTTATTCAATGGGTACAATTACTATACCAGAACCCCACGGCCAGAGTGGTGGCAAATGGATGGCCGTCTCAGAAGTTCGACCTCCACAGAGGCACGAGACAGGGCTGCCCATTGTCCCCACTACTGTACGCTCTGGCTGCGGAACCACTGGCTGTTTCTATCCGGACAGACCCAGAGATCATAGGATTAAAAACTGGAACCCTCACAGAAAAAATCAGCATGTACGCTGATGACACATTACTTTATCTGGCGGACCCAGGTCCTTCCCTCCACCGGGCTCTTCAGACAATTGAACGTTTTGGGAAATTCTCGGGCCTCAAAATAAATTGGGGGAAATCCCAAGTTTTACCAATAGACACTTTCCCACCCACGGAATTCCAAGCCAACCTACCATTACAAAGAGTAGACACAATTAAATACTTAGGAATAAATACCTCCAAAAATCCAGCAGACTACATAACACTAAACATTAAACCATTATATTCCCTCATTAAAACTAAAACACAATCGTGGTCTAGACTACCCTTAGGAGTATGGGGCCGCATTAACCTTATAAAAATGATACTACTCCCTAAAATATTATATATACTCTGGCACACCCCAACATACATACCTCTAAAACACTTTAAAATTATGGAGTCCCTTCTCAAGCCCTTTGTGTGGGGAAAAAATAGACACAAGATTGCATGGCAAACCCTCAAAAACCCAACAGACATGGGAGGTACAGCACTTCCGGACTTTAATCACTACTATATTGCGTCCCAACTCTCCCAACTTTACCATATAGACAAGGTGGACAGTGAAAGATTCCGGATGCTAATCTGCCCACAATGGGCCCAAGGAACCTCAGATTCCATATATGCTATCACTGTGGGCACTAAGACCAACGAAGGTAACACACACAAAACATCCCTGTTGTATCAATACAGACGCATCTGGGAACTCGCAAACAACAAACTCAATATACCCAGACACAACGACTTCACTCCCTTATGGTGCAACAGAGACCTACCAGAGCTCCAGAATGATATCATGGTAAATGAGAAACTTACGGCCATATTGTTAGACACACATGATAAGTTCCTCAGGATATGGCAACCCTGGGTGACTCATAACTGTCCATCAACATTTGACCTATCGCTTCTTTCCCTATAACGAGCCTCCGTTCCCCCCACCCCAGGGTCCTCCCCTCCTTTCCCACCCCCTCTTTTCCCCGTTCAATTTCTCTTTCCTTCTTCTCATTCAGGCCCTTGGGCTTAATGCTACAGAGATTGGATATTTGATGTAACAAAAAATTATTACATACAAAGGTATGTTATCCTCTTTGAAGTTATTCAATTTAATCTGATTTTATTTCTGGTTCTTTTTTTTTTTCTTTTTTTCATGCAATGTTACGTATTACTACAACATCTCGCTATGCATCCTTTAGTTATTCATGAGTGTTTGCAAACATAATATTCTGTGCTTACATTATACCGCTATGCCAGTAAATGCGAGATGAAGACACTCCTTAGTATGTCGCCTGGCCTCGGCCCTGAACCGCCTGAGACCAGGCTTAAATCCTTGAACATTAGTTCTACCTGCCGGATACCGGCAGTCTTATACCTGTTAATTCATGATGTATCCATCACTGTTTTGTACTATTCTGTTGATATATATTTTCAATAAAAAACTTTGTACAAGAACTGTAGCTCCCCAGTGCCAGCAGCACTCATGCAGCCCCAGACCATGGCACTCCCACCACCATGCTTGACTATAGGCAAGACACACTTGTCTTTGTAATTCTCACCTGGTTGCCACCACCCACGCTTGACACCATCTGACCCAAATAAGTTTATCTTGGTCTCATCAGACCACAGGACATGGTTCCAGTAATCCATGTCTTTTGTCTGCTTGTCTTCAGCAAACTGTTTGCGGGCTTTCTTGTGCATTTTCTTTAGAAGAGGCTTCCTTCTGGGACAACAGCCATGCAGACCAATTTGATGGAGTATCTGACGTATGGTCTGAGCACTGACAGGCTGACCCCTTACCCCGTCTACCTCTGCAGCAATTCTGGCAGCACTCATACATCTATTTCCCAAAGACAACCTCTGGATATGACGCTGAGCACGTGCACTTAACTTCTTTGGTCGACCATTGCGAGACCTGTTCTGAGTGCAACCTTTCAGGGTCTTGGCAATACTCTTATAACCTAGGCCATCTTTATGTAGAGTAACAACTCTCTTTTTCAGATCCTCAGAGAGTTCTTTGATATGAGGTGCCATGTTGAACTTCCAGTGACCAGTATGAGAGTGACATCGATAACACCAAATTTAACACACATGTTCCCCATTCACACCTGAGATCTTGTAACACTAACGAGTCACATGACACTGTGGAGGAAAATGGCTAATTGGGCCAAATTTGGACATTTTCACTTAGGGGTGTAATCATATTTGTTGACCAGCGGTTTAGACATTAATGGCTGTGTGTTAAGTTATTTTGAGGGGACAGCAAATTTACACTGTTATACAAGCTGTACACTCACTACTTTACATTGGAGCAAAGTGTAATTTCTTCAGTGTTGTCACATGAAAAGCTATAATAAAATATTTACAAAAATGTGAGGGGTGTACTCACTTTGTGAGATACTGTATTTATCTGTAAAGAAAAGGTATACATAATAAAATAAAATCAGATATAAAACAAATAATAACAAAAAAATAATAAACCATTTAACATTCTAAAACATTTCTCCAATAGCAAACAAATTTTACATAGCAAAAAGCTGAACACCCTTAGAAACTATCCAAATTATTTGAACATGAGTGCTCAAAGAGCTAAGTTATAACATCTCTTTTGCTATTTTTTTCTAGTTGCTAAATAAAATCTTTCATTGGCTGAACAATAAAAGTTGAGGAACGGTTTCTGACTGGATAAGCCTTGGAGTTGTCAGGTTTGAGGAATCATTGACATAGCAGCAGGCAGCAATATATACATCCCATTGGACATATATCCACGTCCTATGCAAGTAGGCATCATTTTGCCAGCAGGGCAAACTCTTTCTAGGTTCCCTGGTAGCAAGCTTGTGATTTTAGTAAATCAGGTCCTAAGTGTGGTGCAAAAACAGTATAGAATCTCTAACATATTCCTTTGTTATGGTCTACTATGTAGACCATAAAAAATTAATAAAGCTGAACCCATTTCAGTGGAATGGAGGTCTTTGTCCACAATCAAAAGATTTTAAAACACTGACCCTGGTGGCACCATTAAAATGACCTAACTCCTATTGATAAAAAAGTGTGTTTTTTTGTGTGGCCTGTGTCTACTTTCAACCACCTCCTGTCCTATCGTTAGAATAGAAAGTAAGGGGAAATCTCTGTAGTAGACGCAGACATTAATGAAAAAGTGACAGGGACTTTGACCATTTTGCAAAAAATTTTAAGAACATTTTTAGGTTAATACAGCAGACTAAGAACTGCCTCAATAAACACAAGTTTGTAAATGGTAAATATGAAATATTTATATGCAAAAAAAAAAAAAAAAACCTAAATTTATTTTTTTTAGCCCTGTGCTATACTTCCTCACTCTCTTCTCCTTACTTGAATTTATTTTGAAAAACACAGGGTACAGAGACAACTGACTGCTTAGTCCCCTGGGGTAATTTTGCACATACTAATGGTTCGCTGCTTTAATGGGCATTGTGTTGAATTGCAGCTTGTGAATGTTGTAGCATGGCTCCCTCTTGCTGAACCCTTGGATGGACATGCTGTCACCTCTAATGTTTATGATATGCGTTCTCTGTACGTTACCTTGTGACGAAAATAAAGTATTGAAATAAAGTGTATATATAGATTTTTGTAGAATATCAGAATATACAAAAGCAAAATATACAAACATCTGTATGTTCCCTTTAGAGGGCCAGGCCCCTAGGCTAATATTTCAGCTATACCTAGAAGGTGGAAGGCTAAAGCTCCCACTGGTTTTCTTCTCTGAAATTCCCAGTTCTATCCTCTGACATAGAGGGTACAAATGGGTCTATTTATAAATGTTTTCACATAAAGTGTACACACCTTTCACCCAGGATTCACATGTTTCCAATTGAGTCCAATTAGAAAAAATATGTGAATCGTGGGCGAAAGTTGTGTGAAAACATTCATAAGTAGATCCCGGAGTGTCTTTCTTCGTTTGCTGCAATTTCTATAATGTAAAATTTAGTAATGACTACAGAAAACAGCCTTTTCTGTAGTTTTCTGTGCAGATATTTTGCTGCCACCTGCATCTCCCTGTACAGAAATATCACTTTTCAGTAATTTTGACCTCGTAATCAGACTTTTTTTTCACTTCAAGGGGAGCTTTTTTCCCCATTTGTGGTGGATAAGCCACTCCTTTATAAAGTGCCAGAGTTACATGGTTTGATACAAAGGTAACTCCATGCTCTGATTTCTGAAATATTTGGTAACCATGTCTCCCGGGAGTTCTATATTATCATGTTTTGAAATACATTTTCTTGGAACTCCATTTCTTTGTTTAATATATTCCTTCTATACCCTGCAAAGGATAAAGTGTAATCACAGAGCCGACCACTTTGCTGTGGCTTTGGGGTTTAACATACAAATTTCAGTTACTTGGCAGCCATAGTGGTGCTGAATGTGATACAGATCTGGCAATATTGGTGGGTAGGTTCTAAAGTCAGCTATCATGGTAAATGTTCATTCTTTGTATTTCAATTACATAGAAGTTATGAAAAAAAATCATATTTGATTCCCATACGTTTACGCTTTATTCAGATATGTCCTTCTTTTTAAAATAACCTCAGGCTTTTAATTCCCTTTATCTATCGATAGCTACAATTTTCTCAGATTTTGGCATTGTGTGTTTGGCACTGTCTTTGGTCAGTGAATAGATGCTTCTTACAATAATTTTTTTGTGTACCACACCAATACAATATTGTACTTACACCATATACTATACCTAGAATACCCGAAATGTGTTTAGTGAATATTTCCTCTGCCATAGACTGTAGCGTAAATTTTACCTGACTCTATTGCAAGCAACTTTAATTAAATTTATTTTTGCATAGGCTAACTGGTCTGTAATTCCCAGGGATGTATTTTGGGCCCTTTTTAAATATTGGTGCTACATTGGCTTTTCTCCAATCACCTGGTACTATTTCAGTCAATAGACTGTTAGTAAAAATTAAGAACAATGGTTTGGCAATTACTTGACTGAGTTCCCCAAGAACCCTCGGATGCAAGCCATCTGATCCCGGTGATTTATTAATGTTAAGCTTTCCAAGTCTAATTTTAATTCTGTCCTCTGTTAACGATGGAGGTGCTTCCTGTGTTGTGTCATGAGGATAAACACTGCAGTTTTGGTTACTGAAGCCCCCCGATTCCCTTGTGAAGACTGAGGAGAAGAATAAATTCAATACCTTCACCATCCCCCCATCCTTTGTAACCAGATGGAAATAAATAGTGATAAAAGTTCATAAATTTCCTGTAAATAAATGATAAAGTCCAATGATGAATTAAGTGCATTTACAATCGAGTGACGAAAAATATATATAGAGATAAATAGTGATTCAAATTCATAAATTACTTGTGAATAAATAATAAAAGTCCATTCATAAAGAGCTTGATGAGAACAAGCAAATATCATGAAGGGGAGTCACACATCCACAGTTCATCGGTCCCAGCCCATATGAGAGGAAAAAAGGAAGAAGGGGGTGTGGGGGAAGCATCCAGGCAGACGGTGAATCCAGATGGCAGTAAAATTGAGCCCTTACCAGAAATAGTGGACCTCCTTTATAGCAAGGTCTTATGCACATGCAGATACGGCCCTCTGTGGGGACAGATGGATTCCAGCGTCCGGTTGCTCAGATGTTTATAACGTTCCAGAGGGAGGCCACTCCAAGGTAACAACCTAGGGAGAAGCACTCACTGGTCCGGAGGGCCGTGAGTGCAAAGAGACTCAAAAAAACTCCGATAGTGTAGTAAAATTAAATAAGCTTTTATTACTCAAGGGGGCAAAGAACACTTTTCCGCCATAAAATACGTTTAAAAAGCCAGCATATTAAAAAGCGAACACCCGTGTAAAACAAACACGGGGCGTACAACGTGATGGCGAATAGTGCGTAGCCACGCCCTACATGTTTTGTCATAAATTACGTCTTCAAAGGGGCACCCTTTGTACGCCCCATGTTTGTTTTACACAGTGTTCGCTTTTTTATATGCCGGCTTTTTAAACATATTTTATGGCGGAGAAGTGTTCTTTGCCCCCTTGAGTAATAAAAGCTTATTTAATTTTATCATTTATTTACAGGCAATCTATGAACTTTTCTCACTATTTATTTTCATATTTATTTTCACATTTTGGGTCACTTGATTGCAAGCGCACTTATTTTATCCTTTCTATTCTTATTACACTGATATTTGTGTTTTTTTGTTGCAGCTGCAGTTTAGTGTTTATATAGTTTTTTGCTTTTTAGCGCGGTTGTTTTTTTCTTTATATATTTGTAACCAGATGTCCTTCCTCATTCTTTATGGGGCCAAAATGGTCTGTCCTCCATTTTTTACTGTTTACATACTTAAAGAATTTCTTGGGATTTTTTTTGCTCTCCTCCGCTATGTGTCTTTGGTGTTCTATCTTAACCGCCCTAATTGCACCCTTACATTTCTTGTTGCATTCTTTTTAAAGTCTGAATGCTGATGATGATCCCTCAACCTTGTATTTTTTGAAGGTCTTCTCCTTTGCTTTTATATGCATTTTTACATTGGAGTTAAGCCATCCAGGTCTTTTGTTCGCTCTTTTAAATTTATTACCCAATGAAATGCATTGGCTAATGCCCTTATTTAATATCCTCTTAAAGAAAACCCATCTATCCTTCGTGTTCTTTGTTCCTAAGATTTTATCCCAATTCATACCTTCTAACAAGGTTCATAGTTTAGGGAAGTTGGCTCTTTTGAAATTCAGTGCCTTTGTATTCCCCTTATGTTTCCTATTTGTGTGATTTATACTGAAGCCAATTGACCTGTGATCACTGTTTCCTAAATTGCCCTGTATTTCCACATCCATGATCAGGTCTGTATTGTTGGTAATCAGTAGATACAGTAACAATTTATTTCTAGTTGGTGCAGCTACCATCTGAACCATGAAATTGTCCTGCAAGACATTTAGGAACTGGGGAGCCTTAGACGAATGCGTGGTTCCCTCCTCCCAGTCTGTCTGGATAATTAAAATCCCCCCTTATGATAACACTTCCTATCCT
Source organism: Lithobates clamitans (assembly GCA_037952925.1). Classification (NCBI taxonomy): domain Eukaryota; kingdom Metazoa; phylum Chordata; class Amphibia; order Anura; family Ranidae; genus Lithobates; species Lithobates clamitans. Next base: position 293,924 of record JBBGZY010001303.1, read on the forward strand.
TGCTGCTAATCCAACTTGTGATAGGAGATCCATCTCCCCCTTCTTCCTCAGGTTAGGGGGCCTATAGCATACTCCCAGTAATATATACCCCTTAGCTTTATCCCATTGGAGCTCTACCCATAAGGATTCCACCTCCTCCCTAGCTCCCTTTGTGATGTCATCTTTCACATTCACTTGTACATTATTCTTGACATATAGGCATACCTCTCCCCCTTTTTTACCCTCTCTATCTATGAGATAAAGGGTATACCCTCGAATGGTCGCCAGCCAATCATGAGAGCTGTTGAACCAGGTCTCTGAAATTCCCACAAATCCAAATCCTCCCTGTACAACAGTATCTCTAGTTCACCCATCTTGTCTGCCAGGCTCCTGGCATTGGTGAACATGCCATTTAGTTTAGACCGGTCGCACACTGTCCTCTTATTGGGTGTTCCGAAATTGCAACTAGGACTTGTTACTATACTTACCTCTGGTTTATATGCTTTAGTCAACCTACCACTAATGCCCTCAATACTACCCTCTGGAATATGTTCCGTGCTGACTATCCGTACCTCTGGGCCCTCCCCCCTGTCGCCTAGTTTAAAAACCCCTCTAACTTTTTGGCCATCTTTACTCCCAGCTGATCTGCACCCTTCTCATTTAGGTGCAGTCCATCCCTTCTATAGTACTGCTGATCGACTGAGAAGTCTGCCCAGTCCTCCAGGAACCCAAACCCCTCCTTACTACACCAGCTCTTTAGCCACTTGTTTACTTCCCTAATCTCCCTCCGCCTTTCTGGTGTGGCTCGATGTACCGGTAGTATTCCTGAGAATACTACCTTGGAGGTACTTTTCCTCAATTTGGCTCCCCAATCCCTAAAATCGTTCTTTAGGACACTCCATCTGCATCTGACTTTGTCATTGGTGCCAACGTGCACCATGACAGCCAGGTCTTCCCCAGCCCCTCCCAGTAATCTGTCCACCAGATCCGTATTGTGCCAAACCCGAGCGCCAGTAGACAATATACAGGTCTTTGATACAGATTGCCCTCTCTGTCCTTCTAAGAATTGAGTCCCCTACCACCAGAATCTGTCTTTTCTTTCCCTTCGCTTCCCCCCCACTCTCATTGGAGGAGTTCTTCCCCTGGCAGCTAGTAGAGTCCCTCCAGCAGTGCTGGTCCCTGACTGGTTTCACCAATGTCACTGAACAGAGTGTACTTATTGGGATGCTCCAGCCCTGGATTTTTTTTTATAGACAAGCAGTTTACACAGCGCTTTCCAATTTTTTTTAAAAAAGGAGACAGTGCAGTTACAGTACAATTCAAGACAAGAGTTTAATGCCTGGTACACACTGTCATTTCTTTTTCATTCAACCCAGTGCGCTGAATGAAAAAGAACTGAGAAGCTCGCTGTACTAACTATGTGATGTTAGTACAGCAATCTTCCAGCTGTGCTATTGTGTTCTGACCTCCCCCCCGCTAGAACACACCAGTCAGCGCTCACAGCCATTGGCTGAGAACCCTGATCGGATGCCGATCGGCTTCTGGTTTTCCAGCTTGCTTGTTCGACAGAAGCTGGTTGTGAGATCGGTTTCTGTTGGACAAGAACCTGTACACATGGGCCAAATGTTGGCCAGTTTCTACTGTACCAGCTGATTTCGGCCGATCTTCGGCCCGTGTGTGCGGATCTTTAGGCTGGCCAAACAATGTTAGATTTTTTTTGTTCACAGAATTGCACAGAATCTTCAGCTGCGGTTATAGTATTTTGACAGTTGGATGCATCTGATTGGAATCAACCCTTCTTTGGCTGACAATTTTCCACCTGGCTCTATTTTTCAATAGAGGGATGTCGGGTGGGAGGCGTACTGACTTTTGGTCTAAAGACAAACAGAATAGGAGATACGCTAATAGGTTTGTGTAGGAAGTTCCAGAGGATGGGAGAAGCTCTGGAGAAGTCTTGGAGGTGAGCATGTAAGGAGTTGAAAAGGGAGCTAGAGAGCAGAAGGTCTTGGGAAGAGCAAAAAGGACAATTTTGTTGATATTTTGAGATGAGGTTGATGATGTAGCTGGAGGAAGAGTTGTGGATTGCTTTATATGCTTTTCATAATATTTTACATTTAAATTGTTGGGTGATGAACAATTCAGTAGAGAGATTGGCAAAGTTAGTGGACGCTGAGGGGTTGGTATAGTGGATAAGTCTGGCAGGAGCATTCATGGTAGACTGAAGGGGGGATATCGTGTGTAGAGGTAGGCCAATTAAGAGGGATTTTTAAGGCAAAGGATAGCAAGTGAGTGGTTTATTAGGTTGGTGGTGTAGTTCAAAAGAAAGGGACATATTTTGGAAATGTTACTGAGGTTAAGGCAGCAAGATTTGAACAGTGACTGATTAGGAGTTGGTAGATTAGGGCTTGGCAGAAACATCAGGGACTGATAGTTGTGTACTTTTTTTATGCAGGTCTCTACTTGTTAAGACACCTCACCAGCACTAAATATCAAAGTGATGACAACTTTGTGATACCTGCTCTGGCAGTTCCACCGCTTGACCAAGCTCAAAAGATATTAAGTTAGCCCATTGTATGTCTATTACTATTTGCTGTACAATGGCACACATCATTTTGGGCTTTATTTAGCACAGCAGATGTAATGAGTATGCTGGAGGTTTGTACAGCAGGAGGTAGACCTATAACAGCAGGGACCTGCTGAATAAGACCTGAAAAGCAGATCAGTGTCATCATAATGATTTGGAAATCTCTGCCAGCAAAGACCTCACCAGAGAGGTATTCTGGCATTAACTGGGAAAAGACGTTATACTCGGCAGGACCCCAGGCGTGGTGTCATCGCTTCCAGGCCCGGGAAAGGGATGAAGCTTAGTAAGGATTATATTAGTTACACTGATGTCTTTTATAGTTAGTAGCAAATCCTAGATAACTACATCCCATAAATAGCAACAAAATCTAACAAATGTAAAAAAAAATCTAATTCAATTATTTTTAATGAATTTAAATCATTGCTGTTTAGGCATTGGATTTTAAAGAGTTAAGTTTTTAATCATGTATTTGAGACTGGACAAATGACTTCTCTGTGAAATCATTCCCTCACCCACCGCTATGGGATTCCATCAATCCCATACAGAGGTTTTCTGGCTTAATTTGGTGATAGATCCTAGCCAAGAAAATATGTATTTGTCTATGAAGCAAAAAATTATGCAAATGCATTGTGGGAATTTTTAGATGAGAAGAGGGTAAAGGGGAAAGTAATAAGTATTTTCTTATAACTTGGTTTGGATGTGAAAATGCATACCTACTGGATAATTTCCGTATATTAAAGCATAGATGCTGAAAAAAATAATGACATCAAAGCCAAGGTTATTTGATTAAGGGCATTAGCTTTATATGCTTTCTTTTCAATTTGGACAATTTTTATGGCTACACATGTTACACTTTGAGTAATTCTTAAAACAATAAACACATTTCTGTGTCACAAGCATCTAATATCCTGATTATGTGGGGCCTGCTGGTGTGATGTCAAATCAAATTTTAATTGAAGTATCTTCTAGAAGCGCATTTGTGAGGTAAGGCACTGATGTGGACGAGAAGGCCTGGCTCGCAGTCTCCGCTCTAATTCATCCCAAAGGTGTTCTATCAGTTTGAGGTCTGTGTCTGTGCAGGTCAGTCAAGTTCTTCCACACCAAACTCACTCATCCATGGCTTTATGGACTTTTCTTTGTGCACTGGTGTGTAGTCATGTTAGAACAGGAAGGGGCCACCCCCAAACTGTTCCCACAAAGTTGGGGGCATGAAATTGACCAAAATGTCTTGCTTTGCTGACATCTTAAGAGTTCCCGTCACTAGAACGATGGGCCAAGCCCAACCCCTGAAAAACAACCCCGCACCATAATCCCTCTCCACACAATGATTTGGACCAGTGCACAAAGCAAGGTCCAATAAGACATGGGTGATTATGGAGTGTCGGAACGTGACTGGCCTGAACAAAGTCATGACCTCAACCCGACAGAACACCTTTGGTGTGAATTAGAGCGGAGACTGCAAGCTAGGCCTTCTCGTCCACATCAGTGCCTGAACTCACAAATGCGCTTATAGAAGAATGGTCAAACATTCCCATAGACACACTTTTAAACCTTGAGGACCTTGAGGACAGCCTTCCTAAAAGAGCTGAAACTGTTATAGCTGCATAGGGTGAGCCAACTCAATACTAAACCCCATGGACTAAGACTGGGATGCCATTAACCACTTGCTGACCGCTGTACACTGATATACGTTGGCACAATGGCAGCGGTGGGCAAATGGGTGTACCTGTACATCCCCTTTAATTGGTTCCTTCCCTGCCAGTGTCATTTACACAGTAATCAGTGCATTTTTCTGGCACTGATCGCTGTATAAATTACAATGGTCCCAAAATAGTGTCAAAAGTGACCGATGTGTCCGCCATAATGTCGCAGTCAGATTGCCGCCATTACTAATAAAAAAAAAAATTATAATAAAAGTGCCATAAAACTATGCCCTATTTTGTAAACGCTATAACTTTTGCGCAAACCAATCAATATATGCTTTCTGTGATTTTTTTTACCAAAAATATGTAGAAGAATACATATTGGCCTAAACTGGGGAAAAAATTTGTTTTTTTATATATTTTTGGGGGATCTTTATTATGGTAAAAAGTAAAAAATATTGCTTTTTCTTTTTTCAAAATTGTCGCTCTTTTTTTGTTTATAGCGCAAAAAATAAAAACCGCAGAGGTGATCAAATACCACCAAAAGAAAGCTCTGTTTGTGGGAAAAAAAGGACATCAATTTTGTTTTGGTGTAACATCGCTCGGTCGCACAATTGTCAGTTAAAGCAACCCAGTGCCGAATCACAAAAAGTGCTCTGGTCAGGAAGGGGGTAAAATCTTCTGGGGCTGAAGTGGTTAAAGTTCATGAGTGTGCAAAAGCACGAGTCCCAATACTTTTGGTAATATAGTGTATGCTAATAAAACTGTACAGATCATCACAACTACTTTGTATACCCAAGTGAATCATACCTCGTTTTTTTTTTTTTCAGGACAAATTGGGCATTCATTCAGTGGTAAATGGTAATGGATATCTCCTGATTTTCTTTTTATCAAAGGAAAACGGGCCCAAAATAGTAAAAAAATATTCGCTCCCAGTGTGGTAAACATTTTTATGTTAAAATGAATGGGGCATAATGCCCCTGTAGAAGTCCGTTTGGGACGAAACGCGTACGGCTTTGCTTCTTTGCTCCCCACATTGCTTTATTTTATCCTTGTCATTGTGATCACATTTTATTGCTGCTGTATGCTGCTTTTATGAAAATAAAACCAGAGTTGTTTTTTGATCTACACTATCTGGAGCCCCCGCTTTTTTCTTTCCATATGTTTCTACTATGACTCTGTTTGTTCCATCGATCTGGCCATTTATGGCCCAAGGATTGTTCCATCCGTGACCAGCCTATCAGACAGATGCCGCCTTCTGTTGACACCTGAATTTGCTCCAGCGACTCTCCTAGGATACCTTGTGCTGCTTCCGTCCATGCTTGTGTGATCTGGTGTTGCTGACATCCAGATCTACATGCTCCTGTAAGAGTACCCATTTTGTTTCCTATTTCGTGACAACTGCTGACAACAATACCATTGATGTGTTCTGATTGTTCACTGGAAGATGCTTACAGCTGATGGACCCCCTGGTTTCCCCACATACCTTCAGTTTTTGGACGTCATTTATCGGGACACCTTTCTAGTTGTGTACACTTGGCTATCCCTCATTAGATGGACTGTCTACTGTTATCATTATTTTCTGTTTGAGATTTATTCATATTTCTTCACCAGCGTTTAGACATTTCTTTGATTTACATGGAAGAACTTTTTGCATATGGAAAATGTCATAGGTGTAAGGAGGTGAAATCTAACCTAAAAAGAACAGAAGAATTTACTGCTTTTGCAACTGGAATGAAATTTAACCTGAGAATTTTTTGTAGTGATAACCAAAAGACTTCAGACAGCTGATTAGCTGTATTTTATGTCCCAATTGCACGGAGCAGTTTTACAGTGCGTCCAATATCTGCTGCTGTGTGTGTGTGTAGGAGGGCTGGTGGTGCTGCGGGTGGTGGGCTGCAGTATGTCCGCCAACCTGAAGATGGCACTGTACCTGAACGGTCACCCCTGAAGATGCCAGACGTAGGCTGACGAAACAGCATTGGGTGGTGTTTGAGATACGTCATTTCCAGTCAGCTGGAACGCAGGAGGAGCGCTAACTGGCGATTCCTATACAATACATGCTGATCCCTGTCTTCTTTGATGCAAGTGCAATACAACCTTTTTGAAATAATTGATTTGACATACTGCACCATGAGAGATGTTTTTTGCTCTCCCTTTCTATATGGCAAAACTGGAGCTTTGAATACTCCATATATATTGAATGGATGACAGCAGCAGTTAGGATTCATTCCTGTGACCTCATGTATGACATTTTAGATTTTCACATATGCATAATTTGACTCCTTGTAATAGAGGTGAATTAAGTCTGGTGAGTGCATAGTGTGTCTGCATGCGGGTGGAGAGGAACCTTTCCTATACTTACTGAGGACGTTATTCACGTGTGGGATCTATATATGGACTTCACAATTTTTATGTATTTTTTATAATATAAATGAAGATGTATTTATTTTCACTATTGTTTATTCACTATGGTGACATGTATTTTAAAATATAAGAGTGCGTTTTTTTTGTTTCTTTTCACGTTATAGGTCTTTTTTACACATTATAACACGCAGCTCTTTATTTGTTTTTTGGTGATTTATTTGCGCGGGTTTGAACCTATTAGTGCCTATATTTTCTTTCATATTTTATTGCTTGCTATTGTTCTAACTAATCCAGCATCAACAGTGTGTTCCCACACAAGGTATGGTCAATACAGTCAGATCAGGCTTGAAGTCTGTTCGGCAAACCTCAGGTCAAGGTGGGCAAAGACTGCTCCGATGCCAGGACATTGGGGTGAAGAGAAGTGTCAGAAATAATAGGCCTGGGATTCAGTTGTATTCTGCGAAAGTGTTTCATTCACATATAAACTATCTGGCAGATATACATGGTATAGCAGATAATGAAGTTATCTGTATGGGCTTTATTTTTAAACAAGTCTTAAAAAACACCTTTTTAAAGCACAGTGATGTGGAACTCTCAAGCAAACGGAATGCCATTCCAAGGAATAAAGGAAAATAATGCCATGCTCTCTGTAGCTTTAACCAGAAAGAACTTCATGGTTTACATTTCATGAATGGGACTTAAAATGTAATATTGCGGTGCCCAGCAGATAGTGGTATCCGCTCTAATTGGCCCCTATGTTTACATACTTGGGGAAAGGAAAGGTTCACTTTACACAGTTGCAATGTTTCCTTGATGGCCTAAGGAATTCACTGATTGATTTCACTTGTTGCCAAAAATTAATCTTGGCACCAAATGAATTCCAAAAAAACTTTTAATCGAAGATCTTTGGAGTAGACAGGAAAATTAGGGAAATCAGGATTTGCCTTTCATGTCAAATATATCTGTGTGATTAGGCAAATCACTGATATGAGCATTGGGGGACAAAAGCAGAGGTTCTACAGTATTTTCGAAGCAAATTTGTTTTATTGCATGTCCTCATACAGTGTTTTTCAGACGTCCTTAGAAATTGCTCACATTTTGTAGTGTTGCAGGTAGGAAGATGGATTTTACACTAAATTCTTCGTACTTTAAAACGTGCAAAATAATTTTTTACCATGACACAAAAGATAAAGGAGGTTATTTACAAAAGGCAAATCCAATGTGCACTGCAGGTGCACTTGGAAGTGCAGTCGCTCTAAATCTAAGGGGTAGATCTGAAATGAGGGGAAGCTCTGCTGATTTTATCATCCAATCATGTGCAAGCTAAAATGCTGTTTTTTATTCTCCTTGCATTTCCCCCTCGGATCTACAGCGACTTTACTTCCAAGTGCACTTTCAATGCAAAGTGGATTTTCCTTTAGTAAATAACCCCCAAAGTGTATGTATAGCCATTTTTTTGTAGTTTTGGATAGAGTAGGCATGGGTTGCAGTCCTGGTCCATTTTTTTTTTAGCTGCCTGAGTTCTATTAAGAAGATTCCTCTCATGCAATAGGATGTGAGATGTTTAGGGAATTCTCAGTTGTCACCAGAAAAGGTGTCCCGATTGTACGATTTAACGTCACCTCTTGTTTTGGTTCAGGCTTTGATTTTGGTGTTATCAGAGCAGAGAATCGTTTTTCTCAGCTCCAGTGAGACCAATATGAATTTTATATTTTTCTTCTTATCACTCTTTTATAAAGCCCAGCTTTGTGGAGTGCCCAGGTTATGGATGTCCCCATAGGCGTGCGCACAGGGTGTGCCAGGTGTGCCTAATGATGCCTTCCTGCGCAGATTGCCCTGATGATTGGCTGCAGAGAAAAGGACTGTGGAATCTCTGTTCTCAGTCCCTTTCTCTGTCTCAAAAGGGAGACAGGGGTTTATACCTCTGATATTTCTCCAAAGCCTCCCAATGGAAAAATCCTAAAAAAATTAATAATAATAGAAATAAATTATTGTAAAAAAAATAATAAAATTGTACAAAGTTGTAATAAAAAAATAAAAGACTCAAACCGTCCACTTCCCTACTGACACCAACCTCTGCCCTACTGACATCGTCCACTGCTCCACTGCTATATACACGCATGTGTGTTTGAGCTTTGAGGTGCACACCCTTATGCAATGGGCTGCGCACACTTATGGAGGTCCCATAGATGATTTCTCCCACCTTAGTTATTCTTTTGTGTAGGTCACTTAGGGTTACCATTGACTTCTCAACTTGAGTTTTCATGAGTGATCTAAGCAGAGTCATGATTGTGCCATAACCTTTCAATCTTTAGTATTGGATTTACTAGTGCACTGGGGGAAATGTAAAGTTTAGTATATAATTTATAACCCATCCTTGATTGAGCCTTCTCCAGGGCTTAATGATAGTTTAGCGCCTTGGTCCTAATTATGCTATTTACCTATATACAATATATTACCAAAAGTATTTGGATGCCTGCCTTTACACACACATGAACTTTAATGGCATCCCAGTCTTATGCCCCGTATACACGGTCGGATTTTCAGACGGAAAATATGTGATAGGACCTTGTTGTCGGAAATTCCGACTGTGTGTAGGCTCCATAACACATTTTCCATCGGATTTTCTGACACACAAAGTTTGAGAGCAGACTATAAAATTTTCTGACAACAAAATCCGTTGTCGGAATTTCCGATCGTGTGTACACAAATCCAACGCACAAAGTGCCACGCATGCTCAGAATAAATAAAGAGATGAAAGCTATTGGCTACTGCCCCGTTTATAGTCCCGACGTACGTGTTTTACGTCACCACGTTCAGAATGATCGGATTTTCCGACAACTTTGTGTGACCGTGTGTATGCAAGACAAGTTTGAGCCAACATCTGTCGGAAAAAATCCTAGGATTTTGTTGTCGGAATGTCCGATCAATGTCCGACCGTGTGTACGGGGCATTAGTCCGTAGGGTTCAACATTGAATTGGCCCACTCTCTGTAGCTATAACAGCTCCAACTCTTCTGGGAAGGCTGTCTACAAGGTTTAGGAGTGTGTCTATGGCAATGTTTGACCATTCTTCCAGAAACGCATTTGTGAGGTCAGGCACTGATGTTGGATGAGAAGGCCTGGCTCGCAGTGTACGCTCTAATTCACCCCGAAGGTGTTCTATCGAGGTTAGGACTCTGTGCAGATCAGTCAAGTTCCTCCACCCCAAACTCGCTCATCCATGTCTTTATGGACTTTGCTTTGCAAAAGTAGCTGGCAATTGGTAAATGAGTAAACATTTTTTATATATATATATTTTTTATATATATACACACAGGTGGATTAATGATGCAGTATGAAAAATATATACTGATGTTGAGAGCAAATTTTTATTAAAAAAGCTTTGTCAACAGATACCAAAAAATATATAATTACAGCAATACATATTTGTAATATAATGCATTGGTTGGTATTACATTGGGCGTCAGCCGAGGTTTAGCTCAGGGTACATAAATCATCTTCTTTACGATACTCCACTTTCTTTTGCCTCCCTCTGCACTCCTCCGGGATAGCCTGCACCACAACCTGAAACATGTCTACATCACATACCAGGTAATCTTTTGTGATTTCTGTCCCTTGACTTTCCTTCTAGGATGCAATATATATTTTTATATTTTAATCATGTGTCTGTTTCTCGATATGAAACTCTGCTAATCATGTATCAACTATGTATTGTTCTAATCAAATCTATACAGAAGTCAGATCTTAACCCAGATTAATATATCACTACATGTTATGATCCAGTCGTAATACCAATCAATGCATTATATTACATGTATGTATTGCTGTAATTATGTATTTTTTGTTATCTGTTGACAAAGCTTTTTCATAAAAACTTGCTCTCAACATCAATATATATTTTTCATGCTGCTATTTTTCATTATCCTCCCTTCTAGATTGTAAGCTCTAACGAGCAGGGCCCTCTGATCCCTCCTGTATTGAATTGTATTGTACTTGTACTGTCTGCCCTAATGTTGTAAAGCACTGAACAAACTGTTGGCACTATATAAATCCTGTATAATAATAATACTGCATCCTGAGTCCACCTGTGTATATATATGAAATGTTTACTCATTTACCAATTGCCAGCTGCTTTCCTGCATCTCATTTAAAGTCTCAATCTCCTTTTCTTCTGTAATTAAGTGACTTCTAAAGGTAAATGATTGCAGCAGAGCTTATTAATGGAATGCACAGCAAAAGCAAATACTTACGTGAACAAAAAAAAAAAAAAGCAAATGAACGTCGCCCACGGGACTTTAAATGAGGTGTAAATGGTGATCAAAGGGTAAGCAAGTATAAAAGTACAAATATTTTATTGAAAATAACAGCATAATCCATAATAGGACATGAGCATGGGTGAACAGGTTCATAAAACAGCAACATTGCAATGTAGTCCTAAAACATAGCCATCATATAATAGTAGTATATATAATACAGGTATGCATAGTACATCTCTAACCCGACGCGTTTCGCGAGCTTTCCTCGCTTCATCAGGGGCTGATGTGCATAACTGCTGTCTGTAAATACAGATTAAAGTAATTAGAGTATCGGTTATGATAGGGTAAAAGCAAGAAGCCAGACCTGGTCATCCCATACTTACTTGTTGGACCAAAGCTGCAGGCACATAACCCAGGCACGGGCCGGCGGAGGGCATCTCCCCCGGGAGCTGAAGGGGTCGAGGACCCAACCAGAGGACCGAGGCCAGGCGTGGGGGGCAGCATGGCAGAATGAGAGAGAGAAAGGAGAGCGTGAACCCAAATTGATCCCAAATGCAATGCAGGGCGACTCACTGTATGGGGATATAAATAAGATAAAAGAGTTTGGAAGTATGAGATGTATATCGTGGCATAAATGCAAGGTATGTTGGTAAGCAAGGTCTAAAGTAATGTCAATGGTATTGTCGTAGAAATACAAAATAAGTGCTACTTGCATGGTATGCACAAAGTGTCCTGCAGAGCAGAGAGAAAAAGGAGGGTACAAGGTGAAAAAGTGAATGAGAAAGGAAGAAGAGGGGAGGGAAGGAGGGGAAAACAGGGGGAAGTGAAGTGAATAGTAACAGAAAAAGGACAGAGAAAGAGAAGAGAAATGAAAAGAAGGGGGACGGGACCAGGGAGAAGGAAAGAAAAAATGAGTGAAGTGAAGGGAGGAGAGGCACGGTGAAATAAGGGGCAAAATGATTGTTGGTGTGATGAACTGGAAAAGTACTTCTGTGTGAAAGAGCAGAATGTGATTGGAGGAGTCAGTCAGAAACAGCAAGTGAGGATAGGTACGCTGTGAGGTGCAGGTATTCATATTAGAGTAAATAGATGGGGTGCCTACCAGTATAGTGCAGCGTCCCGACTGAATGTTGGAGAGGTAGTGAAGGAAAGATTGCCATACTGTCACCCCCCGCCTTATACCCGGACATCCGCCGAGTTCTCCGCCCCTAACGTCATGCATCAGGCGGAGCAAAAGGAGATCGCAACGCACCCGCCGTATAGGGCAGGCACTCGCGATCCACAGCCGCCGCCTGGATGACACATCCCGCCCATCGGGAAGGGGGATACCGCTGAATTGCAGGCATCCCCAGGTGGGCGTGGAAAAGCATGACGCCGATGCCCTGGTGGCCCCGCCCCTCCAGAGAAACCAGAGAAGCGGGGACAGCTGGGGAAATAAATCCCCATTTGTGCATCGCAGCTCCCGGAGGGTAAACAGACCGCTCAGCCCAAACATGGGTGCAGTGAAAGAGCTGGGTCTGCAAGTAGATAGGAAATTGGAACATGATCATGTTAGAAGGTATGCTAGTAAAGTCATTAAGGTTCAGTAGTAGCCGAACCAACATAGCCCCTAAGATCTAGGGTCAGCATCAGACCAGGGCATTATGGTGTTTTCCACCTGGGTACAAATTATAAAGAAAGTCTGAGAACTGACCCCTAACATAAAGCACCTTTCTTTGCAGTTGGATATGCTTTACTCATGATATGGTCCATAAATGCACTGCGGTACTATTACTTTATATATGTGCTTTTGTTTCTTAATCAAAACTCATTCAAGAAAAATATTGGAAAAGAGACAATGATTACCAGGACATAAATCCTAAACATTCCTTCCTCTCTCTCCCAAAATAAACAATAAAAAAAGTTCTTTAGATACTTTTTAATATATATGTCTTATTTATTTTATTTTTTGTTATTGAATTAAACACATAATTGGAATAATGGTGCCTGGAGTTCTGCTTTAAGGATGCTCCTGCAGTAAATATGTTCTCTTGTGCATAGTCCTTTTTAGCAGTCTGTCTGCTTCTATCTCCCTCCCGCCTTCCTCTCATTCCGACCACACACACCAGAAGACATCATAAAAAATTACTTTAAATACAACCACCTCTCTCAGCCTAGTTATTTATAGTACATAGGCCTGGAAATGGGATAATTACATGAGACGATCCGCTCTGGTCAGTGGGAACATCAGGCTTCCTCCCAGCCACCCGTTGACCAAATCCAGGCTTCTAATTAGCCTGACGGCGGCTGCCCCATGGCAGAACGGATTGTTAGTGGCCAGAAAAGTCCAATGCTGGATGCAAAGGGCACTGGGCAGTGACATAGAGGTGAATTCGCTGGAGTCCCCTACATCGCTTAAAGATGCAGCTATGATAGTTAATAGTATAATGAACAAGGGAAATATAACCCCCTACAGTGCTTTACATCAGCATTCACCTACTTTAGGATTTTCACATTTAACTGTGTTAAACCTGAATTTTAAAAGGAATAACTTATGCCAATTATCTACTCCAAATAGCTCATAATTCTAAAGTGGTGAAAAAAATCCACCCAATTTTTGAGACTTATACAAATAAAAAAACGAAAAAAGCGCCCTGTTCACGTAAGTATTATAAAGAAAGTCTGAGAACTGACCCCTAACATAAAGCACCTCCATCCCTAATATCAGAGAAAAAGCAAATGAACGTCGCCCACGGGACTTTAAATGAGGTGTAAATGGTGATCAAAGGGTAAGCAAGTATAAAAGTACAAATATTTTATTGAAAATAACAGCATAATCCATAATAGGACATGAGCATGGGTGAACAGGTTCATAAAACAGCAACATTGCAATGTAGTCCTAAAACATAGCCATCATATAATAGTAATATATATAATACAGGTATGCATAGTACATCTCTAACCCGACGCGTTTCGCGAGCTTTCCTCGCTTCATCAGGGGCTGATGTGCATAACTGCTGTCTGTAAATACAGATTAAAGTAATTAGAGTATCGGTTATGATAGGGTAAAAGCAAGAAGCCAGACCTGGTCATCCCATACTTACTTGTAGGACCAAAGCTGCAGACACATAACCCAGGCACGGGCCGGCGGAGGGCATCTCCCCCGGGAGCTGAAGGGGTCGAGGACCCAACCAGAGGACCGAGGCCAGGCGTGGGGGGCAGCATCAAATACCGCTGAATTGCAGGCATCCCCAGGTGGGCGTGGAAAAGCATGACGCCGATGCCCTGGTGGCCCCGCCCCTCCAGAGAAACCAGAGAAGCGGGGACAGCTGGGGAAATAAATCCCCATTTGTGCATCGCAGCTCCCGGAGGGTAAACAGACCGCTCAGCCCAAACATGGGTGCAGTGAAAGAGCTGGGTCTGCAAGTAGATAGGAAATTGGAACATGATCATGTTAGAAGGTATGCTAGTAAAGTCATTAAGGTTCAGTAGTAGCCGAACCAATATAGCCCCTAAGATCTAGGGTCAGCATCAGACCAGGGCATTATGGTGTTTTCCACCTGGGTACAAATTATAAAGAAAGTCTGAGAACTGACCCCTAACATAAAGCACCTCCATCCCTAATATCAGAGAAAAAGAGATCAAAGGCAAAATTGCACATTCACATTTTACCCCAGAATATCATAATAACCAGATATTGAACATTCCGTCCACAGCATATCCACCTCCCTAAAAAGAGGAGAAGGATAAAATACAGTGGAGGACCACAGAGCTCCATTTACTAGAGCTTGAGGCTCTTCTAACATCACATTTGAATCTAATCAGATAAAAAGTATAATGATCTAAAAGACTGCACCCAGTTAGGCACTAAAAAGAACATAGGGGTATTGAAAAACTAAGAAGAGAAAAGAGTGATAAAGGAAAGGGAAAAGGAGAAGAAAAGAGAAGCGGATCTCCAATACCCAGACACCTGACCCCCAGGACCCAGGTCACCCAGGAGACTGAAGGTATCTGATCTAGGGATTCCAGACCCATCTCGTAGGATACGTACTAATTTTTTTGTGAAGCATGATCCACGCTATTTTATGCTTCACCAATGCAAAATTTATAATCAGGGACTTCCACGCTCACGCTATAGTTATTTTGGCAGCCAAAAAAAATGAAAAAGGCCAGTGGCGTCAGCTCATGCAGCACGATCGACGCCCCCCCCCCAATCCATGCACTTGGCCCCTAATCTACATGCAGGGCACCAGATGCATGGATTCCAATGTTTGTTTTTTTTTTGGAAGCACATGATTAGAGCCTGAGGCTCTACTTTGCTTCAAAAAAGGGTGGGATCGGTGAGATATTCGCTAATGTCTTTCTGTTTCTTCTCCCGGCCAATCAGGAAGTGGGTCCTGAGACCTGACTGGCTGCATTCCAGGACTCCTAATTGGCTGGGAGGGGACCACTGGGACTCGGGGAGAGAGATGCTGGGATGAAGGTAAGTGTGGGGCTGGCGGGGAGGCCTGGCAGGCAATGAGCGAGCGAAGTGGGGATTGATGGGGTCAGAGGGTAGCAGCAATCGAATGAGCAACGGGGGGTGGGGGTAGGAGGGGAGTTTAGTGGTGGTCAGATGGGGGAGGGGGTTGCTGGCTGGGTGGGGGCCGCAGGCCGCCCCCACAAGAAATTTGGGCACAAGCCGGCACTGGTTCTGAGATGTCTGGATATCTCATCCAAAAAGGTCATTAAATAGCGCTGTCTTAACATTTTTGGGTATAGTACCCCCCCCCCCCCCTGGTTACTGAGCAAAGGAGATTGAACATCCTAATCCAAAATCTCTTTGACAGAAAGTGTTTAGGAATGTAAAATATCACAGTTGTCACGGGATCAGGAGGTAATATTCGAAAGCCTGGCTAAAAGGGATTTTTTTTTTTTTTCAATTTCGAGTGATTTTTTTTTCTTATTTTCTGTTATGTCTTCTTGACAGAATGTAAAGGAAAATCTCCCCACCAGAACAGAAATGTAGTCATTTCCCATAGAGCTGAATGGGTCCCAAGTGTACTGTTGGAGTAAGGCCCCATTCAGATCTATTGGAAGTTACTGCACATGCTAAAGAGTGTCAGACACAAACTCTGCACCAAAGCTGTAACCACTGCCGTCAAAAAGAGGTAAGTAGGCACCTGGGTGGGTTTTAGCTTTAGTATAGGTTGGGAGGCTAAGGAGTTTTCATGCTAAAGTGAACCTGTTCTTTACATACAAATATTGTTGTATAAAACTACTATGGGTGTAGCTGGCTAGCAAGGCTGGAGGGTGTCTGAGCTGCTGCAGTTTGTGCACGTCATGCTTAGGGATCAAATAAGAACAATAATAATGACAATTATTATCTCTGTGACCGAGCCCCAGTGAGTGGGGTCAAAGGCATCAGAGAGCGTGGCCACACATCGCGTTAGCATCCGGTTAATTTGAGCGGAATCTTTCGCAATATAGTTTGACACTTATGGATTAGTGAATCCGAAGCCTGCTCCCATCTTCTGAGTACCAGCAGGGAGACACTTTACCTTTAGCCTCAAGTGGTGCTTGAAGTTTCTTCATCAACAATTATTATCTTATTTTGATTTATTTGTATAAAAGGTTTCATTTATATCAGGAAAACTATGACCTAGCAGCATAGGCGTGCGCACAGGGTGTGCCAGGTGTGCCTGGGCACACCCTAATCACCCCATTTGATGCATATTCACCCTGTTTAGACCCCTGATATTTGACCAAAGCCCTCTAATGGGGCTCCTAAAAAATTTGTAATAGAAAACATTTAAAGGAATACAATTGTAAAAAATAATAAAAAGAAAAACCACTGACACTGTCCACTGCCCTACTGACAACGTCCATTGCTCTACTGACACTGTCAGTATACAGTATATACACATGCACACACACATATGTGTTTGAACTTTGGGGTGCACACCCTAATGCAATAGGCTGCGCACACCTATGCCTAGCAGCATTATAGGGACAGAGTGACTGATATTTTGGCAATGAATAGCTGTAATTAAAATAAATTTTCATGATGGAGTTATCTTTAGGCGAACGTTTATGCTGGAGCTGACACACCACATCACCCTGCCTCTTAATGGGAATATTGTCATCATATAAATGAAACTCTCTGACTGTCTACATCTGAGAATCCATATCTGTGCGCACATAGGGGAATTCCAACTATAAAATACGTAGGATTTGACATCTAGTTTACTACTGAATGAAGATGCAAGTCTCATGTTCATTTCACTATATTCCATTGTACTCCTTTTTGGAAAGAACCGCATAGTGGGTGTGCAGGTCCCCCCCCCCCATCTCCCTTTCACCCAGTAGATGTGATTTTTCGTAGGCTCAATTGGGCCCCGGTGTGTCCCCCTGCTGGGCGTCTGAAAAACCAGCCTGCTTTGGTGCCTTTTTTAGTGTACTCTGGCTGTAAACAACCTCTTTGTTTAAGATGTCCTCATCCCCCTGAGGAAGATTTGAACTAGCATAATCGAAAAACGTTGGGGTTCTTATGAGCAACAACTTTTAAGTCAGAAAATTTTATGCATATATTGATGTTTGCTAACATTAAAGGACATTGTTTGCGATATAGAGGTTATGTACACCAGAGCTCATGTTTTTATAATTGTACTTACCTTCTGAATCTCATGTAATTTTGTACTAATGAAAATACTTTTTTTATATATTCATATGACTCATTTTGACTTTTTTGCTGCCTAAAAGCCCTTGGGAGCACTTTCTTCTGGTTTTGTTGTGTATTTTGGGGCGAGCAGCATTTTTTTCACCCATGTGGATGGGTTTCCTTTATTAATTATCTTATTTTGATTAATTTGTATAAAATGTTTCATTTATACCAGGAAAACTATGACCCAATAGCATTATAGGTACAGAGTGACTGATATTTTGGCAATGAATAGCTGTATTTAAAATTAATTTTCATAATGGAGTATCTTTAGGAGAATGTTTATACTGTATACTTTGTCTATAATTTAATATGTATGTTTATCCCGGGAGTATGGAGTTCTTATAAGATTATGAGTTCACCTTATATGCACTCACCAGTACTACTCTTCACTATTTAGTTCCCCTGTAGGTAAATCAAGAGTAGGAAATACTTTGCATAAATAGAATGGTGTTTTTTTCTTAGTATAGTTCATGCTGAAAATAAAGAGCAGTGACAGAAATACACTGCAGCATTGAAGGTTTAAAGAATTTGTTAACCCAGAATTTCATATTCCTTATATGTGCCTGCTGCTATACCATATACTTGTATGAAAAAGCATCCTGTTCTCTTTGTATTGCTTCCTTTGTGTGAAATCCCTGGTGTTCCTACCAGTCCCTTTGCTTTCCTATTGAAAACTGACAAGATTAGGCATGAAAGCACAGCATGGTCAGTTTTCTAGCTGTGTTGCGAACTCAGCCCGCTCTCCTCCACTGATAAGACTTGTCCTGACACCCCCCCCCCCCCACATACACACACACACCTGCATGGCCATTCGCTAGGAAGACCAGTGTTCTGCTGTTTCTCATCCCCCAGCTCTCTAAGCTCCATATGCAGCTGAGAACAGAGGGTTTGTGATCACTTATAAAAAAGTGGAAAATAAAGATATTTATATATTTTTTATATGTATACACAGATGTTTTGCTTTTCATTTCTATGTTAAACTGAATGGGTTGTTTTACAAGATGAGGATTTACATATACCTTAAAATGTATCTGAACCCAAAAGCAAAAGTTTAATGTATTGCAACTTACCGATCCCAAATGTGATGGTAGCATTAATTTGGTGATCCAGGTGATCTGCCAAGTAACACGATTACTGTCTTAGGATGGCTCCACTCTACTGGAGGAACAACGGAGACACCTTGACAAATTAAAGTTGAACTCCATCTAACACTTTATAAGCGGTTACAGCAACAGTTTTTTTTCTTTTGGAATAAAGGTTAATATAATGGTAAGTCTACATAAAACTTTACAAAAAAAACTTTCCCC
This sequence comes from Lithobates clamitans, assembly GCA_037952925.1. Lineage (NCBI taxonomy): Eukaryota > Metazoa > Chordata > Amphibia > Anura > Ranidae > Lithobates > Lithobates clamitans. The sequence continues at coordinate 312,744 of JBBGZY010001303.1, forward strand.
TCCTTAAAATCCAGTCCCTTACTCTGTTTCCCCGAAAATAAGACCTAGCGTGATTGTCAGTGATGGCTGCAATATAAGCCCTACCCCCCAAATAAGCCCTAACCTGTTTCCCCGAAAATAAGCCCTACCCTGAAAATAAGACCTACAAGGACTTTAACTAGGGCTTATTTTGGGGGGTAGGGCTTATATTGCAGCCATCACCGACAATCACGCTAGGTCTTATTTTCGGGGAAACAAGGTAGTACAGATCCCCCTATCTACCGCTTGTACCATTGTTTTGCTAATTTTGAATAATTATTTTTGAATGCAATCGCTTTATAAAGATATGCTTACATAAATCTGTGCTACATGTGATTTTCTAAATTCTAAAAACAGTAAAGGTTATAACAAATTTACTCTAATGAACAAAAGTATCCAATAAACCCATTTGATTTACCTCCAAACAGCCGTTTGAGAGTTTTTGTATTGAAGAACTCAACAAATTTATTTGTATATAAAATGATAAGATAACAAAATCCCAAGGCACTTCTTGAAAAATAAGTTCATTTAATAATCTAACAATGCTATGAGGAATGTATGGCTCTGTCAGATACATGTGTAATAATTCACAATTCAGAAAACTAGGAGCTGTGTATGGCCACCCCCTGTAGCACATACTGTATATACACCATAGTGCACATGGGTTTTAGTGCATCACAGTGCACAGATGTAAACATTGTGCATTGTCGTGGCTGCATTGGAAAAAAGGAATAGGTGCATATAAACCCACATTGGGGTGCAATTACAGCCTATTCAAATTAATTGGCTGCCCTAACGCAAAGCAAATTAAAGTACATAATAATGTACTTTAATCACTTCAATACAGGGCACTTATACACCTTTTTGCCCAGACCAATTTTCAGCTTTCAGCGCTGTCACACTTTGAATGAAAATTGCACGGTCATGCTACACTGTACCCAAACTAAATTTTTATCATTTTGTTCCCACAAATTGAGCTTTCTTTTGGTGGTATTTGATCACCGCTAGGATTTTTATTTTCTGCTAAACAAATGAAAAAAAAAACGAGAATTTTGAAAAAAACGTTTTTTTTTTTGTTACAAAACTTTGCAACTAAGCCATTTTTCTCCTTCACTGATGGGGCTGCACTGACGGGTTTGATAAGGCGGTACCAATGGGCACTGATGAGGTGGCACCAATGAGGTGGCACTGATGATGGATCGTATATGTTAAGTATCTGAATGTGATATAGTGAGCAGTAAATTATAACGTGAAAAAAATGCATCCACCTTCCAAGTTGCAATAAATCAAACATAACGTAATGTCCACATTAGGTTGCAAATGTAGCATAAATGAATGTGTACACAGGTGAGTGAGTTCCAAAGTGGGACATGATACAGATGGATTCCGGCCCCTGAATATGTGTAAAATAAAGAATGTGGCCCTCGAAGTAAAAAGTTTGTAGACCCCTGGCCTAGGCTATAAGAAGACTGCCAAGACCCTGAAACTGAGCTGCAGCATGGTGGCCAAGACCATTCAGCGGTTTAACAGGACAAGTTCCGCTCAGAACAGGCCTCGCCATGGTCGCCCAAAATTTGGTGCACATGCTCAGCATCATATCCAGAGGTTGTCTTTGGGAAATAGATGTATGAGTGCTGCCAGCATTGCTGCAGAGGTTGAAGGGGTGGGGGGGTGGGGGTCAGCCTTTCAGTGCTGAGACCATACGCCGCACACTGCATCAAATTGGTCTGCATGGCTGTCGTACCAGAAGGAAGCCTCTTCTAAAGATGGTGCACAAGAAAGCCTGCAAACAGTTTGCTTAAGACAAGCAGACTAAGGACATGAATTACTGGAACCATGTCCTGTGGTCTGATGAGACCAAGATAAATGTATTTGGTTCAGATGGTGTCCAGCTTGTATGGTGGCAACCAGGTGAGGAGTACAAAGATAAGTTTGTCTTTCCTACAGTCAAGCATGGTGGTGGGAGTGTCATGGTCTGGGGCTGCATGAGTGCTGCCGGCACTGGGGAGCTACAGTTCATTAAGGGAACCATGAATGCCAACATGTACTGTGACATACCGAAGCAGAGGTCCCGCTAAAAATTGCTGATCATTACTAGTAAAAAAATTAAATAAATAGAAATGACATAAATCTATCCCATAGTTTGTAGACGTAATAACTTTAGCGCAAACCAATCAATATATGCTTATTGGGATTTTTTTTACCAAAAATATGTAGCAGAATACATATTGGCCTAAATTGATGAAGAAATTAGATTTTTTACATTTTTTTATTGGATGTATTTTAAAGCAGAAAGTAAAAAATATTGTTTTTTTCAAAATTGTCGCTCGTTTTGTTTATAGCACAAAAAATAAAAACCGAAGAGGTGATCAAATACCACCAAAAGACAGCTCTATTTGTGGGAAAAAAAGGACATCAGTTTTATTTGGGTACAGCGTCGCACAACCACGCAATTGTCAGTTAAAAACACGCAGTGCGGTATTACAAAAAATGGCCTGGTCATTAACCTCCCTGGCGGTATTTGCGAGTCTGGCTCGGGGTGGATTTTCAGTACCAAAAGTGGTAACCCCGAGCCAGACTCGGGATCGCATCGCAGGATCCATGTTACTTACCTTGTCCCCTGGATCCTGTGATGTCGCCCCGCTGTGATCTGCGAGCCGCCATGTCTCGCTCGATTCACAGTGCTAAGCTCCGTTCCCTGCGAGCGTTGTGACGCACGGGAAAGGAGTTCGGCGCCAAATTCAAAAAGTAAAAAACACAGTATAGATACAGTATAGTGTAATCTTACAGATTACAGTACTGTATCAAATAATTACACATCCCCTTTGTCCCTAGTGTTTTGTCCAGTGTCCTGCATGCAGTTTTATATTATACACACTATTTCTGCCAGGAAACTGGAGATTGTCCATAGCAACCAAAAAATGTCCGTTTACGTCAAAAGTGCTTTTAGACCAGCTAGAAAACAGCGATAATAAATTAGAATCACTTGCAGAATTGAGCGATAGTGATTTGTGGGGAGATCCGTCATCAAACACTGAAAGTAACGAAAGCGACAATTCTGCAACTGAGCAAATTTCTGTGTTTTTGATTTGATTACATTATTGAATAATTTTTATTATTATTATATTGTTATTTGTTATAATTATTTATAGTTATTTATTATATTTTAATTTTTTATTTTGTTTTTCAAACTTTATAATACCCGGGATGTCTACTAGACTCTTGTTTGGACAGATTTAAGTGAGTTATTGCTAAGAATTACAGGCCTACAATATAAAACGCCAAATTTCCATGCAAAATAATTGTACCGCTTTCAGCATCAAAAATCTGAAATAATCATCCTGCCAGGGAGGTTAAGAGGGTAAAACCTTCTGGGGCTGAAGTGGTTAAAATAAAATCTAGTGCAGCTGTACATGGTAGCCAATCAGCTTCAACTTTCAGCTTTTTCAATTAGGCTTTAACAAAAAAGCCTGGAAGCTGATTGGTTTCTATGCAGAGCTGCACCAGATTTTGCACTCTCCAGTTTTAGTAAATCAACCCCATGGTGTAGCTATCACCAAATTATTAAACACCAATCTTCGTCCAGTCCAAACATATTCCACTGTAAATTGATGTTATCTTGAGCCCTAACCATGAACCATGTAAACAGCCGAATGTGTTAAGCTGGTCATACACTGATCAAAATTCAGCTGGTTGAGCAGGGATAGGACAGATTTCGATCAGTATGTAGCCATCTCCACTTGAGGAAAGGACATGCTGAAAAACTTTTGTTGATCAGCAGCTGCAGCTGACGACCAGTGTATTCTGATAGCTGCGGGTTCCGCTGTCAGAATAAAATATCCCGGCGGGGGATTCCTTCATCCACCCCCACCTTTTGTGTGGATGGAGGAATCTGGTAGATGGTAGACGGAGATGGACGGCGGCGATCCCCCCCCCCCCCATGGGACATAGACATCTATAAACTTCCCCCCTCCCCAGTGGATGTGCCAATCAGATGCCTTACCTTAGGAGGCAGGGGGAAGAAAGAGTCGGGCTGCTCTGATCCCTTCTCCCGGCCAGACTTTAAATACATCATCTGCAGCACACAGAGAGACATTATCCTTCGGGTCGAACAGGGAGTTTGTCCTGAGACAGAAAGTCCTAAGCCTCCCTGGCCAATCAGGGCTTCCCGATTGGCCGGGAGGAGAATCAGGAAGACAATAGTGAATATTACAATAACGTAGTGCTCTGTGCCCCGAGTCCACCCTTTTTTTAAGCCAATTAGAGCCTCATGCTCTAATCACGTGCTTCAAAAAAAAAATCCCATTGGAACCCATGCGTCCAGCACCCTGCATGTAGATTAGGGGCCGGGCGCATGGATTAGGGGGGTGGCAGGAAGTGTGTTATGCCGCGTACACAGGATCAGAAATTCCGTCAGAAAAAACTTGGATGGTTTTTCCGACGGAATTCCGCTCAAGCTTGCCTTGCATCCACATGACCTGAGAAGAGGACTATCTGGGCTGCTCTGTGCAAAACCACTGCACAGAGTATGTAAGTATAACGTTCGTTATTTTTAAGGAAAAAAAAACAGACTTTAGTATCACTTTAGGGCTTGGTTCACATCTATCTATCATTTGCGCAGGCATGGCAGCCCATTAATTTGCCACCATGGGGAATCCCCTCTGTTCTATCCCTTTCTGTTTCTTTTAAAAAGAAAAATATACAAACCTGGTAGGCATCGCAGTACATGGACTGTGACTTTACCTACTTGGTGGAAAGATGTAGCTTCCATAAAGGTTAACTATATTTTGTGATACTTGAAGCAAAGTTCTGCCCCCCCCCACAAAAAAAAAATTTAAGTCAGCAGCCACACATACTGTAGCTGCTGACTTTTAGCATTAGGGCACTTACCTGTCCTGGAATCCAACGATGTCGGCACACCAGCCAATGTTTCCATCGTCTCCCGGGTGCTGCCACCGCCATTACCAGCAAGGGAAACTGAAAAAGAATGAATGGCAGCCCTACACATCTGAAACGAAGTAGCGCAGCTTGACTGGAGGTGGTTGCAGGTGCAGGAACAGGTGCAGTTCACTGCTGGAAAACGCTCCAAGAAACTCTACACAAACTATTTTTTTTCTGCTCCTAGACACTGAAGCTCAAAAAACGCTAATAGCCTAAAGTAGTGTGCATGGACACATTATTTAGCTTTTAGAAGAAGAAAAAAAATGCTAACAACAGCTTCTAGGAGCTTAGAAAACGCCATGTGCATGAAACCTAAAACCTTTATCCCAAAAGGAAAAACTGTTTGCTGTAACTCATTATAAAGTGTAAGCTGGAGTTTGGCTTCAATTTGTTTGTGTATTCAAATCTGCTAGTACATTTAACACGACCCTTCCCCTTAAATTGGCAATGCTCCTGGCTTCTGTGCCTCCTGTGCACATTCATCCAGACTGGGGGCACTCCTAATACAGGAAGTGTGTTACTGGCCAGATCACTAGGTGAAAACTGAGGGAGAAATGTCTAAAAACTAATGCAGCCACCACATGTAATGATTGGTAAGCTGCAATATATTACATTTAGTTTAGGTTTTAATACTGCTTTAAGTATGATCTCTAGGATATATAAAAGGGAAGGGACAGTTAGGACTGGATAGTGCCATATATGGAAGCCAAAGGAAATGCAAACAGAAGCAAATATCTCCCCTCTTATAGCCTGACCACAGCACTCAAAACTCAATCTAATTGCAGGCTCCTCTCCCAGGCGTCCCTGAGCCACATGAGTAAAGCCGGCACCAGGGTTACAGCTCTGAGAAGGGGGGTAGGCACACTTGAATTATCTTGTGGGTCGAATTCTCCCTTCTTATGGGGCTGTCATATGGCTTTGATTGAGTCTGTGGTCAGGAGGCTCATTAAATGAGTGGTAAGGCAGAGAGCAGGCCACAGGGACGGCTGCTTGTGAGGGGTTAATGAGGCCTCACTCGTTCCTAAACTCTGCATATCACTGGCATCTGTCTGCTCTATAGCAGCAATAGGTATGAGGACTATTCCTGTATACAGCACCGGCTCCTGACCAGTCACAATAATTTTTTATTTTTTTTGGACAACACACAATATAACATTTTTAAAAGTTCACCACCCAAAAATAATTAATTTAATTTTTGTGCGTATTGTGTTTGGGACACCTACAATGTAACGTTATACCTACTGTATCTGTAAAGATCTAGTATGAGAACTCTCACCGCTTACTGTCTTGTGCAGTTTTTTCTGTCCGCCCCTCTTCTATGACTATATGAAAAATTGTAAAAGTTGTAAAGCTTCCTTTTTTTCCCTAAAATATTAAACATGGTATTCTCGCCTTCTCTATGCTATGGTACTACTATGGAGCTGCCCTGAACCTCCTCTTCCGGGGTCCCCTGTGGGCGCTCTCTTCTCTTTCTGTAGGCTCACTCTCAAGCTGGGCTATGTGCATCCATAAACACACACAGCGTGGCTTGGTTCCCCCCCCCCTTACAGGATTTATTTGGACAATTACCAATGGCTCGCACTGCTGCGTCTGTGTCCTGTGAGGAGAGAAACAATGGCACAGCGCTTGATTGAGATACGACTCAGGTAAGTATATAGTGAGAGTGGGTGGGGGGGGGGAGTGATACAACTACTGAAACATTTTAAACCTAATACAGGAAATAGAAAAAAAAAGTCCTTCCTGTAGATCCACTTTAAAGACACAATACCAGGAGGTGAAAGACTGATATTTAGGTATAACACCACAAAATAGAAGTCTCAATGACCCCCCCCAAAAAAATTATTTGAATAGCTTTAATTAGAAAGCTGTTGTATGGTCCATGCTAAAAGGGTGCATGGATGAAAAAGTCACAGAACACACAGGTTAATTTTCTAAAATTGGAGAGTGCAAAATCTGGTGCAGCTGTACATGGTATCCAATCAGCTTCTAACTTCAGCTTGTTCATTTGAAGTTTTGACAAAAAAACAAGGAAGCTGATTGGTTTCTATGCAGAGCTGCACCAGATTTTGCACTGTACAGTTTTAGTAAATTAACTTCACAGTGTACAGTTACATACCTCCCAAATGTCCTGGATTTGCTAAGACTGTCCCTGGATTTGATGTAAGTCCCGGCATTCCAGCGAATCAATGGTTTGTCCCGGATTGGAGCCCAGTGCTGGAACACAGAGTAAAGGGGCGATAGACTGAGGGGGGGTTTGCTAGGAGAAAAATGGAGGGGGTGGGGCGATTTTGGTTAAGAGCAGGAATGGGTGGGATCTCACCCCCTGTACCCTGCCCTACTAACTCCCTGTCCTCTGTGCTGCTGACCCCTATATCCTGCCCTACTGACCCCCTGTCTTTCATCCTGCTGTCCCCTATACCCTGCCCTACTGACCCCCTGTCTTCTGTCCTGCTGACCCCAGTACCCTGCCCTACTGACTCCCTGTACTCTGTCCTGCTGGACCTTGTACTCTGCCCTAATGACCCCCTGTCTTCTGTCTTGCTGACCCCTGTACCATGCCCTACTGACTCCTTTCGTCCATTCTGCTGACCCCTGTACACTGCCCTACTGACCCCCTATCCTCCATCTTGCTGACCCCTGTACATTGCTTTACATACCCCCTGTCCTCCATCCTACTGACCCCTGTACCCTGCCGTACTGACTTCTGTCCTTCAACCTGCTGACCCCTGTACCCTGCCCTACTGACTCCTGTCGTCCATTCTGCTGACCCCTGTAAACTGCCCTACTGACCACCTATCCTCCGTCCTGCTGATCCCTGTCCTCTGCCCTGCAGACCCTTCTCCTTTGCCCTGCTGATGCCTGTCTTCTGCCCTGATAAACCCTGCTTTCCACCCAGCTGACCCCTGCCCTCTGCCCTGCTGACACCCTGTACACTGCCTTGCAAAGTCCAGGAATCCAAGTAGAGAGAGCGTATCACCGCTCCAGGTGGGTCAGATCAAGGTAAAAGGCATCTCCTTCAGTCTAGAAGTCCAGGTGCTGGCAATGCTATGGCAGTTAGATATCAAAGAAATTCTCCACAGCCGCACTCCAAAAATATTTGCCTTTATTCAATAAGGTGTCATCCAAAATACAGGTCACAGCAAAGTGGAACAAAGCTTACGCATTTATAGCTTAGCTTATAGCTATGACTAAGCACTCCTTGTAGTGTGAAACGCGTAAGATTTGTTCCACTTTGCTGTGACCTGTATTTTGGATGACACCTTATTGAATAAAGGCAAATATTTTTGGAGTGCGGCTGTTCAGAATTTCTTTGATGTCTAACCTGTACACTGCCTTACTGACATTTGTACACTCCCCTGCTGATCTCCCATCCTGTGTCCCGCTGATCCCCTGCCCTACACTGCCCTACTGACCCCTATACACTGCCCTGCTGTCCTTGCACCCTCTGTCCACCTGACATTTTTTACTGCACCCCCATCAGACAGGCTAGATCCCTCCCTGCTTCTCACCAAAGTGTTCATTATCTCAACAGTTGCTGGTTGCTATGCAGTCCCTGACTATTTTAACCACTTCAATATCAGGCACTTTCCCCCCCTTCCTGCCCAGGACAATTTTTAGCTTTCAGCGCTGTCGCACTTTGAATGACAATTGCGCGGTCATGCAACACTATACCTAAACTGAATTGTTATCATTTTCTTCCCACAAATAGAGCTTTCTTTTTTTGGTATTTGACCACCTCTGCGGGTTTTAATTTTTGCTCTATAAATGAAAAAAGACCGACAATTAAAAAAACAAAAACTGATGGGCACTGATAGGCAGCACTGATAGGCAGCACTGGCGGCACTGATAGGCGGAACTGATGGGCACTGATAGGTGGCACTGGATAGGCAGCACTGATGAGGAGCTGACAGGCATTACTGAGTGACACTGATTGGCACTTTGATGGGGCGCTGATTGGCACTTTTTTGGGCACTGTTGTGGGCACTGATCAGCACTCACATCCGTTTTTTTATGGGGACAGGCTGGCAGGTGTTGGGCACTGATTGGCAGCTGATGGGCACCTTTTGATGGGGGCTGTGCTGATAATCAATGTGCTGATTATCAGCACAGACCCCCTCTGACAGGGAGAGCCGCTGATCGGCTCTCCCTGTCAGCGTGAACCGAGGACACCCGTTTACCGGCACTTCCTGGTTCACGCGATGATCAGCTGTGATTCGTCACAGCTGATCACATGGTAAGAAGCCTCTGACAGAGGCTTCATACCACGATTGGAGTTGCGGTGTGTCAGGCTGACACACGGGCGCGCGCCGGCTTTGTTATCCTGATCACGTCATATGACGCCTGATCAGGATAACACAACCACTTTGCCGCAGTCATTCTGCTATATGGCGGGTGTCAAGTGGTTAATGAAGTTCTTCTTTAAACCGGGCACAGACAAAGCAATCAAAGCATATTTTATGGGTACAAGGAAGCCCAGATTTTGTTTAACCACACTCCTAAAGCCCCTCTCACTGTTAAGAGTTTGGCCACACCCACATTTTGCTTTTTAAAAGATTTATTAAAAAAGTCATGCAGCGTTCAATTGTTCTGTAAACCGATCTTCCGGTCTCGGCCGCGTCCGGAAGTGACGTCACTTTCGGTCGTGGCTGAGACCAGAAGATGGAACTACAGAGTGACGCCGCTTGCGGTCACAGCCGAGACCAGAAGATCGGATTACAGAGTGATTGTACGCTGCATGACTCCGCTGCCTGTTGCACTCGCCATTGAGTGGTAATTTTTTATGTGATTGATACTATTCTATTAAATCTTTTAAAAAGTACTACAACATAATTCTCATTATTATTGCTCAAATTCAAATTAAAAATGGTATATTTCAGAAATTGATTGCACTACATTCTTAATATTTATCAAAAAGGAAGAAAAACACCCTACCTATATTCAACCAAATCAATGTTTTTCTTTTTGTTGTTGAACAATCAGTCATATACGTGCATGGCTTAGCGTAATCCTGCTGCCTCAATAGCACCCAGGAAATATTTTTTTATTAGATTCATGATAGTTTACTGTTTTGATTCTTCGCAAATTACTTTTCCTTGCAGTTAAAATAAGAAAGGGAGGAAAAGGAGGAAGTAGACAAAATAGGGAGCAGGGCTCTGTTTATTTTCAGGTTTCTGGGAACGCCTGTGTCAGCAACCTTATAGAGTTTATAAAGAAAAATTGCATCAATCATACATGATCTTAGGCAGTGCGTATGTTTCCTAAAACCACTCAGCAATAGAAGGGTTAAATTCTCACTTTCTGACCGCATTAAAGAATGAGAAAGAGCTGCCTCCTCAACACATATAAAAACTGTGGTTGCAGTTATGTGACTGTAAATATTATACAGACCCTTATCCCAACAAGACCTCTAGGAGCAGAATGCTTCTTCCTGCTGTGTTCTTCCTCCAAAGCAGTTCCCTCATCCACCACTGGGTGTCCATAAATCCCTGCTAGCCTTGGTGCTAATACTGTTACAACTGGAACAGCTGCAATGTTCCTAAAGTGTATGCAAACTCTGACAATTTATTCTCCTTATTAGCCACTCTTTGGCCTGTTAAAATATTATTGAAAGTGTTTTATTATATCTGTTTAACATGGTCAAAAAAAGAAATCATCCAACTACTAATCTAGTGAGCTGATAACTTCCTGTATTCTCCACCTCTGAACTGTTATTAGTTAGCACTATTCCCTGCTATCTCCGTGGACTACAAAACACCTCCCCCTGTTAAGGATAAGAGACAGAGGTGTTATGTGGTCCTAACACAGTGTTATGTAGTCCTAACACACTCCCTATCCTAGGATGTTACAATTACTTTGACTATTACAATTACTCCCAAACATTATATATATTTTTTTAACACCCTAGAGAATAAAATGGCGGTTGTTGCAATACTTTTTGCCACACCGTATTAGCACAGCGGTCTTACAAGCGAACTTTTTTGTGAAAAAAATACACTTTTTTAATTAAAAAATACAACAGTAAAGTTAGCCCATTTTTTTTTTAAATTGTGAAAGATGATGTTACACCGAGTAATTGATACCCTACATGTCACGCTTTAAAATTGCGCCCGCTCGTGGAATGGCGACAAACTTTTACCCTTAAAAATCTTCATAGGAGATGTTTAAGAAAATTCTACAGGTTACATGTTTTGAGTTACAGAGGAGGTCTAGGGCTAGAATTATTGCTCTCACTCTAACGATCGTGGCGATACCTCACATGTGTGGTTTGAACACCGTTTACATATGCGGGCACTACTCACGTATGCGTTCGCTTTTGTGTGCGAGCTCAGCGGGACGGGTCGCATTAAAAATGTTTTATTTTTTCCTTATTTATTTTACTTTTTATTTTTACACTGTTCTTTAAAAAAAATGGTGTCACTTTTATTCCTATTACAAGGAATGTAAACATCCCTTGTAATAGAAAAAAATCATGGCAGGACCTAAATATGAGATATTATCTATCAACCCTACAAATTCTGAATGGACCCTCTGCACATAGTTCTCATATATTGCAATACATGTTTAAGCTGACCAACCATCAAAGTAATCTCTCTTATGGACAGTCCTACACTGCCTTGCCACTGCAAATGCTATGGTGGACAGCATGCCAACATGGGGCATAAAGACCCAAGGTGGGGGAGAGCGACTATGTTCAGATCTGGTCACTGACCTACATTACAATAGAGAAAAAATATACCTGTGCTCAAATCTCAGTAACTTTTACATGTACCGTGTTTCCCCAAAAATAAGACCTACCCGGAAAATAAGCCCTATTGTGATTTTTCAGGAGGGCTGCAATATAAGCCCTACCCCGAAAATAAGACCTAGTGTGGTATGTGATGTGGGCTGTGTGTGCCGGATGCCTTTGGTATAGTGTCGCTCGGCACTCAGCTGGCCTCCCGCTGCTCTCCTCCTCTTCTCCCAGCTGTCAGCGGGGCATCTCGGGCCCCTCCCTCTGCAGTGCTCCGGCAGGTCACGGGAGCGGCACTATGGGAAGGTGTTTGTCACACATGGATTGCAGGAAGGTACAGTTTTCATTATCTGATTCTGTAATACAGTGCATTCTGGAGTTTTGCAGGCATTTTTATTATTTATTATTATTATATTATTATTATATTATATATTTATTATATATTTAGAAGTCACCTAATTACAGAAGAAAAGGAGATTGAGACTTTAAATGAGATGCGCGAAAGCAGCTGGCAATTGGTAGTAAGTAAACATTTCATATATATACACAGGTGGACTCAGGATGCAGTATTATTATTATACAGGATTTACATAGCGCCAACAGTTTGTGCAGCGCTTAACAAAATGAAGGCAGACATTACAGTTACATTCCAATTTGGTACAAGAGGAATCAGAGGGCCCTGCTCGCTAGAGCTTACAATCTAGGAGGGAGGGTCAATTGATACAAAAGTTAATAGCTGTGGGGGATGAGCTGATGGAGAAAGTAAAACAGTGTATTAGTTAGAAGCAGGATAAGCTTCTTTAAAGAAAAGGGTTTTCAGGGATCATATAAAGGTGGATAGATTAAGGGACATTCGGACAGATTAGGGTAGGGAGTTCCAAAGGATGGGAGAAGCTCTAGAGAAATCCTGTAGACGGACATGGGGGGAGGTGACAAGGTAACTAGAGAGCAGGAGGTCCGAAGGGAGCAGCTTGGTTGGTATTTTGAGACTAGGTTAGTGATGTTGCTGGGGGCAGAGTTGTGGACGGCTTTGTAAATTATTGTTAGTACTTTGAATTCTATTCAAAAGGGTGAGTGGAAGTCAGTGCAAGGATTGGCAGAGAGGAGTGGAGGACACTGAACGGTTGGTAAAGTGGATGAGTCTTGCAGCAGCATGCATTATGGACTGAAGGGGGGATAGTGTATGTAAAGGTAGTCCAATGAGGAGTGAGTTGCAGTAGTCGAGGTGAGAGATGACCGGGGAGTGAATTAGAAGCTTGATGGTGTCATTGTTTAAAAAGGGGTGTATTCTAGAGATGTTGTGGAGGCTAAGGCGGCATGATTTGGACAGGGATTGGATGTGGGCCTGAAAGAACAGTTCACAGTCTAGGGTTACCCCTAGCATCCTGGCATGTGGGGACGGACCGATAGTTGTGCCATTGATCTTGACAGAGAAGTCAAGGGGAAGGGGTACGTGGGGGAGGAAATATAAGCTCGGTTTTAGATAGATTGATTTGGAGGAAGTGGTGTGACATCCAGGCTGATATGTCTGTTAGTAAATCAGTGATGTGTGAAGAGACTGATGGGGTGAGCTGAGGAGTAGAGAGATAGATTTGGGTGTCATCGGCATATAAATGGTAGTGGAAGCCATGGGAGGATGTGTAGATCGAGAATAATAGAGGTCCACGGACAGAACCTTGGGGGACCCCAACGGTAAGAGGTGTTGGAGAGGAGGAAGTAAAGTTGTAAGTGACACTGAAGGTGCGGTGAGATAGGTAAGATTCGAACCAACGGAGAGCACAGCCATGGATACCAAGCAAATTTCGTTTTTTGAGGAGGAGGGGGTGATCAACTGCATCAAAGGCAGCAGAGAGGTCCAAGAGTAATGCCCCGTACACACGGTCGGATTTTCCGATGGAAAATGTCCGATCGGAGCGTGTTGTCGGAAATTCCGACCGTGTGTGGGCTCCATCGGACATTTTCCATCGGATTTTCCGACACACAAAGTTGGAGAGCAGGAGATAAAATTTTCCGACAACAAAATCCGTTGTCGGAAATTCCGATCGTGTATACACAAATCCGACGGACAAAGTGCCACGCATGCTCAGAATAAATAGAGAGATGAAAGCTATTGGCCACTGCCACGTTTATAGTCCCGACGTACGTGTTTTACGTCACCGCGTTTAGAACGATCGGATTTTCCGACAACTTTGTGCGACCGTGTGCAGACAAAACAAGTTTGAGCCAACATCCGTCGGAAAAAATCCTAGGATTTTGTTGTCGGAATGTCCGAACAAAGTCCGACCGTGTGTACGCCCTATAAGAGTACGGAATAATGACTGTTGGTTTTAGCTGTTAGTAAGTCGTTTGTGAGTTTTAGGAGAGCAGTTTCTGTGGAGTGCTGTGGACGAAATCCAGACTGAAGGGGATTAAGAAGGTTATTCTCAATGAGATGGTCGCTCAGTCGGTTGTAGGCTAAACATTCAAGGAGTTTGGAGGCAAAAGGGAGTAAGGAGATGGGTCTTAGGTTATTAAGATTGGTGGGGTCCAGTGAGGCCTTTTTTGGTATGGGAGTGACTAGTGCATGTTTTAGAGAGTTGGGGAAGATGCCAGTAGAGAGGGAGAGGTTGAAGATAAAGGGTTACAGAGTGGGGTCCAGCGGGCAGGAGGTTAGGTGGGCATTAGAAAAAAGTTTATTGACTTCCTCTGTAGTAGTTGAGTTAAACAAGAGTTTTTATTGTACAGGAGGACAAAGAGTGTAAAGTGAGGGAGATATCTGTAGAGTGGAGGAGATCTCGAGACGAATTGTCTCAATTTTATTTTTGAAGTGATTAGCAATCTCCTGGGCATTGAGTAAGTTAGTGGGTGGAGGTAATGGCGGATGAAGTAGAGCATTAAAGGTAGAAAAGAGTTGACGGGGACTGCGTGAGAGGGTGTTAATGAGAGTGATAAAGTAAGTCTGTTTGGCAGTGTGAAGACAGGAACGGTATTTTTGGAGGGCAGATTTGTATTGGCTAAAATTTTGCTGTGACTTTCTTTTATGCCACAGATGCTCAAGAGCACGGCTCTGTTTTTTGAGGCTTTTGGTAATGTCTGTCTGCCAGGGTTATAGAGGTTGGGGCCTGATTCTGTGCATAGTGAGGGGGGCCAAGGTATTCAGGGTTGATGACAGTGAACTAATGTAGATAGAAGTGGCCAGGTTGGGGCAGGACAAGGATGAGATTTTGGCATAGAGACAATCTGTTGTAGAAAAAAGAAGAGAAGGGTTAAGATGGCGAAGGTTTCTAGGGGTAATTGTTTGGTAGTTGGAAGGCAAAGAGGAAGACAAGGAGAGAGTGAAACTAATTAGGTGGTGATCAGAGAGCGGAAAAGGAATGTTGGAGAGGTTGCGTAGAGTGCATAGGTAGGAGAATATGAGGTCAAGGCAGTTGCCAACAGAGTGAGTAGAATCGTTTTCCCACTGTTTCAGGTCAAAAGAGGAGGTTAGGTTCAGAAATTTAGAAGTAGAGGGAGTGTTAAGATTAACAGGGATGTGGAAGTCACCAAGAATGATTGTTGTGATTTCAGAAGAGAGAAAGTAAGGTAGCCAGGCAGAGAAGTCATCAAGGAAGCTTGATACCAGTCCAGGAGGCCGATAGATCACAGCAATTCTCAACAAAACTGGAGAAAATAGACGAATACAAAGAGTTTCAAATGAGGAGAGGGACAGAGAGGGGGGTGGATAAAGAACCTGAAAAGTGCTTTGAGGGGATAGGAGGATTCCAACACCCCCTCCTTTCCATCCACTAGGCCTGGGAGAGTAAGTCCACAGGAGGCCACCATGGGAGAGAGCAGCAGGAGAAGGAAAGTCAGATTCTTGAAGCCATGTCTCCGTAATTGCAAGTAGGTTGAAGGTCATCTTGGAGGTGTGTTTTGGGTCGTTATCATGTTGGAGTACTGCCCTGCGGCCCAGTCTCCAAAGGGAGGGGATCATGCTCTGCTTCAGTATGTCACAGTACATGTTGGCATTCATGGTTCCCTCAATGAACTGTAGCTCCCCAGTGCTGGCAGCACTCATGCAGCCCCAGACCATGACACTCCCACCACCATGCTTGACTGTAGGCAAAACACACTTGTCTGTGTACTCCTCACCTGGTTGCCGCTACACACGCTTGACACCATGTGAACCAAATAAGTTTATCTTGGTCTCATCAGACCACAGGACATGGTTCCATGTCCTTAGTCTGCTTGTCTTCAGTAAACTGTTTGCGGGCTTTCTTGTGCATCATCTTTAGAAGAGGCTTCCTTCTGGGACGACAGCCATGCAGACCAATTTGATGCAGTGTGAAGCATATGGTCTGAGCACTGACAGGCTGACCCCCACCCCTTCAACCTCTGCAGCAATGCTGGCAGCACTCATATGCCTATTTTCCAAAGACAACCTCTGGATATGAGGCTGAGCATGTGCACTCAACTTCTTTGGTCGACCATGGCGAGGCCTGTTCTGAGTGGAACATGTCCGGTTAAACTGCTGGTGGCTGGTGTATACAGAGCGGCTAGTATATATACAGTATATATACAGGGAGGCTTGTGTATACAGAGAGGCTAGTATATATACAGATAGGCCGGGAAGTACAGTTTCCCCCCTATAGAAGACAGGCTAGTGTATACAGAGAGGCTAGTGTATACAGAGAGGCTGGGTCTACTGAGAGGTTAATGTTTACAGAGAGGCTGTGTATACAGAGAGGCTGGGTCTACTGAGAGGTTAATGTTTACAGAGAGGCTGGGTATACAGAGAGGCTGGGGAACAGAAAGGCTGGTGTATATACAGAGAGGCTGAGGTATACAGAGAGGCTGGTTTATTTACAGAAAGGCTGGGTATACAGAGAGGCTGGTGTATATACAGAGAGGTTGGGTATACAGAGAGGCTGGTGTATATACAGAGAGGCTGTGTATACAGAGAGGCTGGGTATATGTAGAGGCCAGTGTATATACAGAGAGGCTGTACAGAGAGGCTGTGTATACAAAAGAGGCTGGTGTATATACAGAGAAGCTGGTGTATACATAGAGGCTGGTGTATATACAGAGAGGCTGTGTATACAGAGAGACTGGGTATACAGAGAGGCTGGGGTATATACAGAGAGACTGGTGTATACAGAGAGGCTGGTGTATATATGAGAGGCTGTGATCTACAGAGAGGCTGGTGTATATACAGAGAGGCTGGGGTATATACAGAGAGGCTGGGTATACAGTGTATACAGAGAGGCTGGTGTATATACAGAGAGGCTGGGGTATATACAGAGAGGCTGTGTATACAGAGAGGCTGGTGTATATACAGAGAGGCTGGTGTATATACAGAGAGGCTGGTGTATATACAGAGAGGCTGAAAGTCCTAAACTATATACACTAGATTGTAAAATGCAGACTCCTGCACTATATACACTAGGTTGTGCAATGCAGACTCCTGTGTTGGAAAGAACAACAGCATGGTTGCTAATAAACGGACAATATTGTATGCATTATACCTGTCTATGCAGCAGGTGGTGCTGCAGTGTTATAGTGTGTTATCTATGGTAATGTAATGAGACATGTTCTGCTACTTCTCCATGAAAGTAAAGCATATTGCTTTATACAAGAAGCTTCCAGCTCATTATTTCAATACTCTGCACAACAGGTTATGGGCCCCAGGTACCCAGGCATTGGAGAAGATACCCCAGCGCACCCAGCAGCACCCAGGCACTGGAAAGAGAACTCTGCAACTCAGTGAGTACTGTATACAAGCTGCTGAAAGATGGCAAGCAGTTCAGATGTGCAGTTTACAATTGCAAAGCTGAACAATGCCAATTACCAGCTGTGGAAGTTTAAACTAGAAATGTTTCTTAGCAAGGATGACTTGTGGCAAGTGCTGAATACAGACAGACCCACAAACGGAGAGACGGAGGACTGGGATAGGAAGAATAGGCAGGCAAAAGCAACTATAAGCTTACTAGTGGAAGATGACCAGCTTATCCACATAAGAACAGATAAAATGGCCAAAAGGTATGTGGATGTCATAACAAAAACTGTATGAGCATTCAAGTCTAAAGAGCAAGCTATTTCTACTAAAAGCTATATAAGATGAGACCAAAAAAAGGCCAGCAAATGAAAGAAAACGTGGAAGCCATGCTAGAAATCATAGAGCAGCTACTCACCATTGGAGAGGACATTAAAGATAACCATATTGTTGCCCGGCTCCTCTTCAGTCTTCCAGAGACATATACTGCTCTTATAAATGCTTTAGAAACCAGACCTGAGCAGGAGCCGACACTGGAATATGTCAAAGGTAAATTAATTGAGAAATATGACAGAATGAAAGGAAACTTGCACCATGATGTACAAAGGCACAAAGCTCAACAAAGAAAGCAAAGCCTTTTTTTTTCGCTGTAAAACAACCGGTCACTTAAAAAAAGGACTGTTCTATCTGGAAAGCTGAGCAGCGAAAGCTAAAGCTATCCACAAAAGAGTCAAAGCAGCCACAAAGGAAACTGCAGACACTCTTCATGGAGTGACATCGTTAAAGTGACACAGAGCGACAAGCCACATGACTAGCAATGAGACCTTCTTCACAAACAAGTTTTCCTAGCAAAGAGGAAAAGCATCACCTCAGAAGGAAGGCCAGGGATTCCTGAACTGCATTACACCATAAGGCAAGCAAAGTATCCTTGTAAAGAAAGTGCTGTATGTTCCAGAACTAGAAGGCAGCCTTCTATCAGTGAAAAGTCTTGCAAACAACAGTCTCACAGTTAATTTCCAGGGTGATGAATGCACAATTCACAATAATAAGCGATTCTTCGCAAAAGGAAAATTGGATGATCACCTATACAGGCTCATCACCACAGACCAGCAAGCCAATATAGTATCTAATGACCGACAGCGGGGACGGAAAGTATTCAGACCCCCTTAAATTTTTTACTCTTTGTTATATTGCAGGCATTTGCTAAAATCATTTAAGTTAATTTTTTTCCTCATTAATGTACACACAGCACCCCATATTGGCAGAAAAGCACAGAATTGTTGACATTTTTGCAGATTTATTAAAAAAGAAAAACTGAAATATCACATGGTCCTAAGTATTCAGACCCTTTGCTGTGACACTCATATATTTAACTTAGGTGCTGTCCATTTTCTTCTGATCATCCCTGAGATGGTTCTACACCTTCATTTGAGTCCAGCTGTGTTTGATTATACTGATTGGACTTGATTAGGAAAGCCACACACCTGTCTATATAAGACCTTACAGCTCACAGTGCATATCAGAGCAAATGAGAATCATGAGGTCAAAGGAACTGCTTGAAGAGCTCAGAGACAGAATTGTGGCAAGGCACAGATCTAGCCAAGGTTACAAAAAAATTTGTGCTGCACTTAAGATTCCTAAGAGCATAGTGGCTTCCATAATCCTTAAATGGAAGACGTTTGGGAAGGGGGGTCTGAATACTTTCCGTCCTCACTGTACACAGCAAATGTATTCACTTATAGCACAGACGGCTGGGGCACAGAAGTCCAGTAGCTATACAGGACATTATAAAGAGAGGTTTATCAGAAGATTTGACAATAATGCCTTGCAAAGCACTCATAAAATGCAAGTGCTGTATAAAAGCAAAAGCCACACATGCTCTCCTTCCACAAGCTTCTCAAAGAAAAACTACCCACTCCCTGCAGCTCATACACAGTGACATATGCGGTCCAATAAAAATTCCCACATCAGGCGGGGACAGATATCTACTGACTTTCATTGATGATTATTCCAGGTACACAACTACTTACAGTGCCTTGAAAAAGTATTCATACTCCTTGCAAATTTTCCAAATGCTGTCATGTTACAACCAAAAACATAAAATGTATTTTATTGGGATTTTATGTGATAAACCAACACAAAGTGGCACATATTTGTGAAGTGGAAGGAAAATGATAAATGGTTTTCAAATGTTTTTACAAATAAATATCTGAAAAGTATGGCATGCATTTGTATTCAGCCCCCCCCGAGTCAATACTTTGTAGAACCACCTTTTGCTGCAATTACAGCTGCAAGTTTTTTTGGGTATGTCTCTACCAGCTTTGCACATCTAGAGAGTGAAATTTTTGCTCATTCTTCTTTGCAAAATAGCTCAAGCTCTGTTAGAATGGATGGAGAGAGTCTGTGAACAGCAAATTTCAAATCTTGCCACAGATTCTCAATTGGATTTAAGGTCCGGACTTTGACTGGACCATTCTAACACATGAAAATGCTTTGAACTAAACCATTCTATTGTAGCCCTGGCTGTATGTTTAGGGTCGTTTTCCTGCTGAAATGTGAACCTCCACCCCAGTCTCAAGTCTTTTGCAGACTCGGGTTTTCTTCTAAGACATCCTGTATTTGGCTCCATCCATCTTCCAATCAACTCTGACAAACTTCCCTGTCGCTGCTGAAGAAAAGCATCACCACAACATGATGCTGCCACCACCATGTTTCACAGTGGGTATGGTGTGTTCAGGGTGATGTACAGTGTTAGTTTTCCCCCACACATAGCATTTTGCTTTTAGGCCAAAACATTTAATTTTGGTCTCTTCTGACCAGAGCACCTTCTTCCACATGTTTGCTGTGTCCCCCACATGGCTTCTCGCAAACTGCAAACAGGACTTCTTATGGCTTTCTTTCTGCAATGGCTTTCTTCTTGCCACTCTTCCATAAAGGCCAGATTTGTGGAGTGCACAACTAATCGTTCTCATGTGGACAGATTCTCCCACCTGAACTGTGGATCTTTGCAGCTCCTTCAGACTTGGGCCTCTTGGCTGCTTCTCTGATTAATGCTCTCCTTGCCCGGCCTGTCAGTTTAGGTGGATGGCCATGTCTTGGTAGGTTTGCAGCTGTGCCGTACACTTCCATTTTCAGATGATGGATTGAATAGTGCTCAGTGAATTGTTCAAAGCTTGGGATATTTTTTTATACCCTAACCCTGCCTTAAACTTCTCTACAACTATATCCCTGACCTGTCTGGTGTGTTCCTTGGCCTTCATGATGCTGTTTGTTCACTAAGGTTCTCTAACAAACCTTTGAGGGCTTCACAGAACAACTGTATTTATACTGAGATTAAATTACACACAGGTGGACTCCATTTACTAATTAGGTGACTTCTGAAGGCAATTGGTTCCACTAGATTTTAGTTAGGGGTATCAGAGTAAAGGAGGCTGAATACAAATGCACGCCACACTTTTCACATATTTATTTGTAAAAAATTTGGAAAACCATTTATCATTTTCCTTCCACTTCACAATTATGTGTCACTTTGTGTTGGTATATCACATAAAACCCCAATAAAATACAGGAGTTTAAAACTGAGAGATTTGGGACTTTAATCTATATCTATCTATATGCAATACTTGGTTCTGATGAATTGTAATAGAATATACAGATATTTATATATATAGCAAAATGCATGAAATGTTTTGATATGAAAATTTATGATAATTTGAACCAATTAAAAACAGTTTTGCTCATTAATTTTTTTCTTGCTCCCGTGTGCTTCGTTAAAGTCCCGTTAATCCTTCTCTCTATTATATACAATTACCCGGGATGGAGGTGGGAACTTGAACGGCCCCGTTTAACCTCATTTAAAGTCCCAAATCTCTCAGTTTTAAACTCCTTTTTTCTAACCCAATTAGGGATGGAAGCACACGGCGGCACTAACAACATTACTATTTTTCTGACTAAAATGGCTACTTGTTAGCTGTGTTTTATCATTTTCAAATTTAATCTTCATTAGCTGGTAGCAATAGACCTTAGTTAATAACTACTTTTTTTCCCTCTGGTCTATCAATTAAGAATATTTATCTTTTTCTTTTTACATGTGCGCAGTGGTGGTGTTGGCCGTGGTTATCTGCTGGACGTGCCTCTTTTGTCCCGATCGGGAGCTGCGACGCGCACTGCAGACACTCCCGCCGCACAGGACAGGAGCCTTTTCTTCCGCCTTTAGGAATGCCCATATGGTGGGAGGTGAGCGGCGGCTGCGGTCTGTGTTAACCCTGTCCTGACCGCAGTCGCCGCTTACCTCCCGCTGTGTGACCCAGTCATCAAGAGGCCGCTCTTCCTACAACATGCAGCCCAGGGACCACGGCCCACCCACCTGGTATGCCCTATGGCCAGTCCGGGCCTTCTATTTATGCAGCAGGTGGCGCTGAAGTTTTATAGTGTGTTATCTATGGTAATGTAATGAGAGGAAGTGCTTGCTTTCCTCACTGTGTTCTTGTATATTCCTGCTTCCTGTTCCATGAAAAGACACGTTCTGATATTTCTCCATTAAAGTAAAGCATATTGCTGTACACAAGAAGCTTCCAGCGCATTATTTCAATACTCTGCACAACATCCTGCATTGTATACACTATATTGTACATTGCAGACTCTGCACTATATACACTATATTGTACATTATATGGAAATGTGGATAGGGGATATTACTGCGCCAACTCAACTAGTGAAGAAAGATGAACAGCTGCTACATAAGAATGTGACAAAAATTCAGTGCAAAAGATCAGTGAAAAATGTAGCGCTAAAAATATAAAGCAATAAACATTGAACAATATATCAAGTATTGTGTGTAAATAATAAAAACTTTGTGATAAAAATCAATCTCAAATATAATGAATATAAAACAGAACATGTATATAATGAGTAGAAACACAGGTGAGAAAGGCCCAAAGGTGAAACAATCCTATGGTAAAAATATATGGAGTCCACCACGAAAAGTTGTTGCTCAGAAGTGGGGTACAAAGGCCTCAGCAGGCATGTAGAGCATCAGGGGTAGTGTGTCCTTCACCCGAGATAAGGGGTATACACCCTTACCGGAAATAGTGAACTCAAATGTCAACAACGAGTCAATCAAGCAAGGATAGCACGATCAGCAGATTTCCAAAACGATCCAGGGAATCCACAGAGCTCCAAGAACGAATCCAGGGAATCGTGCAGGTGAGGCTAGAACTCAGGTGTTAAGCAGCCAGACTGGAAAGCCAAAAACTCTCTCATTCGAAGGGCTGATTACAAGATCACATTGATCACATTGATTATATACACTATATTGTAGATTACAGACTCTGCGCTATATACATTAAGTTATACATTACAGAATCTGCACTATATACACTATATTGTACATTACAGACTACTGCACCATATTGTACATTACAGTCTGCTGTACTATATACACTATATTACATAATTGTCACCAAACTGTTCATTGTCTGAACTATTTCTGGTTGCTAAGCAGTCCCTGACTGTTCTTGAAGGAGGGCTCAGATAAAGTGTTAGCTTCCTGTCTATTTTCAGTGTGCACAAAATCATATGTAAGAGAAAAGTTTGATTTGAAAAAATTGATTGTGCTGAGGTTTATACATGTGGAACACTTAATTGTGGCGCAGTAATCTAAGCATATTTAATGGCTACAGGAAGGGTTTTGTTTTATTTAACCACGCCCCCTTAAACCCCTGATGCCCTGTACACACGGTTGGATTTTCCGACAGAAAATGTGTGATAGGACCTTGTTGTCGGAAATTCCGACCGTGCGTGGGCTCCATCACGCATTTTCCATCGAAATTTCCGACACACAAAGTTTGAGAGCAGGCTATAAAATTTTCCGACAACAAAATCCGTTGTCCGAAATTCCGATCATGTGTACACATATCCGACGGACAAAGTGCCACGCATGCTCAGAATAAATTAAGAGACGAAAGCTATTGGCTACTGACCCGTTTATAGTCCCGTCGTACATGTTTTACGTCACCGCGTTCAGAACGATCGGATTTTCCGACAACTTTGTCCGACCGTGTGTATGCAAGACAAGTTTGAGCCAACATCCATTGGAAAATATCCATGGATTTTGTTGTCGGAATGTCCGACCGTGTGTACAGGGCATACCACTGTTAATACAATTGGGCCACACCCACATTTCGCTGTGGCGCGATACACACACTGCATTGCAGCTCTCCTTAGGGTGCCCCAGGTCTTTTGCAATCCTAGGTACACCCCTGGCTCAAACAAAACCATTCCCATTCTTCCCCACGGTGCACTATGCACAGCACTTTTGTTTTTATCAAGTGATGGGGCCCAACCTACGCGCTTGCACACAGGCCCACTGATTTCATAAAATGCCCTGGTAGTAATTGTTATTCTTACTATAATATTGTTAACACAGAGTTAATATAATAATTTTTTTTGTGGCGGTTACTCTTCACTTTTTGCCCAGGTGACCACACAGTGAAGTACATTTCCTGAACAGCGCCACAGACAGCAAAAATAAAATTGGCAGTAATCCTACCACAGCCTAATAAAATAAATTGGTGTGCTTAAAGCAGAATTCCAGGGATCTGTAAAATGTGCTGGCATGTTGTGACTTTAGTCCAACAATGTGTATGCCACTTAGGGGACTTGTCTCTTTATTTTACATCTGACAGTTTTATAGAGCTCTGAAAGCACAGCTATCGCTACACTCCCAGAGCTCTTTATATTTTATGAATGGGTTCACAAAATGCTCTGTTATTGGAGAGGAGGAAGGGAGGGGCAGGCACAGCGGCTGCATGTGACCCTACAGCTGATAGAGCTGAGACCAGATAGTCCGGAATTGGAGTGTTGGAAGTAAAATGATAGCTGTTAATTGTAAGTCAAAAAGCTAAGTCCACAATGTGGCATGTACCTAGTTGGACTAACCCCTAGAAATCTAGAACATTTTCTAAAGTGGCTGAATTCCTGGAGTTCAGCTTTAACCGCTTGCCGACCGGCTCACGCCAATATACGTTGGCAGAGGGCACGTACAGGCATACTAATGTACCTGTACGTTGCCCTTTAAGAAGTGGTTTGCGGGCGCGCGCATCGCCGGTGGCGAGCTCCGTGAGCATAATCGCGGGACCCGCAATCGTCTCAAAGAGAGAATGAACGGGGAAATGCTGATATAAACAAGCATTTCCCCGTTCTGCCTAGTGACAGGACACTGATCACCGCTCCCTGTAATCGGGAGCAGTGATCAGTGTCGTGTCACGCGTAGCCTCTCCCCCACACAGTTAGAATCACTCCCTAGGACACACTTAGCCCCTTCACTGCCCCCTAGTGGTTAACCCTTTCACTGCCAGTCACATTTACACAGTAATCAATGCATTTTTAACCACACTGATCGCTGTATAAATGTGAATGGTCCCAAAATAGCGCCAAAAGTGTCCGATCTGTCCGCAATAATGTCGCAGTCACAAAAAAAATCGCTGATCACCGCCATTACTAGTAAAAAAAAAATATTAATAAAAATGCCATAAAACTATCCCCTATTTTGTAGACACTATAACTTTTGTGCAAACCAATCAGTAAATGCTCATTGCGATTGTTTTTTACCAAGCATATGTAGAAGAATACGTATCGGCCTAAACTAAGGAGAAAAAAATGTTTTTTTGGGGATATTTATTATTAGTAAAAAATAATGTGTTTTTTTCAAAATTGTCGCTATTTTTTTGTTTATAGCGCAAAAAATAAAAACCGGAGAGGTGATCAAATACCACCAAAAGAAAGCTCTATTTGTGGGGAAAAAAGAACGTCAATGTTGTTTGGGAGCCACGTCGCACGACCGCGCAATTGTCAGTTAAAGCGATGCAGTGCCGAATCGCAAAAAGTGCTCTGGTCTTTTGCCAGCCAAATGGTCCGGGGCTTAAGTGGTTAGAGGAGAGATTATCCCTCACTTCCTGTTCTGGTGGCCACAGAGAAAAGAGCATACATTTTTGCAATGGGGACACAGGCAGCAATTAAAAAAAAAACTTGCAGAAGCTCTAATTTTACGCATTGACTTTAAAAAATGTGTCTACTATTCTGTAATCATACATTTGCTAATTAGAGGTTTTTTTTAATGAATTAAATGAATGCATGTAGCAGGAGGTGTTGGGGTAAGTCCTCCATCTATAAGCTGCAATCTATACCTGTACTGAATGAGTGGATTGGGTCTGGATGCTAAAATTTTAAAAACGCTTGAACAATCACTCAAAAGGCTTAAAAAAGCAAAACGAAAAATTTACAATAGCTTTCACATCTATGTGCATAGGTTGAAACTGTCTATCCATTTCTGGATAGTTACTCACCTTCTTGTATATGAATATTGTATAGTGCATATTGCAGTTTTATTTGATAATTGAATCATATGGGATTGTATCCGAATTAGACCCCTTTGACCCCTTTCACACTGGGGCGGGAGGTACTATTAGTAGCGCTTTACCGTCGTTTTAGCGGCGGTATTCGGCCACTAGCGGGGCGGTTTTACCCCCTGCTAGCGGCCGAGAAAGGGTTAAAAACCACCGCAAAGTGCCTCTGCAGAGGCGCTTTGCTGGCGGTATATCCGCGCTGCCCCATTGATTTCAAAGGGCAGGAGCGGTGAAGGAGCGGTGTATACACCGCTCCTTCACTGCTCCAAAGATGCTGCTAGCAGGACTTTTTTTCCCGTCCTGCTAGCGCACCGCTCCAGTGTGAAAGCCCTCGGGGCTTTCACACTGGAGACTCAGCAGCAGCTGTTTTGGGTTGCGCCTGCAAACCGCCTCAGTGTGAAAGGGGTTTTACTCACCGGGACGTTTTTCAGGTGCTTTAGCGTTAAAAAAAGCGCATGTAAAGCACCTGAAAGAAGCCTCATTTGCAATCCCAATGTGAAAGCCCGAGCCCTTTCACACTGCCAGGGCCCGAAAAACGCTGGTAAAGCGCCACTTAGGACCCCTTTCACACTGGGGCATTTTTCAGGCGCTGGCAGTGTGAAAGGGCTCGGGCCATTGGCGCACACAGCCCGGTGGCAAAAACACAAAAGCGCTGAGAAGCTGCTTGCCGGACTTTTTTTGACGCCCTGCCAGCGCAGCACCCCAGTGTGAAAGCACTCAGGCTTTCACATTGGGATTGCAGGTGAGGCTTCTTTCAGGTGCTTTACAGGCACTTTTTTTGATGCTAAAGCGCCTGAAAAACACCCCAGTGTGAAAGGGGTCTTGGTGTTTAGTTGGGGACTTACATGCAACTGTAAACAACAATAATGCATGCTAATTTCATCTTCATCCTCTTCAAACCAGGTGAAAGGTAAGTATATTTTCTAACTTTTCTTTGATTACTTTTAAAGCTATCATGTGGGGTTTTGCAGTGGGATTGGGAGGACTGATGCAATAAGCAAACCTTGCATATCTACCAACTGTCCCTTATTTGGAAGGACTGTATCTCTTTCATCCACAGACATCCCTCTAGGCATCTGTTTACATCAGACTACCTCAGATCTGTCACATTTAGGTCTGAAAAAACAAAAAGGATGTGGACCTTTTCCAGTTTTGTATTTTTTTTTTGTGGAGTCTGAGTTAATCATGTGTAAAAGACATCCAGTGTTTACATCCAGCCATCCATTAACTAACATGGAGCTTCTGATCAGGTTCACCTGAAATACTGACAGGCTGATTTGATCAGTAGCACCTGTATTAAAGGGGACTAATCCAGGCCATATATGAGTCTAATTCCAAATGAATTTTCTCTGAAAATCAGGAATTTTGTGCGTTTTGTTATCCTGTGTTGCCACTATTGATTTCAAAATTTGACCAACCAAGCCTCCAATTTCACCTCATGTTGCTACAGAAAAGAATTTTTGTGGCCGGGAATCTTCTTTTCTTTCCAGGAATGTTCTTTTCCTGGCCCACCTCATGTCAGCACACAACGGGTTAACACCTCCGGAGCCCCACAAGACCACCTGTACCTAGCTCAAAAAAAGACGGCCCCTCCCCTCCCCCACCTAGGATGTTCTTATTTTTTTGCTGCAGGCCACCTGTTGATTGCAGTTGATAAGTCATTTGTTTGCTGCATCCCCCCTGCTGGTCAGCCTCTCATGGAGTTAGAAGACCCTGAATGTTGAAGGTAAATCTTTCTACCTGGGTGCCAAGGCTGTGGGCAAAATGATGCTTAAACAGCATTTATATTGTATAGGTGTGGTGTTATAAGGGCTCTGCAATGTCATCATTGCGTCTGCCTTTGTTTTTCTTTCCTGTCTTATATGCAGCACACTACACTTCTCTCCTGGCTTCATTGTCTGTCTGAGAGCGGCTGTAAATGGTGTCACAGGGGGCAGGGAGATGGGCAGGGATGGGAACCACCGGATGCCATGCAACGGTGTAACAGATTTTGGAGGTCTGTAGTTGGGAGGGTCTCTCTCATCCTGCCATGTAAAGGACTTGTCTCAGATTCAGACGGGGTCTCTTGTCTGTCTTTGGATGTGCTGCCCTGGCTCCCTTGCTATGCTGTGTACTTCTGTGGGTTTGACAGTCTGACTGGTTTTTGTCTCAGACTCTAACTGTGTCTGCTGTCTGCCTTTGGAAATGCAGCCTGACGCTCACCTGCTGATGCTTTTAAAGTGAGTGGATGCAGGCAGATGGCTCTTAAGTAGGGATGAGCCGAACACCCCCCTGGTTCGGTTTGCAGCAGAACAGGCAAAAAAATTTGTGCGAACACCGTTAGTCTATGGGACATGAAAAATCAAAAGTGCTAATTTTTAAGGGTTAATATGCAAGTTATTGTCATGAAAAGTGTTTGGGGACCTGGGTCCTACCCCAGGAGATATGTATCAATGCATAAAAAAGTTTTAAAAACGGCTTTTTTTTTTTTTTTTTTTTTTTTTTTCCGGGAGCAGTGTTTTTAATAATGCTTAACCACTGCAGCCCCGGCAGGATTTACCCCCTTAATGACCAGGCCATTTTTTGCGATACGGCACTGTCGCTTTAACTGACACTTGTGCAGTCGTGCAACATTGTACCCAAACAAGACGTATGTTCGTGTTTTGTTTTTTTTGTTTTTTTCCCACAAATAGAGCTTTCTTTTGGTGGTATTTGATCACCTCTGCGGTTTTTATTTTTTGAGCTATAAACAAAAAAACAAGCTTGGGGGAAAAAAGTTACTTTCTGCTATTAAACCTTTCCAAAAAAAGTAAAACAAAATTCTTCAACTTATGCCAATTTGTATTCTGCTACATATTTTTGGTAAACTAAATCTCTAAGCGTATCTTGATTGGTTTGCGCAAAAGTTAGTCTACAAAATGGGGGTATTTTTTTTTTTTTTTTTTTTGTATCTTTTTTTTTTTTTTTTTTTTTTTACTAGTAATGGCGGTGATCTGCGATCTTTAGTGGAACTGCAAAATTGCGGCTGATAGATCAGACACCTAACGGACATTTTTGACACTTTTTTTTTTGGGAACCAGTGACATTACTACAGTAATCAGTGCTAAAAATATGCACTGCTATTGTACTGACACTGGCAGGGAAAGGGTTAACACTAGGGGACGATCAAGGGGTTAACTATGTTCCCTCACTGTGTTCTAACTGTAATGGGGGAAGTGCTCACTGGGATAATTCAGATCCATCTTCCTGCATAGCAGAAAGGCAGGATCTGTGTGATTTTTTTCCCCCACCTGTCAAAGATTTTCCCTGTTTACACAGGCAGATCCCTGTTCTGTCACAGCGTGGAATGATCGATTCCGCCAGACCTGCTGATTGGCTCCTCCGCTGGCCAATGGGAGATGCGCACACCTAGGGTGGTACGCACGCTCAGATCGCCGTGTACGAGCCTGACGTACACCTACGGCGCAGCCGAGCCAACCTGCTGCAGTGTAACTGCGGTGGTTGGTCGGCAAGTGATTAAAGTGTAACAATAAAGTGAAATATTCCTTTAAATTTCGGGGGTGTCTATAGTATACCTGTAAAGTGGTGCATTTTTCCCATGTTTAGAATAGTCCCTGCACAATGACATTTCTAAAGGAAAAGTCATCTAAAAGTAATAGCAGCTATAGTGAATTGTCAGGTCTCAGCAGATAAGATACATCATTGAAAAAAAAAAAGCGTGGGAACCTCGAACCAAAATTTAAAGAAAATTGCGTGGGGGTTCCCCCAAAAATCCATACCAGGCCCTTTAGGTCTGGTATGCATTTTAAGGGAAACCCCCGTGCCAAAATTTTAAAAAATGGCGTGGGACGCCTCAAATCCCCCTTATCCAAGCACGCAGGCCGCAGGAAAAGAGGGGACGAGAGGGCGCCCCCCCCATTCTGAACCGTACCAGGCCACATGCCCTCAACATGGGGAGGGTGCTTTAGGGTAGCTTTTGGTTACGTAAACGGGTGGCCCCGGGGAAGTCCCTGTGCATCAGGGGGGGCGTGGTCACCGGGAACATCACCGTGTGGCCCCGCCCTCAGTTGTATAAGAGCTGTCAAAGCGAAAAAGCAGATGCGTCATATGGCGGGTGCCTCCCATGGAGGCGGGTTGGTCGCGGCTTTTTTTTGTTTTTTTTTGTTTTTTTTTGGTCCGTCAGCGGAGCGAGAAGATGAATGGACTTCGTGGGACTTTTTAAATTTTTTTTTTTTTTTTTTTTTTTTTTTTTTTTTTTTAATAAAGGACTTGTCCCCAAGCTTTGTCTTGTCGTTTTTTGGGGGTACATTTGTACCCAGTTACCATTTCACAAGGTGGGGGTGGGGAGGCCAGGATCTGGGGGTCCCCTTGTTAAAGGGGGCTTCCAGATTCTGATAAGCCCCCCACAACCACTGGGCAAGGGTTATGGGGATGAGGCCCTTGTCCCCATTAACATGGGGACAAGGTGCTTTGGGGGGGGCTACCCCAAAGCACCCTCCCCATGTTGAGGGCATGGGGCCTGGTATGGTTCAGGAGGGGGGCACTCTCTTGTCCCCCTCTTTTCCTGTGGCCTTCCAGGTTGCGTGCTCGGATAAGGGTCTGAGAAAAGGGAGATGCAGCTCACAAACACTCCTTGATCCGAAATGACACCGCCCTAGTAAGAACTTGTTCCAGGTGCTGGCTTTGCATGAATTGCAGTGAAGTCGGATAAGGGTCTGGTATGGATTTTTGGGGGGACCCCCACGCCATTTTTTTATTTAAATTTTGGTGCGGGGTTCCCCTTAAAATCCAGACCTGATGGGTCTGGTATGGATTTTGAGGGGGACCCCTATGGCATTTAAAAAAAAAAAATAAAAAATTTGGCGCAGGGTTTCCCTTAATGTCCATAACAGACCTGAAGGGCCTGATAATAGACTGGGGGATCCCATGCTGTTTTTTTTTCAATGGCTTTTATCTGTATTGCCAAGACCTGACAATTCACTATAGCCGCTATTACTTTTAAATGACTTTTTTTTCCTTTAGAAATGTCATTTTGTGCAGGGACTATTCTAAGCACGGGAACAATGTGCCACTTTACAGGCATACTATAGACACCCTCATGTGTGAAATTTAAAGGAATATTTCACTTTTATTATTTCACTTTAAGCATTATTAAAATCACTGCTCCCGAAAACAGCCTTTTTTTTAAACTTTTTTTTTTTACACTCATACATGTCCCCTGGGGCAGGACCCAGGTCCCCAAACACTTTTTATGACAATAACTTGCATATTAACCTTTAAAATTAGAACTTTTGATTTCTCCCATAGACTTTTTTTTTTTTTTCTTTTTAAAGGGTGTTCTGCGGCTTTTGAATTTGCCACGAACACCCCAAATTGTTCGCTATTCGGCGAACACCCAAAGTTTGAGTCGAACTTGCGTTTGACTCTAACATCGGGCTTATCCCTAGTCCTAAAGATAGTTCCAAGTTTTTTGGTGAGAGATAATATGCTTTTCTCCATATATTTTGTGCAAGTATGAGCTTGCCACACCTGTTAGTGGCACAGAAGATTAGCAAAGGTAGGAGAGGGGGGACAAAGTTCTTAAGAGTGCCCAAGGAAAATATGCAAACTAAGGTGTTTTGCATTATTTTAGGAGCAGAAACCCTGAATGCAAACGCTCCAAAAAACATAAGACCATAAGAAGAACATAAGAAAGGAGTCCACTTGCCCTGTGAAGGGACAGAATCCAGGAAATTGGCACATGTGTTTTTTTGTTTTTTTGTTTTTTTAGGTGCTACAGCACTAAAAATAGCGCCGGTATAGCGCCTGAAAAAAGCTGCTCCATTCACTCCAGTGTGAAAGCTTGAGGGCTTTCACACTGTGACGCCCTGCCAGTGCACCGCTCCAAAGTCCTGCCAGCAGCTTCTTTGGAGCAGTGAACTCACCACTCCTCCACTGCTGCTCCCCATTAAAATCAATGGGGCCGCGTTGTGATACCGCCGGCGTCTTGTGGGTGGATTTAACCCCTTTTTGGTTGCTAGCGGGGGGTAAAACCGCCCCGCTACTGGCCGAATAGTGCCGCTTTACCGCCGACGCCCCAGCGGCTCAGTGTGAAAGCTGTCTAATAATTGTATTTAATATTTTGAGAAGTCAGTATAAAAAATAAAGTAACAGTAAATAAAACCACCTGTATATTTGACCAATATGTTAGGCAAAATTTTTCTTTTGTTGTACACTTTTCTACATACATTCTGCTGAATGCATACCTCCCAACTTTTTGAGATGGGAATGAGGGATATCCATTAGCAAATGTATATAGGCACAGGACCCACTCCCCGTTAACCACTTCGATACCAGGCACTTAAACACCTTCCTTCCCAGGCCAATTTTCAGCTTTCAGCGCTGTCGCAATTTGAATGACAATTGCGCGGTCATGTAACACTGTACCAAATCAATTTTTTTTTTTTTTTATATCATTTTGTTCCCACAAATGGAGCTTTCTTTTGGTGGTATTTGATCACCTCTGTGGTTTTTATTTTTTGCGTAACAAATGAAAGACCGAAAATGTTGAAGAAAAACAAGTTTTTCTTTCTGTTAAATTTTTGTAAAGTACATTTTCTTCTTCAATGATGGGCACTGATATGGCTGCACTGATGGGCACTGAGGTGGCACTGGTATGCGGCATTGATGGGCACTCATAGGTGGCATTGGCTACTTATGGGTGGGCACTGATTGGCACATGTGGATGGCCATGGGGTACATACCTGGCCATCCACATGTTGCCCGCTTCCCTGGTGGTCCAGTGTGGTCATCTGAGGGATTGACTGACACACCGCTCCATGATCGCCGCGATGCGCGCCCCCACCAGCGCACGGCGGCATGTTATCCTGCTGAACGTCATATGACGCCCAGTCAGGATAACAACCACCGCCCAGCCATCAATCTGCTATAGGCCAGGCGGGAAGTGGTTAAAGGAGAATTATACAAAAAAATTTGTTAAACCCACAAGTGCGTGTGTTTTTTTTTTTTTTTTTTTTTTTTTTACCACTACTATTCCTTTTTATATTGGCTTTTGAAGTTTATAAATGCAGACATTTAGAAATTGGATGAAAGGTTTAGCACTGGAAAACACACTTTTTGAAAGAGCGAATGCATTTTACATACAACTATATAGATGAGGGACAAATGGAGAGGAGAGAGGGACTTTGTTCCAAATCAGGGACAGTTGGGAGCTATGTGAATGGTGTCTGTTCATATTGTAGAAATTTGGGAGATATGTCCTTGTGGTCAACATCAACAGTAAAGACATGCATATTGGGATTTGCAAGGAATTGTTCCCCAGAGCTTAGTGACTGAAGCCAAAATCTGCTGACATCTATCATCCAACCATGTGCAAGAAAAAAATGCAGTTTTCTTTTCCATTTTCCTTGCATGCGATTGTGGTTTCTTTTACAGTAAGGGAAATTTCACCACATTCACTAAGCTCTGGGGAAAATTCCCTTGCAAAGCTAACAGCCTATCTTCCTTTAGCAAATCAACTCTATTGCATAAATAAAATCTGTAAACAGAATATTTTCTTTCAACCAAATGTATTTTAACAACTTGTATGGGCAAGATTTCACTATTTATATTTTGAAGTGTATTTTTATGATACAATACCAGAGTGGTGAAATCCCTCCCATAGAAGGAAGCAGTGGGACAGAATCATAAACTAAAACATAAAGTGACCAGAAGAGAGGCAGCAATGTTGGAGAGTGGTGGAGCGGGATGGTTTACTGCGTGGAAGCCAGATAAAGATGTGGGAGGGTGGAGTTAGGAAGACAGACATGGAGGCACCAGGGTCAGAACCATTTCATATCTGGGGTGCCTTCCAGGTTTTGGGGTCTGTGGTCAGAATTGCGTGGCCGGGTTTGCTTTCAGGGAGACCTCAGTGTCTGAGTCAGACTGTAAATAGCCAGGAACACACAGCAAGGAGACGAGCGCAGCGAGCAGCTTGCACTGTCCCAGCACACTGTGATGACTGAGTGGCCTGAAGTCAGGATGGCACACAGGATGGTTATCGGCCTTGGTAATCTGCACTCTAATGCCAAGTATCTCATAGTGTGAAATGACATTGGAGGCACTGCATTGCACGCAGCAATGAGTTTGGACACTGCTATTAGAGGCTAATCAAGTCTTGGGAATTACAGCATGTATAAAAACCTTGCTAGGACACTTTTTATATAACTAGCGGAAGTCCTGTCTCCATTTATAACGTAATATATTACATTTTCCCCTTATTTACATAGACTGTAAATCCCTCTCAGACCTCGTCGCTCTGTGCTGACTTTTTTTTTTTTTTTAATTTATCCATATTCTGGATATCTTTGCAGATAACCATGAAAGGTGTGTTTTTTTTTTTTTTGTTTTTTTAAATCGGCGTCTGTTCCCAAGTTGACCTACCAATGTTTTAGACTATGCAACAACCCCCCCCCCCCGTTGCGCACACACACAAAAAGATTGTATATGGTTTTATTATAGTAGCTAAATTATTCTTGTCAAATTTCCACTGCAGTATAAGATATTGAAATGGAGAATCTGGTTGCAAGTGCTGAGTTGGGGATTAATAGATTTAGGCAGCTGAAAGGCTTGTGTCTGCAAAGTCACTTAAATGCTTGCACAACAAAACCGCAAACTCTGATCTTGCTGATGCGCTACAGATATATCCTGGCTATTCCTCACCTGGTATAAAGTTGGCCACAGCCATTAGAGTGATTGGATGTGTAGGCATACTCAGGCATCTGTGCCATCCAATGTGTTAACAATTAGGCATATTCAGACTATTGGGGAGATTTAGGGTACTTTCACACTGGGGTGCTGTTATAGCGGCGCTATTTGGCCGCTAGCGGGGTACTTTTAACCCCTGCTAGCGGCTGAGGAAAGGGTTAAAAGCACCCACGTTGCGGCGCTGCTGAAGCACTTTGCAGGCACTTCGACAGCACTGCACATTCATTTCAATCTGCAGGGCGTTTTTTGGGAGCGGTGTATACACCGCTCCCAAGCCTGCTGCTTGCAGGACTTTTTTTTTTTTTTTTTTTCCCCCCATCCTGCAAGTGCACTACCCCAGTGTGAAAGCACTCAGGCTTTCACACCGGGGAGGCATGAGGGATGCTTTTTGGGTGCTTTCCAGGTGCTATTTTTAGTGCTAAAATGCCTCAAAAGCCCTCCAGTGTGAAAGGGGTCTTACTAAAATTCAAACACTCATCTCCATCTGGTGCAGTTGTACATGGTAGCCAATCCGCTTCTAACTTCAGCTTGTTCAATTAAGCTTTGTCTATATAAAACATGGAAGCTGATTGGTTACTATGCACAGTTGCACCAGATTTAGCACAATGCAACTTTAGTAAATTACCCAGTACGTGTCATCCCTAATGCAAGTGCATTCATGTAGGGCAATGAAATATTTAAAAATATTCTGATTTCAAATAAATATTTAGGCTCTATTTCAGGGAAGGTGTGCTGTAGCTATCTAAAGTGACAGCTAATTAAGCTTAAAGTATAACTAAAAGCAAAACTTTTTGATTTCAGGAATTGTCCCCGGAAGATGGACCCCTGCTTTCACTGTCTATTGGCTTTGCTGTCCCATTACATTAGTAAGCAGGACACATTCATGCGGAAAGCCATCATTCCTGAGCAGAGGCTTGTCACCACCTTGCGATACTTTGCAACAGGTAGAAGTCTCCAGGACCTCAAGTTCACGACTGGGATCTCCCCCCAGGGGGGCAGAAGGACTATATTCAGGCAAGTTTTAGCCTTTAACATCATTCTATGTATTTAATGTTTGCTAATGTATTGTATTTCTTCATTCCATAATTACATTATTGTAATATGCTGTGAATGTCCTTATGCATGCTGTAAGGTTTTAATGCTCCTTTTTTGTGCTTCATGCATATTTGCCTTCACTAACCTCCCCAGCATGCTATCTTGGGCCCATACCCACCTAGAATAGTAACTTAACAATGTGTATATTTTTGTCAGCTACGTTTTAGTGCTTGCCCTAAACGCCCCCTAAAATGTGTACAAATGTTGTTGTCCTTTAAATTCAGGCAGAGTGCAAGAGGCTATTTTTTTTGGGGGGGGGGGGGGCAAACTCATTTGGAACCCTCCCCCCCCCCCAAAAAAAAACCACTAAGTCAACTGATACCAATACTCTATCTGACTTTGCCAAACCCATACACACTATATACCTCTTTTGTGGTCATATTTTTATGGATGAATTTACCAAAGCATGTAGTGTAAGGGCCTGCCTGAAAACTTTCAAATGGTACTGTTGAAAGTTTTGGTCTCCTATTATCTTGATAGGTAAAATGTAAAAAATGTGCTTCAATGTGGACAGTGTCCATATTTTTGGATTATGACACTGCTTACCTGTCCAGTGGGCTGCCAATAGTGTAAGTAAGGAGGGGCTGGCCAAAGTAACACATTATTTATGCATTCAGCTCTCAATGAAGTGGATAAGGTTACCTGTAACATCTACCCACTCCCCCCCCCCCCCCCATAACATTTTTCCAATGGCCCACCAGAGCGGATGAGTAATATGATAAGTTGACCTTATACTTTTGTCTTTAAATACTCATTTTAATAAATGTTATACTTATGTTGGCCAAGAATGTTTGTGTCTAATCTGCTTGCAATGTTATGTGAAAAAGTACTAAATTTATTTATTTTTTTTTTTTTTTCCCTTGTTTGACTCCAGTTTCCTTCAAACCCACAGGAATTGCAGACTGGCTTCCTAGTTTCACCACCAGTGGGATTGTCTGGCTCTTATTACTACAACTACAAGGGCTTCTGTAGTATTGTCTTGTTGGCGGTGGTATTGGCCAATTCTGAGTTTATATACCTGGACGTTTGGAAGAACGGCAGAAACTGACATAGAAGTGATGGACCAGACAGAATTCTACTGGCGGCTACAAAATGGCACCTTGCAGTTGCCACCTCCTGAGGAGAATGTGGAGGGCCTCAACTTTGTTTTTGTAGCGGATGAGGCCTTTGCTCTGGGAGAACATCTCATGAGGCCGTTCCCCATGAGGAACATGACCCCAGAGCAGAGGATTTTCAATTACCGGCTGTCTCGTGCCAGAAGAGTGGTGAAAAATGCATTTGGCATAATGGCAAGCCAGTTCCATCTCTTCCCAACGGCCATGAACCTGGTAGAATATAAACTGAACCATGTGGTGTTGTGCTACTGTATTCTTCACAACTATTTTTAAGGAGGAATGCAGCCAGCTATCTGGCCTCAGTTTTCACCTGAGGCTGAATTTGCAGCAGAAAGTACGGCTTCCGGCTCTTGAAAGTGGCCATGCTGGCCTACCCGCCCAAAGTGCCCGAGAAGTCCGCCAAAAATATATGGAGTACTTTGTGGTTAGCGGGGCAGTTGTTTTACAGTAAAATTTGGCGGATGTCCAATAAAACTTTTTTATAAACTAAATTCATATTTCATTTGAATTGCTGTTTGTGTTTCCTGTATCCTAGGTTCTCTTAATTTTGCCCATTTTCTTCAATAGTGCAAACATAACTTATTTGCTACATGAGGTGACAATCTCTTCCTTGGCTAACTATTATGTTGTGCTGTGGGTCTGCTACACACACTTAATGTATGTAATGCATTAATGATAAAAATATTCTGCCTTTTCAACTCCTTGAATGAATTGCTTGGAGTCCCTAAAATTGCCTGAGTTTGGCACATTTTACAGCACATCGCTGTAACGACCCCAACTTAACAAATTCACTAGTATTGAGTAGGGATGAGCTTTCTGTTCTGGTCAAACATTGGCTGTTTGTCAAACTGAACATAATGGGCTTTTCGCACCAAATTCAAGCGTTGTGTAACTGCCCATAATGCACTGCGGGAGCGCAGTGCAATGCTGTATGATTGGCCAGAGCATGCACCATGACCTGCATGCTTTGGCCAATCACAGCGCCCTCAGCTAAGAGCCATAATTGGCCAAAGGCAGGGTGCCTTTTGCCAATCATGGCTCAGGGGGACTAAGTCCAGGCCCCACACTATATAAGGCCACCTGCATGTCTGCCTTGTGTAGTGTCTTTGGCGGCAGATTATTCAGTTGGCTGCAGTGTATGCAGTGTATTAACCACGTACCTGGTACATGATTGCCTTCTCGCGGGCGGCGATCGGCTTTGGTCTGGGAGCGTTTAGAGATGAGGGGGAGGCCATCCGATCGTGGCCCCCCCCCCTCGCGATCGCTCCCAGCCAATGACAATCATCCCCTGCCTCTGTGTAGTACAGAGGCAGAGGATGTGATGTCATCTCTCCTCGGCTCGGCAGTTTCCGTTCCGGCGCCGAGGAGAGAAGACGTGTGAGTGCACACACGAACATGCCAGGCACACCATACACACTCGATTTTCATTGCCCCCCAATCACCCCCCCCCCCCCGTCACACTGACACCAAGTAGGTTTTTTTTTTTTTTTTTTTTTTTTTTTTTTTTCTTGATTACTGCATGGTGTCAGTTTGTGACAGTTAGAAGTGGTAGGGCAGTTAGTGTTAGCCCCCTGTAGGTCTAGGATACCCCCCTAACCCCCCCCTAATAAAGTTTTAACCCCTTGATCACCCCCGTCACCAGTGTCACTAAGCGATCATTTTTCTGATCGCTGTATTAGTGTCGCTGGTGACGCTAGTTAGGGACGTAAATATTTAGGTTCGCCATCAGCGTTTTATAGCGACAGGGACCCCCATATACTACCTAATGTTTTAACCCCTTGATTGCCCCCTAGTCAACCCTTTCACCACTGATCACCGTATAACCATTACGGTTGACGCTGGTTAGTTCGTTTATTTTTTATAGTGTCAGGGCACCCGCTGTTTATTACCGAATAAAGGTTTAGCCCCCTGATCGCCCGGCGGTGATATGCGTCGTCCCAGGCAGCGTCAGATTAGCGCCAGTACCGCTAACACCCACGCATGCACCGTACACCTCCCTTAGTGGTATAGTATCTGAACAGATCAATATCTGATCCGATCAGATCTATACTGGCGTCCCCAGCAGTTTAGGGTTCCCAAAAATGCAGTGTTAGCGGGATCAACCCAGATACCTGCTAGCACCTGCGTTTTGCCCCTCCGCCCAGCCCACCCAAGTGCAGTATCGATTGATCACTGTCACTTACAAAACATTAAACGCATAACTGCAGCGTTCGCAGAGTCAGGCCTGATCCCTGCGATCGCTAACAGTTTTTTTTTGGTAGCGTTTTGGTGAACTGGCGAGCACCAGCGCCCTAGTACACCCTGGTCGTAGTCAAACCAGCACTGCAGTAACACTTGGTGACGTGGCGAGTCCCATAAGTGCAGTTCAAGCTGGTGAGGTGGCAAGCACAAGTAGTGTCCCGCTGCCACCAAAAAGACAAACACAGGCCCGTCGTGCCCATAATGCCCTTCCTGCTGCATTCGCCAATCCTAATTGGGAACCCACCACTTCTGCAGTGCCCGTACTTCCCCCATTCACATCCCCAACCAAATGCAGTCGGCTACATGAGAGGCATTTTCTTTGTCCTCCCGAGTACCCCTACCCAACAAACCCCCTCAAAAAAGATGTGTCTGCAGCAAGCGCGGATATAGGCGTGACACCCGCTATTGTCCCTCCTGTCCTGACAATCCTGGTCTTTGCATTGGTGAATGTTTTGAACGCTACCATACACTAGTTGAGTATTAGTGTAGGGTACAGCATTCCACAGACTAGGCGCACTTTCACAGGGTCTCCCAAGATGCCATCGCATTTTGAGACCCGAACCTGGAACCGGTTACAGTTATAAAAGTTAGTTACAAAAAGTGTAGAGAAAAAAAACACAAACAAATATAAAATGAAAAAAAATAGTTGTTGTTTTATTCTCTCTATTCTGCTCTTTTTTTACTGTATTCTATTCTACAATGTTTTATCATGTTTGCTTTTTTTTAGGTATGCAATTTTTTATATTTTACTGTGCTTTGTTAACCCTTTTTTTTGTCTTCAGGTACGCCATTCACGACTTTGTGGTTATACCAGAATGATGCCTGCAGGTTTAGGTATCATTCTTTTCAGCCAGCGGTCGGCTTTCATGTAAAAGCAATCCTAGTGGCTAATTAGCCTCTAGACTGCTTTTACAAGCCGTGGGAGGGAATGCCCCCCCCCCCCCACCGTCTTCCGTGTTTTTCTCTGGCTCTCCTGTCTCAACAGGGAACCTGAGAATGCAGCCGGTGATTCAGCCAGCTGACCATAGAGCTGATCGGAGACCAGAGTGGCTCCAAACATCTCTATGGCCTAAGAAACCGGAAGCTATGAGCATTTTATGACTTAGATTTTGCCGGATGTAAACAGCGCCATTAGGAAAGCATTTTATCACACCGATCTTGGTGTGGTCAGATGCTTTGAGGGCAGAGGAGAAATCTAGGGTCTAATAGACCCCCAATTTTTTCAAAAAAAAGTACCTGTCACTACCTATTGCTATCATAGGGGATATTTGCATTCCCTGAGATGACAAAAATTATTAAAAAAAAAAAAAATGAAAGGAACAGTTTAAAAATAAGATAAAAAAGCAAAAAAAAAAAAAATAAAAAAAAAAAAACACACCCCTGTCCCCCCTGCTCTCACGCTAAGGCGAACGCAAGCGTCGGTCTGGCGTCAAATGTAAACAGCAATTGCACCATGCATGTGAGGTATCACCACGAAGGTCAGATCGAGGGCAGTAATTTTAGCAGTAGACCTCCTCTGTAAATCTAAAGTAACCTTTAAAGGCTTTTAAAAATGTATTTAGTTTGTCGCCACAGCACGTTTGTGCGCAATTTTAAAGCATGTCATGTTTGGTATCCATGCACTCGGCCTAAGATCATCTTTTTTTTTTTTTTTTTTTTTTATTTCATCAAACATTTGGGCAATATAGCGTGTTTTAGTGCATTCAAATTTAAAGTGTTTTTTTTTTTTTTTTCCCAAAAAAATGCGTTTGAAAAATCGCTGCGCAAATACTGTGTGAAAAAAAAAATGAAACGCCCACCATTTTAATCTGTAGGGCATTTGCTTTAAAAAAAAAATGTGTGGGTTCAAAGTAATTTTCTTGCAAAAAAAAAATAATTTTTTCATGTAATCAAAGTGTCAGAAAGGGCTTTGTCTTCAAGTGGTTAGAAGAGTGGGTGATGTGTGACATAAGCTTCTAAATGTTGTGCATAAAATGCCAGGACAGTTCAACACCCCCCCCCCCCCCCCCCCCAATGACCCCATTTTTGGAAAGTAGACACCCCAAGCTATTTGCTGAGAGGCAGGTCGAGTCCATGGAATATTTTATATTGTGACACAAGTTGCGGAAAAGACAATTTTTTTTTTTTTTTTTTTTTGCACAAAGTTGTCACTAAATGATATATTGCTCAAACGTGCCATGGGAATATGTGAAATGACACCCCAAAATACATTCTGTTGCTTCCCCAGAGTATGGGGATACCACATGTATGGGACCCCGAAAACCAAGCACTGCCTTCAGGCTTTCTAAGGGTGTAAATTTTTGATTTTACTCTTCACTGCCTATCACAATTTCAGAGGCCATGGAATGCCCAGGTGGCAAAAAAAACCCCAAATGACCCCATTTTGGAAAGTAGACACCCCAAGCTATTTGCTGAGCGGTATAGTGAGTATTTTGCAGACCTCACTTTTTGTCACAAAGTTTTGAAAATTGAAAAAAGAGAATTTTTTTTCTTGTCTGTCTTCATTTTCAAAAACAAATTAGCTGCAAAATACTCACTATGCCTCTCAGCAAATAGCTTGGAGTGTCTACTTTCCAAAATGGGCTCATTTGGGGGGGGGGGGGTTTGTGCCACCTGAGCATTCCATGGCCTCCGAAACTGATAGGCAGTGAGGAGTGAAATCAAAAATTTACACCCTTAGAAATCCTGAAGGCGGTGATTGGTTTTTGGGGTGAGCTGTTTTAAAAATCAGTTTTTTAGGCATGCAATCATGAGGGAAGTCCCAATTTGTGTGCATCTTCAAAATTTGCGATTCATAAAAACACAAAAGATTCCAATTAAAACATTACTTGGGCAGTGTTTCACAGCTCTCCTTCTCCAGATGCATTTCTCGGTCATGTTTTTTCTTTATGTTTTGGCACAGGTGATGTCATTTTCTAGGTTAGTAATTCACACATTTGTTTTTCGAATGCGGAAAACAGGACCTGGTGGTGAACCTAGATAAGTGGAGTGGCTAAACACTGACCTCAGACACTATAAAGCCTAGGTTCACATTGGAGCGATTTGATAGCTAAAAAGCATTTCCTGCAATACTTTTTTCAAGTTCAGGTGTGACTTCAATAGACATCTGGGGATGAAGCCACACAAATGTAATCCATTTTAAACTGTACAAACACGTACAACATAATGACAACTATATAAAAAATTTTTTTGTACATTTTCCTTAAAATATCTGATGTTTGTAAGTCTTTTTTGAACATGATGGATGTTTTTGTTTCATTTGTTCCAAATCATGATTGCAAACCATGATCTCGCTGATCAGGATTTGTGCAATTGCACTGCTGAAGTGAGTTTCTTCTTCCACAACATCCCCATCACCTAAAAATAAAAAAACACACCATGTATTAAAAATATGCAGGCATCCATCTATTACCTGCAGCTGTGGTCTGACACTGACCTGTGGTTGACACCATTTCTACAATTTCCCCCAGTACTTCCTGCACATCAACATCTTCAGGGTGTGTGGTGAGTTGCCTTTCTTCAGTAACGGTGGAGTTACTG
This sequence comes from Lithobates clamitans, assembly GCA_037952925.1. NCBI lineage: Eukaryota > Metazoa > Chordata > Amphibia > Anura > Ranidae > Lithobates > Lithobates clamitans. Next base: position 355,284 of record JBBGZY010001303.1, read on the forward strand.
GCGTCCCCAGACACCTCAGATGTCCCTCTTCTTTTCTCCCCTATGTGAATACAAAAAAGGTATACTTAGCAGACAGATATGTTAGGCTAGAAATAGTAATATGAAACATTGCTTGAAAGTGTCTTCTGATTGTCTGCTTTGGCAGAGTTACAAGCTGAATACGTGATTTGTTCCCTTTCAAAAGATGGAATACTTGCCTGTTTTGTGCAAGTTTCAAACATGGAGAGACCCCTAGTATCCACTGGAGCACCTGTGTGGGAAACCATAACCAGGGTGTTATGGTGTCCCACACTAGTACTCCTGCGTCCAGATGCATAAACAGCTGCTAAGTGTCCTCTCCTGACACTAACTAAAGTTGACCTTTCATTATAGTTTCAAACACATCTAGACGACAGTCTAATCAACTTATTTTAATCCAAATAGGCCTGAACAAATGTAGTTAACCACTTCAGCCCCGGAAGGTTTTACCCCCTTCCTGACCAGAGCACTTTTTACAATTCGGCACTGCGTCGCTTTAACTGCTAATTGCGCGGTCATGCAATGCTGTACCCAAACGAAATTTGCGTCCTTTTCTTCCCACAAATAGAGCTTTCTTTTGATGGTATTTGATCACCTCTGCCATTTTTATTTTTTGCGCTATACACGGAAAAAGACCGAAAATTTTGAAAAAAAATGATATTTTCTACTTTTTGTTCTAAAAAAAATCCAATAAACTCAATTTTAGTCATACATTTAGGCCAAAATGTATTCGGCCACATGTCTTTGGTAAAAAAAATGTCAATAAGTGTATATTTATTGGTTTGCGCAAAAGTTATAGCGTCTACAAACTAGGGTACATTTTCTGGAATTTACACAGCCTTTAATTTATGACTGCCTATGTCGTTTCTTGAGGTGCTAAAATGGCAGGGCAGTACAAAACCCCCACAAATGACCCCATTTTGGAAAGTAGACACCCCAAGGAATTTGCTGAGAGGCATGTTGAGCCCATTGAATATTTATTTTTTTTGTCCCAAGTGATTGAATAATGACAAAAAAAAAAAAAAAAAAAAAAAATTACAAAAAGTTGTCACTAAATGATATATTGCTAACACAGGCCATGGGCATATGTGGAATTGCACCCCAAAATACATTTAGCTGCTTCTCCTGAGTACGGGGATACCACATGTGTGGGACTTTTTGGGAGCCTAGCCGCGTACGGGGCCCCGAAAACCAAGCAACGCCTTCAGGATTTCTAAGGGCGTACATTTTTGATTTTACTCCTCACTACCTATCACAGTTTTGAAGGCCATAAAATGCCCAGATGACATAAAACCCCCCCAAATGACCCCATTTTGGAAAGTAGACACCCCAAGCTATTTGCTTTGAGGCATGTTGAGTCCATGGAATGTTTTATATTTTGACACAAGTTGCGGGAAAGTGACAAATTTTTTTTTTTTTTTTTTTTTTTTGCACAAAGTTGACACTAAATGATATATTGCTCACACAGGCCATGGGCATATGTGGAATTGCACCCCAAAATACATTTAGCTGCTTCTCCTGAGTACGGGGATACCACATGTGTGGGACTTTTTGGGAGCCTATCCGCGTACGGGACCCCGAAAACCAAGCACCGCCTTCAGGATTTCTAAGGGCGTACATTTTTGATTTTACTCCTCACTGCCTATCACAGTTTCGGAGGCCATGGAATGCCCAGGTGGCACAAACCCCCCCCAAATGACCCCATTTTGGAAAGTAGACACCCCAAGCTATTTGCTGAGAGGCATGGTGAGTATTTTGCAGCTCTCATTTGTTTTTGAAAATAAAGAAAGACGAGAAAAAAAAATTTTTTTTTTCAATTTTCAAAACTTTGTGACAAAAAGTGAGGTCTGCAAAATACTCACTATACCTCTCATCAAATAGCTTGGGGTGTCTACTTTCCAAAATGGGGTCATTTGGGGGGGTTTTGTGCCACCTGGGCATTCCATGGCCTCCGAAACTGTGATAGGCAGTGAAGAGTGAAATCAAAAATTTACGGCCTTAGAAAGCCTGAAGGCGATGCTTGGTTTTCGGGGTCCCGTACGCGGCTAGGCTCCCAAAAAGTCCCACACATGTGGTATCCCCGTACTCAGGAGAAGCAACAGAATGTATTTTGGGGTGTAATTTCACATATTCCCATGGCATGTTTGAGCAATATATCATTTAGTGACAACTTTGCGCAAAAAAAAATAAAAAAAATAAAAAATTGTCTCTTTCCCGCAACTTGTGTCACAATATAAATTATTCCATGGACTCGACATGCCTCTCAGCAAATAGCTTGGGGTGTCTACTTTCCAAAATGGGGTCATTTGGGGGGGTTTTGAACTGTCCTGGCATTTTATGCACAACATCTAGAAGCTTATGTCACACATCACCCACTCTTCTAAGCACTTGAAGACATAGCCCTTTCTGACACTTATTGTTTACATAAAAAAATAATTTTTTTTTGCAAGAAAATTACTTTGAACCCCCAAACATTATATATTTTTTTTAAAGCAAATGCCCTACAGATTAAAATGGTGGGTGTTTCATTTTTTTTTTCACACAGTATTTGCGCAGCGATTTTTCAAACGCATTTTTTGGGGAAAAAACACACTTTTTTACATTTTAATGCACTAAAACACACTATATTGCCCAAATGTTTGATGAAATAAAAAAGATGATCTTAGGCCGAGTACATGGATACCAAACATGACATGCTTTAAAATTGCGCACAAACGTGCAGTGGCGACAAACTAAATACATTTTTAAAAGCCTTTAAAAGCCTTTACAGGTTACCACTTTAGATTTACAGAGGAGGTCTACTGCTAAACTTACTGCCCTCGATCTGACCTTCGCGGCGATACCTCACATGCATGGTGCAATTGCTGTTTACATTTGACGCCAGACCAACGCTTGCGTTCACCTTAGCGCGAGAGCAGGGGGGACAGGGGTGCTTTTTTTTTTTTTTTTTTTTTTTCCTCTTTATTATTATTGTTTTTTTATCTTATTTTTAAACTGTTCCTTTCATTTTTTTTTTTTTTAAATCATTTTTATTGTTATCTCAGGGAATGTAAATATCCCCTATGATAGCAATAGGTAGTGACAGGTACTCTTTTTTGCAAAAATTGGGGTCTATTAGACCCTAGATTTCTCCTCTGCCCTCAAAGCATCTGATCACACCAAGATCGGTGTGATAAAATGCTTTCCCAATTTCCCAATGGCGCTGTTTACATCCGGCGAAATCTACGTCATAAAATGCTCGTAGCTTCCGGTTTCTTAGGTCATAGAGATGTTTGGAGCCACTCTGGTCTCTGATCAGCTCTATGGTCAGCTGGCTGAATCACCGGCTGCATTTTCAGGTTCCCTGTTGAGACAGGAGAGCCAGAGAAAAACACGGAAGATGTTGGGGGGGGGGGGCATTCCCTCCCACTGCTTGTAAAAGCAGTCTAGAGGCTAATTAGCCACTAGGATTGCTTTTACATGAAAGCCGACCGCTGGCTGAAAAGAATGATACCAAGATGATACCTAAACCTGCAGGCATCATTCTGGTATAACCACTCAAAGTCGTGAATGGCATACCTGAAGACAAAAAAATGGTTAACAATAAAGCACAGTAAACGGTAAAGTATAAATAATTACATACCTGAAAAGCAAACGTGATAAAACATAACAACAATAAAACATTGCAGAATAGAATACAGTAAAAAAGAGCAGAACAATAGAGAGAGAATAGAGAGAGAGAGAACAATAAAACGACAACTATTTTTATTTTATATTTTTGTTTGTGTTTTTTTTTTTTTTTTACACTTTTTTTTGTAACTAACTTTTATAACTGTAACCGGTTCCAGGTTCGGGTCTCTCAAAATGCGATGGCATCTCGGGAGACCCTGTGAAAGTGTGCCTAGTCTGTGCAATGCTGTACCCTACGCTAAAACTCAACTAGTGCATGCTAGTGTTCAAAACATTCACCAATGCAAAGACCAGGATTATCAGGACAGGAGGGGAGGGACAATAATAGCGGGTGTCACGCCTATATCCGCGCTAGCTGCAGACACGACATTTTTTTTGGGGGGGTTCGTTGGGTAGGGGTACTCGGGAGGACATAAAAATGCCTCTCATGCAGCCGACTGCATTTGGTTGGGGATGTGAATGGGGGAAGTACGGGTGCTGCAGAAGCGGTGGGTTCCCAATTAGGATTGGCGAATGCAGCAGGAAGGGCATTATGGGCACGACGGGCCTGTGTTTGTCTTTTTGGTGGCAGCGGGACACTACTTGTGCTTGCCACCTCACCAGCTTGAACTGCACTTATGGGACTCGCCACGTCACCAAGTGTTACTGCAGTGCTGGTTTGGCTACGTCCGGGGTGTACTAGGCCACTGGCGCTTGCCAGTTCACCAAAACGCTACAAAAAAAACTGTTAGCGATCGCAGGGATCAGGCCTGACTCTGCGAACGCTGCAGTTATGCGTTTAGTGTTTTGTAAGTGACAGTGATCGATCGATACTGCACTTGGGTGGGCTGGGCCGGGCCGGGCGGAGGGGCAAAACGCAGGTGCTAGCAGGTATCTGGGCTGATCCCGCTAACACTGCGTTTTTGGGAACCCTAAACTGCTGGTGATGCTAGTATAGATCTGATCGGATCAGATATTGATGCGATCAGATACTATACCACTAAGGGAGGTGTACGGTGCGTGCGTGGGTGTTAGCGGTACTGGCGCTAATCTGACGCTGCCTGGGGCTGGTGCTTGCCAGTTCACCAAAACGCTACCAAAAAAACTGTTAGCGATCGCAGGGATCAGGCCTGACTCTGCGAACGCTGCAGTTATGCGTTTAGTGTTTTGTAAGTGACAGTGATCGATCGATACTGCACTTGGGTGGGCTGGGCTGGGCTGGGCGGAGGGGCAAAACGCAGGTGCTAGCGGGTATCTGGGCTGATCCCGCTAACACTGCGTTTTCGGGAACCCTAAACTGCTGGGGACGCTAGTATAGATTTGATCGGATCAGATATTGATCCGATCAGATACTATACCACTAAGGGAGGCGCATGCTGCGTGCGTGGGTGTTCGCGGTACTGGCGCTAATCTGACGCTGCCTGGGGCGACGCATATCACCGCCGGGCGATCGGGGGGCTAAACCTTTATTCGGTAATAAACGGTGGGTGCCCTGACACTATAAAAAATAAACGAACTAACCAGCGTCACCCGTAACGGTTATACGGTGATCAGCGGTGAAAGGGTTAACTAGGGGGCAATCAAGGGGTTAAAACATTTATTAGATAGTATATGGGGGTCCCTGTCGCTATAAAACACTGACGGCGAACCTAAATATTTACGTCCCTAACTAGCATCACCAGCGACACTAATACAGCGATCAGAAAAATGATCGCTTAGCGACACTGGTGAGGGGGGGTGATCAAGGGGTTAAAACTTTATTAGGGGGGGTTAGGGGGGTATCCTAGACCTAAAGGGGGGTAATACTCACTGCCCTAACACTAACTGTCACAAACTGACACAGCAGTAATCAGAAAAAAAAAAAAAAAAAAAATACTGCTAATGTCAGTTTGTGACAGGGGGGGGGGGGTGATTGGGGGGGGATCGGGGGGCGATCGGGGGGGGATCGGGGGTGTAAAGTATGCCTGGCATGTTCTACTGTGTGTGTGTGTGTGTTGTGCACTTACATGTCATCTCCCCTCGGCGCTGGAACGGAAACTGCCAGACCGAGGAGAGATGACATCACATCCTCTGCCTGTGTGAAACGACACACAGGCAGAGGAGGATTTCCATTGGCTGGGAGCGATCGCGAGGGGGGGGCCACGATCGGATGGTCTCCCCCTCGCCTCCCGACGCTCCCAGTCAGATGCCGACCGCCGATGGCACCGGGGGGGGGTCCGATCGGACCCCCCGCCCGCGGGAGGCAGATCACGTACGGGTACGTGATTTTGCCTGCCCGTGCCGCTCTGCCGCAGTATATCTGCGTTAGGCGGTCGGCAAGTGGTTAAGCTGCATTTCCCAAAATGACATATTAGTGGTCGAACGAACAATTCCTACTTGGCATTTTAAACTGTACAACAGTATAGAAAAGAACATGGACCCAGCATGAAAGTAATAATAGGAACACATGACAAATACTTTTTTTGCAGCACTTTCCTGATCTTTCTATACTGATCTTTCTCTCTCAAATTGGGGTCTGACCATCGTTTTCTCAACTGATCCTTGGATCGTCGTACCCCAAAATTCCTGTGCAGACTTCTCACAACTTTAGCCATGATCTTGGCCTTTCTGACATTTGGGTTTCTGTACAGTCCATGATTCCCATCACAGTCTGTCCTTTTTAAGATGTCCACCATCTCCACACACCTGCTGTCTCTCCGCCATGTGCTCTGCCACTGCCCCAAAAGAGAAGAGGCGGGGAATACACTAGAAAGAAGGACAGGGGCGGAGTTTCACACATGCGCAGTGTATATAAAGCCAGAACGCACAGTCGATGTAACAGTCGTAGGAACTGAGTGGAGGACGTAAGATCGTTATCGCACAAAGGAACGTTCAAACAAAGGTACAATTGTAAATTGGGGCGTTAGTAGCCTATACTGCTTATAGATCGAGGCCTATATTGGGACCAGATTATGAGAGTTTAGCCTGACATTAGGGTTTTTCTTGTGTTGTGTCTTGCAGGTAAAATGGTGGATTAATTTACTGCCCCAGATTTTCTCCCTGATTTTATCCAACAATACTGGGAGTTGACATGTCTCTGGCAAGTTAAAAGCAGGGATTATTCCAACGAAATCAAGAGGAAGGCAGCGATGGAGAAACTGTTGGAATTGGTGAAGCCTGTGTATCCCACGGCAGACATCAATTATTTGAAGGCCAAAATTGGTATCCTGAGGAGCACATTTAATAGAGAGCGCAAGAAGGTCCAGGATTCCCAGAAATCTGGAGAAGCAGCAGATGACTTGTATGTCCCCAGGCTGTGGTACTACAACAGCCTGCGTTTTTTGTCAGACCAGACTGAACCCAGGCCATCGCTCTCAACACTTCCTTCCACATTAGCTGAGGCTCCTGAGGTCCACCCTGGGCCTTCCATACAGGAAGAAGATATGGAGGAGCCCAGCTTGACCCAGGTATAGCATTGTTGAACATATTTGTTGTGAAAAATGTAATGATGTTAACTAGATGTTATTGATCCCAAATTTCTGCTTTAACAAAGTGATTTACATATCAATAGACAGTAGTGGACAAAAATGATTGGGACAAGAATGAAAAATGCTGGGGTCAGAATGATAGTCTTTTCTATTTGTTAACATTCAATTTGCAACAGTCACAAGCTCCAAATTGTGTGTGGTTGACCAAAAACCTAAAACTATGTACCATTTTCATACACAGGAAAGTCTCAGCCAAAGCCAAGAGGAGGCCGTGCCTAGCAGCCAGACTGAATGCCAGGTTCCTCCCCTCCGCCCTCCAACAAAAAGGGACAGGAAGTCCAGGAACCTGGATGAGGCCATAGCTGCATTTCTCCGGCATGCTACAAGTGCGATTAGCACGGCCCCTGATGCCCAGGAGGCTTTTGGTTGCATGACAGGCAACAAATTCAAAGAGATGGAGGAGGACCAGCGCACTATGTGCGAAGAAATCATTCAGCTCCTGAACAAGGGGAAGAGGGGCAAAATCACCCCTAAAATACACCTCTGCGAGTTTGACCATCCTCCTCCACCAACAACACAGCCACTCCACCCACCATAGCAGCATGGCGGACCGTGGCCAATGCAGCAACAACATCCCCAACAAGGCTGCTGGGCTGGGGATTATCAGCAACTTCATTTATAATTTTCTTTTTTTTAAATTTGAGTTTCTTTTCTTTTTTTTTTTTTGGGTGCAGAGAATGAATTTTTGATTTAATTTCTTTCATTTGTGTAAAAGGAAGTGTTGAGAGCGATGGCCTGGATTCGGTGTGGTCTGGCAAAAAACGCAGGCTGTTGGAAGACCACAGCCTCTGGACATAGATGTCATCTGCTGCTGCTCCCGATCTCTCGAAGTCCAGGACCGTATTGTTCTCCCTATTAAATGGACTCTTCAGGTTACCAATTTGGACAGTCAAATACTTGATGTCTGCCCTGGGGCATAAACGCTTCACCAATTCCAACTGTTTCTCCATCGTTGCCTTCCTCTTGATTTTGATATGACCTTGTGCTCCCTATTGAATAAAAAATTTTGTTTTTGCCAAATACTTGGCTATGTGTTTTACTTAAAAAAGGACAGTTTGTTTGTGAGTAGGCAGGTCTATTTCAAAAATTCAATGTCAAATTAACAAGGGACACCAACATAGTTGTATTTTTGAGGTTAAAAAATAGGAGATGATAATGGTGTTGTGGTAACTTGACACAAAAAAAAAAAACAATTTTATTCCGGAGATCATTTGAAAAAAGAAATTATTATTATTCTGGAGATCACTAGGAAAATAAAATATTCTGGAGATCACTAGAAAAAAAAATACGTTTGTCAGAACTCTGTGAATATCAGCAGCAAAGCAGCTTCATTATTATACCATTATGAAGAAGAAGAGAATGCGCTGCATTGAGAGATTTCATAATTTGACACGTCACGAATGTGATATCTCCATTATGAACGCTAGTTTTACAAGACCGAGCGCTTCCGGCTCGTCCTTGCTTCCGAGCATGCGTGTTTGTACTTTGGACTTTTGTGCGACGGACTTGTGTACACACGATCGGAAAATTTGAGAACCTGCTAGCCAACATTTGTTGGCGGAAAGTCCGACAACAATTGTCCGATGGAGCATACACATGGTTGGACTTACCGCTAACAGCCTGACATCGAACATTTCCAGTCGGAAAGTCCGATCGTGTGTTTTAAGGAAGGGATGCGATTACTCGCCTTCCCACACCCACTCAGATGTGAACCTAGCCTTAGTGTGTGAGAAGGGCACACGAAGTACATTTTTAGGTCTGTAGGTGCCTGACCGGAAGGGAATCCATAAAGGCCAGAGGTCTAAACTGTGAGACTGTTGAGAGGAAGTCTGAATGGAGGAGACCATGAAATATTCAGTGGAGTAGGGTTGCTAAGACTGAGAGGCTTTCAAATGCTTTATGCTATGGTGATCCCAGTACAACTTAGACCTTGTGCACATGGCTTTACAAGGTTCAGAGCATGCTTAATCACTTTCCTGGGACCCATAGCTGCTGCATACAGTCTTCTATTGAGTGGAATGAGAAGATGCGGCTGTACATGGGTATATACCATGGGTTGTGTGAAGCACCTGCATGCACACCAACATATGCTCCAAATGCACACTTTCTGCATAGCAGAAGACAAACCATTTTCATTATATTGTCATTTCTGCTTTCAGCATTGCATCTGATGTCCGCCAGTTTAGTATGGCCACAAGTCCTCTGTACCCCAACATTTACTTTGTTCTGCACAATCACCTTCATAAATACATTTGATGGCATCTAAAATGGAGATTTGGCACTAACTTTGCATTGTGTTCTGCTACATAAACACAGGCTCATACAGGCCTCAAGTATATAAACTCAAACTGTTTACTATAGAAAAACCACAAACGCTGTAAAGCACTAAAACCACAATAAAACATAGGGTTACCATGATTATCTTGATCTGAGCCAGACAGAGACTTCTCTGTGGGTCATTGAAGTGGTGTATATCTACAAATGAAGCCAAGAACAAGCATAGTTTGTAAGTAAAAATGGGCAGATGCTTTAGGCTAAAAAAGTAATAAAAAAAAAACCAACACATAATGTACAGGATAGATGCAGGAGGTGTACAAGAACGAGTGCCTTAATGTGATCATATCTTTTAGTAATTTGCATATTCTCTAACCATTAAAGAAAAAAAAAATGTTTTAAAAGGCTACCAGGGTTTGCATACTATATTCACAGAGACAAATTCTACCACCTTTTTCTAATTCTAACACATTCACTAAAATCTATTATAAACTTTGATATGTGGATGTCTTTTAAAAAGTACTTTTCAATTTGTATTCTCTAAATCTTCAGCTGTCATTAAATTAATACTTGGTAATCCTGCCACAAAGGTCCTTGTTCAGGCATTTCCTGTCATGGAGTGACTATACTCTATCCCTGTCACATGAACCCTAGGTAGAGACTACAAGCATTTGTATTAACATACTTATTATACGATATACTGTATACAGTGGCGAAAATCATTCTTGGATCCCTGCAAATAACAAAGAAGATAAGGATCTATAATTGTTATCATAGGTGTATTTTAAATGATAGAGACAGAATTTTAACCAAAAATCCAGAAAAAAATAAATTATACGAATGTTATAAATTGAGTTGTAGTTCAGTGAGTAAAAAGTAAAAAAGTAAAAGTATTTGATCCCCTACCAACCAACAATAATTATGGCTCCCACAGACTGGCTACTGTATGTGCTCATGTGGTACACAGATTAGTCCTGTCCATTTAAGAAGGTACGCCTAACAACATCTTGTTATGTCTATAAAAGACACCTGTCCACAGAATCTCTTCCATTCAAACCTCACCATCATGGGCAAGACCAAAGAGCTGTTAAAGGATATCAACGACAAGATTGCAGACCTGCAAAAGGCTGGAATGGGCCACAAGACCAACAGTAAGAAGCTTGGTGAGAAGGAGACATTTGTTGGAGCGATTATTTGCAAATGGAAGAAATACAAAATAACCACCAATCGCCCTCAGACTGGAGCTTCATGCAAGATTTTGCCTCGTGGGGTAGGGATGATCATGGCAAAATCGAGGGATCAGTCCATAACTACATGGGAGGAGCTTGTGAATGATCTGAAGGCAGTTAGGACCACAGTCACCAAGCAAACGATTGGTAACACAATACACCACCATGGATTGAAATCCTGCAGCACCCACAAGGTCCCCCTCCTCAAGAAGGCACATGTACAGGTCTGTCTGAAGTTTGCCAATGAACATTTAAATGATTCAGAGAAGGATTGGGAGAAAGTGCTGTGGTCAGATGAAACCAAAATTGAGCTCTTTGACATTAAATTGATTGTAAAGTCTCATTTAAAAAAAAAATAATAATAACAAACATGTTATACTTACCTGCTCTGTGCAGTGGTTTTGCCCAGGGCAGCCTAACTCCTCCTCTTCTCGGGTCCCTCTTCGCTGCTCCTGGCCCCTCCCTCCTGTTGAGTGCCCCCACAGCAAGCAGCTTGCTATGGGAACACCCGAGCCGAGTCACAGCTCCCTCTGTCCATTGCATGCAGGCCGCCCCCTCTCTCTCCTGATTGGCTAACTGATTTTGACGGACAGCCACAGGAGCCAATGGCACCGCTGCTGTGTCTCAGTCAATCAGTAGGAGAGTCCCAGATGGCTAAGACACTGGTTAAAATCACTGGAGAGAGATGGGGCTCAGGTAAGAAATTAGGGGGTGCTGGGGAGGCTGCTACACACACAAGGTTTTTTTTATCTTAATGCATCCTAGAGTGCAAGATCCCTGCATCTACATCATTGGTGTGGATGCAGGAATCTGTGAATTTTTTTTTGTTCAACCTGCTGTTTTAGTGAAAAAAAAAACCTCAAAGTGTATACTTAGCTTTACATTGTTCAAAAAAACTTGCAGTCAGCCATGACTGTGTGAATGTGAATGTGTGCAACTACATAACAAACATATAGTGGAGGTTTGTCCAATTTGACTGCAAAAGTGGAAATATGCTTTGATTATAGCAAAGAGAACTTTGCAGCAAAGGGCTCTTTAGTTTTTTAAAAATCTGCCCTCAAATGTTCAAAGATATAGAATCTACATTTTGGATCTACAGCTACTTATAGGATCTATATTCATGGCTGCAGTGAAAATACAGTGGTATGCATGTGAAAGGCTATCGCACTACGCTGCATAGGACTGTGTTTAAAGGTAAAAACAAGTTAGTAATGACAGACTATGCTGAAGTAGTTTGCCACAAAACCAATCTCCTTTTTAAGATGGGAAATCCGTACAATCAAATGTTCCAAAAATAGGAAGAAGGTCGTTACCGTATCACTAGATTCCTAGAATAACGCAAATCTATCTAGATCAGATCTCCACTAGCCTTGCTGGGCCTTTGTCATATATGTTATACAAACATCGGGTTGTTTTTTTAGTGTTGGCTCAGCGACACTAGAAAGAATCTGATTGGTTTGCCATTAAAAATTCTTAGACACATTCAATGAGGAGGCTCACTGAGATGGACAGGAAAGGCCCCTTTTTGCAGAATTTTTCTGACATTTTATGGTTTTTAAGAGAAATATATGGGGCTGCTATTGCTGGTGGAGGTAGCCTACATATTTCTCTCAAGTTTTCTGAAAGGGAACTTTACTGTGCAAACTATAGAGGCTGCAGTTAGTGACCTTGCAAGCTGCTTTGCAGACATCCTTGTTCCAGGTCAGTCATTTAGAAAGTTTAGAAGACAATTTCCCTGTGGCTACACGTGAAGACGCTCCCATCAATCTGTAATGTGGGGCAACCTCAGCCTGGGCTCCAACCACACCCCTCCCCCAACAAGTTTCACTCCGCCCCTCTGAGCTTTTTCATGGGGATCCCCATAGAAACGCGTTGGAGACGTGGCCTGGTTGGAGCCCAGGCTGAGGTTGCCACATATTACAGATTGATGGCATTGTCTCGATGTGCGACCACAGGGAGAATTTCTTCTATACTCAGTGACAGTAGGACCTGAGATGAGCTCCCTCCTAAGCTAGCACTCACAGCAGTGAATACCGAGGACTTGCACCCCTTCTAAAGCCTGAGCGGCTCACATACCGGGTCTCTTTGGGTCACAATTTAGAACGTTTTTTTATACAGCATCATCATGACATCGAAGTAACTAGCATTTTTGGGAGAAGGAACCACCTTCGTACTTCTCCCAGTACAGATTTCAAGCTCACCTATGCCAGACCATGCACATAAACACATTTAAATCAAAATAAAACACTGCGCTGTTAAAACCTAAATAAATTAAATTAAGTAAAAAAATAACAATAAGCAGCCACTAAAAGTGAGATACACACATGAAATAAAATGAAAAAAATTGTAGCAGCACTAAATGTGAACTACAAAAAAGAATGAATGAATAATATTACAGGTATTAACCAATAAAAATAAACATGAATACACCCAAGACCAATTAATCAGTGAAAAAAAAATATTTACAATGTGGAAGTTTAACGCCTGTCCGCTTAGACACCTGCATGCGAGAAGCTGACGTGCTGACTTCATCGCGTGCAGGTGTCTAAGCGGACGGGCGTTTTGGACAGCCAGCCGGTTAGTTTGCTACTTTTAAACTTCCAAATTGTAAGTATAACTTTTATTACCATATTAAATTATGTCTTATCGGAATTATGCTATGGTAAATTCCTCTTTCATTCCGGGCAATATCTGACCATCCCGTGGGAACCTTCCCGATCAGGGGATCCGTACCGTTTTGCTGGCGACATTCCTTGAATCATTTGGAGGCACTGGTTCATATGTCTGGATAAAGGCCCTGACCGGGTATTTGTTCACAAGCTTATCTAGCTTGCCATATGGTAAGCGTAGATTTTATGTGGTGTTCACATTTTGGTTGCGGTGGAGGAATCGTCACTTTTTCAACTTTTATAAATATATTTGTTTCAAGGATTCTGGTTGTGATTGAATTCACAGTAGAAGAGTTCTACATTACACCATATTATAAACTGCTTTTTTTTGGTTTATTTTTATATACATTTGGACTCGTATATTTTTTTTTTCACTGATTAATTGGTCTTAGGTGTATTCATATTTATTTTTATTGGTTAATACCTATAATATTATTCATTCATTCTTTTTTGTGGTTCACATTTAGTGCTGCTACAATTCTTTCCACATAAACACATTTGTTTCAGGTCAATGTACTTTGAGTCACTGACCTGGGACAGGTTTAGGGATAAGAACTTTTTTTTTGATCTTTATCATTTTTTTTAACATCAGTTTTAATTTACAACACATTAGAAACAAAAAAAATAAAAACTACAAATACATTCATATTCGACTTACAAATAACCGAACGAAGCTAAGCAAAGAAAAACAATATATATGACAAAAAAAGGGGGGGGGGGCTAATACAATTATACCATCAATCATTCTCCTATTAAATAAACTCATACATGTATGAATTCTGTTATAATAATATAGCAATATTTGTACTTATATCCTAATCTTCTCCCTCTACCCTTCTTCATTTATCCTTCCCCACTCGTTCTGTGTTTTGGAAAGAATCTATCCACCCCTGGGATTCTATCTGACGCTATAGTAAAGGGTATCATGCCATGCATCCTTAACCATCGATCCCATATATTATGAATTTTTGTGTAATAAACCCCTATTTCGGAACACCTGCCATTCTTTTAGTAAGGTATCGTTAACCTGTGTCCGCCATTCCTCATACATAGGAATACTCTGAGATATCCATTTTTGTGTGATCAACTTCCATGCTATAAATAGCATCTTATTATTAGCTGTCCTAACTGCTGGTATATATACTTCTTTTTCTAAATAACCTAGTAGACACGGACACAATCTCCCGGCTGAGCTTGCACTGCCACTCAGCCTGGAGTAATCACAAACAGCGGGTGTCTCCCGCTGTGTCATGCAGCTGCAGTCTTAACTGTTCGGCGGTCACCCACTGTAACAAAGCCCCGCCTCCTCATCCATGATAGACGGAACACTGATTCAATTTCTCAGCATTGTATCAGTGTTTAGTTGACTATCTATCATGGCGCCGAACAGTTAAGATTGCAGCAGCAAGACACAGCGGGAAACACCCACTGTGTGAAATCAAAGTACTGGCGAGGCTGCAGATGGGCACTGATGAGGATAAAGATGGGCACAGTAAGGCTGCCTTGTTGGCACAGTGAGGCTGCAGATGGGCACTGATGAGGATACAGATGGGCATAGTGAGGCTGCATTGTTAGCACAGTGAGGCTGCAGATGGGCATTGATGAGTATACAGATGGGCACAGTGAGGCTGCATTGTTGGCACAGTGAGGCTGCATTGTTGGCACAGTGAGGCTACAGATGGGCACTGATGAGGATACAGATGGGCACAGTGAGGCTGCAGATGGGCACTGATGAGGATACAGATGGGCACAGTGAGGCTGCAGATGGGCACTGATGAGGATACAGATGGGCACAGTGAGGCTGCATTGATGGCTCAGTGAGGCTGCAGATGGGCACAGTGAGGCTGCATTGATGGCTCAGTGAGGCTGCAGATGGGCACAGTGAGGCTGCATTGTTGGCACTGATGAGGCTGCAGATGGGCACAGTGAGACTGCATTGATGGGCACACTGAGGCTGCATTGATGGGCATTGACGAGGCTGCAGATAGTCACAGTGAGGCTGCATTGTTGGCACTGATGAGGCTGCAAATGGGCACAGTGAGGGTGCATTGTTGGTGAGTGTGACACAACATTATCTTTTAAAGTATTATTTTATTATGGCATTATATTATTAATTATCTTTAAAGTATTATTTTATTATAGTATTTTATTATGAACGGTAGGGGGGGGTACGTGACCTCCCTGAAATGAGCTTGCCACCTCCCTGAAATGAGTTTTTGCAGGTTGGGATGTCTGTAATTATGTGATTCCTCAGTGGTGCATTTGCTGAGGTGTGAATAGGGACTAAAGGGATACTGGGGGTCACAGCTTTATTTATTTTAAATGTTGCGTTTGACCAAGATAATGAAGACACATTCTCCTACTTGTTTGTCTGTTTGATAGACAAAAGTGCTGACGAGGAAATTATTAGCTCATAATATTTTCTCCCCCCATGTGCCTCTTCTCCTGACTTCTCTGACAATCCACCCATCCCTACATGCCAGGGTGCTAGGTGTTATTCTGGACTCAACTCTCCTTTCGGCCCCACATCCAATCCCTTTCCAAAGCTTGCCGCCTCAACCTCCGCAACATCTCCAAACTACATCCTTTCCTAACCAATCAAACCACAAAGCTCCCGATTCACTTCCTGGTTATCTCTCGCCTCGACTACTGCAACTCCCTCATCATTGGCTTACCTTTAAATAGACTATCCCCCCTTCAGTTCATCATGAATGCTGCTGCCAGACTCATCCACCTTAAAAAACGCTCAGCGTCTGCTACCCCTCTTTGCCAATCCGTCCATTGGCAAAGAAGGGTAGCAGCACCCAACAAATGAAAATCAAAATACTATAAACAATAAGTTACAGAGCCATCCACAACTCTGCCCTTAGCTACATCACTAGCCTAGTCTCAAAATACCAACCTAATCATCCTCTTCGTTCCTCCCAAGACCTCCTACTCTCTAGCTCCCTCATCACCTCCTCCCATATTCGCCTCCAGGACTTCTTCTGAGCCTCGCCCTTCCTCTGGAATTCCCTACCCCAATCTGTCAGACTATCTCCAATTTATCTACTTTTAGCGATCCCTAAAAACTTTTCTCTTCAGAGAAGCCTACCCCGCCTCCACCTAACAACTGTTCTTTTATTTTCTTCATCAGCTCACCCCCACAGTTATTACCCTTTCATATAACTTGACCCTCCCTCCTAGATTATAAACTCTAATGAGCAGAGCCCTCTGATTCTTCCTGTATTGAATTGTATTGTAATTGTACTGTCTGCCCTAATGTTGTAAAGCGCTGCACAAACTGTCGGCACTATATAAATCCTGTATAATAATAATAATAAAAATAGGAACGACTCCACTACAATTTGCCAAAATTCCTGCAATCTGTATAGTTTATTTTCAAAAGAAAAATGTAAATTTATAGAATATAAATAATTGTTTTTATTGTACCATACACTCGGAAAAAAAAAACCAAACAAACACAGAATTTAATAGACTGCTAAAATGTAACGATAATGAGAAACTGATCTACATAAATACGCACCACATTTGTTTCATATGCCTTGTATTTCTGCTGATGATACAACACTCTACACTGCTCAGTAAAGAAAGGGTTAAACAAGCACTTACTCTAAGAACTCAGTTAAGAAGACCAAATGCCCTTCTAGTCCTTGAACTTTCTGCCCCCGCACCTCCCTGTCTCTAGTGCCAACCACATCAAACATTGCCACGCAGATACCCAACATCTCCTCCAACTAAACTCCCTGCCTGATCCCACATGTGACCCTCCCAGTCCCTATATAAAGCTCTTCTAAAAATACAAGCCCCCCTCCCCATTACCACACTGAAACCCACACACCTCTCTTCCTCCGCCCCTCAAACCCTCAGAGGCTGGGGTGGTCCCCACAGCTCCAGATATTTGGGGAATGTAATATTTGGAGTTTCAGTGGCTTTGCTTTGGATGAAGAATGGAGGAGGTGGCGGGGGAACCTGTGGCTTATCATTTTATTATTCCATATTTTATAGCTGAAGATGGAATCTGAAGATGGAACTTTTTGCATAATCAAGTATACGCTTTATGCTACTGAATTGAGGCTGAGCTATAGCCACACTGACAAGTTTCTGCAGCAAATAATATCACTGCATTTCATTTTATTTTGTGTCTGTAGCTCATCCCTCTCGCAGTGCAGTCCTTTGAGGATTTTAATAAAATTAGAGTGAATAAAGTAACTTTTTGAATTAGAATCGAACTGAACAAGACTGAGCCTTCCATGGAGATTGAGCTGGAAGCTGTTTGCTTCTTCTGTTACCCTTATTATTCTTCCACTAAGAAGAGTCACCTCTACACACACTTATTGAATAGACATAACCCTTTCAATGGTAAATTTAAAGCAGTATTAAACCCAAAAGCAAACATTTATGATATTGTAACTTGCCAATTCTTAGCTGTGATTGCAGTATTAGTTTCCTTTTTAGGTTTTCTTCCTTATATTTTCATCTGGTGATCCAGCCAGTAAGTGTGTTGTCTTTCAACAGAAAAGCTCTCTTGCAGGTACAGCGATGAGACAAACTATTTACCAATTATCACTGACAGGGGTGCTTAACCGCTTGCGGACCAGCCGCCGCAGTTTTACTGCAGCAGGTTGGCTCCGCTGCGTGAAATCACGTTATACTACATGATCTCGCGGGGCTTGCATAGCAGGCGCGCCCGCCGCGAGCTCCGTGAGTTGGATCGCGGGTCCCGCGGACTCTATATCCATGGGGATACCCGCGATCGTCTCACGGAGAGGAAGAATGGGGAGATGCTAATGTAAACAAGCATCTCCCCATTCTGCCTAGTGACAGGACACTGATCACAGCTCCCTGTAATCGGGAGCTATGATCAATGATGTGTCACACACAGCCCATCCCCCCCCCACAGTTAGAATCACTCCCTAGGACACACTTAACCCCTACAGCGCCACCTAGTGTTAACCCCTTCACTGCCTGTCACATTTACACCGTAATCAATGCAATTTTAATCGCACTGATCTCTGTATAAATGTGAATGGTCCCAAAAATGTGTCATAATTGTCCGATCTGTCCGCCATAATGTCGCAGTCACGATAAAAATCGCTGATCGCCGCCATTACTAGTAAAAAAAAAAAAAATGTAATAAAAATGCCATAAAACTATCCCCTATTTTGTAGACGCTATAACTTTTGCGCAAACCAATCAATATATGCTTATTGCAATTTTTTACCAAAAATATGTAGAAGAATACGTATCGGCCTAAACTGAGGAAAAAAATTGTTTTTTTTTATATATTTTTTGGGAATATTTATTATAGCAAAAAGTAAAAAATAATGTGTTTTTTTCAAAATTGTCGTTTATCGTGCAAAAAAATAAAAACCGCAGAGGTGATCAAATACCACCAAAAGAAAGCTCTATTTGTGGAAAAAAAAAGGACGTCAATTTTGTTTGGAAGCCACGTCGCTGGACCGTGCAATTGTCAGTTAAAGCGACGCAGTTGCCGAATCGCAAAAAGTGCTCTGGTCTTTGGCCAGCCAAATCCTCCGGGGCTGAAGTGGTTAAAGTGATCAGCTTTTATTTATAGAAAATCTTTATCACAAAAGGAAAAAAAAAATGTTTGCTGTAACTGATTATAAAGTATTAGCCGGGGTTTGGCTTCAATTTGTTACTATATGTAAATCTGCTAGTACATCTAACACCCCCCCCCCCGAATGCTGCTGTCCGCTGTGCCCCCCTGTGTTCCTTCATCCAGAGTGGAGGCACTCTAATTCACCAGGTGAAAACAGAGGGGAAAAAGCCCAAAAATAGAAAACGAATGCAGCCACCACATCTAATGATTGGTAGTATAATATATTTTTGGTTTTGGGTTTAAAGTAGGGTTGCTACCTTTTCTTCAAGTCAAGTCAAACCTTTTCTTCAAGTCTGGGGCGCAGAGCAGTTTATCTTTATATAAACTATACATATATTTTGCAATAAATAACATTTCTAATCAAATGAAGTTAAGCACAAGAGGCCCCCTTTACATCAGAGTCCACAGAGTTCCCCTTTTACACCAGAGTTCACTTACACTGTAAGGGGGGACTCTGCAGACTCTGATGTAAAGAAGAACCCTGGGGACTCTGACATAAGGGATGCTCTGGAAACCCTGATCAAAGGGGAACACTGAGAACTCTGTACAGAGAGGACTCCGATATAAGGGGGAACACTGTGGCCTCTGGTGTAAGGGGGAACTCTGATGTAAGGGGTGCTCTGAGAACACTGATTTGCCTTAGTGTACTCACTCAGAGACAGGAGAGAGAAGGGGGGAGACTTCAGTCACAGACAGGGATGGATGGTGAGCTCACTCACCCCTTGGTAGTCAGCACCTCTCATCCAGATGTATCTGAGGCTGCTGGACTTTTTCCAGCCCCAACTATCCTTTTCTGAGGCCCAGCACTGGGGATTGGAGTGTGGGCAGACACAGAGGAGGAGGGGGGGTGCAGATCGGGCCCTCTCTCCTCTCCCATCTGTGTGGGGGGAGGGGATTGTTAGTGCTGGCTTTGGGAAGTGTGAAAGAAAGTGTAACAGACACTCTTGGCTTACACAACTGCAGCCTGAAACCCTGCTGGCAAGCCATAGTCTGGTCTGAATAATGTGTCCGGGTTTTAGGTGGTGTGAAACCCGGACGCATGATTCCAAACCCGAACTGTCCGGGTGAATCCCGAACAGGTAGCAACCCTAGTTTAAAGTGATATTAAAGGCAGATTTTAATTATTTTTAAAATTACAAACACTTCATACTTACCTGCTCTTCTTGGGTCCCCCGCCGGCGCTCCTGGCCCCTCCCTCCTGCCGAGTGCTCCCATAGCAAGGACCCCACAAGCTCGCTCCTGACCTGCTGCTCTGTGTGTCCAATCATACACTAAGTGGGGCTCGGCCCTGCCCCCACTCTCTCCTCATTGCCTCACTGGCTGTGATTGACAGTAGTGGGAGCCAATGGCTGTCTCAGCCAATGAGGAGGAAGAGACCTGGGAGAGCCGTTGCCCTCATGCACATCACTGGAGTAAGGTGGGGCTCAGGTACGTTTTAGGGGGGGCTGCTGCTTACCAAAGGTTTTTTAACTCCATGCATGCTATGCAAAAAAAAACCTTGAACCTTTATAACCACTTTAACCTTTTAAGGTGGAAGAAAAGCCTCAATCTAACTATTTTAAACCCCCCCCCACTTCATCTACATATCCCGCCTAGCCTGTATAAAACAGTTGAGGGGACTTACCCATATTTAATCCACTCTGGTCCGGTCACGTGATTCTGCAGCTCTGGCTCAGGGAGTGCTCCACAATGGCTGAGAATTCTGGCAGCTATGATGTCACCCATAGGCTCCCAGAGCTTAGTCATTGTCGGCGCAACTTCTCTCTTGCTGCTCACTGACACAGGGGAGCTGGAGTTGCAGGATCACATAACGTGACGGCAGTGGATTAAAAAATAGGCAAGTACACAGGTCCTTTTTAAACAGGCTCGGAAGGATAGGTAGGAGAAGAGGGGAGAGAACATTTTTAAGCAGAGTTATTCTTGCCATACACTATACAATTTTCTTATCCAATTTCCTTTAGATTTACCTTCAACTTTGTAGTGTAAGGGCCTTACTAATTCTATACAAATTGAAAGGGTTTAGGTTTGACCTCATATTATATGGTTTTGGTAAATCTAAAAGCAAAGTTGAACAAGAAATTTGTATAGTGTATGGCCAGCCTTAGACTAAGGCTGGCCATACATTATCCACTTCCGGACCGCCCACCGTCATTTTACGTGATGACTTTGAAGGAGGATATCGTTGTTATGGCAGCAGCTAGCTGCCATAACCCCAGTATCCTCCTTTTCAGCGGGCAGTCCGCTACAAGATAAAAGCGGTCTCTGCGGCAGATTCGCCGCAAGATCACTTTTATCGGGTGCCCTCTGGCGCTTACCAGAGCCGTCGGCAGCGGTGGAGGAGATCACGTCTGTCCCCTTGCTGGGTATGGAGACGAGTGAGGGGAAGATGCCCCCACCCCTCTCCATATCACTGCAGGGCGGAAGTGACGTCAAAATGTCACTTCCGCCCATAGCTCTTAAAGGGCCATTTTTTTTAAATTTTTTAAATGATTTTTCTTTTTTTATTATTGCATTTTGGTGTAAATATGAGATCTGAGGTCTTTTTGACCCCAGATCTCATATTTAAGAGGTCCTGTCATGCTTTTTTCTATTACAAGGGATGTTTACATTCCTTGTAATAGGAATAAAAGTGACACATTAAAAAAAAAAAATGTAAAAATGTAAAAAAAAGGTAAAATAAATAAGAAAAAACATTTTTTAAACGCACCCCGTCCCAACGAGCTCGCAAGCAGAAGCGAACACATACGTGACTAGCGCCCGCATATGAAAACGGTGTTCAAACCACACAAGTGAGGTATCGCCGTGATCGGTAGAGCGAGAGCAATAATTCTAGCCCTAGACTTCCTCTGGAACGAAAAACATGCAACCTGTAGAATTTTTTAAACGACGCCTATGAAGATTTTTACGGGTAAAAGTTTGTCGCCATTCCACGAGCGGGCGCAATTTTGAAGCGTGACATGTTGGGTATCAATTTACTTGGCGTAACATTATCTTTCACAATCTAAAAAAGAATTTGGGCTAACTTTACTGATGTCTTATTTTTTAATTCAAAAAAGTGTATTTTTTCCAAAAAATTTGCGCTTTTAGGACCGCTGCGCAAATACGGTGTGACAGAAAGCATTGCAACGACAGCCATTTTATTCTCTAGGGTGTTAGAAAAAAAATGTATAATGTTTGGGGGTTCTAAGTAATTTCCTAGCAAAAAAAACTGTTAACAGTTTATATTTATATTGTAAAGCACTGCGTAAACTGTTGGCGCTATATAAATCCCGAATAATAATAATATTAATGCTGATAGGCATTTAACTTGATTTAACTTGTAAACAACAAATCTCAGAAAGAGGCTTGGTCTTTAAGTGGTTATACAATTTTCTTGTACAATTTTCCTTTGGTTTTACCAAAACCATATAATATGGGGTCAAACCTAAACAGTTTCAAATTGTATGCAATCCGGCAGGCTCTTATACCAGTGGTGATCAACTCCAGTCCTCAGGACCCACTAACAGGCCAGGTTTGCAAGATAACTGAAATACATCACAGGTGATATAATTTGCTGCTCAGTGATTGCAGTATTCTAGTCTGCATGTCCCCAAGGTAATACATAAAACCTGGCCTGTTAGTGGGCCCTGAGGACAGGGTTGATGACCACTGCCTTATACTACATAGTTGAAGGTAAATCTAAAGGAAATTGAATAAGACAATTGTATAATGTATGGCCAGCTTTAGGACTTCAAACAGCCAAAGGGAGCAAATATGAGAAGTTTAACCTCTTTGCGCCCGCGCTATAGCCGAAAGACGGCAGCAGCGGGGACGTTAATTGCCGAGAGGACGTCCCTGGACGTCCTCCTGTTTACTTCCGCAATGCAAACTCCCGCGGGCGCGCATCGGGGAAGTTCTGTGCTGGCTCTGTCCCTTGGACACAGCCAGTCACAGATCGCTGAAAAAACGGCCAATCATAGCGGCCGTTTTCAGCACAATCGGCGGTGCCAATGAGAGATGATCTCATATGTAAACATATGAGATCACCTCTCATCGCCGGCTCTCCCTCCTCACACAGAGACAGCGTGTGAGGAGGGAGAGCGAACTACTGCAGTGGTGAGTAGAAAAAAAACAAACAAAAAAAAAGTGACGTAAGTGCCATCTGTCCCCAGTGCCACGTATAAGTGCAATCTGTCATCAGTGCCACATATTAGTGCCATCTGTCATCAGTGCCACCTGTCAGTGTCACGTGTCATCAGTGCCACGTATCAGTGTCACATGTCATCAGTGCCACGTATTAGTGTCATCTGTCATCAGTGCCACGTATTAGTGTCATCTGTCATCAGTGCCATGTATTAGTGCCATCTCTCATCAGTGCCACATATTAGTGCCATCTCTCATCAGTGCCACGTGTCATCAGTGCCACATATTAGTGCCATCTGTCATCAGTGTCACGTATTAGTGCCATCTATCATCAGTGCCACATCAGTGTCATCAGTGCCACGTATCAGTGCCATCTGTCATCAGTGCCACATCAGTGTCGCGTGTCATTGTCCTGGTGCTCCAGGGCCTTCAAAAATGTAATAGATAGTCAACAAGTTAGATGTGTCATTTATGCTCCTTGAACACCTGATGGTGCTCCCTGCATGTTGGGCCTCTCTATGTGGCCAGGCTGTGAAAAAGTCCCACACATGTGGTATCGTGATACTCAGGAAGAGTAGCAGAATGTATTTTGGGGTGTTATTTGTGGTATACACATGCCATGTGAGAGAAATAACCTGTTACAATGACAATTTTGTGGGGGGAAAAAAAATCTTAATTTTGCAAAGAATTGTGGGAAAAAATGACAACATCAAAAACCTCACCATGCATCTTACTAAATACCTTGGAATGTCTACTTTCAAAAAAAGGGTTCATTTGGGGGGTATTTGTATTTTCCTGACTTGTTCGGGTCACAAGAAATTAGATAGGCCACCAGTACACCAAGTGTGATCAATTTCTTATGATTTGCACCACAGCTTGTAGACTCTATAACTTTCACAAAGACCAAATAATATCCACTAATTTGGGTTATTTTTTACCAAAGATATGTAGCAGTATAAATTGTGGCCAAAATTTATGAAGAAAAATTAATAATTTGCAACATTTTATCACAGAAACTAAGAAAAATGTGTTTTTTTTCACAATTTTTGGTCTTTTTTAATTTATAGCGCAAAAAATAAAAAACCCAGAGGTGATCAAATACCACCAAAAGAAAGCTCTATTTGTATGAAAAAAAGGACAAAAAATTCATTTGGGTACAGTATTACCTGACTGAGTAATTGTCATTCAAAATATGAGAGCGCTGAAAGCTGAAAATTGGTCTGGTCACGAGGGGGGTTAAGTGTCCAGTTGTCAAGTGATTAATGTTAGGGTTGATATACAATATAATGATTTTAAATTGTTGTGATTAAACACTGGAAAGTCAAAATTTGTAAACTTTCTGCTGCTCTTGTTTTAATACAATACATGAAAAAATTGGGTCCTCGCTTTCAGAAAAAATAAGGCCCACACCTCTATCAGCTCTTTATTGCGGTCTGTGTCTCCACTGCACTGGAGGTTTCCTTTTAAAGTGGAATTGAACCTTTAAAAAAAAAATGTGGGCAGGTAGGGTTTTTAGGACAGAAAAGACGCTATTGGTCTCCACTGTCATAACTGCTTCTCCCTGCCTATCAGCATTAATATAAAATGTTAATACATACTGAGCCGCACATGCTCACGTCAGCATACTTTTACGGTACCGCTCTCTGCTGTGATCATGTGACTCTCGTGCACACATGTGGGAGGGAGGTCACCATGACCCAGCCAATCAAGTGGCCAAAAAGTCCAGCCTGGAGAAGATGGAAGTGCCATTAGCTCTGACAATGCAGTGCTGGAGGGGATAATTTGACAGGTAAGTCTGCCATGATGTGCTAACATGCTGTGCATACTATCACATTATGGCTAACAGCTCCTAGAAGCCTATTAAAAAAGGTTTAAGCTGACTATTTGCTTTTTTTTTTTGTTCAGTCTGAGCAAAAAAACACAAATGAGGTGGATGGAGGAATCCCCTTGCTGGGACATTGTATCCTGACAGTGGCACCTGCTGCTGCCAGAATACACTGATGACCAGTTGCAGCCACTAATCGATGGAGGATTTTCCAAAACGTCCGATAAAACTATTGACTTTTGTTGCACAGGAAAGCCCACACACTAGTTGAAATATGGCTGATCCCTGTTGGATTGGCTGAAGTTTCGATCAATGTATGGCCATCTTCACTTGCTTCCCTGCTGTCAGTCCTCAGGCAGAGCAAAAAAGAAAAAAACAGACACCACTCGGTCTATAATTTCATTTTTAAAAGTTTTCTAAATGTCTGGAGTTACACCATAAAACAACGTTTTCATCAGTATGGATCTCTTTTTATGCTATAAAGATCACAAAAAGCAACTGAAAAACAAAGAGGAACTTAAAGCATTGTGTGAAAAAAAGTTGAAAATGCTGAAGAATAACCCAGTTTACTTTGTAAAGAAAAAACAAAAAGGTCTTATACACATTCCTTTAGACATGTAGAGTATTTTAGGGAAAGTAATGAGAAGTTGGAATGAATGAGAAGAAGGCCATAAAGTAAAGAAGTACAGACAATAAAGTTACATTCCTTTGGTCAGCTTGCATTCCCGCACCTCTACAATCTTAGGAACATTACCTTCACACAGACAGTTTTCTAATTGGGCGAATATGTGTCTCCTTGGTTTTACTAGAACTTTGTACACATACAAGCAGACAGACAATGCAGTTCTTGCCTTTCTGGATAGTAAATATCGCCTGTTGACTGATTAATTGTGCAGCTTAATTGACTCAGACACTATTGCCATGATGTGGGCTCATTGACTATATTCACTTTGATGCTGTAATACTAGCACATTCTGCTAACTATGTAGGAAAACGTGTCTGTCGATCAATCTCTGAAATCCAACTAACATTAGCACTAATGGATGTCTCTCTGTTCCTGCCCAGAAAAGCTACAAAAATGTGATCAATATCATTAGTGAGGGAGAAGTGAAAGACCAACACTTTGCTGCTTTAGGTAGATACATCGCCATTCCCTAACCACTTAAAGACCAGCCTCGTTTTGGAATTTAGGTGTTTACATTTTTAAAACAGTTTTTTTTGCTAGAAAATTACTTAGAACCCCCAAACATTATATATTTTTTTTTCTAACACCCTAGAGAATAAAATGGCGGTCATTGTATTACTTTTTTCACACTATTTGCGCAGCGGTCTTACAAGCGCGCTGTTTTTGGAAAAAATTCACTTTTTTGAATAAAAAAAATAAGACACTAGTAAAGTTAGCCCAATTTTTTTTATATTGTGAAAGATAATGTTACGCCGAGTAAATTGATACCCAACATGTCATGCTTCAAAACTGCGCCCGCTCGTGGAATGGCGTCAAACTTTTACCCTCAAAAATCTCCATTGGTGATGTTTAAAAAATTCTACAGGTTGCATGTTTTGCATTACAGAGGAGGTCTAGGGCTAGAATTATTGCTCTCGCTCTAACGATCGCGGCGATACCTCACAGGTGTGGTTTGACCACCGTTTTCATATGCGGGCGCTAGTCACCAATGCGTTCGCTTCTGCGCGCAAGCTCGTCGGGACGGGGCATTTTAAATTTTTTTTTTTTCTTAATTATTTACTTGATTTTATTTATTTTTACACTGTTTTTAAAAAAAAAAAAAATTGTGTCACTTTTATCCCTATTACAAGGAATGTAAACATCCCTTGTAATTGAAAAAAGCATGACAGGACCTCTTAAATATGACATCTGGGGTCAAAAGTCCTCAGATCTCATATTTGGACTTAAATGCAATAAAAAAAAAAAAGTCATTTGAAAAAATGACATTGAAAAAATGTGCCTTTAAGACGTATGGGCGGAAGTGACGTTTTGACGCCGCTTCCGCCCTGCAGTGTCATGGAGATGGGTGAGCCATCTTCCCCTCACTCGTCTCCATGCACAGCTATGGAAAGGACGCGATCGCTGCCGATAAAAGCGATCTTGCGTCGAATTCGCCGCAGGAGACCACTTTTATCTTGTAGCCGACCGCGGGCCGAAAACGGGGATACCGGGGTTATGGCAGCTAGCTGCTGCCATAACAACGATATCCGCCCCCAAAGTAGGGACGTATATGTACATGCGGCGGTCGGCAAGTGGCTAAGATAATTAAAGTGGATATTGCACGAAATTGCAAGGTCACCTTATGGTGCAGAATCCCACCGATTCCAAAACACTAACTGAAAGCATTATAGAAAAAAATTGTCCAGAAAAAATGTACTAGAGTCTTGTACTGTGTTAGCCATCGATTAATGCAGAAAGTTTGGAGTGTAAAGTATAACTAAAGGAGTGGAGAGGGATTAGAACACTTGTCAGTTTTTATTGCTGTCTGTGCCCTTTTGGGAAGATTCACCCTCTCTATTTGTCCTGTTTACTGTTATCACTGAGAGCGAAAGTGAATAAAAATCCCAAATTTTGAGTTGTCACCAGAACAAGAATATAGGCTAAATCTTCACTCCATATTTCCTCTCACTTCCTGTTTTAGCTATGGGACAGGAAGTGAAGGGAAATTTTCCCAGATGGCAAAAAACTGATAGAAGTTATAACCTTCTATTACTCTATCCAAAATGAAAAAAGGTTGCCCTTAGTTCTTCTTTAAATGATACTCCTTATCGGCTAAGTTAAGCTTTTAAAGATGCAAGCTTTTGTGGCCACTTATGTCTCTACTTAAAGCAGAGCTCCACCCTAAAGGGGAAGCTCCACTTGTTTGCTTCCTCCCCCCTCTGCTGCCACATTTGGCACCTTTCAGGGGGGAGCGGGTACCTGTTTTTGACGCGGTGAGGTCCCTTGGAAGTTCAGCCCCTCCTCCTTCCCCCGCCGCCAGACCATTCACAAAGCGCAGCACACTTCATGCATGGGCAGTAAGGAACCGCCAAGGCTGGTTTCCCTTACAACAAATGGCAGCACCCAAGAGCCAACTGAAAAATCGTCTGGGGTGTCAACATCGCGGGATCCCTGGACAGGTAAGTGTCCTAAAATTAAAAGTCAGCAGCTACAGTATTTGTAGCTGCTGACTTTAAATTTTTTGCTGGGGGACCGGAGCTCTTCTTTAAGAAGAACTCTGAAAGCTTGCATCTTTATTACATTTTTAAATGCCAAATCTTCTGCAAGGAAAAATTAAAAAATACTTGCCTTGCGCTCCAGGTTAACAGACTCTTCCTGTAGCAGCTGGTGATGTCACTGGGCCTCACCACGATTATCAAATCTCACAAGAAGATGATTCAGTGCTGTAAAGGAGCATATTTTGGTGGAATTGGATGGATGGGATGGGATACTGCAAGAAGGCCCAGTGACATTACCCATGCATAGGCAAGCATGCCAGAAAACTAGGCTTAAGCCAAGTATTTTTTAGAATTCAGAATTCAGAATCCCATGAGTAAGTCAAGTTGTGACGAAACATGTCGGGGGCGTGGCTGTGAGACGTGACACACAGCATTGCTATCCATACTGAAGGAGAGGAGTTGTTATTACACGGAAGCACGGAGGAGCATCCAGGGAGGTGGTGAGATTGAAAGCTTCGCGCCGGCACACCTCGGGTCCGCCGTGACCATTTGTTGCATTTGGTTCCACCATATACAGTTTGATGTGATCTGCACTTTACTTTGATTGACTTTATCGTTTTAAATGTAAGTGTGATGTTAGAAGATTGCAGTGGTTTTATTAAAAGAGTGAAACTGGTTTACACTATTGGAGCACTCATTTATTTTTTTCATGTGGACCCCTTGCTTAAACAATCACCGTGGAAACAACGATTGATCCTATTACCCGGGTGTGGTAAATAAGTGATTTTTGCCGTGCATGAAAGTGCTGGCAATATTAGTCGGTGAGTGTTATTCTTGAAGGAGTGGAAGCACCGTGCACCAAGGGAGAGGTGGAAGATTCACATTATCACTTTGCTGCATCAAGATTGATCACTTTTTTAGGACACTTTTTATCACGTGTGATGTCATGTCGTTTTTTGGACTGATTTTCTGAAAGTGATGTCATTGCATTAGATTTATGTTAATGCATGCTTGGCATGATTGTATTGCACCTTTATCACTGGAGATGCATTGATATGTTATTGATTGAGAGTATCATATATTGAGAGGGTCACACCATCACTGTATTGATACTACACTTATTACGCATTGAGTGCGTTTTAATATAATTAGTTTTTTGTTTTTCATCTCATATTTTTGCTCATATTTTTTTGAATACACTAAGCTAACAGGACACCTTTTTGGGGAGTCACACCATCACTGGTTTTAAGAACATGAATATTCTAATTGATTTTTAGCGCCTCTCATTTTTTCTTTGGGTGCTTGGAGGAGGTTGTGGTAATATTGGCACACTAGATTAAATATTTTTTAGAATTCAGAATTACCCTGAGCTTCTCACTAATTGAAATGAAGTGAAGCTGTTTGACCCAAAATGTTCATCTGGCTTCTTCATTTTTTTCAAACGAAAGATGTCAGGCAAGAGGGCTGAAAGGGTTGGTTTTTCAAGAACTTATAAGGCCTGTACCAAAGAGAGACCCCTGGTTGGGAAGAGGAAAAAGACCTGAAGGCCACAGATTCTCTCCCCTACACATCAGGGCACCTGCCCCCTCCATCTCTACGCAAAAAAATAAATAAAAAGTGCCAAGTGCAGTAACACAAAGCAGGCCTTTTGGCCATTATAAAATCTTCCCCTGGACTAGCCACAAGGCCTGCTCCAAGAGGCATGAGCAAGAGAAGCAGTAGTGATGTGTCCCAATACCAGTAAAAACACAGTGGGGTACCACTGCCCAAAGTGTTTTTTCTGGCACCTCTGATATGCCACTCCCAGGGGGCTAATTGTTGAATGTTCCTTGCATCTTTGTATGGGCCAAAATTTGCATAGTGTGTGTTCAACTTTAGCTTCCCATCATTTACTAATGTGACCGTTTAAAATAACATGTTGATTGTGACGTAGTCTACTCTGACAGAATTCCAGGTTAGGTAACCCATACTCCTATTCTTCCCCTACTGTACAAGAATGTGTGAGGGGCACTAGGAACTTAATCCTCTTCTTTCTTTCCCATCATCTGATGTATTGTATGCCTCCTTTTCCTTTCTGTCCTCCCCTCAGGCAGGTATAGCCTCTTTCTGTCTCCCTCCCCCTGTCTAATTTGGGCAGTACGGGGACACACCTTACCACTAAAGAAATGATAAGCTGTGTGACCAATTGGACATTGTTTGTATGGGAACAAAGTTGAGTTTCAGAAGTACACACTCAATTGCACTTTTTTTATCTACTGTGTTTTGATGTGCAGAGATAATCCCTATGAAGATATCACAGGGGAAATCACCATAATCACTTAATATACAAACTATACAAATAAAAGCCATGCTTATTTTGTATATGACCCCGTGCTTGAATAATGAAATAATAAGGACATCTCACTTTTTATAATACGTGTTTAGGTAAACATGCCAATTACACATTATCCTATTCCTCAAGAAAGAAGGCTTGTCAGGTGGTACAGTAAGTGGTTGAGGACACTTCTGCTGGGAAAATGCTAACTGCTAGGCTGTCATTCCTGATGCCATAGCTTTGTCAATGTCCATGTAAATGACTTGGAACAGGTATACATATAACTTATTCTGACTTCACTTTCTGCATTCTTGTTCTGGGTCATTGGCTCAGATATTACCAGCACCAAACACAACCCATTAAAGTGAATGGTACCATGTCACAATCAGCCTACAACCGTGTGCAGTGGGTTGACGTTATGAGGGTTAAAACAGGTGGTAAGGAGGCAACATATTGCCTCTTCACCACCTGTGAAATGCCCCTGAAATGCATCCACTGCAGATCACTTTTCAGAGGAGCAACAAACTCTGAAAAACCCAGCCACACACACATAGTTAACATACTGTAACACTGGGTTTTCCATGCCAATCCAAGAAGTTATTGATCAGCAGTAAAATGTGTTTAGTACATACCCATTTAAACATACTGCAAATATATAGAAACCTTCCAGAGGACCAACTAAAGGGAACAAATGGCTTTTCCATTATAAACAATCAGACCCACATATGCATCTACTGGACAGTGTGGTTTTTTTTTTAGCTCTTCATAGGGTTTCAACTGTATTAAGAGAAAGTATTCACATTTCTCATTCCATCACACATCCAAAAAACAAAATGATTATTCTTAATTTTAACACAGTGCTTTATGCCCCATCAGCCAGATGTACATCAAGAACTGCTGGTGTATATAGCCTAATATTATAGGGCAATTTTTTCCAAACTGTATACAGCTGTTTCAGGCTATTTGGCCATCATCAGTGCATTGTATGAAAACAAAGACTTTTCTGATGTAGAGCTTGGGATCTATATATGCACTATAAACCAATGGTTCTGGATGTGCATGGGGAACAAAGCAATGGCCATACCTGTATGGTTTTACTGTACTAAAGCAGGCCATAGACGATTCGAACCATGTATGGGCAGGCCGATTGTAACCAAGTTGATCGATCAATTAGCTTGGGTACAACCAGCTTGTCAGGTTTTTGCATATGATTATTGGCAGTGGCTATAGCCGCTAGCAATAATCACTGTGTGTTCTCTTGATCAGGATGGCTCCCCCCCCCACCCCGCTAGAAGAACACAATACCTTCCTGGGAGGGATTCCCCCATCAACGCAGTCAGTCGCTCCATCTATGGCCAACTTAAGACATGCAGAGCTGCTGGCCTGGCGGTCATGCTGACCCAATTGCTTCAGTGCTTTATAAATCAATTATCAAGAACTAGAACAGGCGTTCTGACCCCACTACTAGCTTTGCTCCCAGTTAGTGACTTAGGCTTACCATACATGGTACAGATTTCTTTCCACGGGTTGCAGGACAGAAAGTGTTGAAAGGAGAATCCCTCCCACCAAGCCATTGTCTCCTCCAGGCTGGGGGGCAGGGGCGGGTGAGGGAAGCCGTCCCTGCCGGGAGAAGACAATGATTATCGCTCGCGGCTATAGCAGCCACCAGCAATAACCTTAAGGGGATCTGGCAGGCTGGTTGTACAGTTAATCAATCAACTTGGTACATTCAGCCTGCTCATTAACAGTTCGAATCTTGGCCAGTTCAGTAGGATTCAAACCGTATATTGCCGGCCTTACAAATACTATAGCCACAGATAGCTTAGGTCGCAGGCGTCAAACACAAGGCCTGCGGGCTGAATCCGGCCCACCAGGCCTTGCTAAGTGGCCCGCACAGTGGCTTCCAGCCAACACCTGTTGGTTTCTCTCACTACCAGGTCTCCCAAGAGTAAACATCCTCCCCCTCAGTCCCGCGAGCGGCGCTGCCTTGTGACAGCACATGCGCTGCCCGTCGGTCTCCAAGGAGACAAGGATAAACAACTCCCACGCTCTCTCCTCCTCAGTCCCTTCAGCGGCGCCGGCTTTTTTTGTGAGCTGAGCGCATGTATGGTCGGCCCCGCATAGCAATTAGGAAACTCCACCACTGACAGCTATGCCGGGCCAGCCGGCTATATGTTTTTGTTTTTTGTTTCTTTCTCCCATCCAGCTGAGGGCAGGCTTTTTGAGGACTTGATAAAGAGATGCAGTCCTGTGCTGACGATTTTTCTTTTTTTTTTGCATAGTTAATTTTTATTGATTTTACAAAGGGAAAGTACAAATTGAACTCAAAATACAGTGCTGGTCCCAAATATCCATCTGTGACAATTCTTGAATACAGGTAAGGAATCTATTACAGTGAGGGCACCACAATCATCATCACTTAGTTACACTTAGGAAGGACTTGCGTTTGTCTGTTGAAATTGTCCAAGACTTAAAGTAGTAGCACATTTGAATGCGTTTATAACTAGCAGGCGTTCAAAAGCAAAATTGCGATTCACTTTGTGCTGACGATTTTGAAGTGATGGTGAAACAAGACATATAGGGCCAGAACCCAGGAGGAGAGGTGGAAATGAGATGTTGCACACTGTGTATAGCATACTCCTGAAACCAGCACTCTGTACGTAGCGCACTCCTGAACCCGGCACTCTGTATGTAGCATATTCCTGAACCCGGCACTCTGTACATAGCGTGCTCCTGAATCCGGCACTCTGTACGTAGCGCGCTCCTGAACCCGGCACTCTGTACGTAGCGCGCTCCTGAACCCGGCACTCTGTACGTAGCGCGCTCCTGAACCCGGCACTCTGTACGTAGCGCGCTCCTGAACCCGGCACTCTGTA
Source organism: Lithobates clamitans (assembly GCA_037952925.1). Classification (NCBI taxonomy): domain Eukaryota; kingdom Metazoa; phylum Chordata; class Amphibia; order Anura; family Ranidae; genus Lithobates; species Lithobates clamitans. The sequence continues at coordinate 388,571 of JBBGZY010001303.1, forward strand.
CGTAGCGCGCTCCTGAACCCGGCACTCTGTACGTAGCGCGCTCCTGAACCCGGCACTCTGTACGTAGCGCGCTCCTGAACCCGGCACTCTGTACGTAGCGCGCTCCTGAACCCGGCACTCTGTACGTAGCGCGCTCCTGAACCCGGCACTCTGTACGTAGCGCGCTCCTGAACCCGGCACTCTGTACGTAGCGCGCTCCTGAACCCGGCACTCTGTACGTAGCGCGCTCCTGAACCCGGCACTCTGTACGTAGCGCGCTCCTGAACCCGGCACTCTGTACGTAGCGCGCTCCTGAACCTGACACTCTGTACGTAGCGCGCTCCTGAACCCAGCACTCTGTACGTTGCGTGCTCCTGAACCCAGCACTCTGTACGTAGTGCGCTCCTGAACCCGGCACTCTGTACATATCACGCTCCTGAACCTGGCACTCTGTACGTAGCGCGCTCCTGAACCTGGCACTCTGTACGTAGCGCGCTCCTGAACATGGCACTCTACGTAGAGCGCCCTTAGAGTGAATACATAGTCCTACAGATACAACTGGCCCTTTGAAGGCAACCATACTGCTAATGTGGCCCCCGATGAATTTGAGTTTGACACCCCTGGCTTAGGTGTTTAGCAATAGTAGCCTCTACAGTATATTCTCTCTCTGTATAGGTTTCCCTAAAAGTTTAACTTCTGCATCAGGGACTGGATTATGTTTCTGTGGGTCAAGGCAGCCATATGGTTTTGCACAGAGCAGCCCCAATCTTCTTCTTTTTGAGTGCCCCTCAGGCTGTCCAGGCTCCTCCTCCCTGCCAAGTGCCCCCAATAGCAAGCCTCTTCCTATGGGGGCACTTGAGCAGGCTCACTCCCAAGCCAAGCTCTGTGTGTCCATTCACAGGCAGAGTGTGGTTCGGCCCCACCCCCGCTCTCTCCTTATAGGCTCACTGGCTATGATTGACAGCAGCAGGAGCCAATGGATCAAGATGAGACCCAGGTTAGTATAAGGTGGGGGGGGGGGGGCTGAGGGGAGAGCTGCACCCAGAAGTTTTACCAGAAGTAAAAAAAAATCTTGAGCAGTTACAACCACTTTATTACACTATTACATTTTTTGTTATTGGACACAGTGTAGTTACTTGAATTTGACTTTGTATCGTTTTTTTTTTTTTTGCAATCCCTGTACAGCTGAGCTTAGTGTAGGAAAGGGGTGCAGCACAAGAAGCCAATTAGTTGTGCAACAATGCAAGGAGTATGCTAATAGGAGGAGGGAGCAGAGTGACAGAGAGATGAGCTTATCAGTATGCTGCTCCTCTTTTCAGGCTGAAGTATACAAGATCTGTGTGTTACTAGAGTGAAAATAAACCATAAAACAGTTTTTTGGGTTTTAGTTTTAAAGCGAATCTGTGCCCATCTCAGCCTTATTAAAAAAAAAAAAAGCATTAAAGTGGTTCTAAAGGCTAAACATTTTTACCTGAATGCATTCCTTGCATTCAGGTAAAAAATGTTTAGGCGGAGATATCCTACACAATGGGAACCTCTGCACCTTCCAAGATCTCCATAAAAAAATATAACATCCCTAACGAGAACTTCTTCAAAAATCTAAATACACCGACATCATCTGAATATATAAAAAACCTGAATCCACATTAAAAGGATCCTCAAATTCCTACAAGGCACTTGACTTCACACAGAATCCCAAGAAACTACCTTCAATGGAGAAATGGGAGCAAACCCAAAATTTCGCGACAGACCTAACATCCTGGCACCAAGCTTAATGCTTCACCCTGAAAGTTACGAGGTGCTTCCCACACTGGGAAACTGCACAAAAAATACTACACCATTGGTACTATACACCTACATGGTTGTCCTGGTTCTCGCCCCTACATCCACCTGGCTGCTGGAGGAAATGTGGAGGCACCACAGTACATATCTGGTGGTCCTGTCCCTCGCTCCTTACCTTTTGGAAATCTATTAAAACCCTTTTCAATCTTACAGACAATTCCGCGAATGTCACACACCAGCTAGCATTAATAGGAGTGGGACTAGAGGCTTGGGACTCCTTATATCATGCTGTCCTCACCCACACCCTAATTGTGGCTAGAATCTCTATAACCAGAAATTGGAACAGCAATTCTCTGTCCTCTATTCAAACGGTCCACCCAATTCTCACCCAACATCTCCAGATGGAACTTATGTTCGCCAAAGCAAATCTGAGCCTACCCAAATTCCAGAAGAACTGGGCCCCCTGGTTAATCTACTCCAACCTGGACATCAACTGAGCTCGTTAATAAAACACTACTAATATACGAAATCCAATGACACTTACCTCCTTGCTAACTCACATCCTTCTCTGCTCTCCATGCCTATTGGTTAAAGCTACCTACTACCCAACCCAATATCTTCCCATACCCCCCCCCCCCAATAAGAACGATCTCCCAGACTGTGATATATAGCTTTTTTAATCTACTATAACAAGATTGTACATGCTTTGATTCTGTTTTACATCCGCTGTACTGCATCAACATTGTCTTAAGACTTATGTACATGTAAAATTTGTAATACTCCAATAAAACTTTAAGTAAAAAAAAAAAAGTTTAAGCAAATTGGCCCCTCCCCCTTCCCCCCTATACTTACCTGAGCCCTCAATCAATCGTGCAGCAGTGTGGCTTGGGAGTGAGCACACACAAGTGCCCCCATGGGAAACCACTTCTCATGGAGGCACTGGACAGAGAGGAGGAGCCATGAGCACCAGCGAGGGACCCGGAGAAGAGCAGAAAAGTATAGAGATGTTTGTTATTTAAAGCGGTAGTAAACTGCTGGGTGATTTTTTTTTTTTTGTGACCTGAAAGGTAATGTCATATTGTGCTAGTATGCATCACATACTAGCACATTATGTCAAACCTACCTGAAAATGAAGCATTCCAGCGATGTACTGTCATTGCTGGAGGCTGCTTCCATCTTCACCCATCTTCCTTCCAAGTCCGCGAACTTCGGCTGTGTGACTGGCCGGAGCCACGATGATGTCACTCCTGTGCATGCGTGGAGGGACTCTGAAGGAATGGCCCGGGCGGCCGTTCCTTCAGAGCGCATACGCCAGTGACATCATTGGCTACATATACAGTAAATACCTCATAACAGTGCACATTTAGAAAATATTTACAGTACCTAGAGGTAAGCCTAGAGGTAAGCCTTTTTATAGACGCTGCCCCAAAACAAAATTGACGTCCTTTTTTCCCCACAAATAGAGCTTTCTTTTGGTGGTATTTGATCACCTCTGCTGTTTTTATTTTCTGCGCTATAAACAAAAAAGAGCGACAATTTTGAAAAAAAAAAACAGTTTTTTTACTTTTTGCAATAATAAATATCCCAAATTATGAAAAAAAAAAAAAAATTCTTCATCAGTTTAGGCCAATATGTATTCTTCTACATACTTTTGGTAAAAGACAAAAACAAAACGCAAAAAGCTTATATTCATTGGTTTGCGCAAAAGTTATAGCGTCCACAAAATAGGGGATAGATTTATGGCATTTTTATTTATTATTTTTTTTTTACTAGTAATGGCGGTGATCTGCGATTTTTAGCAGGACTGCGACATTGCGGCGGACAAATCAGACACTTTTGACACTTTTTGGGATCATTGACATTTATACAGCGATCAGTGTTATAAAAATGCACTGATTACTGTGTAAATGTCACTGGCAGGGAAGGGGTTAACACTAGGGGCGATCAAGGGGTTAAATGTGCTCCCTAGGTGTGTTTCTAACTGTGGGGGGAGGGGACTGACTGGAGGAGGAGACAGATCGCTGTTCCTAATTACTAGGAACAGAAGATCTGTCTCTCCTCCCCTGTCAGAACGAGGATTTGTGTGTTTAGACAGATCCCCGTTCTGGCTCTCGTGCCTGCGATCGCGGATGGCTGGCGGACATCCTGGCCGCCAGCCACACACATTGGGTCCCTTGCTGTGCAGCAGGTGCGCACGCACGCCTGTTATGGCTCTTAAGGGAGCCAGCGTACACCTACGGCGATTTGCGGGAACGAGCTGACCTGCCGCAGTATAATGGCGACGCCTGGTCGGCAATTGGTTAAAGTGGATGTAAACTCGATTCATGAAATTTGAGCTGGGCACATATATCTGCAGTGGTTTCTTATCTCTCTCCAAAGTCCCATAGCTGTCTCTTGCTCCTCTGTTATCAGCCTAACTTCTAATAGTTCTCTGAGACAGGAGATAAAAGTGTGTGTGGGGGGGGTGGGAGGTTACTATGAATAGATTAGCAGTCAGCTTGTTGTATATGTTGTAGTGCTCCACTGGGTTTGCACACCAAATTTGGAGTTCCTAGCACCAAGATACGGGGCCCCAAAGTCAGTTCGGAAAAGGTCATTCTCTGCTGCAGAAAAGTGCTTGACTCGAGTATAAGTCGAAGGGGGCATTTTCAGCACAAAAAAATGCGCTGAAAAACTTGGCTTATACTCGAGTATATATGGTACACACCCTAACAAAGTGAAAGGTAGATATAGGTCTATAGGATTCACAGTAGTTAAGATCCTTTATATGGTTTGGGAATAAGTACAATTAGTGCCTCTCTCATTAATTCCAGAAGCGTGCGTTCTTTTAGAATATATACAATGAGAGCAAGCGGGAATCACCTCCTCCTTATGGGTTAAATACAACTCCATAGGTAAACCGTCCAGGCCTGGCGTCTTATGTTTAGCAAATTGACCTACTGCACTTTCGAATTCATCCACCTGGATGGGGCCATCGATAAAATTTCTATCCTCTGAGGTGAGAGAGATAAGGCTCACCAGCTGTAAATACCCGGCTTGAGCGTATTGAATTCTGGAAGTGTAAAGATCAGTGTAAAAAGGTAAGAAGGCCGCCATAATAGACTCGGTGGACTCATGCATGTTTCCAGTACCATTTACTATTCTAGTGATTGTAAAAGGCTCATGGGTTGGCTTAGACAGAAAAGCCAAAAGCTTCCCGTTTTTATCCCTTATTTCAAATATGTACTGTGCAGAATATAGCAGTTTTTTCTGGGTCTTGCCTGTAAGGGCTACAGCATATGTCTTTTCAGCGAGTTGCCAATGTTGATAATTGGCCGATGTGGGGTTGGCTACACAATTTGTTTCTAAATTCTTGCCTAAATCACTGAGTTTAGAGTCACTGGCCTTTTTGAGCCCTTTCACACTGGGGTGGTTTGCAGGCGCTATTGCGCTAATAATAGCGCCTGCAAACCGACCCGAAAGTGCCGCTGCTGTGTATCTAGTGTGAAAGCCCCGAGGGCTTTCACACTGGAGCGATGCGCTGGCAGGATGGTAAAAAAAGTCCTGCCAGCAGCATCTTCGGAGCGGTGAAGGAGCGGAGTGTATACCGCTCCTTTACCGCTCCTGCCCATTGAAATCAATGGGACGGCGCGGCTATACCGCCGGCAAAGCGCCTCTGCAGAGGCACTTTGCGGTGGTATTTAACCCTTTCTCGGCCACTAGCAGGGGGGTAAAACCGCCCCGCTAGCGGCCGCATACCGATGGTAAAACGCCGCTAATAATAGCGGCGTTTTACCGCCGACGCTGCCCCCGCCCCAGTGTGAAAGGGCTCTTTAAGTTCACAAACACTCTTCATATATAAACCTCTCATAACTGCCTTAAAGGCATCCCAGCGAGCCCCTTAAGAAACATCCTGATCCTTTTTCTCTCCAGAATTGTCGCATGTCATTTTTACATTTATATAGAACCATAGGTTCAGAGATCCAAAAGGGACTCATGCGCCAAGTCCATAGGCCAGAAGGGCAAAAGATCTGTAGATATAGAACCAAAGGAATATAACCTTCTGTAAGTATTATTAATAATAATAATAATAATAATATCAATAATACATTTTATTTATAATGCACTTTACATCAAAAGATCTCAAAGTGCTACGGGTTAAAATGAGCAGTTTATACAATGAAACGAACATCTAAAAGGAACAAAAAGCTTTGCTAAAAAGAAATGAAAAAAACCGTCAGTGGATTGAGGAGCCCTCAAGGTGTCAGGTAGGGCATTCCACAGGCGCGGGGCAGCTGCATTGTATTGTATTGATGAAACTCTATGCAGAGTTTCCAGATGCGTGAAAATCGTGTCTAATCTAGACAAGGTACTATGAGAGGTAGAGTGGCAGGAGAATTCTTTGCGATCAGGGTGTTTCCAACCCCAGACTTCCACCCAACCATAGCTCTCCATCCAGTCATACAATGCAGAGTGAGAGAGGAACACTCCTCCCAACTTGTCCAGTCATGTAGTCAAGGTAACGTTAAAGTCTCCAGCAATAAGGACCGTCCCTCGTGCTATTTGAAGCAGTTTACTTGTGCAGGTTAGCAAGCGAGTCATATCAAATGGGGGGGAGGCGGGTAGTTATATATTTACCACAGTATAGTGAATATCCAAGAATTTAAATACAACCATCAGGCAGCATCCATTAGGCTCAGATACTACCTCCTCAATCTGCACAGTCAGAGCCCTAGTAATTAGGATAGATACCCCTCCAAAATAGGTGGAGTAGGGAGTATGAAATGCATGAGCATAAGGTGCATCTCCTGTAGACAGATAATATGAGCCTAGGCTCTTTTTTTCACATGTTTTTTGATGCGTTTTGCATTTTGCAAAACGCAAATCGCGGCCAAATTTCACTACATGCTTTTTCTGCAGGTTCTCCATTGAAGTCTATTGAACCAAAAACACACTGTTTTGCTTTTCAAAAAGTCCTTGGCCCTTTCCAAAAACACAGTGGCTGAAAGAAGCATGGATGTGAACATGTCCTATAGGAAACCATGTTAAATGGACTGTAGTGTGTTTCTGCACAAAAGCAATAAAAACTGTATGGGTATGAACCAAGTCTTGCAAGCGAGCCAGAAGTATTGGATAAGTAGGACTGGGAAAGCTCGGCCTGATTTTTTTTTTCCATGTGGCCGACACCGGTACCAAAAGTTGGACGGTAAGGTAGCCTGGTATACTACTGCTATCCATATATGAAAATCATCAACCTTGGACACAGTGGCTGTGCGTTTTATAGGCATTGCAGTTTTGCCTGTACTGTAATTTTGCGCTTCCAGTAGACAATGGCTATATAGAATGATCTGACCCTGGAATGGCAGGTTTTCCATTTAAAGTGCACATCCACTTGCTAGAACAGTGTGTAAAGGTTCATCACACTTAATCAGCAGAGAACATCAAGACTTAACCAGGATTTTCTAACCTAGGAAGCTCTTCACCTGCAATTTTTGTGTTTATCTATGGTCAGATTGTCAAATGATTACAATGGTAGCTCATGCTCTTACATAGGTTCCATTAGAACAAGATTATATCTGTTTTTATTTTACAGACAGGAAAGAAAAGTCACCTGCCCAGTCAGGTTACTAACTGCAAACACTAATCTGACCTGATCTTCCAAACTGCAGACACAGTATTGTAATGATTGTGTTTGCATTTTTTATAATATGTAACAATTTTAAATTGGGATAAGAGCATGCAAGACCAGATTTATACTTGCTGCCCCTATAAGCCAACTTTCTTGTGCCATCTCCACCTATCCCACTCCACTGGCTTGCCATAGCAGGGCCGCTCATAAGGCAGTACAGCCAGCCCTCCTGTACTGGGCTCAGTCCCTATCAGTTCAAAAGGGGGACCCAGGCACCCAGGGCTGGTGCTACCACTAGGCGAACTAGGCAGCCACCTAGGGTGCACTGCTGTCTAGAACACAGCCATGGCTGCTGTTTTGTACTGTTTGATCCTGACCTAAAGTAGTCCCTGTCCTTGTATTTTTTTTGGATGCCTGGGTCTTTGGGGTTATGCAGACAGGTTGTCCCACACTCCATGTTGGCTCCAATGCCTGGAGCTTGGTATGCTGCCGCCCTGCCCTCTTTCGAGATGGCAACAGCGGTCATTGGTTCTGCTGTATGTCTTGGACCGGGGTAGTGCCGTGCAGCGGATGGGGTACTGGTGTGGGTGGTGCATCCTCTCCCATCATTTGGCCTTGTGGAGGCACTTATAGTACTACCCTTTGTTTCTTTCCCTGGATAGTGCAGTTGAACTGGTAAGCCTGTCAAAGCCTTGTGTTCATTCAGGGGCTGCATTTCACTGTACACATTTTCTGTTACTCTGTGTTTTCTTCATATCCTATATTTTTTAACAGTTATAACATCGCTGACGGGGGGGGGGGGGGGGGGGGGGCTGGGGGTGCAAGTAGCTGGTCTTGCCTAGGGCGAAAAATTGTCTAGCATTGGCCCTGAAGGAGGGCCATCTGTACTGATTTACTGCAGACAGTGATCCTTTTCTGCTTTCTCCTGCAGCGCTGCCAGATTCTTCTCCTCTCCCTCTCTCCAGCTTTGCCGCAGGGGCATCAGTTGTAGCATCTGAGCCCCCATCCCCTGCTTTCCGGTCCCCCTTGTGAACCCCTTTTCCCTGCCGCCTTTCCGACTTCCCGACTTCCCTCCTCTCCTCTCCTGCCAGCTGCGGGGGTGTTTCAGGGTGGAGAGCGGGGGGGAAGGGACCAATAAATATGTCATAATCATTAAAAAATAAGAATTTTAGGGTATTTTTAGCAAGAATATCATTTGATATTTTCTGGGGGTGGGAGGGGGGCCCTGTCAGGAAGGCAGTATGGGGCCCTCTGATTTCTAACAGCAGCCCTGAGCCCTAGTATCACACTAATGAGATCAGATGTCATTATCACACAAACACCAAAGATGGGAACAGAGTGGCAAAAAGAGAAGGTTTTTCCACTCTTTGTCAGATAATACATCTACAACCAATAACTAGAAGATCAGGGAAGACTGCCCTCCTCTGTCAGTGGTTGGGTTCTAAGGCCAGTTTCACACTGATATGCTGCAATTTAGCTACATACAGATATACCAGCAGTTTTCATGCAGTTAACCCACACTTTTCCATAGACCTCTATTAGATCAGGTGGTTTTGGTGTGTTTTCTGAAAGTGCACGAAAAGTCCAGCATGCTGGACTTTTGATACGCTTTCAGAGAATGCACCAAAACTGGCCAATCCAAAAAAAGTCTATGGGAAACCTGCACAAAAAATGCAGGTACACTGCGCTGCGGTCAAACTACAGCGGATCAGAGTGAAACCGCCCTGAAGCCGGACATACACTGTGCAGATTATAGCCAGTTCTTGATGAATCAGCCAAAGTTCTATATGTGCATGGCCAACTTGCAGATCCAGAGAGGTTGAACTGTAGGCACACAGTACATTATTTTACTAAAGAAAATACAAAAACTGTGCAGTAACAATAAGGACCCTGCTGAATTGCACTGGCAGGCAGGGCGTCTGTCTGAAACCTTTAATTATACAGGGGAATTTGCTGCTAATGGTCAGCAGCATGATGGGTGAGTGGCTGTGGGCCACCCCTGGAAGCCTGGCCAACCCAAAAGCAAAGCCTTTGTTGATTATGCAGAAATCTGGCTCTGTAGGTGAAAAAAGACAGCGCTGCCTTTCACCACCAGTACATTCTATGCCAGATCTACCAATCCAATGAGCAACACACCTGCCATAACACCCAAAATCCCTTCACAAGAAGGTCCCTGACCCCCCTGAAGCTCATCAAACTAGCTGATGGCATCTTATTTGGTGATGGCATAATGACAGCAATTATGCCCTCCTTCATTATACAAAAACTTGGACATCATTGACAGATAATTTAAAGTCAAGCCTGCACTATCAATGTGATTTCTGAGTGATGAGTACAAAAGGAATCAGTTGTGGTGGTTTGTCAGGATTTAACCTGAAAGACCCCAGGCTGTTCCTCACACCTGTGAAGATCTGTTTTGCTTTAGGGCTGAATCACCGGAAGAAAGGAGCAAGAACAATGCAAGGAAGACCCCAGCATGACAACAGAAGCACACACCTTGTGCCTGGGTCCACTACCTGTCACACTGCCTCATTAATCACTGTCCTCAGAATGGCTGCTAGGTAACCAAAGCAACAAGCCTGATGCTGAGCAACTGACAACAAATGTGACCCCATTGCTAGCTTTGTGCTCAAGGCTAACCGTGGTGGCACATACTTGACTGAAGGTGTTATGCGAGGTATTTGTATACAGTATGAATGTTGTGGTAAAAATCACGAACAGTTCTTGTTACATCTCCATGTGTTAGTGATACCACAGCCTACCTGTGAGCACTGCACCAATGTATCTTGATTCAGGAACAAGTAATCAAAGGTCACTTGAGCTCTCAGTTTAAATCCACGAAGGCCCTGTTTACACGTGTGTGACATTTACAAATCTCACCTGAAGTCGCATCTAATGTCTATCTATGGCACCGTCTTAATATGTGCGATTTAAAGTAGCTAGCGCGATTTGAAAAATAGTTCCTGCACTATTTTAGGCGATTTCATGTGCAACTTGCATTGACATCTGTGCATGAAATTGCACAGATATTGGCAAGCCACAGATTAAATCGTGCTGTCCTGTGGCTTTAAAATCGTGCAGAAGTAGCGTGATTTCAAAGCTGCATTCAGTGTGAACGGTGGCTAAATAGTTCACAGTCTTTATTTTCTTAAAAAAAAAAAAAAAAGCCATAGAAAATGCTCTCCCCTGACCGCAAGCTGCAGAGTGGGAACCATGCTCTGTGGGCAAGCAGTGTTCTTTTTGCAGAGGTCTGAGATGCCCCCTGCTCAGTCAGAGCCAGGGCTCTCAAATCAGCAGGGAGACTGAGCTTTGCTAATTGCTAGACACGTGCGATTCGTTTTGTACAAATCGAAAATTCATACGAATTTACGTAAATTCATACATTCGGGAGGATCCGAAATACGAATTGCTATGCTTCCGAATTTTTGTACGAAATACGAAATTTCGTTTACGAATTTCTGATCCAAATTCCCTTACGACGGAAACATGACTGGTGTTTTGTTGACCAATCAGAGGTTTTCTTCTGCTGCTGAGTGAGGGTTGGGAAAATGACCTTTTTTAATATGGGAGTAGGAGACTGGTAGTCGATGGGAGATTCAGAATCGGACAAAATAAGAATGTTCGTTAATTACGATTATTAGTTATGATGAAGTTAAAAACCCAGGATGTCAGCACAGGGATGGTGGGAGCCCCTCATAATGATAAATGCATCATAACGAACGTTCGTAATTGTTATGAAAAGTTAACGAACCTAACGAAAATTTGTATTTCGTACGAATCCAAATATGAATTAACAGCTAATATGAAACGGAACAAAACGAAACAAATGTATTGACGGCGCACATGTCTACTAATTGCAGAGCTTGGAGTTTGACTCAGTAGGGGTATATTGAAGCTCTGCAAAGAGACCTCTGCTTCCAGAGAGCAAGGTCACTGTTTTCAGCTCCTAGCAGTGGACAGGCTTCTCTACTTAGATGTGTCTGCTTTAGGCTCCATTCACACTAGCGCGTTTTTTGATGCATTTTGCATTTTGCAGAAATGAATGGGAATTTTTTAACATGGGTTCCTATGGAACATGTTCACATCAATGCCTTTTTGTACCTCTGCATTTTTGGAAAGGGTCAGGGACATTTTTTTTTATGCGTTTTGCATGTAATAGAATTCAATGGACCAGCATCAAAAACGCAAGTGCAGCGTTTTTACAGCGTTTTTGATGCGTTTTTGGCATTTTTTTTTTTTTAATAGACTGTATACAGTCTAAAAAAAACAACAAAAAAAAACGCAAAACGACGCAAAAACACTGTAAAAACCCTGCTCAAAAACGTGGCAAGCATCACAAAAAACACTGCAGAAACGCTCAAAAGCAACATGCATAGATGTGAATGGAGCCTTAGAAAGAAAACCAAATGTAAGATGTAGAACAACTTTTATTTTGAATTACCTGGAATGTTTTTAGCGGATATAAACTGAAGGTTTAGTTGGGTTGTTATCGGGTCCTACCAGAGAAAACTACATTTTACATGTTTGTTGTTCAAACTAGACACCTGGCAGATAAAAAAAAAACAAACTATTTAATGTAATTATGTGTTCATAAATATTTTTCAATGCAAAAAGTTTACATACCTCTACTACTATCGCAACTCCCTCTTTGTTGGCCTACCTCTACATAGGGTATCCCCTCTTAAGCCTAGTACACACCGCTAGTTCTTTTTGGTTTAACCTAGTAGGTTGAACCAAAAAAAAAAAACCTGACAGATTAGGTTGGAGCTGCTGTACTAACAATCCGATGCTAGTACAGCGATGTACAGCGCCCCCCTGCCAGAACACTCCAGTCAGTGTTCTCAGCCATTGGCTGAGAGCTCTGAAAGGGAGCTGGTTGGCAGACCTTTTTTGGCCATGAACCTTCGTGAGAAGCTTCTGTTGGACCGGCTGCTATACACTTGGGCCAAATGTCGGACAGTTTCTAATGAACCAGCCGATGCCAGCCTACATTCGGCCCGTGTGTATTTGGCTTCAGTCCTTCATGCATGATGCTGCTGCTAGACTCATTCACCTTACAAACTGCTCTGTGTCCACCAACCCTCTTTGCCAATCCATTTACTGGCTCTGTCTTGTCCAAAGCATAAAATTCAAAATACTAACAACAACCTCATCTCAAAATACAGTTGAAACCATCCTCTTCACTCCTCTCAAGACCTTCTTCTCTCTAGCCCCCTGGTCACCTCCTCCCATGCTCGTCTCCTGGATTTCTCCAGAGTCTCTCCCATCATCTGAAACTCTCTACCCCAGTGGTTCTCAACCTCAGTCCTCAAGTACCCCCAACGGGCCATGCTTTGGGAACTTCCCTTAGATAAAATAGCTCTTATCAATACCATGTCATTGATATTGATTTAAAGCAGCTGTGCAAAGTAAAGGAAAACCTGAAAACATGGCCCGTTGGAGGTACTTGAGGACTGAGGTTGAGAACCACTGCTCTACCTCAATCTGTCCGGCTATCTCCTACTCTGTCAGCTCTCAGCCTATCCTTAAAAACTCATCTGTAGGGAAGCCTATCTCATCTCTATCTAACCACTGAAATATTACTTTCTCCATAAGCTCATCACCCCAAGTTATTACCTTTTTGTTTCACTTGTCCCTCCCTTTAGATTGTAGGATCTCATGAGCAGGGCTCTCCTAACCCTCTTGTATTGAACTGCATTGTAATTGTACTGTCTCCCTTAATTTTGTAAAGCGCTGTGCAAGCTATCGGCACTATATAAATGCTGTATAATAGTAATAACAACAACACATACCTCAATCTATCTTGATATCTGCTTCTTGTCACCTCCTGCACAGCAGCACTCAGACTGGGAGAGAGAGGGAGAACACTGAGAGACAAACAGGATCTTCTGAAGTGCACTTGTGCTAGCAGTGAGCATGTTTAAGGCTAGGGTCACACTAGCCCGCACTGTGCGTTCCAGTTGTGGGAATCGCGTCGATTTACGCACCCGCAGCCGAATTGTGCTATTTTTGCGAGACGCGCAGGGCTGTCGTTCACTCTGAATGGCACTCCCACACATCTCAGCCCACAGCGTGATCGCAGGTGCGGGAACCTCAGGGAAACCGCATTATCAAAAAGACTGCGGCCTGCGGCCGGGTTTTTAAAAAGGTTCATGCACCTTTTTTCTACAGTTAAAAAAGATATTTGGGGGCACACCCTAAAAGATGCATTGAAGATGGTGCAGCTATAAGACCATATAACAGAACAAAATATTACAGCGCACACATGCAAAAAAAATACATTTACCTCCTGCAAGGCTATTTAAAACGCCTAAACATTTTCAAAAAATATGGGGATTTGGTCACACCATATTGCTATATGGTGCTTAAGCCCACTTACTGTGACAAAGTACCCCATGATTAGTGGGTCCTACACTATCCATAGAATGGGAGATCCTGCTTCTCTGAACCATCGGAGCCATCTGTGTCATAGGTGGAGTCCTTTAGTTCTCCCATGTAGAGGATTGTATGGCTCCCATGATTCAGAGAAGCAGGATTCTATGGATAGTGTAGGACCCAATAACCATGGGGTACTTTGTTGCAGTAAGTGGGCTTAAGCACCATATAGCAATATGGTGTGACCAAATCCCCATATTTTTTTATAATGTTTTTTGAAAATGTTTAGGTGTTTTAAATAGCCTTGCAGGAGGTAAATGTCTTTTTTTTTTTTTAATATGTGTGTGTGCGCTGTAATATTTTGTGCTGTTGTATGGTCTTATGGCTGCACCCTCTTTAATGCATCTTTTAGGGTGTTCTCCCCAAATATCTTGTTTGTATATTGTTTGGATTTTGACCAAATCCTTTTGGGCAGGAGCATCCCACTCCCTCATCAGTGCCTCCCATTAGTGTCCACCTGTGGCATAGGTGGAGTCCTCTAGTTCTCCCATATAGAGGAGTGTATTGCTCTCATGGTTCAGAGAAGCAGGATTGTCCATTCTATGGATAGTGTAGGACCCACTAATCATGGGGTACTTTGTTGCAGTAAGTGGGCTTAAGCACCATATAACAATATGGTGTGACCAAATCCCCATATTTTTTGATAATGTTTTTTGAAAATATTTAGGTGTTTTAAATAGCCTTGAAGGAGGTAAATGTCTTTTTTTGCATGTGTGTGCTGTAATATTTTGTTCTTTTTTTCTGCAGTTCATGCGGCACAGCAGTCCGTTCAAATGAATAAGCTGCTGTGCTGGAGCAATTGCGGGACGCAGGCCTGCACTAGTGTGAAACAAGTCTTAAGGTACTGCTGATGACTACCAGAGTACCTTATCCTTCATTGTCGAGTCAGCATGTTCTTGACCAAACTGTGCTGCTGCAGTGGAGGTTGAGAAACAGGTTATGCTCTTTTGCAGGAGTGCCTGGATCACTAGACTATCTGTGCAAAGTTACAGATTTCATAGCAGGTAAACCATTTCCCTCGTATGTAATTCAACAGTCCATTTGGCCACTTGTATGAAGTTTAGCTTTTAACTGCATCTAACCAATTCAGGACAAAGCACATGTTTGCCTTACATTACCCATGCATGGGAGGATAATCTGTCGGATTAGGTTCTTCTAGGCCAGAGATCTACAAACACTTGTAAGATAGGTGATTAAATTGAAAACTGCTTTGAGTCCAATTGGCACCTAGCAGTCAACACAAATGACATCATTTTTTTCCAGAACGTTGGAAGTTATTGTAATTTCACAAAGAAAGAAAAAAAGTGATAATTTAAAGATTACTATCCATAAAAAGGACCTTTTAATTCACTGAACCTATCCTGCTATAAATCTGGGAGAGTCGTGGGGTGTCCTGGGATTTTCTGTTGTGAAAACTCCTATGTATGGCTATTCTCCTTCTATTTATTGGACGCTCGCATTGATCACAAACTACTTCAAGGCACGTCTGGGGTCTAAACATCCAATACACCCCATGACAGCATTTGTACTCCTATTGTCCCACACACACCCTTGAAGTTCAATTTGGATGTCAGTTAAACAAAATTTATTTTCTAAGGCCATATGCCTGAACCCAAGCCCAGCTATAAATATTCAAATTTGGATGGGCTGATATTGAGCCATGTTTCTACAGCCCCCAAACTGCTCCCCTCTAAGCTGCAAAGGCAGCCTTAAGTCGGCCATAGATGGTTTAAATCTCGGCTGGTCCCTGCTGAACCGGCCAAGATTCTAACCACCCACAACCACCCAGGTTCAGCAGGGGCCGGCCGAGATTCGAGCCATGTATGAACAGGCTGAATGTACCCAAGTCCATTGATCGATCAACTTGGGTACAACCAGCCTGTCACATTTTACATACGATTATTGCTAGTGGCTGTTATAGCTGCTAGCAATAATCACAGTGTTTTCCTGGGGGTGGCTTTCCCCGCTCCCCAACCTTCCAGTCACTGTGGACTGTGTTGATGGAGGAATCGAGCGCTTCTTTTTCCTGCAACCACACTCCGTCTATAACCGGCTTAACAGGGGTTTACATGTCAAAGCTGCGATGCATTCTATTGTAACCAACCTGCAACTATGTGCATTCTGTGGTGTGGCTTTTAGGGGTTAAAACGGGTGGTAAGGTGCCTTCTCACAGCCTGTCAAATGTCTTCTGAAAAGCCATACACCATGGATCACTCTTCAGGTAGCTAACACAAGTGTAAACAAGCCCTTAAAGAGGAAGTAAACCCTGATGGGTGTTACTTCCTCTTTGTTTCCCTGCAAAGGTAAAGCATAATGGGCTACTATGCATCGCATAGTAGCCCATTATGTGACCCTTACCTGCAGAAGAAGCCCGCAATGTCCCAGTCTTCCTCGCTAGTATCGAGCGTCCATTCTTCACCCCTCTTCCTTCCAGGGCCTTGAACTCCGGCTCTGTGACTGGCCGGAGTCGCGTGACGTCACTCACACGCATGCGTGTGGGAGCCGCCTTTAACGGCATGATCCGAGCTAGAAACAGCACAGCGTGCCCTTTCTAACTCCGGCACATGCACAGAAGAAATCGCCCTACAGCGATATGCAAATATCTCCTAGACCGTACAGGTCTGGGAGATATTTCAAGCACCTACAGGTAAGCCTTAATCTAGGCTTACCTGTAGATTAAAGTGGTTGTAAAGGGTTTACAAACACTTTAAAGCGGAACTAAAGTTTGTAATACTTACCTTAGCTCAAATTGTGCATTGCCTGTAAGGTCAATCACCAATGCCATCATCTTCTCCCCAGCTTCTTTTGGGTGCTGTTCTTCAACCACCTTGATTGGCATGTACACGCCCCTGATGATGCACTTTTGGTGACGAAACGTTGGGTGAAGTCTGGGACGTGTGATGCTGATCGTGGACGGTGATGTGGTGGCCATCTTAGTGGTTTGAAACGCTGGACGTTTCTACATGCCTGTTTTACCTACATTAAATGTGAGTGGATCCATTTTTATCTTCAATAAATTGGTTTGTATCGATCATTGCGCAATGAGTGTTCCTTTCTATCTTTATATATATGTGGATGCTGGAGCTTGCCTGCAGTAGGTCTTTTCTGGATGTGGAATGATTCCCTTACCCTTAATGGTCTTACATGAGGTGGAGCAGCTTTAACCGCATGTGGAGTGGAACAGTGTTTGTAGGAAGAATCGATGGTGCCGCTATTCAGTATATTTAAAAGTGTATACCCCATACACTGATGGTAAGAGTCAGTACTATTGGGTGATGGTGATGGTCTATCTTTCCTTCCATATATGAAGACACCTTAAAGGGACTTTATGCTGATCGATCGAACGTTTTTTGTTGAATTTTATTATTTATTTTTATGAGCTACACTTCCTTTTCTATTTCTTTCAATTGTACCAAGCAATCTAGTGTTAGCAGCTTTTTATTTTTATTGCATTTTATTTTTTTGCATTGTATTTATTTCCTTTGTATCTGGCACAACAAATCCCTGTACTAATTATATATTAGTACAGAGTTGTACCACCAGCCATTCTGCTACAAGCTTACTCGAAGGTGAAGTTTTTTTGACAATTAATGCCATTTTACATGAATGCATTATTAAGGAATCATACATGCTTCCTTTTTTGGTTTCCTGCATTCTCTTTTCTATCCAGAATGGGTATAATAAAGATTAAATGTTTTTCATTCACTGTGAAATTTGATGTATGCTATGTACTTTTACGATTTTGTTAAATCTTCTAACGATAATTTACTTTATGTGTATTGTTACAGCACTTTTATATCGAGATCCGAGGCCCTAATGAAGCGGGGGCTCCCCCAAAACGCATCAACATTTACGAGTTGATTTTAAAGCCATGTGCACAGTTATGTCAGATGGCTAACTTGCATACATGGTTTTAAGCTTTTTTTTATTGATGTTTGTTATATGCTGAGCAGTGGCGGCCCGTAATGCAGGGCGCAGGGGCTCCGCCACCTCCCCCCCCCCCCAATCTACATTGCACTGGACGCATGGGTTCCAATGGGGGATTTTTTTTTTTTTTTTTTTTGAAGCACGTGATTATTATTATTATACAGGATTTATATAGCACCAACAGTTTACACAGCGCTTTACAATATAAAAAGGAGACAATACAGTTATAATACAATAGGATTAAGAGGGCCCTGCTCAGAAGAGCTTACAATCTGATTAGAGCCTGAGGCTCTAATAGGCTTCAAAAAAAGGTGGGCTCCTGGCACAGAGCACTGCGTCCGGAGCCCACCCAGTTGTGTGACAATAGCGAATGAATATTTGCTATTGTCGCACTGATTCAGCTCCCGGCCAATCAAGAAGCGGGTCTTTAGAAACGTTTCCTGTTTGGCTGAAAGCGATCCTATTGGCCTAGGTGGAGGAGGAAGGAGACGTGCGGCTAACGTGGTGCCGAGGAGGAGACGCAGGGGAAGCTGCCCACGCCATAGATGAGGTAAGTGTGGGGCTGGTAACCAGCCGGGGGGGGGGGGGGACAGGGGTGCGGGTGTTTTTGGTTGCATTGTTTGCTGTCCCCCCCCCAAAAAAAATATACCACCTGCCGCCACTGATACTCAAGAAAATGTTAATTTTTATATCTTTATCTCTTTTGTGTGTATTATACCTTTGGAGGTATACACAAAGTCCTATTTTTTGCATTTCTATTTATGTAGTAATCATTGCCTTTTCAATGTACCTGGAAATCAGCTAAGCTCTAACATAATTTACATCATATAAGAAGCTCTGTGTGTATGGGTATCTTAACACTTTTCAGTTCTTCAGAAAGGAATATACAGTAATGTCTGTAGCCTTATTTAGCTGATCACGAACATGCTTACAAATGCTTTTTCCTCATTACAGGTACACCTTAATTCACATTATATTGTCCAGAATGCCATGGGGCAGATTCCCACCTGGAACTCTACTGTTGAGTCCAATTATCCTCTCTTGTTCTCTACTTTATTAGTTTTCTTTTCAAACATCAAAGAGTCTTTTTAACCTGTTTAGTCTCCTGCTGTTTCTTGGGGATGACTCCCATGCTTAACAAACAAGCTGAGTGGGGGTCCTCCAAAAGACCCCATCAAATGTATTACACCATTGCTGCTGCCATCTGCCAATAACTGAATAATACAAGTTGACGTGTAATACAGAAGTGCTTACAGCTGTCTGCATTTCTCATATTCCTGTAGGTTCGGGGGAACTAAATGTCTGACAATATTTTTTTGCTGGGGAAATCGCACTTTTTTTTTTTCTCTAATCATGTGTGATTGTAGATACTAAGCAACCAATAACTGCACTGTCAGTCCGATGTATCTTTGCGCAACCGCTGCATGTTACATGAGATTAAAATAATACAGAACTTTCATTTTAATTTCCTGAAGAGAGTGTTGAGGGTGCAGAAGTATCAATTGCTCAGTCATCGCTCAGTACAGTACTCAATGTGATGTCTGTGATGTGTTTTATACTGGAATTTACGCACCTAATGTAATATGTCTACACATGACTGGAAGGCTCGTCTATGAAAACTACAGTGATGGAAAGTGGAGGCATCGCCCACCTATCAGTTGATAGATAAACCCTCCGATGCTTGGATGTCATGATACTCTGTCCAAGTCCTTGATGATAGAATTCATCACGCACCAAGAATTAAGCTGGCCATGCACTGATCAAAATTTGACTGGTTCAGCAGCGACCGCCGCATATTAATCAATGTGTGGCCATCCCTGGTCGACAGAAATTGATCATTTTATCGACTTCTGTCAAAGTTCTGTACAGGCCGGATTTCAATCAATCTATGGCCAGTTTTTTACAGATATCTAGAAAAAGATCACTGGTGTTAATTTGCTCATTAGGTGCGCAGGGGCGCCGCTCCCCCAATCCATGCACCCGGCCCCTAATCTACATGCAGGGCGCCAGATGCATGGATTGCAATGGGTTTTTTTTTTTTTTTTTGAAGCACGTGATTAGATTGGCTTTAAAAAGGGGTGGGCTCGGGGCACAGAGCACTGTGCCCTGAGCCCACCCTGTTGTGTGACAATAGCGAATTAATTAAGACCCCATTGGCTGGGAGTCCGAAGACCCCATTGGCCGGAAGGAGAAGCAACAGCCGGGACACAGAGGAGATGAAGAGGGAAAGCTGCCGCTGCCACCGCCGTGACCTGCATTGGATAAGTGCAGGGCGAGCGAGCCAGCGACCTGGGTTGGGGGCATGGTGTAAGTATGGTGTGCGGTGGTGGGCTTAACCAAGGAGGGGGGGAGGGTTAGTGTGGGTTGGTGGGCTGGTGGGTTGGAACAATGGGGGGTGTCTGTGGTCAGGGCTGTCTGCCGCCCCCCCCTTCCCCTGACTAATGGAGCAACAGCCACCGCCACTGGTTAATAGTTACTTACTTGAGAGGCAGAAATTGCTCATTGCCCAGGGAACCCCCAGCAACTTCGGGAGGACCCTTGGGGTTCTATATGAACCACAAAATGTTATTTAAAATATGTGAGAAAACACTGTATGAATCATTCTAAAGCCCCGTACAGACTAATGCCCCGTACACACGGTCGGATTTTCCGACGGAAAATGTGTGATAGGACCTTGTTGTCGGAAATTCCGACCGTGTGTAGGCTCCATCACACATTTTCCATAGGATTTTCCGACACACAAAGTTTGAGAGCAGGCTATAAAATTTTCCGACAACAAAATCCGTTTTCGGAATTTCCGATCGTGTGTACACAAATCCGACGGACAAAGTGCCACGCATGCTCAGAATAAATAAAGAGATGAAAGCTATTGGCTACTGCCCTGTTTATAGTCCCGAGGTACGTGTTTTACGTCACCGCGTTCAGAATGATTGGATTTTCCGACAACTTTGTGTGACCGTGTGTATGCAAGACAAGTTTGAGCCAACATCCGTCGGAAAAAATCCTAGGATTTTGTTGTCGGAATGTCCGATCAATGTCCAACCGTGTGTACGGGGCATTAGAGAAAATTGGGCAAACAATCGGCCGGTTTTGCTCGATATTTCACAGCAAGTCGGAGCCGAGGATAGAAATAATGTATGAAAATTCTTTTACGACAAAGGCTTTTTTTTGTTATTTGTGGTTTCTGGTCATGCGCAGTCCTTCGTGTCTGATATTTCTTGTATGAAAATCATACAAAAACGGTACAAATAAAATTGTTCGTTCTGTTCCCGTACGAGAAAAATTTGTCCCTTTTTGGAAATTTTAATTTCGGAAAGTTGGAATCGGCTGTTGAAAGTTGTGTACACACTATCAGAAAATCGTATAATCTTTCCTCAGACAAAAATGTTTGCCTGATTTTCTTATGGTGTGTATGAGCCATTACATTATGTGATTACATATATGTTACAATAAACAGAAGAAAAATATTGTGTGGCTGTCCCTATTAAAAAATACAAGTGATATGATGAATCCTCAATCACACGTAATATATCACTTTATGTTGGACTTTATTTATAAAGTGTGATTGAGATTTCATCATATCACTGATCATTTGTTCTTATAATTGCGCTTTATGTTATTTCATGTGTTTTTTAATATTTAAAGGGACAGTCACACAATATTTTTCTATTTATATATTTTTATTGTATGTAATTACATACAGTAATGTTAGAATACTTCATACAGTGGTTTGTCACATATTTTAAATACATTTAGTATGTATAGATTTAACGGGGACAGCGCATTCACATATTTTATGTAGATATTTTGTTTGTGCATCTTGTATCTTCATTATGAGGTGTATGCAGCAGCCCCTAAAATTGTTTATCTACTAGTGCAGGGTTATATTTTTGGTTTTGCACTATTCCATCCAAAAATGTATCAGCCGCACTATGTCCTGGAATAATATTATAGGACTATTTGTGTACATAGACTCTGTGAAGTTTCAGCAATGCTGCAAGGCTCTTATTCCCTCTACATAAAATGATGCGTCATTGACAAATTGTGAAGGAGGTCAAAATCTGCTCCCCATAGCTATTGTATGCCAATGGAATCTGTGGGGCTTGGCTATCAATTGACTGTGGTCCTTGTATGATAATGTCTGCAACAGATTCATTGTAACAATATTGTTACAATATATTTTTTATCAGATCAAACTATTATACTTGATATTTACAAATAATGTCAGTTACAGCAAGCCTGGAATTGGCTACTCCAGTTTAATCAATTATTTACCCCCAAATGAACCCAATTATTAACTCTTTCTTTTCTTATCCCCCTTTTTTGCTTTTTTTTTTTTTTTCAATTGTTTATCTGTAAACATTTGTTTTCTTACATGTTGTTTGATCATTTCTACAGCACCACATTTAGGCCTCATTCACATCCTAATGGTAATGAAACCTTTCCCTTTTTTACCATCATGCTCAATAAAATGAAGTCACGCTGGTTTAACCACTGCTGCAATACCCCTTCCCACCGCAATACAACTGCCACCACAACTATGTTCGCTTTTTGTGGCAACCCCAGAGCTGTAGGGGAGCAGCTGTCATTTCTGCACCCCACACTGGTCTGTACACTATCCTTGTGGATATGCAAGCATGATCAATCACAACCCAGGAGAAGGGATGGCACACTTTAGTATCTTCACCTTGGGTGCCAGAAGACCTTGGCAATGCACTGTTGACAAGCCACATTTTCATCTTGAATGTCCTTTTGGCTCCAACCTTGTTTATGCAGATAACAAAGCTCAGAGTTTGGTTTTCCATTTTGCTTTCTTGGTTTATCCAGCTACCATCGGAGACCTAAAAAACAGGCGGTGAACATAAATAGGAAACTAGTCTCTTTGCATATACAGTAAACAACAACTATATTTTTACATCCATACTTACATAGTTGGTAAGGTTGAATAAAGACAACAGTCCATCCAGTTCAACCTGTGTAGGTGTGCGTTTTTTTTTTTTTCATTTCCCAAATCCCGTATATTGTTTTTGCTAAGATGCCTGTCCAAGAGTCTTTTAAAACTATCCATACATCCTGCCGACACCACCGATTGTTCCACATCTGTACCGCCATGACAGTGAAAATCCCCCCCCCCCCCCTACACAGCTTCAGGTTAGACCGCTTCTCTTCTAGGCTCATCGTGTGGCCCCGTGTCCTCTTACACTCCCTGGGACTGAAAAGTTTCATACTTACGCTGGGATCACCATTGAGATATTTGTATATCGCTATCATATCTCCTCTCAAGCATCTCTTCTCCAGGGAGAATAAATGTAGCGCTTGCAGTCGTTCCTCATAATTAAGGTCCTCCAGTCCCCATATTAATTTTGTTGCCCTTCTCTGGACTCTCTCTAGCTCCAGCACATCCCAACTGGACGGAATATTCCAGATGCGGCCAAACCAGAGTCTTATAAAGTGGAACAGTGCTAGTGCTGTGAAATTTGGCCTCTTCTATCACCTAAAAGACCTGCCGATCCTGCCAGTTTCTGCTCCCCCCCCCCCCCCTTTAAACTGACCAAGGTATATCATTGCTACTGAGCCCTGACACCGTGGTCAGTTTACGTGCCTCTGTCAGCCGTCAGCTGCCACCATCTGCAGCTCTTGTGTGTCTCCCTCTGTCCTCCTCCACCCTCCCCTCCCTGCCTGTCTGCTCCTGTGTCAGTGCCCGCCTCCTCCCCTCCTGTTGCTAAAGTTACTTTAAATGTTTTATATAATTCTCTCTGTTTAATAATCCTTTGTGCCCCTGTGTCTGTGTTGTATAGAAAACAAGCTGTTCTTTACATTATCTCAGAGCACCTCTCTCCTCTCCTCCCTGCCTCCAGTCTGACGTCAGCGGGGAATCTCCGCTCCGCCCACTGGAGCTGTCAGGAAGAGCAGAGAGGGGGCAGGTCACGTGAACGGCGATCGGCGCTCTGAGATAAGGTAACAATGGCTTATTTTTTTATAAAACACAGACACAGGGGCACAAAGGATTATTAAACAGAGATAATGGTATAAAGTGGCTTAACAGCCACTTTAAGCTGGCCATACATGGATCGAAAATTCGGCCAGTTCATCAGGGACCTGATGAATTTCTATCCTTGTATGGGCTAGCTGGCTGTACACAAGTCGATCTATCAATTGACTTGTGTACAACTAGCCTGTCAAGTCTTTCCTGAACAATCATTGCTGGCAGTAACACTGATCACTGTATTCTGCTGGGGGGGAAGACTCCCTGCCAACAGATTACAATAGCTCAGTGGGAGTGATTCCCCCATCTACATCGAATGTGTGGATATTGGTTAAATTTTTTTTTTTTTTTGTTCAACCCGCTAGTTGAAAAGAAACAAAAAAAGAATTATGTATGGCCTGCCTTATGCTGGCCATACACTATATGAAAAATCAACTGAAATTCGGTCATTTAGACAGTTTGTTCGTTTTCATCAATGGGACGTTTTTGATCCAAAAAAACAAAGGACAAGTTTGGAAATGTTCTGCCGAACGAACGATAAATTGAAAGGTTAATGTGTTTCCCGTCCAAACTGTTTGCATTAGGTATATGTAAAAAAACGAACAAAAAAATGGATTCATTTATGTCCACTGAACGATTTTTCGGTCTTTACATGATGGCACTATCGTTTTCTCTCACGGCCGAATGTTTGTTTTTCGAAAATGGGGTTTGGCTGATTTTTCGTATAGTGTATGGCCAGCATTAGACACAGGGCGTTCTATACCATACACCTGTGCAGGGACATGTTTGCCCCATGGGGATGCACAGCTGTTCCATGCATCCCTGTGCAGCCAGTCCCATAGCTGTTAATTGGGACACAGCGGCTGCATGGATACAGTTACTGTCCTAATATGACATCAATTTGGGTGCAAGCGAGTGTCCCCAAACTCACACTTTCTGCGTTCAGGGACACTCAGCTGCACCCACATGGATGTCATATTGGGACACAGTGGGTGCGTCCATGCAGCCGCTGTGCCCCAATTGACATCAATGGCACTGCCTGTAAGGGGATGCACGGAAACACCTGGGCATCCCAATGTGGGTAAATATGTGCCTGCACGTGCATATGGTACAGCATGGGCACATGGTACAGTATGTACTCCGTGAATGAGAATGTGTATAGCCAACTTTAGATCAGACGTTTGTCTAAGTGCCTAATAACTGTCAAAGGTGACAATAAAATGTATAGGTAAAAGAAGTAGTGGCCCTTTAAATGAAATCTATGGATATAATAATGCAGACTGTCATTGCTGACCTTTCCTTCCTTGTGAAATTGCCTGTCACCTGGCTGTCATGCTGATCCTCTGGCTTTGTGTCGGTATGCTGGGACAAGTCTTCGGATAAGGACATCTAACACTTCTCTGATTCAGAAAGTATTACATTTAATGGGACATCAGAGCAGCCAAACAACGAGCATTTTCAGGAGGAGGAGGAGGAGGACAGCAACGACAGAGCCCCATCTCAGGCTTGTAATAGAGAATGTATGAAGTCAGATCATTGTCCCTATGAGCAGACATTCCTCCAGTCCCCCCTGGTATGTGTCCCCTATGGTATGTGTCCCCGATCATCCAGGATAATAAGTTTATAGAGAGCACACACACACACCCGGACTGGTTTCATGGGGGAGGGGCATTGAATAAAGTCTAGTGGTGGGAGAGGTAGAGCTGAGTGAGCCCGGGGGCAGGGGGAGGATCACAGGCTGTACTCAGCACCACTATACTCAGAGCCCAGAACTCCGATCACACACTGCACAGGAGGGGATGGCATCACCTATGTTAGAGGTAAGTGCTCCCTACTACAGAACAACTAGCACTGCACTGTGCATACTATGAATGGGGGGGCTGAGGACACATCACACACAGCATACCATGGCATGGACTCACTCTGCATGGACTATGGTGCTTAATTATGCCCTATAAACAGACATGCACCCTGCATGGAGTATGTCATGTGCCCTGCATGGAGGATGTCATGTGCCCTGCATGGAGGATGTTAGACAATGCATGGGGTGCTTAATGATACACAGTATACCATGTCATGTTCTCTGCATGGAGTATGTTAGACAATACATGGTGTGCTTGATGATGCCCTATAAACAGACATGTGCCCTGCATGGAATATGTCATGTGCCCTGCGTGGAATATGTCATGTGCCCTGCGTGGAGTATGTTAGACATTGCATGGGGTGCTTAATGATGCACAGTATCAAATGTCATGTACTCTGCATGGAGTATGATAGACCAGTGTTTTCTCAACTGCAGTCCTCAAGGCGCCCCAACAGGTCATGTTTTCAGGATTTCCCTCAGATGAAACGGCTGTGGTAATTACTAAGGCAGTAAAACTGATCTAATCACCTGTGCAAAATAATGGAAGGCCTGAAAACATGACCTGTTGGGGCGCCTTAAGGACTGAAATTGAGAAACCCTGTGACAGACTATGCATGGGGTGCTTGATGTCCCATACACACTATACCATGTCATGTACTCTGCATGGAGTATGCATGGGGTGCTTAATGATACCTCATACATAGTATAGCATGTCATGCACTCTGCATAGAGTCAGTGCCGGATTTATAAAGGGACAACTACACTGGGCCCCCCTGATAAAAGGGGCCACCATCTATACAAACAAAAATATAGAATAATAATAATACAATTATTCTCTTTTATTAAATGTATCTTTGGGAGATCATATTTTGCCAGTCATCATCTGTGAGAGTCTTTAGTGCCGGTTCACACAGGGGCGACTTGTCAGGCAACCTAGCCGCCTGACAAGTCGCCCCCCGTTCTGTACAATGGAACAGTTCTAATAGGAGCGACGCAAGTCGCTCCGACTTAGAAAAAGGTTCCTGTACTACATTGGGGCGACTTGAGGCGACTTGCATGTGAACCAGGGCTTATTCTGGACTGGTGTATATTGTATAGTTTTTTTAAAAACAAATTTTGGTCAGCTCAAGTGAACTACACATAGAGCGTAATGACTGCATGTTCCTGTGCATGCATGACCTCAGAATTGTGTCATGCATGATCAGAATGTGTGACTGTCATTGAAAATGTAAACCAACTCTGTGTATGAGGAGCCCCCAGAACCTGAAGTGCACTGGGTCCCCCCAAGTCTAAATTTGGCCCTGCATGGAGTATGATCAACTTTGCATGGGGTGCTTAATGATGCCCCATACACAGTATACCATGTCATCATGTAAACTGCTTGAAGTATTTTAGACTATGCAGGGAGTGTTTATTAATACCCAATATACAGTATACCATGTCATGTACTCTGGAGTATGTTAGACTATGTATAGGGTGTTTAATGATACCCCCATACACAGTATACTGTACCATGTCATGTAGTCTACATGGAATATAAGTTACGATTTATGGGGTGCTTAATGATACCACAAAAACATTATACCAGGTCGTGTAGTCTGCATGGAGTATGGTAGACATTATATCATGTCATGTAGTCTGAATGGAGTATGGTAGACTCTGCATGGGGTGTTTAATGTACCCTCATTTCTAGCATATGTCATGTCATGTACTCTGGATGGGCAGAATAGACTCTGCATGGGGTATGATAATCTCTGGATAGTGTATGCATGCTGGGGGGGCTTTATAGCAGGTGAGTAAGGGATTAGTAGTTCTCGTCTAATCATATGGACAGCACTGAATGTCTTCACATACCCACTGACCCCTTTTAAAATAAAAGTTAAAAAAAAAAATATATATATATATATATATATATATATATATATATATATATATTCTCTTATTTAGGATTAAAGAAATGTATCCCATCTCTGCACTGAAATGCAATTTGACGCAATTTCTAATGGGTTGAGATGTCCATAAAAGTCACTGGCAAACAATGCATCAAAGCCCAGGTTACATGCGTTTTGATGCATTCACAAAAAGTAATAACAACCTTATTCACTTCTAATGCTAAATTGAAAAATGCAGAAAATACACATTAATAATGCATTCTCTGGATGGGGCATGATAGACTCAGACCATGGATGAGGTGTTTCGTGATACTCCATATAGAGGTTATCATGTAAAGTAGTCTGCATGAGATCTATAGACTCTGCGTGGGAAAGCGCATGTTGATGTGTAACAATGCACCTGCCTAATGCTACCAAAAATAAAAAAATGCATAACTACGCACACACAAAGATCTAAACAAGCCCTTAATTATTTTATTCTCTGCTATCTTAGCGCCAGAAAGGTGCAGTTACTGACTTATTGTGACCTTATACAGTGGCAGCAATGACAGGTGTTGTCTTTATCAGTGCTGGCTATCAGCATTGAAATGAATGGACCATGGGTCCGTCCTGATGTCAGTTCATGGGCCCCCGGCAGATTAACTGGATCATATAAGGGTCAATGTACACAGACATTTTGTTTTGCTCATGACGTGTTTGTGAAACATGTTTGACGTTTTGTGCTTAAATTTGTAAGTCTCATGTAGTAGTATACACTTTACAAATTACAATTATGATGGTGGATAATATGCTTCCAGGTACAGGCACACATCGTGAGTATGATTAATAAAACATTTGATCAATCTTTAAGGCTAGGTTCACATATTTGCGGTTTGCAGTGCGGAGAGTCCAGTGCGTTTTTCTTCACTGGTTCAGGTGCATTGTTTTTACCTGAACCGGACCCAAAAACGCACAGGACGCTTTTCAAAACTGAACCGGCTCCATTGCAAGCCAGTCACATTCACATGTTATGCGAATTGGATGCAGTTGAAAATGCATCCAATTCGCTTATATGTGAATCCACCCTAAATAAACCTTCATTATGAGCAATACAAAGGTTGCCATTGCTGATCACATTTTAATTAAAAAATGTCTGAAGTGCAGACATTTTTTAACATCCCTATGAGGCCCCAGGCAGCTGCCAAATATGATATAGTGATGAGTTCAAAGAAAGATTGCGTCTTTTAAAAATTGATTGTATGAAGTGGGAGCTTTGGTCAACAAACAATAAGTTCCATTTTTCAAGGAGCGGATAGTCCTGTATAAGGTCGTCTTCTGCTGCACTGAATAACTATTTTTGAATGAAGCATAGTTTGAAACAATTGAACTTCTATGGAATTGGTCATTTTATTGTTATGTGTGTGGCTAGAATTAAGTTGGCCACTAATGCCGCGTACACAAGGCCGGACTTGCGAATTGTCCAAACTCCGTCGGCTTTTCCGACAGATTTAGAACATCTTCTGTATCTGAGTCCGTCGGAAATGGCGACAGAAGAAGTCTGATGGGGCATACACACGCTCGGAATGTCCAACCGAAAGCTCCCATCGGACTTTTTCTGTCAGGAAGTCTGGCCGTGTGTGTGTGTGTGCTGCATTACACTAAGTTTTTACACTTTTGGGTAGTGGAATTTAACTGTCATTCCCAGCCAATTTGGATGATAATCAAAACTAAAGGGTCTGTGTGTGTGATTACACAAACGCATGTTATAAATCAGTTAAATATGCATGATTAATTGGGCTAAAAACGGATCACAGTTTGTCAAAGACAAGTTAGCGAAAATCTAATGGTGGTGGTGTGTGTGTGTGTTTCAGAATGATGTTACAGGACAGCCGTGTCAGACAGTTAACACACATGTTGTATAGGACAGTATTTCTCAACTCCAGTCCTCAAGGCACCCCAGCAGGTCATGTTTTCAGAATTTCCCTCAGATGAAACGGCGCAGTGAAACTGATTAAATCACCTGTGCAAAATAATGGAAATCCTGAAAACATGACCTGTTGGGGCGCCTTGAGAAACGCTGGTATAGGACATTGTGAGAGTGATCATCGTTATGATCCTGTCTCATAGCTGAATGCGCAATTTTCTTATATTAAGCTGGCCATATGCAGACTTAACACATAATGTTAAGGAAAGATATGAAAAGAAATATTGCCTGATTTATATAAGTTTTTTGTTTTCTGTGTTTTCTTCTGACCCCAAGAGCATTCATAATAAAAGTTTTGTTTGAACTGCAGCATAGCTAGACCAAAGCTACCTGGCTACATTTTTATAATATAATATAAATATATATATATAATTACACACACACACATCAGCAGATATCATTAACATAAAAGAAAACAGCTTTGAATAGAACTATATGTACATTTTGTTTTTTATAAAAATGATTTTATATATATATATATATATATATATATATATCATTTTTTTTTCTTTTAATAAAAAAAAAAGTGTACCTATAGTTCTATTCAAAGCTGTTTTCATTTCGGTTAATGATATCTGCTGATGTAAGCTTATTTTATATAAAAAAAAAAATATATATATAATATTTTTTTTAAAAAACAAAATGTACATATAGTTCTATTCAAAGCTTTTTTCTTTTGTGTCAATGATATCTGCTGATGTGTGTGTATGTATGTATGTATGTATGTGTGTGTATGTATATATGTATGTATATGTGTGTATATGTATATATGTATGTATATGTGTGTGTATATATATATATATATATATATATATATATATATATATATATATATATATATATATATATATATAATTATGTGTGTGTGTGTATGTATATGTATATGTATATGTGTATATGTATATATATATATATATATATATATATATATATATATATATATATATATATATATATATATATATATATATATATAATTTTGTGTGTATATCTATTATCCTATACACAGTATCTCGAAAAAGTGAGTACACCCCTCACATTTTTGTAAATATTTTATTGTATCTTTTCATGTGACAACACTGAAGAAATGACACTTTGCTACAATGTAAAGTAGTGAGTGTACAGTTTGTATATCAGTGTAAATTTGCTGTCCCCTCAAAATAACTCAACACACAGCCATTAATGTCTAAACCACTGGCAACAAAAGTGAGTACACCCCAAGTGAAAATGTCCAGATTGGGCCCAATTAGCCATTTTCCCTCCCCAGTGTCATGTGACTCATTAGTGTTACAAGGTCTCAGGTGTGAATGGGGAGCAGGTGTGTTAAATTTGGTGTTATCGCTCTCACTCTCACATACTGGGCACTGGAAGTTCAACATGGCACCTCATGACAATGAACTCTGAGGATCTGAAAAAAAGAATTGTTGCTCTACATAAATATGGCCTAGGCCAGTGATGGCGAACCTTGGCACCCCAGATGTTTTGGAACTACATTTCCCATGATGCTCAACTACACTGCAAAGTGCATGAGCATCATGGGAAATAGTTCCAAAACATCTGGGGTGCCAAGGTTCGCCATCACTGGCCTAGGCTATAAGAAGATTGCCAAGACCCTGAAACTGAACTGCAGCACGGTGGCCAACAAGACCTTACAGCAGTTGAACAGGACAGAATCCACTCAGAACAGGCCTCGCCATGGTCGACCAAAGAAGTTGAGTGCATATGCTAAGAGTCATATCCAGAGGTTTTCTTTGGGAAATAGATGTATGGGTGCTGCCAGCATTGCTACAGAGGTTGAAGGGGTGGGGGTCAGCCTGCCAGTGCTCAGACCATACGCCGCACACTGCATCAAATTGGTCTGCATGACTGTCGTTCCAGAAGGAAGTCTATTTTGAGGGGACAGCAAATTTACACTGTTATACAAGCTGTACACTCACTACTTTACATTGTAGCAAAGTGTCATTTCTTCTATGTTTTGCCACATGAAAAGATGTAATAAAATATTTTCAAAAATGTGAGGGGTGTACGTGTGTGTGTATATTCACAGGTACAGTATGCTAGTAATTGTTCACATACCTGCATGGAAATAATGTATGTGACATTAATGTAACCTTGCTGTGCAGCCTATTGTTCCAGCTTATCTAAAGTAACAACGGACAACATTCCTTTAAAGCGGAGTTCCAACCACCTAAACATTTTTTGTTTTTAAATCTATCTCTTACTATCATTGTGTATATTTAGCATTGGTTAGTCTCGTAAATAGCGCAGCTTTTCTTAATATTTTATTTAAAAAGTTACCTTATTTTCTTGCTGCTCGGGCATTTCCATCTTACTTGTGGGCAGGCGAAGCCCACAGGCATAAACTTCCACTATATGTTGCTGCTGTATAACCAGCATGCACCGCCCGTTCTCACACATGCGCAGTAAGGACACCTAGCGGCACAGGAAACTTCTCAGGTTGCCATCACAACGGGCGTCATCGTCGGAAGTGCCCACCCTGTTGTGATGGCAACCAAGATGAGCCCTAAATCCGCCTTAAATCGCGTCATTTCCTGTCGGGAAATAACGCGATTTTTTTTTCACACAGTCCTGCCCACTGACAGGTGAGGGAGGAAGTGATGCGGAACGCCGCGGAGCTGGAAGTGGCAGACTAGGAGCCACCACCTAGCAACAGGGCACTTCTGGTAAGTTGAAAAAAAAATTCACTGAATGTTTTTTAGTATTAATAAAGGACTGTGAAAATGTAAAAATATTTTTCAAGGTGGAACTCTGCTTTAATGACACTGAGTAGAAAATCAGCTGGAATAATTACTTTCTACTACCCACCTTCATTTTAAATATATTTGATTTGTTCCAAAAATGTTCAATAATGTTAAATAAACCAACCAATAATATGTTCAGGAGTCATTTAGCATAGCTATAGTATATCAGTTGGCTACCTTGAAGAACAGGTATGTTATAAAGAGACAGGTAGTTTGCAGTGCACCCATTGTTCCTGCAGACCAGTGGTAGACTGTTGGCAAACTGTCATTCATATTTAAAAATTAATAGCTACGACTATTAATAGCTACGACTAAGGCTATTGCCGAAACACGTCGGCGCTATTGTTTTACTGCCACTCTGATGTGCCAATAAACGACACTTCAAGGATTTCAGTTTTGCCAGCTCTTCTTACTAATTATTCCTACTGAAGTTTCTAAGGGGTTCCTTGAGCAACAAACAATTTCTGCCTCTGAGACAACTTACCAGGTGGTTGCCACTGCGGGACCGCACCTGTTCCCTCAGGCCAAAACACGCTGCAGTTTGAGTGGCATTGGGGTGCAATTAATCCTAATGGCACCCCTATGCACTGGAAACCACAGAGCAGTTTCTCCAAACTGGGTACCACATCGCACTTGTGATTCCTGTTTTCAGAATAGGTGCAGGGACCTTTTTCCTGCGTTTTCAGGAGGCACAGCAGCCCATTCAAATGAATGGGCTGCCGTGCCTGCACAAAATGTGGCTTGCACAGCCGCACAAGTGTGAGCCTAGCCTTGGTTTTTGTTGGATGCTCAGGTGACAATGCAGGAGCACAGTTTGGAGACGGGGGAAAAAAACGTTATCACCCCATAATGGGAAGTGATTGCACCAGGACTTACCTAATGGTAAGATCACTAGGTATTGTTTTAATAATCACTGCAAAGTTAGAAAATTATTTGTGACATGTTAAAGCTGAAGCCCAGGGATGAAAATTTGAATTTAAATATGTTCCTTATTATTCTCAAAGGATAAACATTACTTAGTGTGTGCTGCAAATGCACATAGCCTGTGCAGAGAGCAGAACTGCGAGGGACCCAGCAACTCCACCCCCTATGGGCTTCCTGCAGGAAATGACAAGAGTGGGTGGAGACACGACCAGTTACTCTGCACAAGGAGAGAGGAGCAGTAACTGGTCCTAATACAGGAAGCTCCTGCACAGAGGCAAAGTTTTACACTGGATTACTGCACAGATCTGGAACAATTACACAAAGCACACCTAGATTCAAATAAGAATACACATCCTTCTTTTAGTTAGACATTATTTGCTTATTCTGGAGTTCAGCTTTTATATGAAATTTAGTGATTGCATTTACATCTACCATGGGTGCCTCATTAACAAAAGAGCTTGTAAAATAAGACCTGTTGTAAAGTTTATACAGCAAAAACCTAATGCTTTTGTGGCAATGGATCTGTAAAACTGAGCTAGAGTATGCATTAGTACACAGTCCCTGACACACATTAGGCTGCGGATGCATGGTGTGGAAGTTCTGTTCATTACTTCAGCTCCAGTAGAGTTAAAGTATCAAAGAGCTCCCCATCAGAGAATCCTGTCTCTCCTCTCAAACCAGAAATGTGGACTCAGTGTGCGGATTTAACCAGAATGGGATTTTGGGTCCGGAAACAACAAAGTTTATTTTATTTTTTCCCCCCCAAATCCTCCGAGGGGAATATATATTCCTAACTGTGGTTAGGAGAATTTTCAAAGGGAAGCAGAAGAAAGAAGCCAGTTTAACCCAAATGCTCCCAGAGATGAGAAGTTTTGAATTAACTGCTTTAATTTCTAATTTCATAATGCCACAATATTTGTTACATTGCCAGGACTTCTGTAAAATGTGGCCACAATGCTGAGACATTTACTCATTTTGTGCTGCTGGATTTCTGGCCAAGGGAAAAGGCTTTGTTGGTTCTTCTGTGATGTTCTGCTGAAAGTCACATTGCCTTTTGTTGGTCTAAGTGTTGTCTTTATTACTGCAAATGCTGTTACTCATAGCAGCCAGTCAAAGATCCATCTTGATCAGTCCAGCTTTAATAGACTGCTAAAAGTTAAAGTGCTTCTAAAGGTAAACATTTTTTACAAAAATAACAAACATGTCATACTTACCTGCTCCGTGCAAAAGTTTTACACAGAGCAGCCCCAATCCTCCTCTTCTTGGGTTCCCCACCAGCGCTCCTGACTCCTCCTCTTCATCCAGTGCACCCTTTGGAAGCCGCTTCCTATGGGGGTACTCATGCAGACTCGCTCCCAAGCCCCGCTGCCTCTGTTCATAGACACAGAGAGCAGGGCACAGCCCCGCCCCACCCCTGCTTCCTCAAGTCCCATAGTGATGTGGGGCCAGGGGATGGAACTACCGCATGCAGTGGGGACATGGGTATACAGCACTGTTGGAAGGGTCTGATGGAAGCTGCAGCATCACCCTCTAAAAAGTGATCCACCATTGATTGCTATGCAGAAATGCAAACAAAACAGAGGCCCAGGTGGACAGGAGTCGGGTATTTTGCAGGGAGATCACTCTGTTGGAGAATCCAAGACCTTTAAGGTGCCTCCTTTTGGGAGGGCTGCGCTTTTTAATGTGGCTGATCTTACAGCAGAAGTAGTGCAGGCACTACAGAAGTTATTCCCGGAAGCCGGAAGGAAACCCCAAATGGCCTCATTGAAGGAGCCACCCAGTGTACCCTTTAAACTGCATCATCCTGTTTGAAATCTACATTAAGTTGCCACCGTTGACCCAACACACCACAGTCATCCCACCGGCCCAATCCTGGTCTTCATCAATCTGTCACAGGGAGATCAGGGTACTCTCTCTCCACTACCACCACATGTCAACTTTATCCAAGGAACTGATAAAAGGGTCATTGACCAACTTCAGTATTTTTTATTGCATAAGACATACTTTAAACAAGGTTAAGTAACACTCACCTCTCCAGTGTCAGAAACCATGAATCAGACTGAGACAGAAGTACAGT
Organism: Lithobates clamitans; assembly: GCA_037952925.1. Lineage (NCBI taxonomy): Eukaryota > Metazoa > Chordata > Amphibia > Anura > Ranidae > Lithobates > Lithobates clamitans. Next base: position 423,770 of record JBBGZY010001303.1, read on the forward strand.
TAAATCACACTTGTTTAATAATAATAAAAAAAGGTAAACAGAGTAAACATAGTCAAAACATAGCCAGAGTTCAGGAACGGATAGTCAGACAAGCCAAAACGTCAGGGAGCCAGAGATGAGCGTAGTACAGTGGTTCTCAACTTGGGGGGTCGAATGCCAGGGGTCACCGAATCTTGGCCTGTTCCTGAAGCCCTGCTCTCCCAGCCTTTTCGTGGCTGCTCAGCAGGGCTGTTCCTGGAGCCTGTGGGCGCCCAGCTGGGCTGTTCCAAGAGCCCATGGCCACCCAGCCTCTTCGCAGCTGCCCATTCAGTTCACAACATGGCTGGGGGACAGAGACTAGAGGTCAGCTGACTGGTGAGGAATGTGAAGTGGGAGGGGCTGGAGGGGGACCCTATCTCCTGATTTTGGTATATGTGTCACTGCTATGAGACACCACGAAGTCGGAGACACACTACCTGTGATTATAGTTGCCATTGAAAGTCCCCACTACAGTTCTCGGATCAGCAGATGACCTTGGTCAAAAGCACCTAAGTTGGCTCATCAGAGCTCCCCCCAGCATTGCCACTCATCCCATTCTCCCCACCCTCCCACCAAGGAGTAAGAGAAGGAATAAAAATAGAGAATACATGGAAGGGAGAGGATAAGAGGGGGAGGAACAAAGAAAAAGGGAGAGATAGAATAAGAGAACAAGAGAGATGGATGGGGGGAAAAAACAAGAAATTAGCATAGAGAGAGATAAAAGGGGAAAAAAAGGAGAATAAAGAGAGCAGTACATCCTAAAATGTACCATAAGGGGTTTAATACTGTGTGGAAGTGGAAGGGAGTGCTAAATGTCCATGGGTTAGGGGCACAAAGTGTCTTACCTTGGGTGCTGACAACCAATGGTACGAAAATAATTTTACTATTAGGGTCCCCACAACCTGGGAAATTTTATCAAGGGGTAAAGGCACTAGAGAGGTTGAGAACCACTAGCATAGTAGAACAGCAAGCAGGATCTGGAGCCAGAAGGAATGTCAGCCAAGCAAGTCTTTAACAGGAGAGCATCTCTAGAGATGTGACCAAGGCGAAGGCAGAGATCAACTGGACAGGGCCGCTTAAGTAGGCAGGAGTGACGAGCAGGATATCAACAGGTGAGTCACTGTGGAGAGATAAGAGCTGGCAATTAGCTGACAGCTGAGCGGCCAGCTTTGAAAAGGAAGGGCTGAGCCCAGCCCTGACAGTGCCCCCTCCTCAATGACCCCTCCCCATCGGAGGACCACCAGGCTTGAGGGGAAAACGTCTATGGAAATCACGGAGGAGGACAGGGGCATGTACATCCGAGGATGAGACCCAAGAGCGCTCCTCCAGACCATACCCTTTCCAATGTACCAGGTACTGTATGCGCCCACGGAACCTACGGAACCACGGAGCGGTAATTGAAACTCGAGAAGAATAGAGAATAGAGCCCATCGCGCCCTTCTGGGAGAGAGGCATTTAGCCTCAGACAAGAATGTGAGATTCTTATGGTCCATAAGAATGAGAACCGGCACAGTGGTACCTTCGAGGAGATGTCTCCATTCATTCTTTCAGGGCTAAAATGATCGCTAACAGCTCTCTGTCACCAATCTGGTAATTGCACTCCACAGGTGACAATTTCTTGGAAAAGTAGCCACAAGGATGCATAGTGCTCTCAGAGGTAGGACGTTGAGACAGAAGGGTGCCAGCTCCAGTCTCAGAAGCATCAACCTCAATGATAAAGGGTAACGTAGGATCAGGATGTGCCAACACAGGAGCAGGGACAAAGGCCTTAATGGATGCTGGAGACCAACTCTGTGGGTTACCGTCCTTTCTGATCATATCAGTCGGGCTTGATAAACTTCCGATATAAACATTATAAACCAATGGTTGGCAAAGCCAAGAAAATGCTGCAGAGGACATAAACCCATGGGTCGGGGCCACTGTAGGACTTCTGAAAGTTTCTCTGGGTCCTTCAAAAAACCAGCAGTGGAAATGACATAACCCAGGAATTTAATGTGAATTTTCCTCACAATGAATTTTGCACTTCTCCAATTTACGATAAAGATTGTTCTTCCAGTTCCTGAAGCACACGACAGACATCTGTGTGGTGGCTCTCCAAGGACTTGGAAAATATGAGGATATCATTGAGAACCACTACACATGACTGCAACAAAAACCGTTGCTCCCTTGAGGCCGTCAAATAACTCTGTAATCAACGGAATCGGATAGGCATTCTTAATCGTGAAACGATTGAGACCCCCAATAATCAATACAAGGTCTCAGTTCACCACTCTGCTTCACAAAGAAGAAACCAGCACCTTCAGGAGACCACAGATGAAACCTCAAGAAGGTGCGTCTGGAACATACTCCTCCATGGCCTTATTCTCCAAGACCGACAAAGGGTAAACCCGGCCACGAGTGGGTATGGCACCAGGTTGAAGGTCAATTGCGCAATCATACAAACGGTGTGGAGGCAAACTACCGGCTTGACCTTTGTCAAAGACATCGCTAAAATCGTACTCCTCTAGCAGGGAGGAGAGTGAAGAGGTGCACAGGACCTTGGCTACCTTCTGGAAGCATGTCTTACTGCATTGTGGCGACCAGGAGAGAGCCTCAGCACTGAGCCAATCAAGAGGGGTTGTGTCTCTGTAACCAAGGATAACCCATAACCAGCAGAAACTTAGGTGAGGAAATAACTTGGAACTGGATTATTTCATGGTGAAGAACTCCCTACGGCCATGGACAACGGAACAGTCTCATGAGTCACATGGGCAGGCTGTAGAGGTCTCCCGTCAAGAGCCTCAATGGCAAGTGGAGTGTCACACAGCTGGAGCTGAATTGAGTGCTTCGATACAAAGGCAGCATCAATGAACAGGCCTGCAGCCCCAAAGTCGATTAGAGCCTGTATCTCGACGGACGACTCAGCCCAAGGAAGGGTAACGGAAACCAGGGGCTTATCCTTCTGGATAACTGCGGATGAAACTATGCCACCTAAGGTCTGTCCATGAGAGGACCTCAAGATTCGGACGTTCCCTGGACGGGTAGGACAAGACTTCAAAAATTGACCTGCCTGGCCACAATAAAGGCACAATCTTTCCCTCCTCCTAAAGCTTCTCTCATCCGCATAGAGACGCGTAAAGCCCGAGTGCATGGGTTCATCTTCACAGACCGACTTGGTACCGGGAGGCAAGGGTCGGACTGCAAAGTTCGGAGACAAATGTACAGGAGGCTTCCGCAAGCGCTCCTTAAAATTGAGTCTTTCTCTGAGTCTAGAGTCAATGAGGATAGCAAACATGATCAACTTCTCTAGCTCAGTGGGTATATTTTGGGTTGCTATCTCATTCTTGATGGTATCCGAGAGACTATCAGAAAAAGCAGCCAAGAGGGCCTCATTGTTCAAAGCAACCTCTGCTGCCAGAGTACGGAATTCAATGGTGTAATCGGCAACAGTTCTCATACTCTGATGGACATGAGGCACTTGGCAGCAGAAGCGGAGTGTGCAGGAACATCAAATACCCTTTTAAAAGGAGCCACAAACTCAGGGTAGCTCAAGACAACAGGTTTTTGCGTCTCCCATAGAGGGTTTGCCCAGGCCAAGGCTCTCTCAGAAAGCAAAGATATCACAAAACCTACTTTGCTTCTGTCTGTGGGAAACCCTCTGCATTGGACTGGATAGCCCCCAAATCTCTGGGGAAGCGGAGTGGAATCAGACATACCTCTTATAGTGGTAATATTCGAGGCGGGTGCCTGCACAGAGACTGGAGCAGCAGCAGCAGGGACGGCCTGCAACACCGGTTGTACCGGAGCAGCCACAGTGGGAGATTCCAGGTGAGCTGTGCGACATTTGCAAATGTGGGCCTAGGCATAGCATACCCATCATAGATACACCCAGGCAATTCTGCCAGATTGCTACATCTGCCACTCTGTTGTTATACGTTTTTGTAGGGAGGGCTACACCATATGCTGTTTGAGTCAAGGTACAGTTCTTTAGTGATTTTCTATTTGAGTACATTGCTAGTGTATTATATGGGTTTACCATACTGTACTGCTATATTTTGTGCATAGGTTTCCTAAGAAATATACCCTGTTATCTTCTATATGGTCTCGAGTCTGATTTCAGGGTGACCTTCAATTTCTGCAAAATTGCAAGTCCCATGTTGATTAAAGGGGTACAACCTGAGGTGTCAGAGGACTTGAGGCTTTTTGCAAAGTCAAGGCATGAACAGAGGTCCTAATACTATCAGCGGCTCCTGAGGGGGTACCTCTACATCAGGAAGCCCTATAGAGAAAAACTAGGGCAGTTGTTTTAAAATCTGACTAAAGAAAAGTGAATTAACCCAAAACTTATCCTGTAAACAGTCATAATTCTGTATTAGCCACATGACTAATGCCGAGGCACTGCGCATGTGAACTGGACCCAAAAAGTTTTATGTTGAGGAAGACATAGTAGATTGAGAGCTCTTCCTGTAAAATCCCCTAACATTAGTCCACCATTAGCAGAGACCATGCGATTGTATTGTTAATGTGACCAGACAACAAAGTAAGGGGGATTACTAATAATTCAGCACAAAGGTACAACTTGTGAGCTGTTTTCCAAAAATTCAGCCTGTATTGCATAATAAAAAAATATCATTTATTCTGCCTTTTATTTTTTGTATTTGGGTCTACTTAATTTCATTCATAGGTGTCATGGATGCAGGGCAACTTTCAGTGCATGACAATTGGTAGTCTGTCTGTTTGCCACTTGTTTTTTTTGCATCTTCCGCATAATAATTGTGATGTTAACAGACGGAAACACTTATGGTTGTTGCGGCAACATAACTCTTTTTCATAGGAGGAATTTTAGTAGTTTTGTGAGTTTCACAAAAATAAAACCCATACGTCGACCATGCTTGAGTCGATTTTAACTAGCAATGTGACAAGTCCAAGTATTCCTGAGGAGAGTTTAGCAGTGCAAGGGTTCATAGGAGGCCACTTAGGTGTGACAAAACTTTGAGATCTTGTTAGCTGAGATGGAGGTGTTTTTCCTCTGTAGATACCACGTTGTGTTGAAACTCTGTTGCGGCTATCCCCTTGTTTACTCTACATTTATTTTATTGTAGATTCTGAATTTTTAAAATATGTTTCTTGTTATATTGCTTGGTAGCACCTCTCGCACTGATTTCCATGATGATCCTGCAGGATAGCAGCATTTTTTTTATTATTATTATTTATTTAAATTTTTTTCCCCCCAGTTCTAGACATCTGTCTTTCTGGGGAACATCTTCAACATTTGACAGAAACATTAAAATGCTTAGTTTATTCAAACACTTTTTAGCTGTGGCTTATAGTCATGTATACACAAAGGACAAAAGATACAAAGAAACACCTTGAGTTGGGATCTGATGTTTGGGCCATGTAGCAAATCGGGTTTTATCCAATATCCAATAGTGGTTTTTGCAGCAAATTCTATTTTATACTCCCCTTTGCTCCCCACTCTTCTGTTTGTCCACCAATAGTGAAGAGAAATACCTTATGCTTCTGAATATGGTTGGAGCAGATGAGAAGGGGGTTCAGTGGTGGGACAGAAAAGCAGGGGGGTAGAGCAGTGGGGCAGATGTGAAAGAGGTGTATTGGTGGGACAGATGAGCAGGGGGTTACAATAGTGAGGCAGGAGAGCAGGGGGGTACAGAGGTGAGACAAATGTGTAGGAGGTACATTGGTGGGCCAGATGAGAAAGGGGGTTCAGTGTTAGGACAGATGAGAAGGTTACTCAGTAGTGAGACAGAAGAGCATGGGGATACGGCGGTGGAGCAGATGTGCAGGGAGGTACTGTGGTGGGCAGATGAGAAAAGGGGTACATTGATGGGGCAGATGAGCAGGGGGGTTACAGTGGTGGGCCAGATGTGCAGGAGGTACAGTGGTGGGAGGGATGAGAAGGGGGTTCAGCGGTGGGACAGAAAAGCAGGGGGGTACAGTGATGGGGCAGATGAGCAGGGGGTTACAGTGGTGGGAAAGATGATCAGGGGGGTTCAGTGTTGGGGCGAAGGGGGTTCAGCGGTGGGACAGATGTGAAAGGAGGTGCCTTGGTGGAACAGATGAGCAAGGGGTTACAGTGGTTGGGCAGACGAGCAGGGGGTACAGAGGTGGAGCAGATGTACATGGGTTACAGTGGCGGGGCAGAGGAGAAAGTAGATACAGTGGTGGGGCAGAGGAGCAGGGGGGGTACAGTGGTGGGGCAGAGGAGCAGGGGGGTACAGTGGTGAGGCAGAGGAGCAGGGGGGTACAGTGGTGGGGCAGATGAGCAGGGGGTTACAGTGGTGGGAAAGATGTGCAGGGGAGGTATAGTGGTGGGACAGATGAGAAAAAGGGTACATTGATGTGGAAGATGCAGGAGGTACAGTGGTGGGAGGGATGAGAAGGGGGTTCAGTGGTGGGACAGATGTGCAGGGGGGGTACAGTGGTGGGACAGATGTGCAGGGGGGGTACAGTGGTGGGACAGATGTGCAGGGGGGGTACAGTGGTGGGACAGATGTAGAGGGAGGACAGTAATCTGAGTTGTGAAGGTGCATGAATTGGGACTGATCTGAGGCGTGAGAGTGCAGGATGTTAATTTCTCACTACTGCTTAAGTAGTTTACAGCATTTACTTTATATAAAATCCTTTTCGTGATTGAGAGTGTGAAGTTGACATTTTTTTGTTATAAAAATCGGCACGCTCAATTTCTTTGAAAACATTTTTCGCCACAAAAGGTTGCCTACCCTTGGTCTAGTGCAAGCACAAAAACACAACTTGCAGCCTAGGTCTTCTTTTCCTTGCTTCCAGGGGATGTTAGATTGGAGCTTGGGACACATCCTACAGTTTTTGGCAATATCAATCACTTGATCTCAAAAGGGTAGATCAAGACAACCTACCCAACAGCAGGTTATATGCATATTTACATAGCAGGGATGTTGGAATGTTAATTTAAAGCGGAGTTCCACCCAAAAGTGGAAGTTCTATGCCACATTTGGCATGTCATTTTCTTGGGGGGGGGGGGGCAGGTACCTGATTCCACTTCTGTCTAGGTGGCTCAAGCGGAAGTTCTCCTCTCCCCCTCCCTCCTCGCAATCTTCTGGGACAGATTGCCTGGCCATTGAGGATGCGCAGCGCGACTCATCCATTCGCAAAGGGCACCCAGCTTTGAAGCCGCAAGCCCTCACAGCTAGGTGAGGGAGGGAGCTGATGGTTTGGGGGCCCGCATCGCTGGATTGTGGGACAGGTGAGTGTGTGTTTATTAAAAGTCAGCAGACCACTTTGACCTACAGGTAAGCCTAGATTAAGGCTTACCTGTAGGTCCAAGAAATATCTCCTAAACCTACACGGTTTAGGAGATATTTGCTAAAAGACAGGCACCTCTGTCTACGGCGCATGCGCCGTAGACAGCGGCGCGCAGGCGCACTGAGCGTGCCGCTGCTAACGGCGATATGCCGTTAGTGGCGGCTACCATGCACATGCGCGGGAGTGACGTCATCCTGGCTCATGCCAATCGCAGCGCCGGAGCCACGATACCAGGAAATAAGATGGACGCTCCGCACCAGAGGGGACAGCGGTGACATCGCAGGCTCCTGTGTCAGGTAAGTGACACATAATGGGCTACTATGCGATGATTTACCTTTACAGGGAAACAAAGAGGAAGTAAACCTATTAGGGTTTACTTCCTCTTTAAATAGGTTGGACTTGTTATGGAACGATGGTTGGAATTGTTAGATAATTGTTTGTGTGTTTTTATGGATGTCAACTGGATTCACACATTTTATAATTCCATTAAAATGAACTATTCAAAATGTGTGGGGACCCACGAAATAGCTCCATCATGCATGAATTGAAATGTCTTTTTTTTTCCCCCACTTATTTAATAATATAATGCTGCATGATGTCATTTGTCAGATTGTGGATTCATATAGTTAGGTTCACACTTCTTGTACATGTTTTTGGGTGTTTTTGGGCTTGAGTGTTTGTTTTAGCCAATGAAAAACTAGTATTGAAAGGCAAAAACTTGCGCCAAAAACACATTACATATGTTTTCAGGGGATCCTATTGTAGTCTATAAGGACCAAAAATGCCGATTCTGTCCCAAAGAAGCTTATGTACTTTATCAAGCTTTGAGTGACAAGCTTCAAGCAACGCAAAGCTGAGGTATAAACTGGTACTATTGAATAATCTTGACGTTCAGCTTGAGGAAACGCTTTTCTAATAATTGTGGGGTGAACCATACATGTACTGATTTGTGATCAATTTAGTTAGACCACCTGTTTGTGATTTGACTCATCAATTTAAAATAAATTTTACAACACCCATGGTATTGTAAAGCAGTTTTGGGATCGACTAAAAATATCGATCAAACATACAATCTATCTGTGTAAAATCATTTAATCAATCTGAATTACGATCAGCGTTCCCATGCACACTGATATTTGTTTGACCAAAAGCAACTGATGACATTTCACCATAGTCATCATTTTTGGCGGATTCAAAATCGTTTGACAGCCCACTAAAACAATTGAATGAGGGCTCTTTTTTAATTTTTCGTTTTCATTCAATCTGATCAGTTTAGCCGCATTAATGTGTGTTGGCCACCTTTTATGAATCAATATTTATGCAGTTAGCATGTTTACTTTTACAATTATATAGCATCTTTGTGCACAGGAAGTTTAGATTATTAGTGGAAATTTTCATAAATAGGATAGAGTTCAAGACTATGTGAACCCTTACCTTGTAAAACAACCCATTCACTCTGCAAAACATTTGTGTATAAATATACAGTTAAAAAAAAAATCGTAAATAAGTGATCACATAATCTCTGTTTTCAGCTGTATAAGAGACTTGGAGAGGTGGGGGTGGAGAAACAGCAGTACACTGATTTACCCAGTGAATGTCTTGCAGGGGGAGTGTCAGCACAAGTCTGATTATTGGTGGACAGGCTGTATGTTCTCCCTGCACAGCCAGAAAACTAACCACGCGGGGATGAATGCCTAGTGTGGTTAGTTTGAAATAGAGAAGCAGGGGGACTGGCAGGTTCACCAGGCATTTCACACAAAGGAAGCAATACAAAGAGAACAGGATACTTTTTAACACAAGCACATGGTACAACAGGCACATATCAGGAATAAGAAATGTTGGGGTAACATATAATATTTACGCTGGCAATAGATGGGTAGTATTTATCATTCAGCCTGCCTTCAGCCTCCATCAACACAAACTAGATAAATGGAGGAATTCCGTGTACCCTCTGGGACATTTTATTTTGTCAGAGGGACCCAGCGCAGTAAGAATACACTGATCAGCATGTAGAAGCAATTGGTTGCAGCTATTAATCGACAAAAGTTTTCCAACTTGTCCTTTTGGACAGAGTCGGTTTAAGGATCAACTTCTGTTGAACAGGGAAGGCGATCTGTCCAGGGCCAGCTTTAATATTTATTCAAAGAAAAACTAGGAGCAAGAAAACGAAGAAATCCTCTAGTATCTTAATGGTTAAACAGGACCCGAGTTCCGTTTATTTGTAGGGGATATTTTTAAATTCACACTATGAGACTAAGGTGGAGATACGTTTTGGGTGGGATCATAAAACATTAAAAATAAATTATATAAACCCAGCAAGGACATGCTTCAAATTCTGTGGATAATAAGCAGCCTCAGACGCTGGCTTAGCAAATATTAGCCCGCGCTTTGAGGTCAATAAACCCCAGAAATTGGTTGCTAATGTTATTTGTGGAACACCTATATATAGGATGGTATTCTTTCATTCTTGTAAACACCGTGTAGTAACCTAATAGGACAAATAGATGTTCTTAGTTCAGCACTGACAGTGCCCCCACACATTTACACAATACGGTTTTGTATACAGGCACGGTGGAACTCTTTTATTTAGACATTTAAGCCAAGTTTACAATATTTTGTTTTCTGTTTGTCTAGAGACTTGATTCTGGCTCTGCCACGTTGGATCAATGCTTACCTGCAAATATTCCGAGCCTGAATATAGACTTTATAGGTTTGTTAAACAAAAATAAAAGTGTAATGTAACGTATGTTCTGTTGGAGTATAAATATATCACCTTCCACTCTATTTCGATCACTCCAAATTGTGTTAAAGCTGAAATCTAGATAAATATACATGTTTAGCGGTTCTAAAGCCTTAACACTTTTTACCTTAATGCATTCCCTGTATTAAGGTAAAAAATGTTTAGGTATTAGTATCGCTCCCTCACCCCCATACTTACTTGAGCCCTCAGTTGATCCAGCATTGTGCCCTAGCGTCTTTGTCTATGGACACAGGCAGCGTGGCTCAGGATCGAGCCTGCAGGTGTGCCACCATAGGAAGTGGCTTCCTATGATGGCTTACCAAGAAGAGAAGGAACCAAGGAGCACTGGCAGGGGACTCCAGAAGAGGAGGATCAGGGATGTTCTGTGCAATTCTAGAGCAGGTAAGTATAACATGTATGACATTTGAAAAAATAAATTGTCCTTTTACAACCACTTTAAAGCGGAGTTCCACCCTAAAGTGGAACTTCCGCTCATCGGATTCCTCCCGCCCTCCGGTGCCACAATTGGCACCTTTCAGGGGGGAGGGGGGTGCAGATACCTGTCTAATACAGGTATCTGCAGCCACTTCTGGGCTTAGATAGCCGCAGAATATCCGCAGATGCCCGCCCCCCCCCCCCCCCCCCGTTGTGTTCTGGGAAACACACAGTACCCAGAACACAACGGGGACCAGTGCAGGGGCGCAGCGCAACTTGCGCATGCGCAGTAGGGAACCGGGCAGTGAAGCCGCAACGCTTCACTTCCCGATTCCCTGACAGAGGATGGCGGCGGGGGCAGCCAAGAGCCGAGCGATTGGCTTCGGCTGCCAACATCGCTGGACCCTGGGACAGTTAAGTGTCCATTTATAAAAAGTCAGCAGCTGCAGTATTTGTAGCTGCTGGCTTTTAATAATTTTTTTTAAGGTGGACCTCCTCTTTAAATCTAGTTATGTATACATTTATTGAAAAAAAGAATTGCATTTTGTTTTTTAAATACAGCTAATATAGGTACTTTAAAGGGGTTGTAAGGCAGAAGGTTTTTTTATCTTAATGCATTCTATGCATTAAGATAAAAATCCTTCTGTCTGCAGGAGCCCCCCTAACACTTACCTGAGGTCCCTCTTCTGTCCAGCGATGTCCACGAGTGTCTCAGCCGTCCGAGATATTCCTTCCTGATTGGCTGAGACACAGCAGCGGCACCATTGGCTGTCAATCAGTCAGCTAGCCAATCAGGATAGAGGGGGGCAGGGTGGGACCGGGTCGGGGCTCTGTGTCTGAATGGACACAGGGAGCTGTGACTCGGCTTGGATGCCCCCATAGCAAGCTGCTTGCTGTAGGGGCACTTGACAGGAGGGAGGGGCCAGGAGAGCAGAAGAGGGAAACGAGAAGAGGACGATCTGGGCTGCGCTGTGCAAATCTACTGCAACAGATCAGGTAAGTATAACATGTTTGTTATTTTTATAGGAAAAAAAAAACAAGACTTTAGTATCACTTTAAAGGTTTATGTTGGCTTCTGGAATGCCATTTACAGCAGGACGTGGAGGGAGGGGGGGTTAATTGGGTTCTATTTCAGTGTTGTCAAATTAATGCTGTGAACACATTTTCAGAATGGGAACACATAAAAGAACTAGTCGGTGTATTATGGTTTTCATTGTTCATGCAAGCACTACTGCATTCTTTAATAATAATATTAATAATGATAGTAACAGAGAAAGTGGTGTCATCCTCCAGATTGAGTGGTGTTCCACAAAAGTGGATTAACAGTCTCAAATATTTCTGGTGAAACAGTTCACATTTTAACTGTAAATCTAACTGACTGGCTAAAATTTATATTTCACATTTGTAACCTCTGTGGTAAAATGAATGATTGGTATCCTCGGTCCTCTTTCTGTTCAAGAACTACAAGTTCCAGCATGTTCTGATAGGCAGAGGTTGTCAACCACAACAGGGCTGTAGGTTGTGCTCAATGTGAGTGGCTGCAGATTAATTTCACATAGACTCTCACCTTTTCACCAAGATTTTAGCATTTGCCTATCAAGCTGGTTAGACATGGAGTCAATTTCAGCCCGTTCCTGATGAACTGTCTGAAATTCACTCCATGGGTGGCCCCATTGGCTCCTTCCTGCCTGACATCCTTTGATTAAAAAATCAAGAAACCTGCCTTATGGTGTTCACTAGTTCCTATTAAGCCTCACATTTGTATGTCTCTTTTGTTACATGCTTGGAGCGTGCAAGGATTGTTCGCTGCTCTGCCAAATGATATTATTTTTTGTTTTTCTAAAATCAATTAATAAGAAGTTTTTGAGACTAAAAAAAATCAAGGAACCGGGCAAAAAATTGTTGGCTGAACAGCTCCTGCTTCCAGTCAGATGGATGTTTGGTTATGTTGACGATTATTAGAATACTATTGCTGCAGTGGGAGATTTGCCTGTTCAATAAAAACCACCCGACGTTCGACCCTTGTGTATGTCAGTTGGTCTGACAGAAGCTGGCTTCTGTAGGACGAGCATGCTGGAAAACTAGTAGCCGACCGGATCCCGATTAGCGCTCTTAGCCAATGGCGGAGTGTTCTGGCGGGGGGCTGTCCCCCTGTTGGAACACAACAGCTCAGCAGGGGAGATCGCTGTAATAACGTTGAATCGTTAGTACAGTGGCTCCGGCCAGAGCGGTCAGTAGGTTGAACGAAAGAAAACTGTTAGTGTGTAGGGCAGGCTGCTGTGAAATCTGGAATTGATCCCTATCATGGAGAGGCCGGGGCTATAAGGGTTAAATAGACAGAGGGGTGAGAGTCAATACATAATGAACTAATAAAAAAGGATATCATCACAGGAGTATGTACAGTATATTACAAGTAAAATAATAACCCCACACTCAGCAATTGTGCAATAATAAATAATTGTGCTCCCTGTTGGGGAAATTTACTCCATTTATGGGTATGTACTGTATATGTAAAAAAAAAAAAAAAAGTGTGTGTGTGTGTGTATGTATGTGTGTAATAATGAATAAATATATATATATATATATATATATATATATATATATATATATATATATATATATATATATAGTTTACTTTATTTTATTATTATTATTATTACCTGCTAGGTCAGTGTTAAACTATTTCTGCTAATGCAGTCTGTGGACTGTGGTAGCAGTTGTTTAGCAGAGCTTACCCCTGAGACACTGAATACTTGTACATACAGAGACACTTCTGTGTGAATTTTAACCATAAAACAAGTATATGCCACAGTGTCTAAACCCAAGTGACCAAAAGCACAGCCATCAAACATTACAGAATATTACCTCTGTAAACAAAGTACATGGTGGTACTATTGGATTTTCCATGGATAACAAATACGCATCCATAAATCCATGTTTAGTAGACCATGTGATGGAAAATGATATTTAGATAAAATTCAAGTTCTATCCATGGTTGTAAGGACCTTCTACATCAAGCCACACCCACGTTTAGCCAAATGATGCTACCTTCATAAAAAATATTATTCCATTGCTATGTTCTTGTAATCTGAACATTTCAGTATCTGGTGCGGATGACCTGCACTATTGCTTCAGAGTGTATGCAGAGATAAGTAGATCTACAACACAGTCTAATTAGGCAATTATGCATTACACATAACTTTAACATTTTCGATGAGCCTGTAGTAAGAGGGTAATATTAATGGTTCCAAATGTTTGCCATCTAAAAAACACAATTCAATGTCTATACACGGAGACTTTCTTTAGGACAGATAAAGGCAAATACATGAGTACACACAGTTTTTTTTCTTTTAACTTGCCTTTCGGTGCTCATGGTAGACCAAAGAGACCCCTTATTTTTATCTATTTAGTCTGGTATTTGGGACATTGAATGTTATGCCTGGTGTTTTATGTTCATAAGAGGAATTCTATTTTTCTTTTTCAGGAAGAAGCCCGATATGTATCAAGTCCTCTAGCAATGCTAACTGCTGCCTGCAATAAGTTTGGAGGTTCAAGTCCTATTAGGGATCCTCCACCATCATTGAAATCTGGACCGAAAAAGTCTTATAGTCCTATAAATGACTTTAGTGCAACTAAACTGATGGACGGATACTCTTCTACATACTTGGGAGGAAGCAATTTAATGGCACCATGTGGGACACCACCTGCTTCTTCAAGTTATGGTGGCGACTACACCTCCTTTTCCCATTCTTTTGCTTCTTCAGGATGCCAGGAGCCCAAGAGTCTTTCAACAGCTGAGTGTGTTCCAGGAGTATACACCTCTCTAGATGTAGGACATCCCTACAGCTCATGGTACAAAACCGGAATCCATCATCCTGGGATCTCTGGTTCACCCACTGGAACAGGAGGCTCTTGGTGGGATATGCATCCTAATGGCAACTGGCTCGGCAACCAGCCACAGCCAGATGGGTTAGCTGCATCTATGCCACCTGTGACAAGCCCAGCAGGTATGAGCAACCAGTACACTGCTGAATACACCACATTGACACCTGCCACGTATCCACCTGTGGGATTTCCATCCATATCTCCTTCATCCAGTCCTTCCCCATCTGCTCATATTCTGTCACCATCTCAGCACTCACTGGGGCCAGATATGTACAAGCCAAAACTTCTTACTGCTAGTCCATTGCTTGAGGCTCCAGGGCCAATGAAGCCTCAAAGAGCCTCATCCTATGGGAATACTGGACGCCCATCATGTGACTGCCCAAATTGCCAAGAACTAGAGAGATTAGGAGCTTCTGCAGCAGGGCTGAAGAGAAAACCTGTACATAGCTGTCATATTCCAGGCTGTGGTAAGGTCTATGGTAAAGCATCTCATCTTAAGGCTCACCTTCGTTGGCATACAGGAGAAAGGCCATTCGTCTGCAACTGGCTATTCTGTGGAAAACGCTTCACACGCAGTGATGAGCTTGAGCGTCATGTGCGCACCCACACTCGTGAGAAAAAATTCACGTGTCCTCTCTGTGCAAAAAGATTTACACGCAGTGATCACCTAAGCAAGCATCAGCGGAGTCATGCTGAGCAAAATGGAACAAAGGAAGGAGGTGTTCAGGGTGATGGTGGTGGAGGATCTGTAGAAGGACCAAGAGAAGAAGGACCAGTGGCAACAGAAGGATCCCCTGTTGGCTCAGGCCAGGACAGATCATCTAGTAGTCCTGGACAAGGAGGTTTGTTGGAGATATGAGGACAGTAGCTGAAGAAATTCAAATACCTATTGTTGGAATTTCAAGAACTGTCCAAACAGTCCAGAGCAATCAGACCCATCATGGTGAAGATCCATTAAAAACTGTAACTGCAGTTGGGTCCAAAAAGTGTATGACAAGTCTGTTGTATGGCAAAGTAGACAAGTGACTAACGATATATTTTTATCAGGAAGGAGTAACAAGCTTGAAAATTTCATAAATCAGAAATGGCTCCCTTTTCAAATTAGAGAAAAGTAGCTGAAATAGAGATGGTTGTGATTTATAAGATCAACGTTTTAAAAGTATGAAGGAAGCCCATCAACATGATGCCTTTCCCTTTTAGACCATTTCGTTTGTACTTTCTTCTGCCAGTGTTAAATGTTTTGGAGAATTTTATCGATACAGATGATGTCTACCTCTCAGCGTTCATGAAAAGTTTTCTGCTAGCCTGTTAAAATGCACAATGGTGAAGCAATGTAATGGAGACCTCCCAGACTAGAGCCCAGACTAATGTAACCACAATAGGACAATCTTTTTATTCGTATTCCACTAATTTGTTGGTGCTGTTATGTATGTTGCACTTTTCAATTAATATTGTTATAATCATACAGTTTTTTTTGTTTGTTTTATGTCAAAGTAGGTTTAGTCATCCTTTTTTTTTTTTTTTTTTTTATTAAAAAGCTAAAATTGTATAGGCATATATGTATATGTGCATACAAGCTGATAATTTTATAGTATTTCTAATTACTATATCCTGATATTTATTAAAACAATGTACAAAGGAAACTTGTTGCCCATAATGTGGTACTGAATTGTAACCGTCCCTTACCAACACTCTTCATCCCACTGTTAACCTGTAGGAGCAAAGCGTTTAAGTCCCATGTAACTTCCATGTTGCTCTGGTTTGCACTGGGCCAGTACCTCTCACTCCCCACCCCTACGTGACAGTGATTGAAACTGGCAATTGGTTGCTCTGAAACAGCACTGCACTGGTAGAGGAAAAGGAGCAGAGAAGAATTAAGGCAGAATTGGGGCCTAGGAAAAATTGCAATATCTCTCCCCTTACCTCTCTCTATTGAAACGGATTCCAATAGGCACAAAAAAAAACACCCATTGGCATTGTCTGTACTGACATGGACCCCATCAGATACCGAATGCCTTCGGGTGCATTCTTACTGGAAAGTGACAGCCAGAAAAAACAGTTTTGACCAAATGTGCCATATAGTATGTAAGTATTTGGCAACTGAAGATTCAGTTTACATAAAACTTGATATTTTGGCTGCGGATAATGACAGGTGCCTGTTGGTGACACAAGATGCATGATTTTGCTGGGTTTACCCTTACCTTCCACTTCATGGAGTCTCACTGCTAAACTGTCTATGATTAAAATTTCAGTACAAAAAATGATATGCCATTATAATGGCCGGATTTGCAATGTTCAGAACAGGTATCTTGACAGAATCTCCCTTCCTAATCAAATTAAATATAAATCCGCTTTGGATGTGCTGATCCTTTAAAGAAAACCTGTCATGGGAAAAACTTGGCTAGTGCCATTACTGGTATCTCCCTTTGAAAATGTTAGTTGCCAGGCTGTCTCACTGACCCTTTGGCTTTAATACTCTTGAGTCATTGACACGGAAGAGGTATTTTGATGAGGACTTCTCGCATTTCAATTGACTTTCCTGATACTTGTTCTGGAATATATTGATTCAAAAGGTTTGGAAGTCAGTGGATCAGACATCCACAATGGCAGCCGGCATATTTTAATGACAGGTTTACTTTAAGTATAGTAAACTGCTCATATACAAGACATGTTGAGTACCTTTTCAGACTTGCGTTACATTATTTAAGATCAATAAGCTAAACATGTACAGTACATTTACAAACCCTGTGGACTTGCTATTACATACAGATCTACTCTCTTCCCCAATACTTGCTGTGGTTTGGCAATATAAAATGGTGGTAAAATGGGATGTTTGGTGTCTCTGTACAAGAGCCACTGTATCAGGTGTAAAAGAGGATACCAGTGTTGACTAAAAAGTTGGTCAGCAGGTTAAAATGATTTAGATATTTCCCCACTGATATATGCAGAGTGCAGTAATGAACCATTGCTGAGATTATCACAGTATAGGGTGCTTGTCCGAGACGCAAAAAATATGTGCTTCTCTTGTATTTTATGAGAATCTGATCCTGCACACACAATTGCTCATGATCAGGTAGCTATTGTCGGTGGGATACTGAAAACACAAGATGACGCTGCATTCCAATAATGGCTTTAGGGAAGTTGCAGCCATTATCTAAGATTTTGAGCGCAAAATTTGATTTTTTTTTTTTTTTATTCAAAGCCCAATTCTAGGCTGGAAGAAAAATAAAATTTCATGCAGTGGCCCACTATCTCTATTTTCAAGCTTTTCCCCTTTGTTTACCTGGTGATTCTGCTAGTAACACATTCCCAGTCCTAGGATGACAACACTCATTCACACATTTTTGACCTGTTCCTCAACTCCAAAACACAGGGTGGTATTTCGTGGGGCGTTTTTTTTTTTTCCTCAGATGGCTGAGATCAATGTAATTGATAAATTGGCATAGGCAGACAGCTCAGGAACTTATCGTCTCGCAAGATTTCTGGGAAGAAAAATGGGCATTTGTTTGAACTTCTCAAAATGATCCAACAAAGTTCTTTCAATAATATATATTCAACAGACCAAAGGGGACCAAATTCGAGAAGTTCATTGTTGAAGATTACATACACATGAAGCAGATTGCTAAAGAGGATGATCATGCGTCCCTTGGTAAAGTTGAAGAAGGCAATTGAATTCTGTGTAAGGCTAAGTTTAGATGTGTGGCAGACCTTACAGCCCCTCTGAAAAGCAATTTGCTGTGATTTACTTTTCAGAGGTGGTTGGCAGGTGATCCTCACCGCCTGTTTTTTTACCCTGTAAATGCCACACTACAGTGCCATAACAATGTGCAATGAATGTGGTTGCAGGGCGGTTGTGGCACGGCCCCATTCCCTTAAAGCCCCCCCAAATGTAAACATTACCTAAATCTAAACACAGGAGTAATGGCTGTGGTAAAAACAGGATAGGTCTACTTCCACCATATAATAAAGCCAGCCATAGACCGAACGATTGCAAGAAAGAAAATCGCTTGATTCCCCCATCAATACTGTCAGTGTTGATGGGGGAATCCCCGTGGAGCTATTGTGTTTTCCGGGGAGGGGAGGCCTTTCCTGCTGGGAGAACACAGTGATTACTGCTAGCAGCTATACTAGCCGATAGCAGTACTTGTATGTAAAATCCAACAGACTGGTTGTACCCAAGTTGATCGATCTATCAACTTGGGTACAGTCAGCCTGCCCATACATGGTTCGAATCTCGGCCGGTCCCTGCTGAATAAGCCAAGATTCAAGCCATCTATGGCCAGCTTTAGTGTAGTACTGGTTTGAAGAAAAATGTGGATGAATCAACCTTCAGGTACAGCGTTCTACATATGAGGCAAAATTAGACATGTAAAATTACAGAGAACACAAACAAGCTAACATCACAAACTCTATACAGCTATATCCAAAGCTATAGACCATATTGAGCCATTGTACTTCCTTAATTAGTATGGAACACCTTTTCCTATTATGTCTCAATTCTGGACAGTGTTGCCTTAGGAAAGGAATGCAATAAAATGTATTTTTTAATGTCTTAAATGTTAATATAATGTTCTAATTTTTTTAAGTTAATTATACCTGTAAATATTTTAAGGTATGTGCATTTTGTATTCGTTAATACTTTTATCTGTTAAAGTGCCTTCCAGTAAGCTCATTATAAAGTTAACTGGGCTTATTTCAATGTCCTTCGTGACAGTCCTGTGCAGCCATCATGCAGTACTCTGAACTCCTTTATATGCTGTGGAAATGCACTTTTTGAGATCTTGGAGATTTGCACTCTTTATTTTTTTATCTTTTTGAAGGAAGTATTTGACGCTTACATGTCAGAATGTCTTTCAGTGTTCATCGCAGACTCTGTTTTCATAAAAAAGGTAAATGCTAAGAAATATGCAGAGATAGATTTTCTATTTTTAATTTTTAAAGATAGCGCTGACTGTTCAGACCTCAAGGGCCAGGATTCTTCCTTGCTTTAATTCACATAAGCATACTAGTATGCTTGCTTGTTATTGGCCCTCGAGGAGTAAAATTGGCAGCTTTGTTTTAAATATATAATTTGTTATATATTAATTGAACGCTATTTATTTGTAATTTTTGCTTCAATAAAAAGTAAAAATTCAGTCTTCTGCTTCTGCAAATTAGATGTTTGCATTTTTTTTGTGTAACGGTTTTATTTTTACACCCATTTTAAACTTTTTAACCCTTTGAATATTTAAAAGAGAAGTGTGAGAATTGAAAATGACAAACCATCATACTCTTCTAGATGGCTGCAGCAGCAATCTCAGCTGCAGCTGTCCCCGGCTGCCTCCATACCAAGAACTGTCGATTTCTCAGTTCTTGGTCCTCAGTGAGCTGAGAGCCGGTGACTATGAGTTACCGGTTTTTGCTATGCCCCTCCGGAGCTCACTGGAGCACTAGGCCGTGCAGAGGACAGGAATGGCTGGCTCAGGCTCTCAGAGGTGTGCCAAGAGGCTGAGCCAGCTGCTGGTCGAGCTTCTGGACAGATTCCAACATTAAAGTCGGGATCCCTGCAGAACCTGGATAGGCTCTGTGACATCAGCCGAAGCGGACTTTAGCATTGTAACTGTATATAACCTACCTGGCTGATGCGCCTGGAAGCTGGATATCTACACTACTCCAGCAATCCCCACTTGCTTCCAGTCCCTTGCTATGCAGTTGGCCTGATGTATTCCTAACACAGGAAGTTGGCTGTTCAGCACAGGCACCATTCAAAGAATGCTTTGCCAAGCATGCTTTGGATGAGGTGGAGAGGCAGGCTGGTGATGTCATGCTGTCCACCTCGTCGGACCAGTAAACACTGTGCATGTCAATGTCTATAAATACTCTGTCTTAGGACCTCTAACTTGGCCCATTCTCCAGTTGTTGACCAGCTTCCCAGTCCCTGGCTCTGGTGTATCCTTTGGCTATTATTGGCTCACCTAACCAAATCGGTGTATCTGAAGTAGGAAGGGTTGTGTCTGAAATCATGATCAAGAAGCTGGTTGCTGTTTGTACAATAGAACATCTTGGGCTTTGGGATTTTCCAAAATGATTTAAAGGACATACCAATGTGCAGACAACTCAAAGTACAACTCAGTCAATTTAAGCTATCTAACGAAGAAACTTATTTCAGCTTCCTTTTGAAGGGATTTGTTAAACCCCTGTTTAGTTTTTTTGGCATCATGTCTTATTAGGGAGGAAAGTCCTTGTAGACAGTTACTGGCAGGGCAGTTTTTTCCACTGGGCACACAGTTGCCCGGGGGCCCCACTTGTCTGGAGGGCCCCATCCAGGGCCGATCCTCAGTGCTGCAATCTGCTGCTTAAGTTGACTGACTGCACTGGTTGCTCACTTGCTAGAATCGGCGGCCGCCCGGCGTCTAGCTAGCAACCAGTGACGTCAGTCAAAGGCCGCGGCTGCTAGTGAACAAGCTCCGCCCACCTCTGCCATGTTCTTCAGACAGCGTGGAGAGGGAGCGGAAAGATGGCCCTTGATAACTGCTGTGAGTGACACACTGTACTTCACCAGGCCGGCGGCCTAAAGTAAGTATAACACTGTCTACTTAAGTACGTTCAAGTTGTGCATCACACACAGCCACTGTCTGTGCCCCTCAAAAGCCGCCACTGTGCCCATCAAACGCAGCCATTGTGCCCATCAAACGCAGCCACTGTGCCCATCAAACGCAGCCACTGTGCCCATCAAAAGCTGCCACAGTGCCCATCAAACGCTGCCACTGTGCCCATCAAACTCGTGTTATATTGTCCAAACATTGTGTTAATGTTTAAACACTGATTTTGTTGGAAGTACCAATAAATATAGCCTTTTTGATCATTTGCATTTTTATTCTCGTGCATGATTGTGTAGACAGGGCCCCAGTGCACTGTATTGCCCGGGGGCCTATAATGCTCTTAAGATGGCCCTGGTTACTGGAACAGGTGTCTACATTGACATTTTGGATTTCTCCTAAGTTTCAGTCCCAGTGAAATTGGTTACCGGAACAAATAAAGAGGGGGAATCCCTCTGGGAACACTAACAGCAATTAAAGCCTCACAGGGGGTTTAAACTCCATCCACAACTTTACAAAAATAGCTTTAAATAATGGTTTGCTTTAAAGTTTATTTGGCATTATGACTATTAAAAAAAAAAAAAAACCTTTTGTACATAAAGGCTCTTCTCACTTATAAACTCAACCAAGTTGCTACTGCCACCATTTGGTCCACAAATTGTTTAGATTAAAAAAGAAAAACCCTTTGTACATAAAGGCTCTTCTCACTTATAAACTCAACTAAGTTGCTACTGCCACCGTTTGGTCCACAAATGGTTTAGAGCAGGAGTCTCAAACTGGCTGCCCTCCAGCTGTTGCAAAACTACAAGTCCCATGAGGCATTGCAAGGTTGACAGTTACAAGCATGACTCCTTCAGGCAGAGGCATGATGGGACTTATAGTTCTGCAACAGCTGAAGGGCTGCCGCTTTGAGACCCCTGGTTTAGATTCTGTGTATTGAAGGTGTTGTGGAGCTGTCATATTTACCTAGCATCAGGCAACAAACAACAAGTGAGATTATGGAATCTATATGATTTATGGGTACATCTTACCCCTACCCATTTACCCCAAAAAATCCTTTATTATACAGTCAGGTCCATAAATATTGGGACATCGACACAATTCTAATCTTTTTGGCTCTATACACCACCACAATGAATTTGAAATGAAACAAACAAGATGTTCTTTAACTGCAGACTTTCAGCTTTAATTTGAAGGTATTTACATCCAAATTAGGTGAACGGTGTAGGAATTACAACAGTTTGTATATGTGCCTCCCACTTTTTAAAGGACCAAAAGTAATGGGACAATTGGCTGCTCAGCTGTTCCATGGCCAGGTGTGTTATTCCCTCATTATGCCATTTACAAGGAGCCGATAAAAGGTCCAGAGTTCATTTCAAGTGTGCTATTTGCATTTGGAATCTGTTGCCTGTCAACTCTCAATATGAGATCCAAAGAGCTGTCACTATCACTGAAGCAAGCCATCATTATGCCCCGTACACACAGTCGGACTTTGTTTGGACATTCCGACAACAAAATCCTAGGATTTTTTCCGACGGATGTTGACTCAAACTTGTCTTGCATACACACGGTCACACAAAGTTGTTGGAAAATCCAATCGTTCTGAACGCGGTGACGTAAAACACGTACATCGGGACTATAAACGGGGCAGTGGCCAATAGCTTTCATCTCTTTATTTATTCTGAGCATGCGTGGCACTTTGTCCGTCGGATTTGTGTACACACGATCGGAATTTCCGACAACGGATTTTGTTGTCGGAAAATTTTATATCCTGCTATCAAACTTTGTGTGTCGGAAAATCCGATGGAAAATGTGTGATGGAGCCTACACATGGTCGGAATTTCCGACAACAAGGTCCTATCACACATTTTCCATCAGAAAATCTGACCGTGCGTACGGGGCATTAGGCTGAAAAAACAAAACAAACCCATCAGAGAGATAGCAAAAATATTAGGTGTGGCCAAATCAACTGTTTGAAACATCCTTAAAAAGAAAGAATGCACCGGTGAGCTCAGCAACACCAAAAGACCCGGAAGACCACGAAAAACAACTGTGGTGGATGACCGAAGAATTCTTTCCCTGGTGAAGAAAACACCCTTCACAACAGTTGGCCAGATCAAGAACACTCTCCAGGAGGTAGGTGTATGCGTGTCAAAGTCAACAATCAAGAGAAGACTTCACCAGAGTGAATACAGAGGGTTCACCACAAGATGTAAACCATTGGTGAGCCTCAAAAACAGGAAGGCCAGATTAGAGTTTGCCAAACAACATCTAAAAAAGCCTTCACAGTTCTGGAACAACATCCTATGGACAGATGAGACCATGATCAACTTGTTCAAGTGTGATGGGAAGAGAAGAGTATGGAGAAGGAAAGGAACTGCTCATGATCCAAAGTATACCACCTCATGAGTGAAGCATGGTGGTGGTAGTGACATGGTGTGGGCATGTATGGCTGCCAATGGAACTGGTTCTCTTGTATTTATTGATGATGTGACTGCTGACAAAAGCAGCAGGATGAATTCTGAAGTGTTTCGGGCAATATCTGCTCATATTCAGCAAAATGCTTCAGAAGTCATTGGACGGCACCTTACAGTGCAGATGGATAATGACCCGAAGCATACTGCGAAAGCAACCAAAGAGTTTTTTAAGGGAAAGAAGTGGAATGTTATGCAATGGCCAAGTCAATCACCTGACCTGAATCTGATTGAGCATGCATTTCACTTGCTGAAGACAAAACTCAAGGGAAAATGCCCCAAGAACAAGCAGGAACTGAAGACAGTTGCAGTAGAGGCCTGGCAAAGCATCACCAGGGATGAAACCCAGCGTCTGGTGATGTCTATGTATTCCAGGCTTCAGGCTGTAATTGACTGCAAAAGGATTTGCAACCAAGTATTAAAAAGTGAAAGTTTGATGGATGATTGTTAATCTGTCCCATTACTTTTGGTCCCTTAAAAAGTGGGAGGCACATATACAAACCGATGTAATTCCTCCACTGTTCACCTGATTTGGATGCAAATGCCCTCAAATTAAAGCTGAAAGTCTGCAGTTAAAGCACATCTTGTTCGTTTCATTTCAAATCCATTGTGGTATAGAGCCAAAAAGGTTAGAATTGTGTCGATGTCCCAATATTTATGGAACTGACTGTATTGCTGCTATTCATGTTACATGTCCAGAATACGAGGAAGACTTGAAGGATCATTCTTTCAGCAATGCTGAGATGCATCTGAATATGCAGTGAGTGGAGCCAGCCCCTCTAGGAGAATTATAAAAAACTGATTTTGTATTTTTCTTAATTTACACAACTAAGTTTTGTAGAGTTCTCCTTATTTTTTTTTATATTGTATTTTGTTTTATATTATTTCTTAACCAACTAAAACTCATTCAATTAAGAGGGTGCATCCACATGACTGCTGAGAAGCTTAGGTACAGTATTAACCAGCTATTATATACCAATACCTTGCCCCCCAAAAAGAAACCAGATTGATTTAAATTGGAATTAGGGCAAGGCCACAGCTTTATTGAAATTACCAACTTTAACAATATTCAAAATACTATATAATTGCCAGTCACAGTTATACCGTGAGCATCCATAACAAAAAAACGACAGTCTGAGAGGCCTGTCTCCACCATCAGTGCGAGACAGGCATTAAACTGATCCCAGCCTTAAATTTGAGGGCATGGCCCTTGAGTCAATATTAATCACTTGCAAGGTAAAACTGCCAATAAAGCTGTGACGAAACTCAGTGGGTGGGCAACTCTCGTGACGTCAGGATCTCTTCAGAGTAGTGGGACGTGCCCTTGCGTAGCCTTTTTCTAAAGTTCAGGCTCCACCCAGTCACCTCATGCCTCAGTGGCCAATCCCATCAGAGCCACTAAAACTCCCTGTTTGGATCACACCCACGTATCTGCCAAGCTTCCATCAGTCAGGGCTCCCTTTTGCTAGGAGGCAGGGAGTGTCAAAGGGCTTTATTAGCACTTTCAACCAGTCCAGGGTATAGTTCAACCCCTTTGGCCAGTTCGTTTGTGTAGTGCGAGTGCTCCAAAATGCGCCTGGGACCACTTGCAATTGCTTGTCCCAGGCACAGTTCACTAGTGATCTGGGACAGTTTGAGTGCAAAGCGTGCCAAAGCACAGTTCTCCCCATAGAGAACTGTGTAGTGAAATGTGGATTGCTGGTTGGGTTAGCAGGGAAGTGTGCCCAGGATCACTTGTAATCCAAAGCAAGTGCAAACCAGTGGGGAGGGGGAGAATCGTTCTTGGGCACAGTTCAGTTAAGCAGACGCAAGGGTGAGTACATCCTAAGTCTTTAATAAAAAATAAAAAAAGCGATATGTTCTTCCTCACAGCAAACTCAAATGCTTCACCTGTCATTTTTTACTAAAAATTTAAAAGTGAGAATTACAGACATTAGTTATTAACTATGCCTCATAAATCCGTCTAAAAGTGGTTGTAAACTCCCATACATGAATTGTATCTATAGGTAAGCCTATATTAAAGCTTACCTATAGGTACTGTAAATATCTCCTAAATGTGTGCCGTTTAGGAGATATTTACTGTATATGCAGCCAATGACATCAGTGGCGTATGTGCTCTGAAGGAACGGCCACTCCTGCCGTTCCTACAGAGCCCTGTGCTTTAACCAGTGGCCCCCGTGAGCATGCATGGGAGTGACCCCATACGGCTCCGGCCAGTCACACAGCCGGAGTACGCGGACTCGGAAGGAAGACGGGTGAAGATGGATGTGGCCTCCAGCGGTGACAACACATTGGTGGAGGGCTTCGTATTCAATGTATACTACCACATTATGGCTTTACTTTGCAGGTCAGAAAAAAAAATAACCCTGTGGTTTACTTCCTCTTAAAGGTAGCAGTATATGAAGATAAAGTCCAACTCCAGCTTTGCTATCATTTTAAGGCCCCGTTGACATGGGGCGGAATTAGTCCAAGCGGATCCGCCTGCTCACTGGAGGAACTCTCCACTGATCCTCACTGAGCATGCAGATGGCAGGTCCATTTCTGCTTCGCTGTGACACAGACATAGCCTGCTGTTATCTATGGGGCAGTCGGATTTTAACAGACTGCATGTCCATTTCAATCTGATTGTCATCTGATGCGACCTGCTGGACGGATGGCGAACGCATCCCCATCCTTCTGTTTTTAGTGGACCGAATCTGATGCTGGTGGGTTACAGTGGACAAATGTACACTGACATCCGTCGCCCCATAGAAAACAATGGGTGGTTCGATTGGGTACGCCTGAAAAATGGACCGATTGGTCCACTGCTGTGAAAAGGGCCTTTAAAGTTTGATTGGGCCAGCTCAGGCCAAACAAACAATTTAAAGTAATAGCAAACCAATGACAATTTCCTTTACTAATGCACGTGGCCATTGTCAGCACTGTATAACCTGTATGTAGCATTGGTTACATAAAGTATACAGTGCTGGTAGTGGTACTGGGACTTCCTGTCCTGTTTTCGGAATAAAATGAAGTTGCGCTAAACGCTGTTCATCCATTAACAGTAAGTCATGTATTTTTGTCAAAGAATACAAGGCTGCCTCTGAATGGCTGAGGTAGACAGGCAGATGACGTCATGATCTCCACCTCAGCCATTTAGAGGAAGCCTTGTATTCGCTAACAAAATATAAAGCTTCCTGTGAATGGCTGAGCAGCGCTCACTCTGACTCAATTTTGTTCTGGTAATGGAACGGAGGTCTCTATGCCTGTACAGCGGCTACATGTATTAGTAAGGAAAATGGTTCACTTGGGCCAAGTTGGAACCATTTAAAGTGATAGCAAAGCTGGAGTTAGGCTTTAAGTGTATTTTTAAATTAAGCTAGTGTGAATACCAGCATTTGATTTGTGCTCAGCCTGTAGAAATCCCCTGTGCAGTAGCACTGAGACTGGGAGAGGGAAGGACAGCACTAGCAGACAATTAGATGTAAAGAAAGATGAAAACACAATCTGACATGAGACTAGAGCAGAGCAAGTAGCAGGGTGTGCTCTTCTCTCTGCTGCCCCAGCTGCTGCTATTTCACCGTTCAGTCAATGTGCTGGGGCAGGCAGGGGACCAAGTCACCTTTCTGACTGTGCTTCCTGGCAGGGTGACATAGATAGTCTGGCTGGGTACAAATCTCTTGCTAAGTAATCCACAAGTACAAATGTATTTCAGTTGTGTGTTTAAAATGTATCCATTGCCAAAACATTTTTCTTGTTTTGGGTAGAGGGGTTAAAACCCTTGCCGTTTTCTTTTTGTCTGTGTACCACTGAAGACTTTTCCATTAACTTCCTGTCCTAGAGGTGCAACAGGAAGCTTAAAGAGATTTTCCAAGGTTAGGGGACTTCTTCTCTTAGGCAATTAACCCTGGAACAGGTGTCGCCATTGGAAGTTTTGTCCTCACCGCTCTCCCTTTCTTTCCAGATTATAGTGGTAATAACCAGTACAAACAGAAGGATGGAGATCCCAATTGGGGACACAGTCGAGAACAAAAAGAGAATCTAACTTCTCTTTCCATACAAAAGGAAAAAAAGGTATATCTAAACCCAACAACAAAAAATATATTGCACTGTTCCAGCCCTTCCGCTTGGATGCCATCCCCCCCCCCCCCCCCCGGCATTTGTTATGGCACTTAATTTTTTTTGGGGGGGGGGGCGGTAACTGGTTTTGACAAGTACCCGCTCCCACTTCTGGTTGGATTGCCACAGAAGAGCTGGCTTGGGTGAGGACAGCGCTGGATCCCTGGACAGGTAAGTGTCCTGTTATTAAAAGTCAGCAAATATAGTATTTATAGCTGTTGGCTTTGAATTTTTTGTTTCTAGAGTGAAGAATCACTTTAACCACTTTAATACCGGGCACTTTCAGCCCCCTTTGTGCCCAGGCCAATTTTCATTTTGACAATTACGCGGTCATGCAACACTGGGCCCATATGAAATTTTTATCATTTTTTAGAGACATAAAGAGCTTACTTTTGGTGGTATTTAATCACCACTGGGTTTTTTATTTTTTGCTAAAAAAAATAAAAAAACAAAACAAAGTTTGAAATAAACTATTTTTAAAATTTTCGTTATACAATTTTGCACATAAGTAATTTTTCCTCTTCACTGATGTGCGCTGATGAGGCTGCACTGATGGGCACTGATATGCTGCACTGATGGGCATTGGGCACTAATGGGGCTGCACTGATTACCAGGGCACTGATGATCAGTTCCCTTCATTTTAGTTTAAATGTTCCCTGTAACAGGAAAGCCGGTTATTGACTTTCCTTTCCTCTGATGCTGACAGCGGTGAGGAAAGGAAATGCTGATAACCGGCATTTGTTTGCATGTGATCAGCTGTGATTGGACACAGCTGATCACATGGTAAAGACCCTACGTCATTGGCGCTTTAACCTGAGCGGTAATGCGATGTGTCTGAGGCCGGGCGGGAAGGTGTTAAACTCTTCATATGCTACATAGGTGAGGAGGGATGGTGTTTGAAGTTAATTTTAAGGGAGCAGCCCAGCCCAAAACACAGCTGCTTCCAAAACACAGCTTGCAGTGAGTGAGCGTTGTCACTGTAGGACAGAAACTGTAAAGCCCCATACACACTATTAGATTTTCTATAGATTGTCTTCAGATTTTCCCAAAACCATGTAAAATGAGGTCAAACGTTAAAGTGGTTGTAAACCCGAACGAAAAAAAAAAAAAACCTGCAAGACAAAGGCAAACCATACTAGCTCATTATGTATTACTTACCTTAGATCGAAGCCCCCGCAATGGTCCTCGTTCCCCGCTCTGGCCGGCGACATCTCTCCTGGAGTTACTTCCAGGTATCGCGGGTTCTGGCTCTGTGATTGGCCGGAGCCGCGATGACGTCACTTGGGTGCTGACAGCCCACGCTACGAAAATAATTTTACTGTTAGGGGTCCCCACAACTTGGGAAATTTTATCAAGGGGTCACGGCACCAGAAAGGTTGAAAACCACTGAGTTAGACTGTGCCGTTATCGGTGGCTCCCGCAGTTATAACTGTGCCGTTATGCGCGCGGGAGCCACCGATAACGGCACAGTCTAACTCAGTGGTTTTCAACCTTTCTGGTGCCGTGACCCCTTGATAAAATTTCCCAAGTTGTGGGGACCCCTAACAGTAAAATTATTTTCGTAGCGTGGGCTGTCAGCACCCAAGACAAGACAAATAATTTGCGCCCCTAACCCACAGGCATTTAGCGCTCCCTGAGTCCCTTCCACTCGTACAGTATTGAAACCCCTTATGATACATTTTAGGATGTACCACTTCTTCTCTTTGTTTTCCTTTCTTTCCCTTTTATCTCTCTCTATCCTAATTTCTTGTTTTTTTTGTCCCTATCCCTCTCTCTAGCCATCTTTCTTGTTCTTTATCTCCCTTTTTCTTTGCACCTACCCCTCTTTTCCTCTCCTTACATGTATTTTCTATTTTTATTCCTTCTCTTACTCCTTGGTGGGATGAATGGAATGAGTGGCAGTGCTGGCTGGGAGTTGGGATGAGTGGCAGTGCTGGGGGGAGTTCTGATCAGCCAACGTAGGTGCTCTTGATCAAGGTCATCTGCTGATCTGAGAACTGTAGTGGGGGCTTTTAATGGCAACTATAATCACAGGCAGTGTTACCCATTATGTCTCGTAGCAGTGACACCTATGCCAAAAATCAGGAGAAAGGGTCTCCTCCAGCCCCTCCCACTTCACATTCCTCATCAGTCAGCTGACCTCTAGTATCTGCCCCCCAGCTATGCCGAATGAATGGGTGGCTGTGAAGAGGCTGCGGGCTCCAGGAACATTTCAGCTGGGCGGCCACAGGCTCCATAGACAGCCCTGCTGGGTGGCAGCAAAAAGGCTGGGAGAGTGGTGTGGGCTTCAAAAACAGCCCAGGATTCGGTGACCCCTGGCAAATCATCATTCGACCCCCGGGGGGGTCCCGACCCCCAGGTTGAGAACCACTGGTCTAACTGAAGCAAGGGCATGTATGTGCCCTTGCTTCAGTTTGCTTCAGTGCGCATGTGCTGATGACGTCGGCATCAGTGTTAATTTTGTCGACTAAAACGACAAACATTTTAGTCGACTAAATGAATACTATTTTAGTCGACTAAAATACGACTAATACTAAAACAATTGAGATGACTAAAATACGACTAAAACTAAAATGGCATTTTAGTCAAAAGACTAAGACTAAAACTAATTTGAAATTTGACTTCAGAATTAACACTGGTCTGTAGTGCATGTTCATACCTCAATACCTTAAATAATATATGAGATTTTTCACTCCAGCAGTGTGTATAATGAGTTTTGAAATTGTAGAGAAATTTTAACTAATGCATTACAATTTAATTACACCCATTAGATTTTAGATTACTAAAATGAGTTTTAGTCGACTAAAATGTACTGGAGATTTTAGTCGACTAAAACGTAGGACATTTTAGTCGACTAAAATGTACTGGAGATTTAGTCGACTAAAACTAAAACAATTTCAGAAGACTTAAATGGGACTAAAATGCCATTTTAGCCCTAAGACTAAGACTAAAACTAAATCGAAATTTGCTGCCAAAGTTACACTGGTCGGCACATGCAAATACAGGGGATATCTCCTAAACCGTTCAGGTTTAGGAGATATCCAGGGTAGATACAGGTAAGGCTTATTATAGGCTTACCTGTAGCAAAAAGTGTGTTGTAAGGGTTTACAACCACTGTAATGCCCTATTCCGACGGAAAATGTGTGATAGGACCTTGTTGTGGGAAATTCCGACCGTGTGCGGGCTCCATCACACATTTTCCATAGGAATTTCCGACACACAAAGTTTGAGAGCAGGCTATAAAATTTTCCCACAACAAAATCCGTTGTCGGAAATTCCGATCTTGTGTACACAAATGCGACGGACAAAGTGCCACGCATGCTCAGAATAAATTAAAAGATGAAAGCTATTGGCTACTGCCCCGTTTTTTAGTCCCGACGTACGTGTTTTACGTCACCGCGTTCAGAATGATCGGACAACTTTGTGTGACCGTATGTATGCAAGACAAGTTTGAGCCAACATCCGTCGGAAAAAATCCTAGGATTTTGTTGTTGGAATGTCCGATCAATGTCCGACCGTGTGTACGGGGCATAGGAGTTTCAATTTGTATGCAATCAGGCAGGCCCTTGCACTACATGGTTTAGGTAAATCTGAAGACAAAAATCTGCAGAAAATCTAATGGTCTGTATGGGCAGGATCAGCATTTGAAAATAAAGGGGGAAAAAAAGAAAACTAATGACGCCACCTCATCTACGACTAATCATTTGCGATATATTATATTTTTTTAGGGAGTTCAGCTTTAACAAGCTTACCTGTGTATACCTGCCTCATAAACTGTAATGAATGGGCCCTGAGGGAAGGACATAAGCACAAAATAAACTGCTAATCTTGCCCATTCTCACCTGGCATGGTGCCTCCTCTCCTGCAGCTGGTCCTGATTTGGGGATTTCTAATTGCAGATGTTGACATTTTCAGTGGTGTGTCAGAGGAGAATCCATTCACTGATTCAGAGTGCAGCTATCCAGTGCCTTGCGGAGTTGAAACAGAAAAGCCACAAGACTCCCAGCTCTGTGCAGCCTTCTTTTGGGGTTTGGACTGTGATGTGCTGGAGGATAATACAGTTCCTTATTAAATATAGCAGCCACACAGCTTGGATGCCCACTCTAATACAAATAGGAATGAATCCTATTAGGCCTAAATTAACTTTAGAATGACTTGACAATGGCAATCTCTAAAATGCACTGGCAGAAAAAGACTTTTTAACCAAAGTCCATATTACGCCATACAGTAAAGAATGATAGCTTAGTTTATTGTTTAATTATTTTACAACAAAAAGTATATACTTTTATACAAATCACTCATCTTAGAATTAATAGGGTTACGTAGGATACTTTGAATGTCAAATTATATCAATATATAAAGAAAACATAAAATAGTATATTGAAGCAAACTATGCATTGGTATAATTTTAAATAGATATTAAATGTAATACATGTATATACAGATTGGATCCCTACCCCTCTCCTCAAGGAAGTTTGCCTTTTTTTTTTTTTTTTTTTTTTACTGCAGGACCGGACTGCAACTGTGAGCCAAACGATTGGCTTGTGGTCATGGCATGGTCTTATTCACTTACATGGGACAGTTTGACAGAAGGTACTGCCTGTCTCATTAAAATTGCCGCTCCACAATGCAAAGTATTGTGACCCTGGCAGTGTGCACCACGTCCGCTTCTAGGTGGGTGGTAAAAATGCAGATCAACTGCCTGTTTTTACCACCCCCTCGCTGCCTGTGTAAATTGAGCATACCTGGTGTGTCTGGCTTTATATGGAAAGCAATGTGCAAAACAATAAAGCCCTGTTTAGGGCAGTGGTAGCTCGTCCATTAGGGGCACACGGGTGTCGCCCCTCTCCCATCCATGCATCCGGCCCCCTGATCTACATACAGGAACATGGATTTGAATTGGGGGGGGGGGGTTGAAGCACGTGATTAGAGCGAGAGGCTCTAATAGGCCTCAAAAAAGGGTGGGCTCGGGGCACAGAGAGCACTGCGTTCCGAGCCCACCCAGTTTTCCCTATTCTCACACTGATTCTCCTCCCAGCCAATCAGGAAGTGGGTCGTGATACCCATTTCCTGATTGGCCGAAAGGAGAAGCAATGTTATTGGCAGGGCTGTTTTTTCCACTGGGCACGCTGGGCAGTTGCCCGGGGGCCCCACTTGTCTGGAGGGCCCCATCCAGGGCTGATCTTCAGTGCTGCAATCTGCTGCTTAAGTTGACTGACTGCACTGGTTGCTCACTTGCTAGAATCGCCGGCCACCCGGCATCTAGCTACCAACCAGTGACGTCAGTCAGAGGCTGTCCCATCATTCATAGCGCACCACGGCCGCTTCAGCTACTAGTGAACAAGCCCTGCCCACCTCTGCCATGTTCTTCAGACAGTGTGGAGAGGGAGCGGAGCAGAAAGACGGCCCTTGATAGCTGGCGCTGCCTTGCTGCTGTGAGAGACACACTGTACTGCACCAGGCCGGTGGCTTCAAGTAAGGCTAACACTGTCTACTTAAGTAAGTTCAAGTTGTGCATCAAACACAGCCACTGTCTGTGCCCCTCAAAAGCTGCTACTATGCCCATTAAACAGACACTGTGCCCATCAAACACAGCCACTGTGCCCATCAAATGCATCCACTGTGCCAATCAAAAGCAGCCACTGTGCCCATCAAAAGCAGCCACTCTGCCCATCAAAAGCTGCCACTGTGCCCAACAAAAGCTGCCACTGTGTCCATCAAACAGCCACTGTGCCCATCAAACACAGCCACTGTGCCGATCAAAGCTGCCACTGTGCCCATCAAACTTGTGTTATATTGTCCAAATGTTGTGTTAATGTTTAAAATATAGCCTTATTGATAATTTGCATTTTTATTCTCGTGCGTGATTGTGTAGACAGGGCCCCAGTGCACTGTATTGCCCGGGGGCCTATAATGCTCTTAAGATGGCCCTGGTTATTGGAGGAGGAGAAGACACGCAGCCGGGGGAGAAGCAAGGGGAAGACCAAAGGACCCACCAGCCACCACTCTAGAGAAGGCTCACCATCCAGCTCAGCCATCCAGCACTCCCCGGCTCGAGGAGGGGAGATCGGAGTCTGGGAAGGACAGAGGTAAGGAGGCCGTCTGTCTCTCGCAAAGGTGGAGGGTGTCGTTGGTCGTCAACCCCCCCCCCACCCGAATTATCGAGCCCCAGCTGAAACTGGTTTAGGGTCTGAGTGCTGCTGTGTAGGAGATTACAAGAAGCTGTGACAGATTTTGATATTTAAACTAGGTGTATTTTAGAATGTAATGTTTTTTTCTGTATTAAAAGATTAATAATGTAGTTTAAAGGAGTAATAAAACACAAAATATGTCTGTACATAAATATTTACACCAATCGGCCATAAGTTTATGACTACCCACCTAATATTCAGTAGGTCGCCAAAACAGCCCTGACCAGTCGAGGCATGAACACCACTGGACTCCACTAGACCTCTGAAGGTATACTGTGGCACCAAGCCAAGTCCTGTAAGTTGTGAGGTGGGGCTTCCATGGATCGAACTTTTTTTTCCAGCATATCCCACAGATACTCGATGATTGAGATTTGGAGAATGTGGAGGCCAAGTCAACACCTTGATCTCCTTGTTGTGTTCCCCAAACCATTCTTGAATCATTTTTGCAGTGTGACAGGGTGCATTATCCTACTGAAAGAGGCCACTGCCATCAGGGAACACTGTTTTCAAAAAGAGGTATACTTTGTCGTCAGCGACAATGTTTAGATAGGTGGTACATGTCAAAGTAACATCCACATGAATGGCAGGACCCAAGGTTTCCCAACAGAACATTGCCCAAAGCATCACACTAAACAGGAAAAGTGGCTCCTGCACTCAGGAAATGTGAAAATGCTTTACAGTGCCTTGAAAAAGTATTCACACCCCTTGAAATTGTCCACATTTTGTCATGTTACAACCAAAAGTGTAAATGTATTTTATTGGGATTTTATGTGATAGACCAACACCAAGTGGCACATAATTCTGAAGTGTAAGGATGATAATGAGAATGAGAATGATAAATGGTTTTCAACATTTTTTACAAATAAATATCTGGAAAGTGTGGCATACATTTGTATTCAGCTCCCTTTACTCTGATATCACTAACTAAAATCTAGTGGAACCAATTGCCTTCATAAGTCACCTAATTAGTAAATACTGTGTGTATTTACTATCTCAGTATAAATCTCAGTATAAATACAGCTGTTCTGTAAAGCCCTCAGAGGTGTGTTAGAGAATCTTAGTGAACAAACAGCATCATAAAAGCCACCAGACAGGTCAGGGATAAAGTTCTGGAGAAGTTTAAAGCAGGGTTAGATCATAAAAAAATATCCCAAGCTTTGAACATCTCGCAATTTGTTCAATCTATAATCCGAAAATGGAAAGAGTATGGCCCAACTGCAAACCTACCAAGACATGGCCGTCCACCTAAACTGACAGGCCGGGCAAGGAGAGCATTCATCAGAGAAGCAGCCAAGAGGCCCATGGTAACTCTGGAGGAGCTACAGAGATCCACAACTCAGATGGGAGAATCTGTCAACAGGACAACTATTAGTAGTGTACTCCACAAATCTGGCCTTTATGGAAAAGTGGCAAGAAGAAAGCCATTGTTGAAAGAAAGCTATAAGAAGTCCCGTTTGCAGTTTGCGAGACGCCATTTGGGGGGGCACAGCAAACGTGGAAGAAGGTGCTCTGGTCAGATGAGACCAAAATTTTACTTTTTGGCTTAAAAGCAAAACAGTATGTGTGGCAGAAAATTAACACTGCACATCACCCTGAACACACCATCCCCACCGTGAAACATGGTGGTGGCAGCATCATGTTGTGGGGATGCTTTTCTTCAGCAGGGACAGGGAAGCTGATCAGAGTTGAAGAAAAGATGGATGGAGCCAAATACAGGGCAATCTTAGAAGAAAACCTGTTAGAGTCTGCAAAAGATTTGAGACTGGGGCGGGGGTTCACCTTCCAACAGGACAATGACCCTAAACATACAACCAGAGCTACAATAGAATGGTTTAGATCAAAGCATATTCATGTGTTAGAATGGCCCAGTAAAAGTCCAGACCTAAATCCAATTGAGAATCTGTTGCAAGACTTGCAAATTGCTGTTCAGAGACGCCCTCCATCCAATCTGACAGAGCTTGAGCTATTTTGCAAAGGATGGCCAAAAATGTCACTCTCTAGATGTGCAAAGCTGGTAGAGACATAACCAAAAAGACTTGCAGCTGTAATTGCAGTGAAAGGTGGTTCTACAAAGTATTGACTCAGGGGGGGCTGAATACAAATGTACGCCACACTTTTCACATATTTATTTCTAAAACATTTTGAAAACCATTTATCATTTTCCTTCCACTTCACCATTATATGCCACTTTGTGTTGGTCTATCACATAAAATCCCAATAAAATACATTTATGTTTCTGGTTGTAACATGACAAAATGTGGAACATTTCAAGGGGTATGAATACTTTTTCAAGGCACTGTATTCAATCCAGGATAAAACTATGTGGACACTAAAGGTTTCCTTTTTTTTTCTTTTAAATTAAAAAACATGCCACACTTACCTCTGCTGTGCAGTTGGCTTTGAACAGAGTGGCCCCAATCCTCCTCTTCTGGAGTCCCTCCGCAGTGCTCCTGGCTCCTCCCTGCATCGAGCGACCGATTAGAGAAGCACTCTCCTTCGGGTCACCCGTGCGGGCACGTTCCCATGTCCTGCTGCTGCGTCCATAGACACAGACAGCAGGACTCAGCACCGCCCCCCGGCGCCCGCGTCATTGGATTTAATTGACAGCAGCGGGAGCCAATGGCTGCACTGCTATCAATCTATCCAATCAAGAGCCGAGACACCGGCGTGGGAACGAATGGGCTCATGTGAGTAAAACAGGGCGGCTGGTGCACTACAATAAGTTTTTCACCTCAATGCATAGAATGCTTTGAGGTGAAAAACCGGGAGGGTTTACAACCCCTTTAATCATGGACTATGATTCCATATAGGGCTGAAACGTGTGAGCACGGAAGCATGATTGTCAGTGCGGTAGCCGCTTTTTCTGTTTACTGTATATTGAGGTCACAGCTGACAGGAGCCGATATAAAGTACTGCACCCTTGCACAGCAGACTACAGCTGAATGGGTTTAAGTGGTGGTGTTTCTGGGTATTGGCCAAAGCATTAAACTGCTTCCGCTTGCTTGCCTTCTTCCCCTACTGTACCCTGGTGCCATCTTTTCCCTAGGTAAGCAGCACACATGCACCCAGCCATCCACATGATTTAAAAGAAAATGTAATTCATCAGATCAGTCTTCCTTCTTCCATTGCTCTGTAGTCCAGATCTGATACTCACGTGCCCATTGTAGGTTCTCTGGCTGTGGACACGGATCAGCATGGGCACCCTGACCGGTCTGCGACAACAAACTGCGATGCCCGGTTTTTTCTGCTTTCAAAACATCAACTTCAGGGACAACATGTTTACTTGCTGCCTAATATATCCCAGTAACTTTTAGATTCTATTGTTATTGAGATAATCAGTTATTTACTTTACCTGTAGGTGGTCATAAAGTTATTATATATACTGTATGTATATACGGAATATATACACTTAACTTATGCGGGAATGTAGTTCCTCTTTAAAGACACAACACCATTAAAAATATGTATTTATTTACCTGTTTCCAGCAATTGTATGTAGCGCACCCCCTTAAGGGCCGCAAGTGAACACGGATCCCCCACCCTGGACAGCTAGGCAGTCACTTCAGAGTCAGAAAACAGTCCAGTACTTTGTTCTTGTTATTTTATTGAGGGATTAGAGCTTGGATGTGGATTGGAAATCATGGGATTCCCACTTGACTCCAAACAAACTTCAGGGACAACTTGTTCTATATACAGTCTATATACACTCCTCCTTGCTTCTGCACTTCTTGCTTCCAGAACTCAGCTACAGTGCCTTGCAAAAGTATTCACCCCCTTGGCTTTTTACCTATTTTGTTACATTACAGCCTTTAGTTCAATGTTTTTTTAATCTGACTTATATGTGATGGATCAGAACACAAACGTTGGTGAAGTAAAATTAGAAAAATATATATATAAAACTATTTTTCAGAAATAAAAAACTGATGTAGCACTAACTCACGGTGGAGCTGCTGGCTTAAGCGGGTCTGTTACCTTCACTAAGCTTCCCTCTGTTTCACCGGCACCGGGTCTAGGGTTCCGTTGAGTTTACCTCTGGACGACACACGCACCAACACTGGAGTACGTTTTCAATGCTTTATTAAACAAACGACTTAGGAAGTAGCAGGAAAGTGGTAGAAAGGAAACTCGCAGAAGAAACTCAAATATTCTCTGAAAGGGTTCTCTTGGCAAAAGGTCTTGTTATACTTCAAATGCTATTTGAAATGCGCTCCCCTCGTGGGACGCACTCCTTGCTCGTCTGGATAGGTCTCTCTCACCGGTCTAGCAGCCAGTACGCAGCACGAATCAAAGTCTCTGCCACAGACTTGTTTGGGAATAAAATCCGTATGATCCTCTGCCACAGGATGTATAGATTTGCTGTAGTGAAAGTCAGTCACAGTGCTTGAACCTTTAAGCCGAGCTGGCAACACTATGCTGTATAGTTACTTTTGGACACGTCCTCCAACCGAGTCACCAGGCCCCTCTATGGACCAGCATACGGCGTGATCTCTCCAAGATGGGTCCTCCCCTGGGATCCCCTCGGCTGTCCAGCTTCGTCACACGGGACCGACAGCTCAGGACCATTCCTCGGCCGCGGTGGCAGGCTCCAGACAAGCCTCTGGACCCACCCCTGCGCCTCTGTATCGTGGGCCTCCCGGACGGAGGACCACGAGGTAGCTCCTTAACGCATACCTTTCGGCCAGGAGGGCCAGCAGGTGGCTGTTAAAACGAACCCCAAAATATGGCGTCTGTCCCTTAAATACCCTCGCCCAGAATGCAACTCGGAGGACCACCTCCACCGAGCGTGCCTCCGGGCCAGAGGAGCATCCATACGCTTCAACACGTTGCCTTTCCAGCCCTGACCAGTGGTAACAGCGACACCCACCGGTCAGCACGGAAACACCCACAACGTCAGCCAAGCTGGAACAGAGGCGAACTTTTAACCTTGCTAACACACAATTTACTAAATTTACCTAACATGCGGTAGATTACAAATCTACCAGCGCTACATATTCCCCCCACTACAATAGACGTTGTCCCCAACGTCTGTCCCGACACAGTAACAGTAATTCTCAAGCCTGAGAGTAAGCATTTAAGTTTCTTATAACTTTAGATAGGCAAAGAAAGAGAGAAAGGACAGTTTAAAGACACTATGAGACTTATATCTATAAAACATTATGTTCACAGCCGTAAACAAAACCACAGTATAATGGTACACAACCTCACTAACTAACTAGCTGAAAAGCCTCCCAGCTCTATATATGATCCCTGAAAAGGAAACATAGTTAAACACACACATATACATCCTATACAACAGTAGGAGCAAAGTCTCATTAAAAATGAAACTCTCTTCCC
The DNA here is from genome assembly GCA_037952925.1 of Lithobates clamitans. NCBI lineage: Eukaryota > Metazoa > Chordata > Amphibia > Anura > Ranidae > Lithobates > Lithobates clamitans. The sequence continues at coordinate 462,801 of JBBGZY010001303.1, forward strand.
ACAATCTACATTAGAAAAAAATATATACTTTAGGAGTCCATCCCTGCATAAAAGAATCCGGCTAGCAAACAAGAAGTCCTTGGATTTAAACACAGAACAGGATCCATAGATCTTGACCACACAGACCTCTTTACCCTGCCACTATCTAACTAGGTAACTTCAAAGTTCTATTGTCCATAATTACCAGTAAAACCGAGGATCTGGCAAGGTTAACGATTTCCCTTCTTTATCCACAGTGGTAATAAAGTATACAACATTGTCCTTTCCTGGTCTGCAAATTACCACTTTATCGGCATAGATGTGCCGACCGAAGTTCCAATGTACAAAGCATCCGCTGAAACTTTCATCCATCCGGACAGAACATCCAGTCTTTCTGAAGGGCTTAGGCACAGACAAGTAGTCCCAAACAGCTTCACTGTACCAAAGTTCCCGATTAGCTTCAATCTCCTGCATAACATCCTGGGGCACATAGGGAAACTCCAATCCATACTCTGCGGCAACACGCTTGTTTAACATCCGTTGCAAGCGAGCAAGTTTTGGCAAAGATCTGTCTCTCCCCATACCAGGCGGTACACAAGAATTTAGTGACTTTCTCACCATAGACCCAGCCGGTGTCTGTAGTGAATTAGTAGCTTCTGGCAAAGTCCCAGCAACAGTACTGTGTGTTTCCACACAGGGTGATGTCTTCCCAGAACTCATGGCAGTCCATTCAGGAAAAGTCATTGTGGCAACATCTTCGCCTTGTGACCACAATAGCTCTTGCGACATGGTTTCAAATAAGTCATCATCACCGGAAAGATCCGGCATGGATTCTATTTCCGAGTCTCTCAATTCTTCAGCTGGCAAATATTTATTTACAGTCCCCAACAGTGGCTTACCCGTTCCGGACGTAGACTCTGGGAGCTCCGGCTCAGGCATCCTCTGGGGTAGGCCTCGGCCACGGCCGCGGGAAGCCTTTACATAGCCCACCTTCTTCTGAGTAGACACCACAGGAGCAGGCGTAATAGACTCAAGAACCAAAGTCATGTCTCTGGGCAAGACAACAGCAACAATGTCTTTTTCTGGAACAGTGTCAGTAGCAACAGGCAAAGTGGCAGCCCGTCGCTCCCTCTCTGTAGCAATAGCAGCTTCCACTGTAGCGATACCTGTCACCCAATCCATCCGATAGGCACGGGGCGACAATGGTAGGTTGCTCCACCACAAACAGGTATTCTCCACACTGTGGACATCGGCCGAATGGACGAAGATGCACGGCCAATCCTTCGCATCGATGGCAGGTTATGCCCAATCCCTCGACATCTCCTGAGGTATACAGGACAAACCTCCCCTGTGGCTTCAATCGAACTCCAGTATCCGTGAGCAAAGTCCCAGACTGCACAGTATTCATCACGGTGCTTGCAGAGAACACTCTGGGTCCCACAACCGATTGCAACGCCGAAAAAGACATGGCCACACTCTGATCTTCTCAGCACGATCACGAGGCCTCTCTTTCCCTCTGGCGCCAAACACATACACGCGTCCCACGCGGTAGCAAGTAGGGTAACTCCTCCCACTTGTTCTTCCAGTCTCGTAACTCCTGGGCCTTTCTCTGGCACCCAGTGTCTACGCACCTAGAAACAAAGTCCTGCAGTGTAACCTTTCCTCTTCCTGAAAAGATTTTCTTCAAAGTCCAGCTCTCTCTGTAAACTCCCAGGAAAACACTCCACTGGGTTGCAGTAACTGACGGTCAACAAATCCCGGACGACGCCCCCACATGTAGCTATAACTCACAGTGGAGCTGCTGGTTTAAGCGGGCCTGTCCTCTTTGCTCTACACCCTTCTTAAATTGTTCACTCCCCTTGACACAACTGTAGTGCAGTGTTAAAATAATATGAGCATTAACTTTAACCCACAATATACACTTACAATTAGGATTACCTCTACCTGGGTGCTGGTAGCTCCACCTGTAGGAGAAATGACAACACTGCACACAAACTTCAATAATGACCAAAAATAACTTCTTTCTTTGAATAAGTAATATATTTATATAAAGAGTTATTTCAATGAATATACTATCACACCAACGTAGTGTGATAGTATAAGAAATGATTATGACAATCAATAACAATCACAGAAATATAGATGTATATATTGGTATGAATCTATACCCGGGAGCTCCCCCTGCTCTAGACCTTAAAGTCACTATACTAAAATGCAGGGCCCTGCAATGAAAAAGGTAGTCCAGCCGTCTTCAGTCTTCGCTAGCTTTTATAATTGTAATCCGCAAAGGGTTCCTTTTGGGTGTTGCGCAGTGTAGTATAATACACTAAAACGATTGTAATCCAATAGAGTGACTAGGTGTCTTTATATGAAGAAACAAACATCTAACATCCGCTCTTGAACACTGAAGTCTATTCGGATGCAATGCTCTCCGACTTAACTTGTTCCGTGGGACTATCAGTCCCAGCAACACTCTGTACAGTTCTAAAGTTATGTGTGTGTAATACTCAAATAAACTTCTGGGTGTCAACCCTCTCACCACACAGGATCCAAGCAGGTGGATGTCTCCGGTTCAGAAGTTCTCAGTTCCTTATGGAGGCACCACCACGCTGTCACACTGTTCACAAATGACCGGGAGTCCTCGGTTACCTCCCCACGGGTCTTCCGGAACAATCACGTCTCTTGTCCAGCTCACTGCGATGCAATGGCAGGATACTACGACTGCTCTGCTCCTTCGCCAGTTAGGCCGCAACCCTGTGGGACACACACACCCACAGAGTTCTGCTGGCAGGCCATGCGTCCCAGGCACAAGAGACCTAAATGGCCGCTGCTTACGCTTTTATATTCCCCCCACAATGCAGTTTAGTTCTGACTTTTGTCCAGGGGCATTGTGGGTGGGTCAGAGCTACAGTTCCAAAGTAAACAATGAATCACTTCCATGTCACTTAATCCTGAGACGTAAACTTATTGTACTTTATTAATTGACCACAAGATGGCACTAACACAACTATTGTACTGAATAATGCACATAGAGCTAGAAACAACAGTTGTCAGCGCTACACTGATAATTGGCATGTGCATATGTATTCACCCACTTTGTTATGAAGCCCATAAAAAGCTCTGGTGCAACCAATTACCTTCAGAAGTCACATTAGTGAAATGATGTCCACCTGTGTGCAATTTAAGTGTCACATGATCTGTCATTGCATATACACACACCTTTTTGAAAGGCCCCAGAAGCTGCAACATCTAAGCAAGAGGCACCAATAACCAAACACTGCCATGAAGACCAAGGAACTCTGCAAACAAGTAAGGGACAATGTTGTTGAGAAGTACAAGTCAGGGTTAGGCTATAAAAAAATATCCAAATCTTTGATGATCCCTAGGAGCACCATCAAATCTATCATAACCAAATGGAAAGAACATGACACAACAGCAAACCTGCCGAGAGATGGCCGCACACCAAAACTCAGGGCCTGCGCAAGGAGGGCAATAATCAGAGAGGCAGCACAGAGACCTAAGGTAACCCTGGAGGAGCTGCAGAGTTCCACAGCAGAGACTGGAGTATCTGTACATAGGACGACAATAAGCCACACGGTCCATAGAGTTGGGCTTTATGGCAGAGGTGCCAGAAGAAAGCCATTACTTTCAGCAAAAAACAAAATGGCACATAGAGACTTATCCAAAGCGACTTGGAGCTGTGAAAGGTGGCTCTACAAAGTATTGACTTTAGGGGTGTGAATAGTTATGCACATTGACTTTTTCTGTTATTTTGTCCTATTTGTTGTTTGCTTCACAATAAAAAAAAACATCTTCAAAGTGGGCATGTTCTGTAAATGAAATGATGTAAATCCTCAAACAAACCATGTTAAATCCAGGTTGTGAGGCAACAAAACATGAAAAATGCCAAGGGGCTGAATACTTTTGCAAGGCACTGTATGTCACCCTGTAGAAATTTTGTAGTGAAGACCCATTACAGGCAGGGACTTGCAGTCCCTATACTTGGAGATAGGGTGACACAGCTCACACTTTCCCAGCACATCCTCTTTGTGGTCACTGGTTCCCAGCACCACCTCTTCAGGCACTGCCAACCTGCCTGGCTGCAGCTGCCCCTTTCACTAGTCCTCCTGGCTAACTTCTCCACAGTCCTCCTAGACTGACACTCTCTCCACAGTCCTCTCAGTCTGACACTCACTAGCCCATCCAGCTCACCCTCAGGAGATCTCCTGGATGTGCTGACCTGCTCCTGCTGTCCTCTTCCTCCGTGTGTTGTGGGGGATCCTTCCAGCACCCAAGCCTCAGACCCGAGGTCATACCCACCCTCCAGACTAGGGGGCACCCTGCAAGTGCCCTACAACAGCCTCCTCAGCACTCGATCTCCATCTTTTACCCGACTGCCCCTGCTGGCATGACTCATGCCCATTTATGAGGTGGCCTGCCCCCTTCCAGCCCATTTGCTGGGGATTGGCTGGGGCCCTCATAAATATGCCAAGCAGCTACCCCTGGTCTCCACACACTACATCTGGAAGCTTCTGAAAGATTCCAGAAAACAGGGGGAGGCACCAGAGATGCTGCCTGCTGAGTCATCCAGCCTCCCTGAGTCACTCAACCCTGACCCAGATTTAACCCAGGCCTGGCTCTCAGCCAAAGCAATTTATCCACACTGACAGCTAACTATATACAACTAGCACACTAGCTAGTGGGCGCTACATGTACATAACATTGTTATTTAACCACTTAACGACCGCCCCATGGTAGCTTTACTGCTATAGGGTTGCTGCTCTGTGCAGAATTGCGTATATATACGTGGTTCTGCTCTACCGAGTTGGGGGGCGATAATTGGAATTTTTTTCACCAAATGTATGTAGCATAATAGTAGTAGTAGAATACATATTGGCCTAAGTTTATGAAGAAATTAGATTAGATTTTTTTTTAATGGCTACAGTATGTTTTAGAACAGATAGTAAAAAAAAAAATAAAAATAGTTTTTTTTATTTTCAAAAATTGTCACTCTTTTGTTGTTTATAGCACAAAAAATAAAAAATGCAGGTGATGAAATACCACCAAAAGAAATCTTTATTTGTGGGGAAAAAAATGACATAAATTTAATTTATGTACAGCGCTGCATGACCGTGCAATTGTCAGTTAAAGTAACGCAGTGCCATATAGCAAAAAATGGCCTGGTCATGAAGGGGGGCAAATCTTTTGGAGGTCAAGTCCTTAAAGAGGACCTGTCATTAAAAAAAAAAAAAAAAACACCTGTGGGTGTTTGACATAGACAACATATTATTTTCCATCTGACAGTCCCTACTGGTGAAATAAGAGGATCAGCAGGAGCAGAGCCTGCTTATATATTAAGAAAATATGGCTACCGTCCTGTTCACATCTAATTACAAACTATACATATCAAGAAGGATTTCAACCGTCAAAGTGACCCTGTCTTTGTTTAAAAATGAAAAAGAAAACAGCAAAAAAAAATAGGATTAATACACACTCGTGCCACCACACAATCCTCAGTTCTTTGCTGTGATCAACAGTTAAAGCCGAGTTCCACCCATATTTTTATTTTTCCATGAATTGCTTCAATCCCGCAAGTTATAACAACATTGGGCAGTTTTTTCCCTAGCTTTGTTTACCCTGTTGCTATGGTATATTCTTTGTTCTTCCTCTTTCAGGCGCCGCGGTGAGGTACGTCATATCCTGCGGCACCTCTGCTTCTGGTTGATGTGTGTCATCATTCCCAGGAGTCAGTGGGGATCGCTGCCTGTTATCGTGTTACTTGCTAACAGAAAATGGGGCAATTTAAGGCAGTGCTAAGCGCCATTTTTGAAACCAGGTATTTATTGCTATTGACACAGTAGAGGCGGTAGCGGAGGCAGAGGTCCTATACGCATGCACGAGATCTGGAGGTGCATGCTGGGTAACCAGCAGCACCGATTCCCAGAAGAAAACTCTTGTGGGCTTCACATGCCCACAACTAAGATGGGAGTGAACTGCAGGCAGAATATAAATGTTTGTTTTTTACAAAAATATGCTATAATACAGCGTCCTGTCATATATTGACCAGTTGTAAGATAAGGCTAGATAAACATCCCAGGTGTCTTAAAAATAATAAATAAATTACGGCTGGAACTCTGCTTTAAGGTCAGCAGAATATTCACATCTACACTTCCATTATGCTGGATTCCTGTGTCCCCTGTGTGGTGTATTTCCATTTGCTGGCCTTTACGTCACTTCTGTGTCCTTTAATGACACGGGCAAGCAGATGGAACCACAGCACGTGGCAAGGGACAAAGCATCTGACACATTTGGATGTTGGTGTGCCAGATGTGATGTTCGCTGGACCATTGTGTAATAATGCTATTCTTTTGCAGGGTTTGTATTTTCATTTCTAAAAAGGTAACAGGTTTGCTTTTATACCTTTTGACAAAACTATTTGCATTAGCAGATCCTATACGTATAGCAATAGGCTCTCTCTTTGGCTACAGTAACTCTATACAGTAGCTACAAATGAAAAGTACATTTTTGAGTTTTTTTTGTAATAATGGAAATTCATATTTTTTCTTCCATGTTCAATTCAGACTTGTATTTTCACTGCCTGGGTGGCTGGATGCCTCTGGTAACTAACTCACCTTATTCTTGGTCTGGTTCCTGTGCAAACTTGGCCTGTGTACAAACTGGGAGTCTTTGGCAGCCATCCCCAAGGGTTGTGGTTGTTCTGATGTTTACCACCGCGTGGCGCCATGAGCTGTACAATGCTCTGAGGGACCAGCCAAGCCACCTCCAGATGGAGAGGTTGTGATTCTACTCATTCTGAAATCAATATGTAAACTGGGAGTAAACAGGGCTTCACATGCTAGAAAGAGGGTGGTAGCTTCCTTTTTTTTTTTTTTTTTTAATGAGAACATGGGATGACTAAAACTTCCACTGACAAGAGACAGAATAGAAACACGCACATCTCACAGAAGTCTCTCCAAATCTCTGAAAAACCTCAGCGAATGGAATATTAACTGATCTCACTCCCTGCTCTCTGCATACAATACCATTCAATATGTAAGATCCATGCTACATACATCTATCCAGATGTTGTTTGACTGCTTGGGATTGAAGTAATTGGCAGAGGATCGTGGGAATTATAATGAGGGGGATTAACAGCACATATAAGTCATTTAATAGAAATGATGTGTTTGTGCATCACTGGATTCAACAACTAAAACAATGTCAATCTAGACACAGCCTACTTGTAAACAAATATTTTTGCCTATTAAAGAAGAACTCTCCCTTCAACAAATTGTAGCAAGAAGATTACAGAAGGAAAGAAGACTAACATCCAGTGTTGCCAACCAACTGGATTGCAATTTACTGACACGACACCCAACATTTACTGGCACAGCCAAGTTTTTACTGGCATTTCCAAAAGTTACAAAATTACAGTTTTAAGTGCAAGTTTCAGTATTTAGGCTACAAACAAGTAAAATATGAAAGTAACAATGTGATTTAACCGCTTGCCGCCTGCTGGCTGTCATATGACGGCCAGGCGGCGAGGCTCTCGTTCTGGGAGGGCGGCGAGCGCGCCGCGATATCTGCTGGGCACCTGCAATTGCCCAGTAACATGGCAGGACCGTGGATCTGTGTGTGTAAACACACAGATCCACGTCCTGTCAGAGAGGAGAGGAGACCGATGTGTGTTCTCAGTATAGAGCAACACCGATCAGTCTCCTCCCCTTGTGAGTCCCCTCCCCCTTCAGTTAGAATCGCTCCCCAGAAACATAATTAACCCCTCGATCACCCCCTAGTGTTAACACCTTCCCTGCCAGTCACATTTATACAGTAATCAGTGCATTTTTTTAGCACGGATCGCTGTATAAATGTGAATGGTCCCAAAAATGTGTCAAAAGTGTCCGATATGTCCGCTGCAATATAGCAGTCACGATAAAAATCGCAGATCGCCGCCATTACTAGTAAAAAAAAAAAAAAATGTTATAAATCTATCTCCTATTTTGTAGACACTATATCTTTTGCACAAACCAATCAATATACGCTTATTGAGATTTTTTTTTTTTTTACCAAAAATGTGTAGAAGAATACATATCAGCCTAAACTGAGGAAAAAATTTGTTTATAGCGCAAAAAATAAAAACCGCAGAGGTGATCAAATACCACTAAAAGAAAGCTCTATTTGTGGGGAAAAAATAATAAAAATTTCATTTGAGTACAGTGTTGCATGACCGCGCAATTATCATTCAAAGTGTGACAGCGCTGAAAGCTGAAAAATGGCCTGGGCAGGAAGGGGGTGAAAGTGCCCTGTATTGAGATGGTTAAAACGGTTGTATACCCCTGTAGGTGATTTTTACCTACAGGTAATCCTATAATAAGGCTTACCCGTAGGTAAAATGAATACCTCCTAAACCTGCACGGTTTAGAAGATATTCGCCTTGCATGCAGCCGCTGACGTCAGCGGCGCATGCGCTCTGAGGGTCCGGCGGACGCTAACGGAAAATCAGAACTTCACAGCGCCGGGCCGTGAACCCGGAAGAATCGCCAAGGCAACATGTCAGCTTCCTCAGCGGTGACCAGAAGGTGATGCTGGCGCTTCATTCTATGGTAAATATTTCATAATGAGCTAGTATGAGCATACTAGCTCATTATTCCTTTGTCTTGCAGTTTGTTTGTTTTTTGTGGGTATACAACCATCATAAGGTAGATATTAGAGCGGAGTTCCACCCAGAAATGGAACTTCCGCTTTTCCGGTTCCTCCCCCCCTCCAGTGTCACATTTGGCACCTTTCAGGGTGGAGCAGATACCTGTCTAATACAGGTATTTTGCTCCCACTTCCGAGCATAGATACCCGAGTCACCCGTGGGTATCTATGCCACTTCCCATCCCCCCCACACGGGTCCCAGAAAACAGCAGGGACCAGTGGGATAGCGAGTCGCGAGTCGTGCATGCGCAGTAGGGAACCAGGAAGTGAAGCCGCAAGGCTTCACTTCCTGATTCCCCTAACGAGGATTGGCTTCGGGTTCCGACATCGCAGGCGCCCTGGACAGTTAAGTGTCCTTATTTTAAAAGTCAGCAGCTGCAGTATTTGTAGCTGCTGACTTTAAAAAAAAAAAAAATCGGCGGAACTCTGCTTTAAGGCAAAAAACATATTTCTTATTTTATTTTCAATATAGTAAGTAGCTCAGGGACAGGACTCAGGAAGGCAGGACATTAGAATGGGTGACACACACATGAAATTGACTCTCACAGTGACACTGACAGCAGTGTGCAGCAGCACAGATGATGATGACAAATCACCGACACAACACGTCTCCTCCTGAGTCACAGTGACCCTCTCTCTCTACACCAGGTGGTCCCTTCAGTCCACTCCAGTCCCAACAGCACTGACAGTCCTGCTCCCAGCTTGTCTTGCTCCTGTCCCACAGACCAGCACACGAGGCTCCCTTGCACCATGACATCACAAAACAAGCTCAGGCACCCCCTCCGCCAGATGCACCCCAATACACTGCAGCAGGCACTCAGAGGGCCCCGGCCGGCCCGGACCAGAGCTGCCCATGCGCAGTTTCGAGCCGAGCGTGATAGCCATATTTTTCACTGGCAACCTTTTACTGTTACTGTCATTTACTGGAAGGAGAAAAGTGCCCATTTCTTACTGTCTGCCAGTAAAAATACTGACAGTTGGAAACAAAGCTAACATCCCCCCCCCCCTCTACAAAAAAGTGCATGCACCTTTTTTGAGCCGCACCGCGACTGGATGGCATGGTCCTTCATGCGGTCCAGTGCGATCTGGTGCAGGCAAACACACTGCGTTTGCGACCTGCGTTTGGGGTTTCATTAACTTTTTATTGACACCTGCAGCAGATTGCAAGGCCAGTGTGATTTGCATGCGGTACAGGAAACACGCATGGATCACAGGGTTTCCCGCACTGCATAAGTGTAAACCTAGCCTTATATTCTCTTGTCCTGCTGCCTTTCCTCGGGTATTTACTCTTTAGCAGTGCAATCAGATATACGTCTGAGTGGGATGCCTGGTCCCCCTCTGTGCCCTGTGGTTCGTTCTTTTGGAGCCTACATTACTACAGGACACAGCAGCGACAAAGAAACCACAGTGTGCCGTGGGGAACTTGGCTGAAATCCTGAAGATGAAGTTTCTTAAGGCGGCCACAGCTCTTAAACAGAGCAAAGATTGGGTGATTTGGAGGGGAGTAAAAAACCCTCTGTTTTTTCAGGTCCTGCTTTTTTATCCCAGTGACAGGGTTGCTTTAAAAAAAAAACAAAAAAAAAAACCTCACCAACATATAAAAATATATTGCATACAGTGCAGAAAAAAATTCCATAGCACCTCCCTTCTTGCATGTCAGAGTCTTCTGATTACTCTCTGTGATGGCCCAGCTCCCCCACCCCTCACCAACCTACATACCCTTTTACGTAGCAGCTGATACGGTGTCCACTATGATTACACCCATCAGCAGTCTCAGGGTTTTTGTATGTCTACACAAGGAACACCTTTACCGGGAAATAACAGATTTTTAATTTTCTGTTTCAGTGACACATTCACTGCAAGTGGTGTCAACACCTCGGAATGACAGTCTATTGCTGATGTAAGTGACATTTGCATGCAGCATGCACCGTAGTGGACACAGAGGAATGGAAAGCTTTGCCCATATACACCCTGCGCTAGCACTGTACAAGACCTACATGCCAACTGGTCCGCCTCAAAGAGAAAAAAAAAAAAAAAGACTGCACACTCTGTAATCACGAGGTCATTTGGGGCGCACCAGTCTACAGTTGCCAGCTGATGTCTGGTCACTTGTGTGATAGTGATCCAGTCCTTGTTTTATAGCTACAATTGGTGGTTTTGTAATAGCACATTCATTTCTATCTGTAGTAAGTGACTCTGACCAGCATTTAATTGGAGGTTAAGTGATCCTTTTATTTTAAAGGAGAACTGTTTGCAAAATATATATCACTACAACAGCCTAGATAAAATGAATGATAACGTAATACTCAGTTTAACATTTATTCATTTTATAACATCTTCTTTTGTTGGTAACATTGAAAATTTCCCTGATCGGGAACTTTCCTGGAAGATGATGGCATCAGTGACAGCAGTATACCATAGTTGCCAACATTGCAAAAAAAAAATGTGGGACACTTTTTTGGCTGGGGTGGGGCATTCGTTTGTAGGCGTGGTTTAGCAAAAAATACAAGTGCGGCGTGCGAAGCGCGTCGCTGCGAAAAATGGGTGTGGTTTACGTGAATAGTGGGCGTGGCTTAATGGGTGTGGCTCAAGAGGGTGTGGAGTCTGAGATGAATGAGGGATGGAGAGGCAAAGGGGGAGAGGGGGAAAGGGGGAGAGGGGGAAAGGGGGAGAGGGAAAGGGGGAAAGGGGGAGAGGGGGACAGGGGTAGAGGGAAAGGGGGAAAGGGGGAGAGGGGAATGACGGGACAGCAGCCCCAGATCCTACACAATAAAAATATGTGTATTCTAGAAAGTTTAACAATCAGCAGATAAAGATACTCCAAACACCTGGTGTTAGCACTTCAATCATCCCGGCACCATGGTTGTTATGGTGTCAGGATGATTGAATCGCATTATTTCTATTATTACATTGTAATATAAAATGAAATCATTCAACTCACCATATTGCAGAGTGGGACCACTGAGCGTGTCACCTGCTACGTCGCCTGCCACCAGATGCCATCAGGTTCCCCCAGCAGAGTCTGTCCTTACATCAGGTGCCCCCAGCAGAGTCTGTCCTTACATCAGGTGCCCCCAGCAGAGTCTGTTCTTACATCAGGTGCCCCCAGCAGAGTCTGCCCTTACATCAGGTGCCCCCAGCAGAGTCTGTCCTTGCATCAGGTGCCCCAGCAGAGTGCCTCCTTCCATCAGCCATTCCCAGTACAGTACCTTTTACGTCAGGTGTCCCCAGCATCTCTTCTCCAGAGAGAATAAGTTCAGTGCTTGCAACCTTTCCTCATAACTAATATCCTCTAGACCCTTTATTAGCTTTGTTGCCCTTCTTTGTACTCCCTCTATTTCCAGTACATCCTTCCTGAGGACTGGTGCCCAGAACTGGACAGCATATTCCAGGTGCGGCCAGACCAGAGTCTTGTAGAGCGGGAGAATTATCGTTTTATCTCTGGAATTAATCCCCTTTTTAATGCATGGCAATATTCTGTTTGCTTTGTTAGAAGCAGCTTGGCATTGCATGCCATTGCTGAGCCTATCATCTCCTAGGACCCCCAGGTCCTTTTCCATCCTAGATTCCCTCAGAGGTTCTCCCCCCAGTGTATAGATTGTATTCATATTTTTGCCACCCAAATGAATTATTTTACATTTTTCTACTTTGAACCTCATTTGCCATGTAGTTGCCCACCCCATTAATTTGTTCAGATCTTTTGGAAGGTTTCCACATCCTGCGGAGAAGTTAATGCCCTGCTTAGCTTAGTATTGTCCGCAAATACAGAGTTTGAACTGTTTACCCCATCCTCCAGGTCATTTATGAACAAATTAAACAGGATTGGTAACAGCACAGAACCCTGGGGGACCCAACTATCCACCCCTGACCATTCTGAGTACTCCCCATTTATCAACACCGTCTGAACTCGCCCTTGTAGCCAGTTTTCAATCCATGTACTCACCCTATGGTCCATGCCAACGGACCTTATTTTGTACAGTAAACATTTATGGGGAAGTGTGTCAAATGCTTTTGCAAAATCCAGATACACCACATCTACGGGACTTCCTTTATCTAGATGGCAACTCACCTCCTTATAGAAGGTTAATAGATTGGTTTGGCAAGAATGATTCTTTATGAATCCATGCTGATTACTGCTAATGATGCCGTTCTCATTACTAAAATCTTGTATATAGTCCCTTATCATCCCTTCCAAGAGTTTACATACTATTGATGTTAGGCTAACTGGTCTGTAATTCCCAAGGATGTCTTTTGAGCCCTTTTTAAATATTGGTGCTACATTAGGAACAATGGTCTGGCAATTACTTGACTGAGTTCCTTAAGTACCCTCGGGTGCAAGCCATCCGGTCCTGGTGATTTAGTAATGTTAAATTTTCCAAGTCTAATTTTAATTCTGTCCTCTGTTAACCATGAAGGTGCTTCCTGTAATGTTTCATGAGGATAAACACTGCAGTTTTGGTTACTGAAGCCCCCCCGATTCTCTCATGAAGACTGAGAAGAATAAATTCAATACCTTCGACATCTCCCCATCCTTTGTAACCAGATGTCCTTCCTCATTCTTTATGGGGCCAATATGGTCTGTCCACCTTTTTTTACTGTTTACATACTTTACATACGGTACTTAAAGAATTTATTGGGATTTTTTTTGCTCTCCTCCGCTATGTGTCTTTCATGTTCTATCTTAGCTGTCCTTATTGCACCCTTACATTTCTTGTTGCATTCTTTATAAAGTCTGAATGCTGATGATGATCCCTCAACCGTGTATTTTTTGAAGGCCTTCTCCTTTGTTTTTATATGCATTTTTACATTGGAGTTAAGCCATCCAGGACTTTTGTTTGCTCTTTTAAATTTATTACCCAATGGCACTTCCCCCTCTACCCTTCCTGACTGTCACCCATCTACTCTTTGCTAGTGCCTGCACCTCTTTGTCTCCACCCACCTCTGTGCTGGCCCCTGCCGGCACCTGCCGTGTATGTTCCTGGCTCTCCTTTAGTATGGAGGGACTTCTCAGTGCTGACAGTTGCTTCCCCAGATTCAGAACCCAGGGAAACAATGCGCGTACATTTTGCACAGCAATATTCACCCTCGATTGGATGATGAAGGAACGCATACATGCCGCAAGATGTACATCGAGTCACCTCTCCACACCCGCCGGGCATCGTACCTATTAAATTTAATGAGGATTGGGGATTATACCCTGTCCAAATTACCTAAAAACTAGCTTCCTGACACTAATACTGAACAAGACAATACACAGGTACTCAACAAGACAATACACAGGTATTCAACAAGACAATACACGTGCACTCGCAGACCTACGTGTACTCGCAGACCTACGTGCACTCGCAGAACTACGTGCACTCACAATACACAAGTACACAGTACACAATACACAAGTAGTAATGATCCACACACACTACTTAGACAACACTCAGGTACTCACACTACCCAGGTACTATGACCCCTGTTATAACTTTCTGTTTTCAACTCTGGTTTTTAACTCACCACTTAGACCAGTTCCACTTGGACAGAGTTCCAGCAAGCTCAAAGATGAGCAGGCTCACAATGAGTTCTACAGAAGGTTATATAGGCCTCAAGCACCTGTGACCAATTAACCACTCTCCTTAATTAGAAGGCTGAAGGAAGCAAAGAAAAAAAAAGCCTTTTTTGTGTCAGAAACATGTGTTAATAAGCTACAAGGAAAAGCCGCAAAAAGAACCTAAAAATGCCACCCAGCAATCACCAGCAGTCAAAAAGCAAGACTTGTTTACTCTCCACTTAAGGTCCCCACTGTTTAGCTTCCAACCAGCAGTCTGTGTTCTTTAGTTTCTGAGCATGCGTAGTCTTGCTCTTATGATTTTTTTCAGATGAAACCCGTACTAATTAAACGAAAATCGGACGTTGTGTTCACATCCGGGATAAATTTTACAGTCTGCACATCTTTTGTCGGATGAAAAATAGGAATCGGTTGTCAAAAGCACCATACGAATGATCCGAAAATTGTCAGATCGTTTGTTGGACAAAATTTTACTTCCGATTTTTGTATCGTGTGTATGGGCCTTAAGCCTCACCCAAGTTCATCAGTGGGAACAGTTCATCCATCTGGCTTAGAACAGGGTGGCAGGCTGGCCTAGTCCGTAGTAGCAAAAGACACAGGCAGCAATTCTCCCAGCTGTCCATGTAAAGATCTTCACCTGTATACTACACACTCCAGCAGTCCCTCACAGATAAAAATCAGGATTTGGCAATCTTCTCATGCTGCCATTAGCTCTCCTGGCAGCTATGAAGTGGCTCCTAGTGGGCTGTCCTGCTTTCACAATCACCACTGTGTCCTTGTGGATTGCCGCCCCCCCCCCCCCCCAAGCCTCCATGCCTGACTAATGTTCTGAAGCCAGACCCAGGACTCCTCACAATCATGCACCCGCAGAAGCATAGGGATATGCATATACATGATACCAGGTCATCCTCCCACTCTCTATGATGTCCATGATGTTGGGAGGGACATAGGGGTAGTCCAGACCCCACTCCAGAGCTGTTTTGCACTGAACTTCCCTCTTGAACCTGGAAAACCTGGGAAGTTCTCTTGGCTTCCCTTTTACTGGAAGGACGCAAGCCTTGGGGAACTCTTGACCCACTGCTTGAATTTGAGTCATTCAGCCCTCCCTGAGTCACTTACCCTGACCCAGAAAAAAACACAGGCTTGACTGACAGCCAAGCCTAAACAATTTTCTTACACTAACAAAAAACTATTCTAGGATACTAGACTAGTAGAATTTCATCTGAAAATTTTAGTTTTTAGAATATTTGTTCGAGTTTGTAATTATTAACGGGTCAAATCAACATCCATTTTCAGTCAAAGTGACAAGAAAATTTGAAAGAATGGGAAACAAAATATTGATCTACTATCAAACGTCATTCGTTAAGTCATCGAATTACTGATCAGAATTTTTATATGAATGTTCGTACGATGGTCATTCTGAAATCTACAGTGTATGTACAGCTTTAGACTTCCCTGCAAATGGACCGATTTTTTTTTTAAGTCTAATCAAGCACTTTTCCCTTAAATAAAAGGTACATGTATACTTTCTATATTTCTATAATGGATACTAAATTGGTATCTTAATAGAAACAGACAATGTTAAAAATAACAAAAAAAACTTAGGAGTATTTATGCTATTTTGAACAGTTAGACTTTTAATATGCATAACTCATGACTTTTCTGCACAGAATGAGTTAAGATTTCCACAGACATATAAATAGCTCTGTGTGGGGAAGCTAGTTTATAAAAATGAATCAGAGACAGAGGCAGAAGAAAATAAAATGAAATCTAAACTGGTTTTGGAAGTCACAGCAGACGCCTCCCTCGGTCAGAGAGGAACACGAAACCAGCGATAAAGCAACATTAGAGGCTCACCGCAGGAAGGGGAAAAATGTATCTGAAATGTGCGGAAATGGCACAACACACACACAAAAAAAGGGGAATGGAAAAAGAGACGCTAATTCTAATCTAACGGGTTCATAGGTAGGAGCAGCTGTTGGCTCTGAATTACACATACCAAGACAGGTCTGGATGCTACCAAGTTTTCAGGGGATATTTTGGAAGAACATTTAAATATAATTTGAATACAAGAGCCATGTGTATTCTTACCTAAATCTTGGTGTCCCCTTGCATATTTCTTTCAAATCAGAGCAGCAATCCAGTTTAAGATAATTCCTACCCTTTGCAACTGTGCAAAAAAAAGACCAATCAATGGCGCTGTCTCTCTTTTGTACAGGTGGATTGGTCTTGTTCTCCACCCCTGTCGTTTTGTACAGGCTGACTATAGAGGGAGGCCCTTTCTGAACTGTTCTCTTGGCTCTGCTCTGTGCAAAGGCTGAGGTATAACAACTTGTACAAGGTAATACCTATGTTTGCAAAGGCATTTGATGCGCAAAAGTTTAAGATTTAAATCTGCCTGAAGTTCATGTTTAAAATAGTCCAAATGTTCAAATCCCAATTGTCTGACTTGGGCCCCACTCCGAGTTTGATATAATTGAAAAAGTTTCATTTGGAGATTACAAGGGGCACATTAGATGTTTAAACCACAGTGGTAGAAACACCAGGAGATTGCCAAGAAAGAAAATTCCACCATTATTGAGAGCTCAGCAAGCCCTATACAGGAAACTCATGTCTGCCCCATGTACTGCATGCACAGCTCAATCTACATTTTAAAGATGATTGCAAACCGTTTGTAGTATTGCAGTAGAGCAATTGCATGTCCATACTAAGCTGATCTGACTCTCTTTGACCCCACTGGTGTCCCCTGGCTCTGGAAAAATTTCAGGAGGTGGAAGTGGTAGAAGCATGCACCATACTAAGCACAAACACAACACAATATATTTGCCCATGGGACTTTATATGAGGCATATCACTGACAAACAAATGATTTATAAAAGTAAATATCAATGTATTAATCAATGCATGCAAACCTCATTACATACATCAAAAACTAATAAAAAAATAAGCTGATGTAATATATTCATCATATATCAGTATAAAATACACATCATATTAGTATTAATGTGCATATTCCTTTCTAGATGTTCCCACATGACCGAATCAAAAAAACTGTATCCAGTATCTCGATATGTTTCATGAATGTCTACTCACTTCCTCAGGAGATGATATTACAAGTACAGTATCTACAGAGTAAAACATCAAATATAAGATATTTAGCAAAACTGATCATATCACATAGCATAGCGATTATATCTTTAAAAAGGGGGTATAAGACTATTTCAACCCCAATGGCCACCATAAGGCTAGATACTTACAAATCAGCTGGAAAAAGATTAAAACATGATAACGCCTCCAAATGGTGCTCACCAGGGATGTCTGCCCTGGGGCCTGTGAAAGTATAACCGTGAGGCCCAGAAAGGCAAACGGAGGGCAGATCCAATACAGATAGAATTTAAGGTCAATATAGTCCATGATATCACTAAAGGTAAGTATAGAAAAAATCTATAAGAAAATATACAATGTACATGCATAAATCAAAATATTTGCTCTTCTGGGCCCTTCATTTGTTTGTCAATGATATGCCTTATTTAAGGTCCCATGGGCAACTATATTGTGCTGTGTACTTGTTAAATAGGGATGGAGGCACACCACTATCTGCACCAGATCACAATCAAAGTTATTTTACCATACTGAGTACACACCACCACACACACCACTCTACACTAGCACACTGAGCACAGCAGTATACACCATACCCAAAGCACCAGAATTCAGGATATCGCTACTATACTTCTTCAGATTATGCAACCAAACCAACCCCATTGACATTATGTCATTTTAAATCAGAATCCACAGATGCACTGCAGTCAGGCTTGGACATAGAAGAAGGGGTAGAGGTTGTTGCATATGGATTTTGTTTTTGCTCTATTGAACCCCTTTGCAAAGGCAATAAAAAAAGATATTGCTTAGGAAGCAGTGGCAGAATCACCATGTGAGCAGTAAGTATTACCTGCTTCCTAAAAAGGGGGATCATAACCTTTCCCTTTATAGAGGAAATCAATAAAATTATTGATGATGAGTGGAGAGTCAACTATAAAAACCATGCCTCAATACCTGTCTCAATAAACTGTACCTGCTAAGAGAGAGTGATGCTACCTCTTTCGTGTCTTCACCACTCATTGATGAAATGAAAAAGTCTATATTTGTTCTGAACTAGCAGTCATATTAACAGCAGTGACAAAGGACATTATTGCTTGAACATTGAATATCGAATCTGCTATCAGAAGCAACACTGACCTGGAAAAAATAAATGGCTTTGCAGGAACTGAGGCTAGCCCGAGAGTTTGTTGTAGAGGTGTTGATAGATATAATTATGTGGTCCTCAATTACTGCTCGCAGGGCTCTTTGGCTAAAGCCATGGTCAGCCAAGTGAGCATTTAACTTACACTGGTAATGTGGTGTTTTTAAAGGTAACTGAAATGGTCTATCAGTTTAATCCTGATAGACCAGAGATCTGAGCTCTAGAGGTTGTCAGCTGAGAAGAAGCATGTGCCTGAGAGATATATAGAGGTTAAGTCTTATGAATCAATGAATGAATGAATGGATGAAAGACTTGTATAGCGCTACAAATGCGAACTGAATCGCCTCAAGGCGCTTATTGTCCAGGTAGGGACTTTAGGAGAGGTTAGAAAAGTACACAGGTATCTCTCTTTAAGGAGCCACAGAACCCTTCTAAAGGTTACAGTACACCTGAATATATTTTTCCAGTGTGAAAAGCTATAGCTCTATACTGGGCAGACAGAATAAAGGACACTAGGGAAATTGCTACAACTTCCAGGAACTGTCAATGGGCAGTCAAAAAAGCTCCACCTTGAGATTAATTTGTTACCAAGGTGGTACATTTGTCAGAAAAATGTTGAATATTCTGCCAATGCGTGGGGTCCCTACTTCAGAAAAATAGTGATTGCAGTGAAAATATATCTCATCTTTAATAATAAATCTGTTTCAGAGACTTTGCTAAGGGAGAGGCAGACTGATTTTGTCTAACTGTGTTGCCAATTTAACCACTTGCCTACAGGGCACTTACACCCCCTTCCTGCCCAAGCCATTTTTCAGCTTTCAGCGCTGTCGCACTTTGAATGACAATTGCGTGCTCATGCTAAACTGTACCCAAACACATTTTTATAATTTTCTAGAATTTTCACAAATAGAGCTTTCTTTTGGTGGTATTTAATCCCTGCTTGGTTTTTTATTTTCTTACAAAAAAAAAAAAAAGACCAAAAATTTTGAAAGAAAAATCTATTTTTACTTAGTTTCTGTCAGTAAATTTTGTAACTAAGTAATTTTTCTCCTTCACTGATGTACGCTGATGAGGCGGCACTGATAGGCTGAACTGGTGGGCATTGATGAGGTGGCACTTATGGGCACTGATGAGGCGACACTTATGGGCACTGATTAGGTGGCACTGATGAGGAGGCACTAATATGCCACACTTATGGGCACTGATATGTGGCACCGATAAGCACTGATAGGCGGCACTGTTAGGTGGCACTGATGGGCACTTATGGGCGGCACTGGTGGGCACTGATAGGCGGCACGGATAGGTGGTACTGATGGGCACTGATGGGCATTGATGGGTGGCACTGGTGGGCAACACTGATGGGGACTGATCGACAGCAGTGATGGGCATTGATGGGCAGCACTAATCGGCACTGATTGGTGACACTTGTGGGCACTGATTGCTGCCACTGGTGGGCAATGATTGGTGACACTGTTGGCACTATATTGTAATAAGGGCACTGATGATCAGTGCCCTGATTACATGTGTAGATGTCCCCCTGCATGGAGATGCCGCTGATCGGCTCTCCTCGCCACACACTCTGTCAGTGTGAGGAGAGGAGCGCCGATTACCGGCATCTCCGTGTTTACCTGTGACCGGCTGTGATTGGACACAGCCGATCACATGGTTAAAGAGCCGTGGACGCAGCTCTTTAGAGAGACCGGGGTCACTCCATGTCCTAGCAAACGGGCCGTTCTCATATGATGGCGTCCCAGAACGAGGGCCGCCCTGCCGTCATTTGATGGTGGGTGGGCAGCAAAAAGTTAAATAATAAATGTCCCCTGTGGATTCTACGTCCTGTACTAGACCTCAAGAAGTTAAAGTGGTTTTATACCCTTACATATTGAATATCCATTGAAGTGACAAGCCTTAGGTAATACAGAGATTAAACAAATCCTCCTACATAAGTTGCACCTGTTTATCTGCAGCCCTCTCTTCTTTACAGCCTTCTAAAACACACAGTTTAAAAGTTTTTTCTCAGCTCCAACAGGCATGGGGCAGGGATCTGATGTCACAAAATGCATAGAGCAGAGAGCTGAGCTTAATCTGAGACCTGAGTGGAAGGAAGGGAAACCCCCCTCTATACAGACTCATAGGGAAACATGCACAGCTGAGAGTGTCAATCACCTTCTGTGTGCTGGGGGGCCGTCTCCCAAGAGTCTGTGGTGTCGGAATAACCAGTCAGAAGTAACTTCTAATGCAGATAGCAAAGGGAAAAGGGATAAGACAGAAATCACACTTGGTGCTTTGAATTGAGGCTACTACACACTATAGAGGGATATGCTGTCTTAATTTTTAATTGCAGAGATCTATAACCATTTTAAACAAATGCAATTAGGTAGAATCTTTCAAAATGAAGACTACACTCAACTTTACTGTCCATTCAGCTAAAAATTTCATGCTGTCAGTAGATTTATTGGCTGTGTACTTGGACGTCCCCATTCAACAGGACGTCCAAAAGTTTATTTGGTTTACTGTAGCAGACAGTCACTTTTAATTTAAATGCCTCCCTCTCACACTATCAACATCATCTAGAACCTTTAGGAAAGTACTGTTGCCCCCAATAACTGTTCTGAAATAAAAAGGACTTTCGTTCTTTAAAATTTTTGGATTTTCGAATTTAGGAATTTTCGAATACCGCATCTAAACGAATGAAACATAATGAATTCAAATTTTTCTGAAGTTACGAATTCATTTGAAATAACGAATTTGTATCATAACGAATGACCTGAAAAAAAACAAAATAAATGAATAAAACGAAAGTGAATGAATTTTTCGGCAGTGCACATGTCTAGAACCCACCCAAGTTTTAAAGAAGTATCTGGAGTTCACCTCTAGACAGGCATCACTAAATGGCGGACCGCTGTCCGGATCCAGACCAAATCGATGTCTCATTAAGACTCCTAAGGTCCCGCCATTTAGGAGCCGATATGCTCACAGCCATCGCCACCACCGCTGTCATTCTCCCAAAGCCAACAGCTTGAGTCAAGGCAGCTGTTAACAAGCAGGCGATTGGTTAATAGGATGCAGAGCGGTCCTAACAACCAATAACCAGCTTGCAGCTCCGACCCTCTGTATGGACCTGCTGTGCCTCCCGCTCTCAGATCTGTCTGTGTAAGGTAGGACAGGAAGGGGAGCAATGTGAAGTGGTGCTGATGACAATAATATGGAGAGGCTAAGAACAGTAATGGAGGGGCTGAGGACAGTAATATGGGGGGCTGAGGACAGTAATGGAGGGGCTGACACAGTAATATGGGGGGGCTGAGGACAGTAACGGAAGGGCTGACTACACCCAACTTTACTGTCCATTCAGCTAAAAGATTTTATGCTGTCAGTAGATTTAATAGAGGGGCTTAGGACAGTAACGGAGGGGTTGACTACAGTAATATGGGGGGCTGAGGACAGTAATGTGAAGGTGGGAATTTTTATGTGAAGGGAAGGGAACTGTGATGTGGAGGGGGAAATGAGGATGCCGATGTAAGAATGGGATTGTGATATGAGGCTTGATTCAGATCTGTGCATGCACTTTTGCGTGTCACACATCACGGGTGGGGCGGCCCATTAAGAAATGCAGGAAAAAAAAAAAACTGTCACACTGCTCCAAACAGCATGGTGCTGCAGCACCATGTGCTTCGGCACAAGCAAAAATGTGCAGTAGGTACCTACGTGTGATGGTGCCATTATGGATGGCAGCCCCGCACATCTGCTAAAGTGCAGCGTTTTTCTCTGCGATTTCACGCATGTTCCCCAGCTACAGAGATGTGAACCTAGCCTAAGAGCAGAGGGGCTGGGGGCTGTAATATGAAGGCTTCTGAGTCATCGCACAAACATGTGATTCGGACCTTTGCTGGAAGAATATTTTACTGATTGGACCTCCATCCAATTTAATTTAATACCCCTGCTTTGGATCTTTGTAAAGGCTTTTTATTTTTATAATTCCACTCAGAAAAGGCCAAGAAGCAGCAGTCAGGATAATTGTTTCCTGGACTGTAAGAATGATTCAGATGGGGTATGAATTAAAAGGAACCTTGTGTCCACACTGCAAAAGAAATCATTCAGTTTACCTGGAAAATACAAATCATACCTATATTTGAATAAACACCTTTCCTGACAGACTCCATGGCAGCAATGTGTGGGTAGGCTCCGCCTCCATAACTATAGGACACCTCTCCCATAAATCTTTTCTCTGGACTACTAACCGTGTTCCTTTTTTGTCCTCCTCCGTAGGACCAAGTGTTTGGTTCTCTTACCTGAAGATGATTTCCCTACGATCAGGATCGGCCGAGCACCAGATGGCACGTCCCTCCAATAGGCCTTGTCTGTTAAGCAGGCTATGGAGTGTATATGCAGAGTAGCGCTGAAGAGCTGGAAGCCTGGACATCGGCAGGCTAGCACGCATGGCCTGTTTGCCTAGCTGTGTGCAGGTGGCCATTATCAGCTATGAAGTCCGGTGTGTGTGTATGTTTTCCTCAGCTCAGTCGATCGTAGGTGGAGTGGTGAGTTTGTTTTTCAGCATACATGGCAGCATTGTTTGTATCTGTATATTGTTTGTACCTTCTGTTCTATTTTTCTCCTTGCTGGGGGTATCTTGTCCCTGTGCATGGCGGCTGGTTCTTCCTGCGTTCCAGCCGCCACTCTGTCTCTCTTCCGGGTTCCAGCGTATGCTCTGCGTGTGCGCGGTCCCAGAGTGAGAAGCTTTGTTCACGCATGTGTACGAACGTCTCGGACCAGACGCTGTCAGTGATGTCATACAACGCCACTTTTAAATCCGGGAGAGAGCCTGCAGAGCTCGGGAATGTTCATGGGCTTTGCGGCGACTTCCCTGAGCTTGTGGTTTGGTTTTTCCAGGTAAGCATTGCTCTACTGGACTGAGTGGGTTCCCTGTCTGGCAGCTGATCTGTATTTTTTCACTGCCTCCTGGTGGCCAGCCCTCTCATAGCAGGTATGTCTAAAGGTTTTTTTTTTCCCGTGTTCTACCTGCTGGGGAGGGGAGAGAGTTGGGTATTAGGGCACCAGCTAAAACACCTGTCTTCTTTCTTTCTGCTCTGTTTCCACAGCCCTTCTAGGTCCGATCCACAACGTAGTTCCTGTAAGGGAATTGGGTCCTCAAAATCACACCACCGGCACTCTTCCTCCAAGTCCAGGCATCACGGATCTCCCTCCAGATCCACTTAGCATAGTAAAGACTCTCCTCACACCCACTCATCTCGCTCCAGTAAAAGGCCAGATAAATCATGCTGGGGGTGCAGGGCGCCTGTCCCTGTCGGCAAATCCCTATGTGACCACTGTTTCTCTAAAGCAGCAGATGAAAGGAAGGGTGCAGACCAGCACCTGGAATCCTTGGTGAATCGGGTCGTAAGGGAGTCTCTGCAAGAGAGGGAAGTTCATCAGCCTCGTGACTCCCCAGCAGAGCCACTCTGCTCTCCATCGGAAGAAGGGCAGGTCCACGAAACATGGGAATCCTCCCAACCGAGCCACCGATCCGTTCCTCCCTCGGAAAGTTAATCGGAAGCAAAGGATCCGAGAATAGGCTTTGAATACGCCTTGATTCCCTCTCTGGTGAAAGCTGTAAGGGAAGCCTTGAGTTGGGAAGAAACAAGAGAAAATTTTTCAAACAGCTCAATAAGGAGCAACAATATTTTCCCTTTCTCTCTGAATTGGGTGACATCATCTCTGATGAGTGGGGCAAGATGGTGCTTGGTGATCTGGCTGCCCGAGGAGAAGATTGTGTTAGCTCGAGACAGAATTCGCTCAACCCTCGCTTCGGCTCACCTCTCCGCTCTACAGTGTCTGAGGGTAAATGGCACTATGGCGGCCACCGGAATTCCTACAGCAAAAGCCAGCGCATCCACCTTACTCCAGCTATGAGAGTGTCTCTCCTTTGGTGGCTCCAAGGGAAAAATCTCCTCAATTGCCACTCGATCATTCCCATCTCTTGGGTCACGATAACCTCAGATGCCAGCAACCAGGGATGAGGGGGGTAATTGCTCATCAGAAGTGGCTCAGGGAAGATGGAACTCCCCTTCTCTGGGGATTATGTCCAACATCCTGGAACTGGGAGCTGCCTTTCAGGTACTTCTTTCATTCCGCCATCTAATAGAGAGCTCTTCAGTAATGCTCAGGTTGGACAATACAATTGTGACCTAACTCGCAGCTGGTCCCTGCTACAGGAGGTGGAACCAATCATGAATTGGACCCAAAAGGTACTTATCCAACATCTCAGCGGTCTACATTCCTGGGATCCAGAATGTACAAGCGGACTTCCTTTCTCGTGTTCAAATAAACAACAACGAGTGGTCTCTCCACAAAGTGGTGTTCGATTGGCTCTTGACCCTGGGAGTGTCTCCAGAAGTCGACCTCTTTGCATCACCATGCAACTACAAGCTTACCAAGTATTATTCGAGGTTCTGAGATCCCTAAGCGTATGGGATAGATGCTCTCAGGGACCAGAGGAGATTTCACAAGGCCTACACCTTTCCTCCAGTACTGTTGATACTCCAGTTCCTTTGGAGGCTCAGAACAGAGATGGTAGAAGTCATAGCGGTGATTCCTTCAAACAGGCCTTGGTTTCCCCTTCTAACACTCCTCAGTTATCAAGACCCAGTTCCCCTGCCTCTCAGGCTGGATCTTCTGTCTCAAGGCACAATCCTGCATCCCTGTCCTTCTCACCTGCACCTCAGGGCTTGGTTCTTGAGAGGGGAATGCTCGAGGCTCTAGGTTGTCCAGAAGAAGCTATTCCAACCCTTCTTAATGCCAGAAGGAAAAGCACCAATGGATATGGTCTAGTTTCACAGATCACATGGCTTCCAGGCCTAATCCTTGTAACTCTCCGACAGTCCAGGACATCCTTAGTTTTCTACAAACAGGCCTTGACCTGTCCCTAGCAGTTAGTTCTCTTCGAATACAAGTATCGGCCATCTCGGCATTCACGGGACTTTCATGGGCGAATCATTACCTGGTTCGCCAGTTTTTCAAAGGTGCGATTAGGCTTAGATCTCAAAGGAAACCGAGGTTCCCCAAATGGGATCTCTTTTCAGTCCTTTTCAGTCTTGGATCAGATCCTGACAAACCTCTCTCAGTGAAAGATCTCACACTCAAGACAGCCTTCCTAGTAGTGGTTACATCAGCCAAAAGAGTGTCTGAAACCAGAAACTTGGGTTCGAAGGAGCCTTTTCTAACTATTTCTCCAGATAGAGCAGTGTTGATTCCCATGTTGGGGTCAAACCCTAAAGTGACTACAATTTTTCATGAAAATCAGGAGATTGTGCTTCCCAACTTTAGGTCATCGAAAAATCAGGTTTTTCATCCTCTTGATGTGGGAAACACGCTGAAACAGTACCTGGAGGTCACAGCTCCGTTTAGGCAATCAGAGTTTCTTTTCATCCTTCTCCACAGGAAAAATAAAGGAATGCGGGCCTCAGTTAGATCCATTGCTGCTAGGATTGTACAGACCATTCAAAGGGCCTATATGGCGAAGGGCTTGGCTCCTCCAGAGGCAGTAACAGCTCATTCAACTCGGAGTATGACCTCTTGGGCAGCTTCTCGACATGTTGCTCCCGAAATAATCTGCAGAGCGGCTTCTTGGTCCTCTATTAACACATTTGTATCTCACTACTGTGTTGAACCAGCCGCCTTGTCATCCGTTAATTTTGGTTTGCAAGTACTGTCGGTTGACAGTGTTAAATAAATATTGTTTTTCTTTGCTTAACATTTTGCCCACCCGAGTGTGTTTGGTGAGTTATTTCCCACACGTTGCTGCCAAGGACTCTGTCAGGAAAATGTAAAATTTCCTATCAAATACTTACCGTAATTTTCCTTTCATTTCCCTCCCAAATGTTTGGAGTAGGCTAGTTACGGAACACGGTTAGTAGTCCAGAGCAAAGATTTATGGGAAAGGTGTCCCATGGGGTAGTTATGGAGGCGGAGCCTACCCACACATTTCTGCCATGGAGTCTTTCAGGAAAGGAAAATTACGGTAAATATTTGATAGGAAATTTTCCATTTTTTCCCACTTACGCATGGACCATATTTGCCTGCATGGGGATGCACGGGTGTTCCATGCACTCCCATATGCATGAAGTCCCATTCATGTAAATTGGGACACAGTAGCTGCACGGACAGCCTTGTGGGTGCACAGAGGCAAATGCTTCCATGTCTGCATCCCTGTGTGTGCAAACATGGCTCCCGAATGGACATTTAAGTAAGCTAATATAAGTGAGGCCTTAAAAGCAACCAATGTGATAACAAGTGTTCTGTGTTCAAACTATGTAAAACACAGCCAATTTCTAATTTTTATTCTAAAAAATCAGCATTTAAACATTTTTTCCTAGAGAGCATCTAGTTGTACATTTTTTTTTTTTCATTTAGCGCTATAAATAGAACTGAAAACATTGACCACCAGCAAAGAGCTTGAAATCTGAAAAATTACACAGATAATTTGTATAGTGGGTTACATTGAAGTAACAATAATAGAAGCTCAAATAATATTGTGTAATGTATTGTTTAACACTTACCACTAACAATACCATATACTGTCCAGAGCCAACCTGCTACTGAAATTTGCTGCATGCTTAGTCAATTAGTCAGCTTGTGTAGGTATATTCTCACACTTCAAAGACATGCTGGTAGGTTAATTGGCTCCTGTCTAAATTAGCTCTAGTATGTTCGTACAAATTAGCTATGCGCATGTGTTATCACATTCTGCATGCTAGTCCCACGTTTAAGTGATTGAGGAGGGTTGACAAGAGACCCAATGACCTACCTCGTAAAAAGTTAGCTAACAAAATTCTATGGAAAAGACTTTCAGGGATATCAGACATGGTGCCTAGAAAGCTGGTCCATAGAATTGCCAAGAGTTGTATATCACTGAACAGATATATACATACTCCACCAAATCTGCTGTGCTGGTGCTACAGTGCCTTGAAATAGTATTCATACCCCTTAAAATTTTCCACATTTTGTCATGTTACAACCAGAAAGATAAATTTATTTTATTGGGATTTTATGTGATAGACCAATACAAATTGGCACATAATTGTGAAGTGGAAGGAAAATGATTAAAACCACTTCAAAACCGGCCACTGTATAAAAACGTCATTGTGTTTGTGGGGTGATATCTGAATGATGCCTGTAGCTACAGACATCATTCAGATATCATTATTTTCAGCCGGCGATTCTGTGCACAATAAGAATGATCATAGCGGCAGTTCCACCGCTTGATCGTTCTTATAGGCGACGGGAGGGGACGTCCCCCCCTCCCGCCGCCCTCCGGTGCTTCTCCGGGCTCTCCAGTGCCATCGGCCGACGCCGGATGAGGACGATAGAGATTTCTAGTGACCAGATGGTCACCAGTCATCTCTATGACTGTCGGAGGCCCGGGCGCGACGTTATGACGTCGCGCCCGGGTACCCGGAAATAATCGAAGCCGCGATCGCGGTTGTCAGCATGAGATCGGTAAAAAAACTTTTCACGATCTCATGCTTTCCAGCCTGGAGGAGAGATGTGGGGTCTTATTGACCCTGCATCTCTCCATAAAGAGGACCTGTCACAAAGATTCCTATTACAAGGGATGTTTACATTCCTTGTAATAGGAATGAAAGTGATCAAAAAAAAATGCAAAAAAAAGTGTAAAAATAAAAAAAAAATTAAGTAAAAAAAAAAAAATAAATAAAAAAAAATTTTTAAACGCCCCTGTCCCCGGTAGCTCGTGCTGAGAAGCGAACGCACACGGAAGTCCCACCCACATATGTAAACGCCGCTCAAACCACACATGTGAGGTATCGCCGCGTGCGTTAGAGCATGTGCAACAATTCTAGCACTAGACCTCCTCTGTAACGCTAAGTAACAAATACGTGGATATATCGCGCTGTCAAAGAAATCGTGAGCGGCTAGCACAAACAGGTGATCTAAACATGTGAATACTATAGTGTAAAGAAAAAGTGCAGCACTAAAAAATAAATGTTGAATGACATAGATTCATATCATACAGTGTAAATACATATATCCCAAAGTTTTGCATTAGTATGGTTGATATGTATACATTGTGATCATAGTTCTCAGATATTCCTAAGTGACACACTATAGAAAATAGAGTCCATGAACCATCCTCTGAGGTGTGTATATATCTAACACCAAAAAGTGTAGAAAGGCAATGTAGTGTTGATAGAAGATCCACCACCGTTTTTTAAAAGGGGGGGCTTACCAGAACTATTGGACACAGATGGGTGTACACCCACTGTGTCAATCAAGCTTGTAAAGGTGAAGATCCCTGAAGATCTTATGAAGGTGACCAGGATACTTGTAGATAGTGTTATATGACAAGGCGGGGCAAGTCCAATAAGGTATCCAAAGCATATGTGGAAAAAATATGAGAGCACATAGCGTGATACTGTATAAAAAGCTTTAAAGCATGTTTATTAAAAGTAAAACACGCACATTTATGGAGATAAAAAACAGCGCTGAATGATGATAAAGTATGGCAGTGTCAGTGGTGTCAGCAATCCGTCCGACACGTTTCGTCCTACCAGACATCATCTGGGGTGCTTAGCTTAGCTAAACAAAGTAATTATGGTCCAAAGATTAGTGAAATACTAAGGATCTATTTAATATAAAAAAAATTCAAAACATATAAAAGTGAAAAAATGTCCACTTGTAACTCAAAGTCTATGTGATGAGCCCATTCCTCGCTGAGAAATCAAATCAGTGCATTCTCCACCAGTGTGATAAACTGTCACCAAAAATGAACGTATGAAGGCTTACCAAAGTTCCATGATCTCCTAAGTTAAAAAATAGAGAGGTCATAATTGCATGGATGGAAGCTCCCTGGCACACTGTAGGACACAAAATGTGATAGTATATTAAATGAAAAGCCACCCAAAGATGTCAGATTGTTCTCACATTAGGGGTAGAGAGGACCCCCAGGGCTGGTTGACAGGACTTCCTCGGATGCCAAACACTCTTGCAGTTACCACTCAAAAAAAGCATAAAAGGAGACAAATACTCCAAGTAGTGTGAAACAGATACTACAACTTAAATAAAAACTAGAAACTGCACTTACACAGAAAAAGGCAGATACAGCACTGTATAATCACATCAACATGAAGGACACTTCCAGATCGTGATCAAAATATTTTCAAAGGACTCACATTTATATTATCGAGCAATGCTGCCTAACTAAACTGGCTTCAGGGGAAACCCTGTACCACAGCGTACCTCTCCTGGCACCTTTGCATAGCAAGTTACAGATGTAACTTTGAGCATTGCTTTTACCTAATAATGCCATGGTTTTACGTTGCATTTACTTGTAAGAAAACAAAGCTTTTCATGAGCATGAAGATAATGCAAGTAAATTCTCAGGGAGTGAAAATTTAAATAAATCCAACGTGATATAGTAGATCCTCCTAGATGATGTTAGGGACAGCTCAAGGATATTCTGCTTACCAGAACATAAGCAGAGTCAAGCAGATGGCTTTAAACCCAGCCTGGGCCTTTCGATGTACTCCAGAGGGGTAGAATCCGACAGGCTCATGCAACGGACCGAATCCACATGAGTGTAGTAAGAAATAAAAAAACAAAAACCATAGCGTGATACTGACAAAAATAGATATACAAAAATGCTCACACAAAATATTAAATATTAAAAACACCCCGAATATATAACAAATTGAGGGATGTGAAGGCAAAAACCAGGGAAGTGACATGCAGCATGCACAAGTGATATCCTGATAGGGGATTTCAATTGTATCTGATTACCAGAAAATGAGTTTAACAGGCGAGCATAGATCCAAATAAAGAAAAGACACCCGGTGCTTGAACTCAAAGCCGCTTACCAGATGTAAAATCAATAGAGGTATAACCAGCAGTAGACCTATGGTCTGTGTATCCCCAAAGTGTGACCCTGATCAGAACTGAAGGGGTTCCTGCTCACCGAAAGACCGGCTAGGGAAAGCCGAAAACGAAATAATGGTGGCGTCACCGCGATCCCGTCCCAGCAGACTCCTCGAAAGCTCCGATCATGGGTGTTCAATAAGAAAAAGCAGCCAATAGTGTAATAACGCAACAGCTCCAATTTATTCAAAGGTAAAAGCACTTACACTTAAAACGAAAAAAACAGCGATGCCGGCCGGCACTCAGATAGCTCCCGTCCACACTAGGGCAAACGTGGTGACGTCAGTACGTCCCTCCCAGACGCGTTTCGTCATAGGTTGACGTTCTCAATGGGGCCCCATTGAGAACGTCAACCTATGACGAAACGCGTCTGGGAGGGACGTACTGACGTCACCACGTTTGCCCTAGTGTGGACGGGAGCTATCTGAGTGCCGGCCGGCATCGCTGTTTTTTTCGTTTTAAGTGTAAGTGCTTTTACCTTTGAATAAATTGGAGCTGTTGCGTTATTACACTATTGGCTGCTTTTTCTTATTGAACACCCATGATCGGAGCTTTCGAGGAGTCTGCTGGGACGGGATCGCGGTGACGCCACCATTATTTCGTTTTCGGCTTTCCCTAGCCGGTCTTTCGGTGAGCAGGAACCCCTTCAGTTCTGATCAGGGTCACACTTTGGGGATACACAGACCATAGGTCTACTGCTGGTTATACCTCTATTGATTTTACATCTGGTAAGCGGCTTTGAGTTCAAGCACCGGGTGTCTTTTCTTTATTTGGATCTATGCTCGCCTGTTAAACTCATTTTCTGGTAATCAGATACAATTGAAATCCCCTATCAGGATATCACTTGTGCATGCTGCATGTCACTTCCCTGGTTTTTGCCTTCACATCCCTCAATTTGTTATATATTCGGGGTGTTTTTAATATTTAATATTTTGTGTGAGCATTTTTGTATATCTATTTTTGTCAGTATCACGCTATGGTTTTTGTTTTTTTATTTCTTACTACACTCATGTGGATTCGGTCCGTTGCATGAGCCTGTCGGATTCTACCCCTCTGGAGTACATCGAAAGGCCCAGGCTGGGTTTAAAGCCATCTGCTTGACTCTGCTTATGTTCTGGTAAGCAGAATATCCTTGAGCTGTCCCTAACATCATCTAGGAGGATCTACTATATCACGTTGGATTTATTTAAATTTTCACTACCATTAATTGGACTCACATTTAGCGCGGTTTATCTGTTTTTAATTTTAGTTTGTGGGCCCCACTTTTAACCGCAGCTTTTGAACTTCACTCAATCAAAAATTTCTCTTATTTAAGGGTGTTATTATATTCAAAATATATTTATATTCAAATTATCTTTATTCACAAGGATTTACACATTTTCTTCACTGTTATTTTCCAAGCGCAATTTTTTGTTTTTAAATTCTCAGGGAGCCCTCTGTGTCTTCTTATGCTGGCAGCAATGAAATCTTTCTTTTTCCTGTAATTAGGAACTATTTTGTGCCTGTTAGGGTAAGAAGGGGGGGGAATATCTCTGATAACAGTGGTGGACATTTTTGAAGGGTCAGTTTGTGTGGCTTTCCTGGAAAGTTTGTGTTTTGGTAGCTACAGAAGAAGTATGAACCCCCCTTCCTGTCCTGGGGACACGCCTCCTCTAACTGTCTTCTCTCCCAACCAGGGTTTTGTGGCTGGTCCTACTGTCGCCAGTTAATTAAATTGTTTCCTCTGTGGTAAAGAAGCACATCCAGTGGACATGTTATTTCACTGCCAAATATCCTGGCACAGAGGAACAAAGAAAACCATGGGCAACCTGGCAGTTTTTTTGTACCATACATATGTAAAAATACATTTATATGCAACACCAATGCAATCATTTGTATCGAAAAATATGAAACATGGACAAAATCAAAAGAAAGCACAATGTACGTTATATGCAGGATATTTCATTCTGTCAACCAAGCAGGGTCATGGAACAACAAAAATAATGTAGTGTTACAGGGCGATGCTCACATCTGTTTCTGCCAAGTGCCAATAACAGACATCAGCTTGCAGCTGGTAAGCATCTGTAGACAATAACTTTTGCAGAGATCCCATCTTTTTTTTATCTTAAGAGATATGTCTATTTTTTATCAGTAAAACAGGTCACACAGGGGGAGATTTACTAAAACTGGAGCGCTCAGAATCTGGTTCAGCTGTGCATGGTAGCCAATCAGCTTCTAACTTTAGCTTGTTCAATTAAGTTTGACAATAAAACAAGGACGCTGATTGGTTTCTATGCAGAGCTGCACCAGATTTTGCTTGGGGCCCTGGGTTTAATGCTCTCAAGTGGCACTATATACAAGGGGTTTGCATACTCTACCTGTTTTTGTATAGGTTTGTTCTGGATGCTTACATTTTCTGAAACATAGCAAAAATAAATCATGCTAGGCTGAATGGAAAAACAAGGCATAGCAATCTGCTTTTGTATCCATATTTTGCCAAAGATTTAGAGTGTATAGTCACAGTTAGGGATGCAACGATACTTTTTTTTAAGTACTCGCCGATACCAATTACTGATACCGATTGCCAATATACACTTATTTGGATTTTTTTATACCAAAGACATGTAGCAGAATACATTTTGGCCTAAAAACCCAGTGGTGATCAAACACCACCAAAAGAAAGCTCTATTTGTGTAAAAAAAAAATAATATAAATTTATCTAAAAAAAAAAAAAAGTGCAATAAAAAAAAAGGAGAACTGGTCATGGGTGTGTGCGGACTTCTGCAGGGCACTGCACAGCCCAAAGTGAAAGAAAGGCCCTTTCACTTTAGGGCCCTTTCACACTGGGGCGGGGGCGGCGTCGGTAAAGCGCCGCCATTGTAAGCGGCGCTTTAACGTCGGTATTCGGCCACTACCGAGGCGGTTTTACCCCCCGCTAGCGGCCGAGAAAGGGTTAAAAACCACCGCAAAGGCCGGCGGTATAGCCGCGCTGTCCCATTGATTTCAATGGGCAGGAGCAGTGAAGGAGCGGTATATACTCCGCTCCTTCACCGCTCTGAAGATGCTGCTAGCAGGACTCTTTTTCCCATCCTGCTAGTGCACCGCTCCAGTGTGAAAGCCCCGGGACACAAAGCAGTGGCACTTTCGGGTCGGTTTGCAGGCGCTATTAGCGCAATAGCGCCTGCAAACCGCCCCAGTGTGATAGAGCCCTTAGTGAAGGTCTGCAGGTGACAGCCCCCATCTATCAGGGACAATCAAAGGCTGGCATCAGATCTGATCTGCTGCTCCAGAAAGCCCCTAGAAGTGTGTTGTAATTGCACAACACGTGATTGTTCCATATCTCTTGTCTCTGTACACCCAGCAAAGTTTGTGTGTGCAGAGCCTGTAGGACTCGCACAGCTGCAATGACAGGCAGCGATGGAAGTTTCTCCTGAAGAGTGCAGGGCAGAGAGGAGTGCATGGTCCTCTCCTCATCCCCAGTAATACAGTGCTGGCTCAGGGCACGTAGGCTGCACACGACTGCAGGCAGTTGGGTAAGAAGGACATGAACGGAGAGCAATGACTCCCAGCGTCGGGAACCCAACCCACACATGCAGCCAACTCCCCCTGCAGCAGGGCTGTGCACCGTCCGCATATACTTTCCACTTACCACACCGAACTGTAACCCCCAGAGCCCACGGGACTCAGGTTCTGGTATCTCTCTGGGCACCTCCCACAGGGTCCTATTCAGTTCCTGCCAGTAGAATCCTGGGGGTGTGTTGGAGGACATTGCTGCTGCAAACCCCGGCTCTCACGAACACTCGGACAGCTGAAATGTCATTGGTTGTTAAGGACGTGGTGGCCCCACTCCTTAACAACCAATAATTTCTGGCATTCTTTTCTTTACATTTCAGCTGTTAAAGGGGAAATCCCATTGACAGCTGAAAAAACCAAGCCAGAAGGTATCGGTTCCGGGTATCGGAGCATTTACACGAGTACCGATACTCGTGCAAATGCTTAATATCAGCACAAATACCAATATCGGTATCAGTGCAACCCTAGTCACAATTATTCAAACAGTTAACATTTATTAAATGAGACTAGATAGACTGTTAAAAAATCCTTTACGGCCTCATTTACATAAACATGCAGTTGAGTCATTTTTTTACCACCTCCCCAACTGCTCTCACTAAACTGGTTCCCGACCGGCTCACGCAGATTTACTGCCGCACAATGGCTCTCCTGGGCGTAATCCCGTATATATATATATACGGGTTTCCCTTTAAGAGCCGCCAGAGGGCGCGCGTGCCCGCTGCACAGCGGTCGCAATCGCCGCCGGACACGCAGGATCGTGTGCATGAGCGCCAGCATGGGAATTTGTGTGTGTAAACACACAAATCCCTGTGCTGTCAGAGGAGAGGAGACATGTTGTGTGTTCCTACTAAGTAGGAACAACGATCTGTCTCGTCTCCTAGTCAGTCCTATCCCCTCAGTTAGAACACACTGAGGGAACACACAGTTAACCCCTTGATTGCCACTAGTGTTAACCCCTTCCCTGTCAGTGACATTCACACAGTTATCATTGCCTATTTATAGAACTGATCACTGTATTATTGTCAATGGTCCCAAAAATGTGTCAAAAGTGTCCGATCTGTCTGTCGCAATGTCGCAGTACCACTAAAAATCGCAGATCGCTGCCATTACTAGTAAAAAAAAATCAAGTTAGACTTACCGGTAACTTGTTTTCCAGAAGTCTTTCAGGACAGCACCTTGAGAGAGCGTGGCTCCACCCACTTGACAGGAAACACACCTCCACCAAACTTTAAAAGGAGGCTCCTTCCCACTTATCATCAGTAGTAGTAGAGAACCTCCGGCCCAAGCTGGAACACATAATCAGAATATGGTTAGTCACAGCATAGTAATTTAATACAATAAGGGCGGGTTGCTGCTGTCCTGAAAGACTCCTAGAAAACAAGTTACCGGTAAGTCTAACTTGATTTTAAACTTAATGTCTTTCAGGACAGCACCTTGAGAGGATAATAGAGACTTACCCACTTAGGGAGGGACCACAGCCTGCAAGACCTTTCTGCCAAAAGTTTGTTCACCTGCTGATAGAAGATCCAGCCTGTAATGACGGACAAACGTAAGGTAACTTAACCATGTAGCCGCCCTACAAATCTGATCTGGGGTGGCACCAGCTATTTCTGCCCATGTAGTGGCCTGAGCCCTGGTAGAATGTGCTTTAATTCCCAGCGGGGGAGATAGCCCCGATTGAGAGTAGGCTGCTAGAATAGCTGATCTAAGCCATCTAGCTATAGACCTCTTAGAAGCTTGTTGGCCCTTCTTTTTAAGAGAAAAAAGTATAAATAGAGAGTCAGAGGACCAAAAGTTACTTGTTACCTCCAGATAATGTAATAAAGTCCTTCTTACATCCAAATTGTGGAATTTGCCTTCTTTTTCCCTCGAAGGGTTAGAGCAGTGGTTCTCAACTCCAGTCCTCGGGACCCACCAACAGGCCAGATTTTAACCACTTGCCGACCGCCTACCGCATATATACTGCGGCAGAATGGCACGGGCAGGCAAAATCACGTACCCGTACGTGATCTGCCTCCCGCGGGCGGGGGGTCCGATCGGACCCCCCCGCCGGTGCCATCGGCGGTCGGCATTTGACTGGGAGCGTCGGGAGGCGAGGGGGAGACCATCCGATCGTGGCCCCCCCCTCGCGATTGCTCCCAGCCAATGGGAATCCTCCTCTGCCTGTGTGTCGTTTCACACAGGCAGAGGATGTGATGTCATCTCTCCTCGGTCTGGCAGTTTCCGTTCCAGCGCCGAGGAGAGATGACAAGTGAGTGCACAACACACACACACACACAGTAGAACATGCCAGGCATACCTTACACCCCGATCCCCCCCCCCGATCCCCCCCCAATCACCCCCCCCCCCCTGTCACAAACTGACATTAGCAGTATTTTTTTTTTTTTTTTTTTTCTTCTGATTACTGCATAGTGTCAGTTTGTGACAGTTAGTGTTGGGGCAGTGAGTATTACCCCCCTTTAGGTCTAGGATACCCCCCTAACCCCCCCTAATAAAGTTTTAACCCCTTGATCACCCCCCTCACCAGTGTCGCTAAGCGATCATTTTTCTGATCGCTGTATTAGTGTCGCTGGTGACGCTAGTTAGGAACGTAAATATTTAGGTTCGCCGTCAGCATTTTATAGCGACAGGGACCCCCATATACTATCTAATAAATGTTTTAACCCCTTGATTGCCCCCTAGTTAACCCTTTCACCACTGATCACCGTATAACTGTTACGGGTGACGCTGGTTAGTTAGTTTATTTTTTATAGTGTCAGGGCACCCGCCGTTTATTACCGAATAAAGGTTTAGCCCCCCGATCGCCCGGCGGTGATATGCGTCGCCCCAGGCAGCGTCAGATTAGCGCCAGTACCGCGAACACCCACGCACGCAGCATGCGCCTCCCTTAGTGGTATAGTATCTGATCGGATCAATATCTGATCCGATCAAATCTATACTAGCGTCCCCAGCAGTTTAGGGTTCCCGAAAACGCAGTGTTAGCGGGATCAGCCCAGATACCTGCTAGCACCTGCGTTTTGCCCCTCCGCCCAGCCCAGCCCACCCAAGTGCAGTATCGATCGATCACTGTCACTTACAAAACACTAAACGCATAACTGCAGCGTTCGCAGAGTCAGGCCTGATCCCTGCGATCGCTAACAGTTTTTTTGGTAGCGTTTTGGTGAACTGGCAAGCACCAGCCCCAGGCAGCGTCAGGTTAGCGCCAGTACCGCTAACACCCACGCACGCACCGTATACCTCCCTTAGTGGTATAGTATCTGATCGGATCAATATCTGATCCGATCAGATCTATACTAGCGTCCCCAGCAGTTTAGGGTTCCCAAAAACGCAGTGTTAGCGGGATCAGCCCAGATACCTGCTAGCACCTGCGTTTTGCCCCTCCGCCCGGCCCAGCCCACCCAAGTGCAGTATCGATCGATCACTGTCACTTACAAAACACTAAACGCATAACTGCAGCGTTCGCAGAGTCAGGCCTGATCCCTGCGATCGCTAACAGTTTTTTTGGTAGCGTTTTGGTGAACTGGCAAGCACCAGCCCCAGGCAGCGTCAGATTAGCGCCAGTACCGCTAACACCCACGCACGCAGCATACGCCTCCCTTAGTGGTATAGTATCTGATCGGATCAATATCTGATCCGATCAGATCTATACTAGCGTCCCCAGCAGTTTAGGGTTCCCACAAACGCAGTGTTAGCGGGATCAGCCCAGATACCTGCTAGCACCTGCGTTTTGCCCCTCCGCCCGGCCCAGCCCACCCAAGTGCAGTATCGATTGATCACTGTCACTTACAAAAGACTAAAACGCATAACTGCAGCGTTCGCAGAGTCAGGCCGGATCCCTGTGATCGCTAACAGTTTTTTTTGTAGCGTTTTGGTGAACTGGCAAGCGCCAGCGGCCTAGTACACCCCGGTCGTAGTCAAACCAGCACTGCAGTAACACTTGGTGACGTGGCGAGTCACATAAGTGCAGTTCAAGCTGGTGAGGTGGCAAGCACAAGTAGTGTCCCGCTGCCACCAAAAAGACAAACACAGGCCCGTCGTGCCCATGATGCCCTTCCTGCTGCATTCGCCAATCCTAATTGGGAGCCCACCACTTCTGCAGCGCCCGTACTTCCCCCATTCACATCCCCAACCAAATGCAGTCGGCTGCATGAGAGGCATTTTCTTTATGTCCTCCCGAGTACCCCTACCCAACGAACCCCCCAAAAAAGATGTTGTGTCTGCAGCTAGCGTGGATATAGGCGTGACACCCGCTATTATTGTCCCTCCTGTCCTGACAATCCTGGTCTTT
This sequence comes from Lithobates clamitans, assembly GCA_037952925.1. NCBI lineage: Eukaryota > Metazoa > Chordata > Amphibia > Anura > Ranidae > Lithobates > Lithobates clamitans. The sequence continues at coordinate 501,045 of JBBGZY010001303.1, forward strand.
GCATTGGTGAATGTTTTGAACGCTACCATGCACTAGTTGAGTATTAGCGTAGGGTACAGCATTGCACAGACTAGGCGCACTTTCACAGGGTCTCCCAAGATGCCATCGCATTTTGAGAGACCCGAACCTGGAACCGGTTACAGTTATAAAAGTTAGTTACAAAAAAAAGTGTAAAAAAAAAAAAAAAAAAACCACAAACAAAAATATAAAATAAAAATAGTTGTCGTTTTATTGTTCTCTCTCTCTCTATTCTCTCTATTGTTCTGCTCTTTTTTACTGTATTCTATTCTGCAATGTTTTATTGTTATTATGTTTTATCATGTTTGCTTTTCAGGTATGCAATTTTTTATACCTTACCGTTTACTGTGCTTTATTGTTAACCATTTTTTTGTCTTCAGGTATGCCATTCACGACTTTGAGTGGTTATACCAGAATGATGCCTGCAGGTTTAGGTATCATCTTGGTATCATTCTTTTCAGCCAGCGGTCGGCTTTCATGTAAAAGCAATCCTAGTGGCTAATTAGCCTCTAGACTGCTTTTACAAGCAGTGGGAGGGAATGCCCCCCCCCCCCAACATCTTCCGTGTTTTTCTCTGGCTCTCCTGTCTCAACAGGGAACCTGAAAATGCAGCCGGTGATTCAGCCAGCTGACCATAGAGCTGATCAGAGACCAGAGTGGCTCCAAACATCTCTATGACCTAAGAAACCGGAAGCTACGAGCATTTTATGACGTAGATTTCGCCGGATGTAAACAGCGCCATTGGGAAATTGGGAAAGCATTTTATCACACCGATCTTGGTGTGATCAGATGCTTTGAGGGCAGAGGAGAAATCTAGGGTCTAATAGACCCCAATTTTTGCAAAAAAGAGTACCTGTCACTACCTATTGCTATCATAGGGGATATTTACATTCCCTGAGATAACAATAAAAATGATTTAAAAAAAAAAAATGAAAGGAACAGTTTAAAAATAAGATAAAAAAATAATAATAATAAAGAAAAAAAAAAAAGAAAAAAAAAAAGCACCCCTGTCCCCCCTGCTCTCGCGCTAAGGTGAACGCAAGCGTTGGTCTGGCGTCAAATGTAAACAGCAATTGCACCATGCATGTGAGGTATCGCCGCGAAGGTCAGATCGAGGGCAGTAAGTTTAGCAGTAGACCTCCTCTGTAAATCTAAAGTGGTAACCTGTAAAGGCTTTTAAAGGCTTTTAAAAATGTATTTAGTTTGTCGCCACTGCACGTTTGTGCGCAATTTTAAAGCATGTCATGTTTGGTACCCATGTACTCGGCCTAAGATCATCTTTTTTATCTCATCAAACATTTGGGCAATATAGTGTGTTTTAGTGCATTAAAATGTAAAAAAGTGTGTTTTTTCCCCAAAAAATGCGTTTGAAAAATCGCTGCGCAAATACTGTGTGAAAAAAAAAAATGAAACACCCACCATTTTAATCTGTAGGGCATTTGCTTTAAAAAAAATATATAATGTTTGGGGGTTCAAAGTAATTTTCTTGCAAAAAAAAATTATTTTTTTATGTAAACAATAAGTGTCAGAAAGGGCTTTGTCTTCAAGTGGTTAGAAGAGTGGGTGATGTGTGACATAAGCTTCTAGATGTTGTGCATAAAATGCCAGGACAGTTCAAACCCCCCCCAAATGACCCCATTTTGGAAAGTAGACACCCCAAGCTATTTGCTGAGAGTCATGTTGAGTCCATGGAATAATTTATATTGTGACACAAGTTGCGGGAAAGAGACAATTTTTTATTTTTTTTATTTTTTTTGCGCAAAGTTGTCACTAAATGATATATTGCTCAAACATGCCATGGGAATATGTGAAATTACACCCCAAAATACATTCTGTTGCTTCTCCTGAGTACGGGGATACCACATGTGTGGGACTTTTTGGGAGCCTAGCCGCGTACGGGACCCCGAAAACCAAGCACCGCCTTCAGGCTTTCTAAGGCCGTAAATTTTTGATTTCACTCTTCACTGCCTATCACAGTTTCGGAGGCCATGGAATGCCCAGGTGGCACAAAACCCCCCCAAATGACCCAATTTTGGAAAGTAGACACCCCAAGCTATTTGATGAGAGGTATAGTGAGTATTTTGCAGACCTCACTTTTTGTCACAAAGTTTTGAAAATTGAAAAAAGAAAAAAAAAATTTTTTTTCTCGTCTTTCTTTATTTTCAAAAACAAATGAGAGCTGCAAAATACTCACCATGCCTCTCAGCAAATAGCTTGGGGTGTCTACTTTCCAAAATGGGGTCATTTGGGGGGGGTTTGTGCCACCTGGGCATTCCATGGCCTCCGAAACTGTGATAGGCAGTGAGGAGTAAAATCAAAAATGTACGCCCTTAGAAATCCTGAAGGCGGTGCTTGGTTTTCGGGGTCCCGTACGCGGCTAGGCTCCTAAAAAGTCCCACACATGTGGTATCCCCGTACTCAGGAGAAGCAGCTAAATGTATTTTGGGGTGCAATTCCACATATGCCCATGGCCTGTGTGAGCAATATATCATTTAGTGACAACTTTGTGCAAAAAAAAAAAAAAAAAAAAAAAAAATTGTCACTTTCCCGCAACTTGTGTCAAAATATAAAACATTCCATGGACTCAACATGCCTCAAAGCAAATAGCTTGGGGTGTCTACTTTCCAAAATGGGGTCATTTGGGGGGGTTTTATGTCATCTGGGCATTTTATGGCCTTCAAAACTGTGATAGGTAGTGAGGAGTAAAATCAAAAATGTACGCCCTTAGAAATCCTGAAGGCGGTGCTTGGTTTTCGGGGCCCCGTACGCGGCTAGGCTCCCAAAAAGTCCCACACATGTGGTATCCCCGTACTCAGGAGAAGCAGCTAAATGTATTTTGGGGTGCAATTCCACATATGCCCATGGCCTGTGTGAGCAATATATCATTTAGTGACAACTTTTTGTAATTTTTTTTTTTTTTTGTCATTATTCAATCACTTGGGACAAAAAAAATGAATATTCAATGGGCTCAACATGCCTCTCAGCAAATTCCTTGGGGTGTCTACTTTCCAAAATGGGGTCATTTGTGGGGGTTTTGTACTGCCCTGCCATTTTAGCACCTCAAGAAACGACATAGGCAGTCATAAATTAAAGGCTGTGTAAATTCCAGAAAATGTACCCTAGTTTGTAGACGCTATAACTTTTGCGCAAACCAATAAATATACACTTATTGACATTTTTTTTACCAAAGACATGTGGCCGAATACATTTTGGCCTAAATGTATGACTAAAATTGAGTTTATTGGATTTTTTTTAGAACAAAAAGTAGAAAATATCATTTTTTTTCAAAATTTTCGGTCTTTTTCCGCGTATAGCGCAAAAAATAAAAACGGCAGAGGTGATCAAATACCATCAAAAGAAAGCTCTATTTGTGGGAAGAAAAGGACGCAAATTTCGTTTGGGTACAGCATTGCATGACCGCGCAATTAGCAGTTAAAGCGACGCAGTGCCGAATTGTAAAAAGTGCTCTGGTCAGGAAGGGGGTAAAACCTTCCGGGGCTGAAGTGGTTAAGTATTGCCTTGGGGAGATGCAGACTAAATACTGCAATCACTGAGCAGCAAGTGATATCACCTGTGATGTATTTCAGTTATCTTGCAAACCTGGCCTGTTGGTGGGTCCTGAGGCCTGGAGTTGAGAACCACTGGGTTAGAGCAAAAGGTTGGCAGGATGATCTCCTGCGACCTATTGTGTGCTGACGCCACCTTTGTCAAAAAACCCGGATCGGTTCTAAGTATAATTCTATCTGTGTAGATAGTTAAAAAGGAAGGGTCTCTTAACAGATAGGGCGTGCAGCTCACCAATTCTCCTTGCTGACGTTATTGCAACTAAGAACAAGGTCTTAAGAGTAAGATTCCTTAGAGAAATTTCTTGTAGTGGTTCAAAAGGTTCCTTTGTGAGGGCTTGCAGGACCACTGATAGATCCCAATTGGGAAAGTGCTTAGCCGAAGCTGGTCTAGATCTGGTAAGCGCCTTGAAAAATCTTATAACCAAGGGCTCAGAAGAGATTGGTCTTTCTAGAAATACTCCCAAAGCAGCTACTTGTACCTTAAGGGTGCTGACTGACAAGCCTTTGTCTGCCCCCTCTTGAAGGAATTCCAAAATTGACACTAAATTTCTTACTTTTCTTTTAGTCGAAAGACAAAAAGAGTTGAAGACTTTCCAATACTTAGCACAGATTTTTCTGGTCACCATTTCCCTACTGGAAAGTAAGGTAGTTATCAAGGGTTGTGACAGACCCTTGTTTCTTAACAATTGCTCCTCAAAAACCAGGCCGTGAGGCTTAGACTGGCCACTCCCGGATGCTGTATTGGACCCTGTAGGAGCAGGTCTTGTCGGAGAGGCAGCTGCCAAAATGGTTTGACTGCCCTCTGTAGAATGGTGGAAAACCATGCCCTTTTTGGCCAAAATGGAGTAATTAGGATTACTGCCACCTTCTCCCTCTGTATCTTCCTTAACACCAACGGGATAAGTTGGAAAGGAGGAAATGCGTAACCCAGATGGAAGTTCCAGGGCTGAATTAACGCATCCATCCCCTGGGCCTTGTCGTTTCTGTGAATAGAGAAAAATACTGGGAGTTGTGTATTTTCTTCTGACGCAAATAGGTCTATTTGTGGTTGACCCCAGGCCCTGGTAATCATTGCAAAGATTTCCGGATTCAAGCTCCATTCTGACTCCTGAATCCGCCTTCTGCTTAGATAATCTGCCACTACATTTAAGGTGCCTTTGAGGTGGACTGCTGATAAGGACTGAACATGCTTTTCTGCCCAAACCAGGATCTTTGAAGCTAGCAACTAAAGTGTTTTGCTTCTTGTACCCCACTGTTTGTTAGGTAGGCTATAGTAGTGGCGTTGTCTGAGAGGACCCGGACATGGGAACCTTGAAGGATAGGAGAGAAGGCATCTAATGCTAAGGCGACTGCCTTTAGCTCCCTCCAATTTGAGGACCTCTCTGCTTCTGTCCGAGACCACATTCCTTGCGTGAAGTCTTGGTCTAAGTGAGCTCCCCAACCCCATACACTGGCATCTGTTGTTACCACCTTTTCTATTGGAAATGACCAGAGCAGGCCTTCTGACAGATTCTCCTGTCTTCTCCACCATCAATGTGATCTTTTGACTTTGGTGGGCATCTTCACCTTTGCTTCCAGAAATTCTGTCCTTTGCATTCTCAGGAGAAAGGTCTGGAGAGGCCTGAAATGTAACCTTGCCCATTGAATGGCTGGTATGGTTGCGGTTAGGGTTCCTAGGGATGACATCACTTGCCGGACTGATAATTCCTGGTTTGCCTGTAAGGACGCTACCACCTTCTGGACCTTTACCTTTTTCTCTTCTGGGAGAAAAATCTTTTGTTCCCTTGAACAGATCTGATACCCCAGGAATAGTATTTTCTGGGCTGGATTGAAATCTGACTTCTGCATATTTATGATCCAACCCAGGGTTTCTAGATGACCTCGGGTTTTTCCCAGGTGGTCTAGCAGTCCTTCCCTGGAGGGGGCAAAAAGGAGTAGGTCGTCCAAGTACGGAATTACCGCAATCCCCTGCATGCGAAGAGGTGCAAGCGCTTCTGCCATTATTTTTGTAAATATTCATGGGGCAGAAGACAGGCCAAAGGGGAGGGCCCTGAATTGCAAGTGCAGAACCTCTTTCCCCAAATTTACCGCCAATCTTAGGAATCTTTGGGACTGCAGGGCAATAGGGATATGCAGATAGGCATCTCGAAGGTCTATTGATGCCATAAAGCATTCCTTTGTCAATAGATTTTTGACTGTGAAAATGGAGTCCATACGAAACCTTTTGTATTGGACTGACCTGTTCAGTGGTTTCAGGTTTAGGATTAAACGGAAACTTCCGGATGGTTTCTTTATCAGGAATATACGGGAATAAAATCCCTGATAAAGCTCCCCCTTTGGGACGTAAGTCATAACCCCCTGATCTATCAGATCCTTTAATAGGCTCTTCATTGCTAGGGATTTTGTTACATCTCTTGGAAGATTTGTCACTAAGTACCTTTCTAGGGGGAGATCTGAAAATTCTATATTGTAACCCTGGGCTAGCATATTCAGAATGTACTGGTTCTCCGTTATGCTTGCCCAATAGGGGAGAAAGCCTTGCAGTCTTCCCCCTACCTGTAACCGGCTGTCATTGCGTCTTGCTGGTTGACGCAGGAGGATGGAAAAGGACATTTCCTTTGCCTTTTCCTCTCTGCCCTGACCAGTTTTTCTTTTTCTCTTGAGGCTTGTTTTGTTCCTGAGCCCTTTGAGGACGAAAAAACCGCTTGACTGGTTGTTTCTTCTTTTTGACAGGAAAAGATTTCTTTTTATCTGCAGTCCTGTCCAGAACTGAATCCAAATCAGGGGCAAACAATAAGTCTCCTAGAAAAGGGACCCCGCATAATTTATTTTTAGATGCTGCGTCCCCCTGCCAAGTCTTTAGCTATAAAGCCCTTCTAACAGAATTAGCAAGGGCTGCAGCCTTAGCTGTCATCCTGATAGACTCTGCTGAGGCATCAGAGATATAGGCTACGGCTGCTGAGAGGGTAGAAAAGGAGTCAAGGATTTCTTGCTTAGGGGAATCTGCTATTATATGAGCCTTAAGCTGATTTACCCAATATTCCAAGTTCCTGGAGATGCAAGTAGTTGCCATAGCTGGCTTAAGATTGCCCATAATGGATTGCCAAGTCCGCTTGAGCTGTTGATCCATTTTTTTATCCATGGGGTCCTTTAAGATCCCCATGTCCTCAAATGCCAGATCAGTAGATCTTGACACCTGAGAAAAGGTTGCATCAAGTTTTGGAACCTTATTCCAAAGAGCCGCTGGGTCTTCATCAAAAGGGAACCTTCTCTTATGAGCCCTAGAGAAAAATGGTTTCCTATCAGGGTCAGCCCATTCTTTTCTGATTGCTTCAGATATCACTGCGTGGACTGGAAAGGTACGGGACTTAGACTCGCTAAGCCCTGCATACATCTTGTCATGTAAAGATATTTCCTTATGCTCCTCCTCAAGGCCTAGAGAAGAATAAATAGCCCTTAAAAGGCCATCCACCTGATCCAAAGATAATTTATATTTGGAAGACGTATTGTCCAGCTCATCACCATCCTCATTCGATTCATTAGAATGGGATGGGGAAAGCCCTTCCTGGTTCAGAGGACCCATTTCTGCCTCCACTGCCGGGACTAACAGTGAGCTTTGAGAGGACTGTGAGGTAGTGGGCTGACTTGCAGATGGACAGGTGAGTGAGGATCTGAAGGATTGATTGGTAGCATCCAATTCCTTTTTAGCAGATGCGATTAGATCACTGCATGCGGAAGTGGTTTCTTCCCTCACCAAGGAGTCAATACATGCTTGACATAAAGCCTTTTTCCAGCCTTCATTTAACTTAATTTTGCATGAAGGACATTTCTTTCTAATCCCGGGGTCAGAGCTCTTGGCCTGCCATGATAAGGGAAAAAGAGAGAGAAAAAAGACAAACCATCTTTTAGAGTCAGCTTGATTACTCAAGATGCTCACCATGGGTGCACAGTGAGAAAAGCTATCAGACTCATGTGCCCTGACAGGCCCCTCCGCCACCAGGGGGAAAAAATACCCTCAAACTTCACTAACATTTAGAGAGAAGAGGGCTAGAGAGAGACCCCACAGTAAAGCTGAGCAGAAACTAAAGTCTGCTCCTTACCTGGGCCTTGCTGGTGCCTGTGCCTGTTCCACTAGCTGCGGTTCCTGAATCCATGCTGAGGCAGCAGCGTGATGCCTGTGGCGAAAACGCAGGTTCCGGACTCCAATAGCACCTGTGCGCCGGACCAGAACCGGAAATAAGTAGGCACCAGACCTATTCCTCCCTCCTCCCCCTGCGCCTCCGGCGGAAATGACGCCTGGCGCCTGCTCCATGGATGCCGCCCCACTTCCGGATACCTCACATCTGGCGGATGCAGTCCTCTGACTGCCCTTCCCAAGATGGCGGCGGCGTCAGGGAAAAAACATGTGCAGGCAAGAAAAAACAAAACGCCTGTCATGCCTGACGCCCCTGCCTGGGAGCAGCAATACCCGGACCAGTTCTGGCTCTCCCCGAGCACTGACGAGGGAGAAGGAGCCCATCCACCCGGCACCCGTAATCCTGTGGAAAATGGGAGGAATCGGCTCTCCTGAGGTAGGTAAAAAAATAGTGGAGTAGGGAGCCTGTTCTCTCAGGACAGAACCTTGAGAGCTCCAAACTCCCACATGTGTTCCCGCCGCAGGAAACACATAAACTGATGATAAGTGGGAAGGAGCCTCCTTTTAAAGTTTGGTGGAGGTGTGTTTCCTGTCAAGTGTGTGGAGCCACGCTCTCTCAAGGTGCTGTCCTGAAAGACGTTAAGGGAAAATAATATTGATAAAAATGCCATAAAAATGTCATAAATCCCATAGTTTGTAGACACGATAACTTTTGTACAAACCAATCAATATACGCTTATTGCGATTTTTTTTAACCAAAAATATGTAGAAGAATATATATTGGCCTAAACTGCTGAAGAAATGTGTTTTTTAAAAACATTTTTGGGGATATTTATTATAGAAAAAAGTAAAAAAATATAGGTTTTTCTTCAAAATTGTCACTCTTTGTTTTGTTTATAGCGCAAAAAACAAAAACTGCAGAGGTGATCAAATACAATACCACCAAAAGAAAGCTCTATTTCTGGGGAAAAAAGGACATAAGTTTAGTTCGGGTACAGCATCGCACGACCGCGCAATTGTCAGTTTAAGTGCCAAATTGTAAAAAGTGCTCGGGTCAGGAAGGGGGTAAAATCTTCCAGGACTGAAGTGGTTAAGCTGCAAGAGCAGATCAGGGAGTATATGCTGCTTTGCATCAAAGCACAGCAAAAACTATTTGCCCTGTTATGTTCGGCAGGTAGTACCACCTGCTAAACGTGATCCACTTAACTGAAGGGTGCTGCACCACTCTTCAGAGGGCAATGTCAGTGTAAACGAGCCCTAAGGACTTGTTCACACCATATCCAGTGACCTGCATTTTGCTGCCCTGGATAAACACAGGTCACTGCAGGGGAACATAGAAGCTATGGTTTTCTTTGTACCTTGTTCACACCTCAATGCTGTGTACATTTGTAGAGCAATGCGTTTTAATGCAATGCACCTGAAACAAAAAAAAATATATATTTTTCTTATTTTGACCCTTCCAGGGAACTGGGAATGATGTGAAAGGAAATGTTTATCAACTCTAACCCCTTGCCGCTGCGTGTACACATATAGGCAGCCTCACTGAAGTGGCTTTCTGGTTCCCGATTAACTGAACACTGTGATAGCGTCTGACTGGCTATCAAAGTGATCAATCACTGTAACGCCCACCCCCTGAAATACTCACCTTAGATCGAAGCCCCCGTAGCATTCCCCGTAAACAGCTCCGGCAGCGACATCGCTCCCAGAGTTACTTCCAGGTATCGCGGGCTCCGGCGCTGAGATTGGCTGGAGCCGTGAAGATGTCACATGCGCGCGGGAGCTGCCGGTTACGGCACACTAGCTGAAGCAATGGCACGAATGTGCCATTGCTTCAGTGCACATGTGCCGATGACATCGGCACATGCTGATACAGGGGATATCTCCTAAACCGTGCAGGTTTTGGAGATATCTGGGGTAGCTACAGGTAAGCTGTACTTACCTGTAGTAAAAAGTGGTCTGTAAGGGTTTACAACCACTTTAAGAAAAGAAAAAGAAAAAATAGCACACTGCACCAGTATACAGTAAAGGATTACAGGTTTTTTAGTAAACTTTGATAGGGCTTATTTTCAGGGTAGGGCTTATATTGCAGCCCGCCCTGATAATCGTACTAGGTCTTACTTAAGGCTTATTTTCGGGGAAACACGGTAGCAGAGCCCTGAACTATTCAACGATCAGCTCTGAAAGTCTCTAGCTATGAGCAGAGGGGGTGTGTGCCTTTCCTCCAATCAGCTGTCTTGGCTGTATGCCCAGACTTCACTGCATTGTTGAACAGGAAGAGAAAATCTCCTAACACATCTGAACTTTCTAAACAGTATATAAAGCTGAAGACAGCAGATATACATGTAAAACTTATGTAGGGAGATTTGTTTCATACCTGTGTATCATCTGAGGCTGTTCACTTCACTGGGTATATGTGCTATTAGTAATAAGCAGCATGGAGGGGGTTAATGTACAGCCGCTGATGCATTAGAGACCAGTGGCAGTTAATTAATCCCTCTGTGCTGCATTAGTGGCACCAGTGCCAGGGTTTATTAACCCCTGTATGCTGCAGCATGAAGGAGTTAATACACCCTGACACTGTTGCCACTAATGCAGCACAGAGAGGTTAATTAACTGCCACTGGTCAGTGGATCAGTGGCCAGCGGTGTATTTTTTTTGTGCTACCCTAGGCAAACTAAAATTAAGCACTTACCCCTATATAAATTTGTCCCAGCCCAGGCGCAGTATACTGTTATTGTCTCAGGGTCTGATGGGGAAGCCGCAGCCATTCACAGTGAACAGCTGTGGCTTCCTCATCAGACCATGAGACATGAGAGCAGAGGATGGGGTTAGCAGAACAGAGGATGTGACAGCACTGGTGGGCACTGATAAGGAGGCAGAGATGAAGCTGCACTGATATGCGACACTGATAAGGAGGCAGTGATGAAGCTGCACTGATATGAAGCACTGGTTGGCACTGATAGACGGCACTGATGGGAACTGGTTGGTACTGATAGACGACACTGGTTGGCACTAATACACAGCACTGATGGGCACTGTTGGGGCTGCACTGATCATCAGGACACAGACAATCAGTGTCCTGGTTATCAGTGTAGATGTCCCCTTTAACACTAGTCATTTACCGGCTCTCTCCTCTTTTCACGCTGTGACAGCATGAGGAAAGGAATGTTGATAACCGGCAAGTTTACATCGTGATCAGCACATGATTGAACTCAGCTGATCACGTAGTAAAGAGCTGCTGTGATTGGCTTTTAACCCCAATTTTTGATCAGCCGTTGTGAAGGACACAGTGATCAGAGTCCACTGGGTGTGTGCTGCACCTGGATGACCACACTGTAGGCGTCATTCGGTTTTAGTGCGGTCCCCTGAGGGGTGGCACCACTCCAGGCAAATGCCTTGTTTGCCTGACAGTAGATACTCCCCTCCATGCTGCCTATTACAAATAGCATTGTAAATTAAATAACCTCCACTCGCCCCCATCCCCCAAACAGTTAAAATGGTTATAAAGCTGGCCATACACTATACAATTGTCTTATTCAATTTTCATTAGATTTATCTTTATATATGTAGTGCAAGGGGCTGCCTGACTGCATACAAACTGAAAGTGTTTAGATTTGACCTCCTAATATATATATATATTGTAACATCGGGGGTTGGTTTAGCTTAAAGGTAGAGCTTACCAGTGAGCTGAGTCCACGCCAGATACGCAGTTTTAAGGGCTTGTAGGCCCACTTTTATTAAAGAAAGAAAATGTCCGATAACAGAAGTGTTGCCCACACAGGGGTTTCAGCTTTCCACAGCAACAATGTAAGTTCAATCAAAAATACCAAGCCACCTGGCTCTCTTTAGCAGCACTGCTGCTCAGACTTAAGCTTCAGCCCTCTCGGCTCTATAACAGAGTGCCTGTAAACCCAGTACCTCAGCACTCTTTTCCAGCTTCCTTTTCCAGCCCATAGGCTTGGACCCTCTGTCTACTCTGACAGACCTGTGCAGACATGCACACTTCTCCCTTGCTTGCCTGGACTCCTCGGGAGGGTGGAGCCCAGAACTATGGTCAGGTGTCTACAAATAGCCCAACACACACCTGACCAGTCAATATGCTGGTGGATCTCAAAATCTGGACACAGGGTTGGAGATTCCGTCCCACCCAAGACACTATGGAATCTCCAAACTACAGAGCCCCATGACCGAATACCAAAACCTGGATAGAGCTGCGAAAGCAGTTTTCTCCAGTCCACATTTATGCTCTGTAGCCTTGCACCAAGCAAATGTGCATACTCTGTGTCCACTTTAACCCCATTTTCATAGTGACAGGGACTCTCACTATTAATATATATATATATATATATATATATATATATATATATATATATATATATATACACAGTCGGGTCTATAAATCTTGGGACATCAACACAATTCTAATCTTTTTGGCTCTATACACCACCGCAATGGATTTGAAATGAAACAAACAAGATGTGCTTTATCTGCAGACTTTCAGCTTTAATTTGAGGGTATTTACATCCAAATCAGGTGAACGGTGTAGGAATTACAACAGTTTGTATATGTGCACCCCACTTTTTAAGGGACCAAAAGTAATGAGACAATTGACTGCTCAGCTGTTCCATGGCCAGGTGTGTGTTATTCCCTCATTATCCCATTTACAAGGAGCAGATAAAAGGTCCAGAGTTAATTTCAAGTGTGCTATTTGCATTTGGAATCTGTTGCTGTCAACTCTCAATATGATATCCAAAGAGCTGTCACTATCAGTGAAGCAAGCCATCATTAGGCTGAAAAAAACAAAAGAAAACAAACCCATCAGAGAGATAGCAAAAACATTAGGTGTGGCCAAATCAACTGTTTGGAACATCTTTAAAAAAGAAAGAACGCACCGGTGAGCTCAGCAACACCAAAAGACCTGGACGACCACGGAAAACAACTGTGGTGGATGACCGAAGAATTATTTCCCTGGTAAAGAAAATACCCTTCACAACAGTTGGTCAGATCAAGAACACTCTCCAGGAGGTAGGTGTATGTGTGTCAAAGTCAACAATCAAGAGAAGACTTCACCAGAGTGAATACAGAGGGTTCACAACAAGATGTAAACTATTGGTGAGCCTCAAAAACAGGAAGGCCAGATTAGAGTTTGCCAAACAACATCTAAAAAAGCCTTCATAGTTCTGGAACAACATCCTATGGACAGATGAGACCAAGATCTCCTTTTCCCGAATGATGGGAAGAGAAGAGTATGAAGAAGGAAAGGAACTGCTCATGATCCAAAACATACCACCTCATCAGTAAATCATGGTGGTGGTAGTGTCATGGCGTGGGCATGTATGGCTGCTAATGGAACTGGTTCTCTTGTATTTATTGATGATGTGACTGCTGACAAAAGCAGCAGGATTAATTCTGAAGTGTTTCGGGCAATATTATCTGCTCATATTCAGCAAAATGCTTCAGAACTCATTGGACGGCGCTTCACAGTGCAGATGGACAATGACCCGAAGCATACTGCGAAAGCAAGCAAAGAGTTTTTTAAGGTAAAGAAGTGGAATGTTATGCAATGGCCAAGTCAATCACCTGACCTGAATCCGATTGAGCATGCATTTCACTTACTGAAGACAAAACTGAAGGGAAAATGCCCCAAGAACAAGCAGGAACTGAAGACAGTTGCAGTAAAGGCCTGGCAGAGCATCACCAGGGATGAAACCCAGCGTCTGGTGATGTCTATGCGTTCCAGACTTCAGGCTGTAGTTGACTGCAAAGGATTTGCAACCAAGTATTAAAAAGTGAAAGTTTGATGGATGGTTGTTAATCTGTCTCATTACTTTTGGTCCCTTAAAGGGGTTGTAAAGGTAAAAATTTTTTCACCTTAATGCATTCTATGCATTAAGGTGAAAAAACTTTTGACAATACCGCCGCCCCCAGCCCCCCTGTTTTACTTACCTGACGCCTCGAATCTTCGCTGCTCGTTCTCGTCATCTTCATTGCAGCTCAGCCTGGTCGCTGATTGGCTGCAGTGGATGGATTGAAAGCAGCGCAGCCATTGGCTCGCGCTGCTGTCAATCACATCCGATGACGCGGCGCGCCGGGGGGCGGAGCCGAGTGATACAGCGAGCGGCTATAGTCGCCGGCTGTATCACGGGAGCGCGCCCGCAAGCACTCACCACCATGCGAGGGAGCTCGCATTAAGGTGGTTAATGCTTGCGGGGAGGAGCTGAAACAGCCGCCGAGGGACCCCAGAAGACCAGGTTCGGGGCCAGTCTGTGCAGAACGAGCTGCATAGTGAAGGTAAGTATAACATGTTTGTTATTTAAAAAAAAAAAAATAATTACCTTTACAACCCCTTTAAAAAGTGGGAGGCACATATACAAACTGTTGTAATTCCTACACCGTTCACCTGATTTGGATGTAAATACCCTCAAATTAAAGCTCATCTTGTTCGTTTCATTTCATATCTATTGTGGTGGTGTATAGAGCCAAAAAGATTAGAATTGTGTCGATGTCCCAATATTTATGGACCTGACTATATATATATATATATATATATATATATATATATATATATATATATATATAGAAAATTAATGTATGGCCAGACTAAAAGCTGTAGGCTTTTTACTTTCATGCATTTTATGCATGAAAATAAAAAAACATTTTGTGTGCTACCCCTTGATACTTACCTTTCCCAGTCCTTCCCAGTACTGTGCACAGGAGCCTCAACTCTCTAGGGTCTCTCTCTCCTTATACAGTCCTCTCATGTACATACTACCCGCCATCATACCCTCCACTTTTCTTTTCCTACTCAGGTTTACTGCCACTGTAGAATGCCATCATAATAGCATCATGGACAAAGTAATACATTGGGGCCCCTACTAGGGAGATTGTGACCTGTGGCATACACAGTGCACCACAGAAATCAGTGAGTGTGGTTAAATTATGCTTCATATTGGGCATGGCATTTTAGTTTGATTAGAAATTTTAGATCAAATTTTTTTCATTTTTTTTATTATAGATTTTAAAATGTTTTATGTTTTTTGTTTTCTTTGGTGAGATATCATGGGTCTAAACAGAGGCCTGATATCTCACTTTTGAAACCGAGAAAGGGACTGAGAACCCAGTCCTTATCTGTAGCCTCAGCTGTACTGCAGTTTAATGAACAGGAGACAGAGGCTCTTGTTAATTCATAAACAAAAGCATAGTAATTCAGTTATGAATGAACACAGTGAGTGATCAGTACCGATCACTCACTGTGTTCATTTAGAAAAGGAAGTGCTTTTTAAATTACATTTACCAGCCCCTTTTCCCAGCCTCCATCCTAAAGATCCCCTATAGCAGTTAGCGGGAAAGAAGCCAGCAGCGTTGTGGGAGGGGGGGCCACACAGATATTTTTTATCGCTTTTATTCTTTTATTATTTTTACCATTATTGGCGTGAGTGGGGCCTCATGTCTACGTTTTGCCTAAGGCCTCACAAAGCCTAGAGCCGCCTCTGGTGGGGTGATTCAAAGACCAGGATTAATATTTATTATGTCCTGGCCAATGCCTGGAAGGAGGCATCCAGAAGGTGGCTGTGGAGGTGAAAGATGTTTGGGAGGCCTTTTCAATGTTCTTTCCTCTCCAAGGAGGATAACCAGAGGCGTTGCTAGGGGGGTGCGGGGGCTGCGGTCCGCACCCAGGTGACACCCGCCAGAGGGGTGATACCCTCCCGATGGTAAGGAAAGCCCTGGTATTTTTTTTTTTTTTCAGCTGACCCGTTCACCCCGCAGCCTGCTGGGCTGGAACAACACACCTCCAGCGCCGCGGCCGCGCCTGGTGTGTCACTGTGTGAGTGTGACCTCCTTCTTCTTCTTCCTCCTCCCTACCCTACTGAGCCAGCGAGCCTCAGCCTGTCACATTTCACACTGCACTGCAGACATGATGATGACATCACTACTACACACTACTAGTATCTCCGCCCGGGCGGTGCGGCGGCTACATGCTTTGAAGCTGCCCTCCTCTCCAGACTCCAGCTGCTGCCCAGCACCCAGATTCGGAACAGGTGAGGGGGGGGTGTCCTAGTGTCCACCGCCGGCCCGAGCCCAGGGTGAGGTGTGTGTTGGGGTGACACCATGTTATACCGCACCAGGTGACACCAACCCTAGTGATGCCACTAAGGATAACAGTTCTCCTGGGGCTCCTGTCCCTGGGAGATAGCTACTGAGAAAAGCATTGCAGGTTGGGTCTCAACAGGAGCTGGGCTGATGGCCTGGAGAAGACTGCTAAAGGATTAGTAAGAAGCATGGTGAGTTTTTGAAGTTGTAATTTTTTGCCACAATACTTGGGAAAAATAGGATTTTTGACTTACTGTAAAATTCATTTCTCTGAGTTCATTGACAGACACAGCCTTCTATATTCATAACGATAGCTTATATCACCTGTATTAGGAGTAGGACTAGGCAGAATCAAAAAGCAAACAAGCACCTGGCTACGCCTATGGGCCGTCCCTCAGTCAGTATATAACCCCCCGCCCTGTTCTAGGCATTCAGTTTAGTAGCAAGCAGTAGCAGTGTCTGAAGGCCTCCATAGA
Source organism: Lithobates clamitans (assembly GCA_037952925.1). Taxonomy (NCBI): domain Eukaryota; kingdom Metazoa; phylum Chordata; class Amphibia; order Anura; family Ranidae; genus Lithobates; species Lithobates clamitans. The sequence continues at coordinate 517,331 of JBBGZY010001303.1, forward strand.
GGGGTGGGTGCTGTGTCTGTCAATGAACTCAGAGAAATTGATTTTACGGTAAGTCAAAAATCCTATTTTCTCATTCGTTCATTGATAGACACAGCCTTCTATATTCATAACGATAGGAACGTCCCAAAGCAGTGCCAAAACATAAGGGGTGGGAGAACGAAAAATCCCAAGGCTAATACAAGAGCTAACCAAGTAACAGGAACTTCACCCAGGACACACTGGAACCCGACCTGAACGATACCCCCTCAAGAGGGAAAAGACCCTCTAACAGCGGCCTGCAAAAAAACTTGCGGCCAAGAGAGGCATCTGCAGATGCCAGCCTGTTCACTTCGTAGACTTGTGAACAAGTACACCGACAACCAGTGGTTGCCTTGCAATCTTGCACAAGGGACGCATGATGACCGAAGGCCCAAGAAGCACTAAGCGCCCGAAAGAAAGCGCCGTAACAGGAAAGAAGGCACCCGATCCTTGACCGAATAGCCCTCCATCCAGGGAAGGGTCGCAGAAAAAAACAGAACGCCCCTTTCCTGGCCTGTCCGCAAATACCCCTTCAGGGCAGATAAAGCAAATTCCCTGGAAAGTGCTGACTAAGGACACAAGAAAGACAACACAATGTCCTTATTCAAATAGAAATCCAAAGACGGAACACTGTAAAAAAAGGGCAAAGCACCACCTTAACCTGGGTAAGGTGAATGACAAGATAACGCCCCTTCTTTTTCACACCCTGTGAGCGGAGGTGATAGCCACCAAGAGACCACCTTCTGAGCCAGAGTAAATAGCGGAATCTCCCGAATATCTTGAAAGAGAGATAAAGAGGCTTCCGGAGAACCGAAATTACCAAGTTCAGATCCCACGGCAGCAGAAGAACCGCACTGGTGAAAACAGACGTCTAGCCCTGGAGAAAGGTATGCATCAGGAAGTGCAAGACCAGGAGACGCTGAAGAAAATCACCCAGGCCCAACCAGGCCCGACCCTGCTTAGCCTCCGAGATCCGATGAGATCGGGTGGCTTTAGGGTGATGTGGCCGTAGGTCTGACACCTGGGCCTTGATGGCACTCAAGGCCCCTTTTCTCAATCCCCCCATCAGCAGTGTTAGAGACCGCAGCACCTACCTCATCACAGCCAGACCGTTGAAAACCAGCGCCTCTAAAAACAAGATAGAAGAACGGTCCATAAGACAGTAGGTCCCTCCTGGAAAGCAGTCTCCCAGAAAACCGCTGGCGACCAGGCGCACCCGGTCGGCGTACCCAGACCACCGGGACCCCTCCAGATCCAATAAGATGACCGGAATCACCGCAGCCATGATCCTGCCAAAAGGCCACAGCAAAGGTTGGAAATAAGGAAAGGGACAGAATAAACGTGGGTCACTAGACCTGCCAGAAGATCCCATGATCTTGCCAGAAACCTTGGTACCGTCCTGTTGAGCCAAGATGCAAAACAGATCTACCTCAGGCATGCCCCAGCGGAGACTAATACGATGAAACGCGGCCCAGTGAAGAGACCACACCGTGGTCCAACCCTAACCGACTGAGGTATCCAATTTACAGTATTCCACTCCCAGAAAACGTATGTCAGAAAAGGCCGGAACGAGACGCTCTGCCCACCAGACGATACTAGCAACAGGCAGGGCTGCTGGCAGCCTCTTTTTGCCCGCCCTGGCGAAGGACATACACCACCGCCATTGCCTTGCCTGACTGGATCCGTACCGGGAGCCCCCAAAGTCGATCCTTTCATGATCCCGAACTAGTCTGCATGCAGTTCCAAGATATCACTCGGTAGTCCGGCTTTCACCAACGTTCAACAACCCTGAGTAAAGCTCAGTCCTAAGACCTCTCCCCACCTGGGCAGACCGGCATCGTTGGCCACCCTGTTCAATACAAGGGGAAAAAGGATTTACCTCACCGAAGCACCAGAGAACAAAGCCACCAGACTAGGGAAAACTCTGGATTCCTGACTCAGCCGAATCCGACTGTCCAGAGATCCTGGGTGTTTGACCCATCATGCCAGGATCTCCCCTAAGGGAGCTCGTATGGCACTATGCAAATGGAATAGCCACAAAAACATAGATAACATCGGACCCAACACCCAAATGCAGATCCGCAGAGGAGCCCACCTGCCGCACAGCAAATAAAAGACAAAGCGCAACATGCAACTTCAGGATTATTGTCCAGGAGAAGCCCACTCTTTCCCGAGCTGAAGCCCGGTCAGGCACAGATAATCCAACAATCTGGCAGGGCCAAGCAGGCATCCGATAGCATAGACTCTCACACTGGAGCGGTGCGCTGGCAGGATGGTAGAAAAAGTCCTGCTGGCAGCATTTTTGGAGCGGTGTGTATACCGCTCCTGCCCATTGAAATCAGTGGGCAGTGCGGCTATACCGCCGGCAAAGCGCTGCTGCAGCAGCGCTTTGCGGGTGGTTTTAACCCTTTTTCGGCCGCTAGGGGTCAAAAGCGCCCCACTAGTGGCCGAATACCTCCGCAAATACGACGGTAAAGCTCCGCTAAAAATAGTGGTGCTTTACCACCGATGCCGCCCCCGCCCTAGTGTGAAAGGGGTCTTAGACACCTCCTCTGCACTTGAAATTTCTCAAAACGCCAACCTTGGCATTTTTGAATACTTTCTATTTATTAAAACTGGCGCCTTTAAGATGCTAGTAATATGGAAGTGATGTCATGACATTGCTTCTGGGTTACTAGATCCAAGACCCAAACAAAGCAATCGGGTTTGTTCAGGTCCCAGGCCAGCCAGCGGACGCGCATTATAAGTACCCAAAATAGTACTAGATCCAAGACCCGAACAAAGCAATCGGGTTTGTTCAGGTCTCAGGCCAGCCGGCGGATGTGCTTTATAAGTACCTGAAATAAATAAATTTAATGGTACGTCATTTTAACAGCGCTGGGCTGTGGAGGGGGTGGGTGCGGCTGGCTCAGGCTTTCAGCGGCTCACTGAGAGGCTGAGCCGAGTGCCGATCCAGGTATGTGGGCGGATCCTGACTCCACTGTCGCAATCTTGTCTGAGCCTGGACCGGCTCTGTGACATTAGCCAACAGCCCACTGTCTGCTGACTATATATGTGTTCGCCTGGCGTTAAGGGGTTCATTTTGGCCATGGGGTGTGTACATCCCTGAGCAGCTGCATTCCCTTGTTCAGGCAGCTAGGGGGCAGTAGAACTCTGGTTTAGCTGCCACTCTCTGGCCACTTATGTGCACAGGACCTTGCCACAAATGCTGGGCATCTTGGTGATGTTCAGTAGTTCCATGTAAAATCCCCAATGTGTGAAAAAAAAAAAAAATAGTTAAAGTCTTATTAAACCCAAAAGCAAACCTTTTATTATAGTAGTTTACCAATTCTTAGATGTGATGGCTGCATTTGTTTTACTTTTTTTTAGTTTTCTTCTATTTTCATCTGGTGATCTGGACAGCAAGTTCTGTTGTTTTTCACAGTACAAACTCTCCACCAGAATGTATCAGTTTACACAGATTAAGCTGTCAGCTGAATTTAAAAAAAAATGCCGACAATGAACAATTGAGAAAAAAAAAATCCATACCATTCCCTTCTGGTCTGCACGACAAAAAAAGAAAACGGCGTCGGGTCTACCCCACCCCAAAAAAAATCCATACTAGACCCTTATCCAAGATGACTCATCAGTTGTTAAGGACGCGGAAGCTGCCCGCTGCCGCCGACTGTATCACTCGGCTCTGCCAGCCGGCGCGCCGCGTCACTGGATGTGTTTGACAGCAGTGCAAGCCAATGGCTGCGCTGCTTTCAATCCATCCACTCTAGGCAATCAATGGCCAGGCTGAGCAGCGAAGAGGAAATTGGGGGCGAGCGCAGCAGGTGAATGGGCTCAGGTAAATAAAATGCCGGGGCTGGGGGGGGAGCGGTATTGTCAGATGTTTTTTCACCTTAATGCATAGGATGCATTAAGGTGAAAAAACGTGAATCTTTACAACCCCTTTAAAACCAAGTATGTCATATATTGCAGTTTACCAATCATTAGATGTGGTGGCTGTGTCTGTTTTCTTATCTTAGGCTTTCTTCCCTCTGTTTTCACCTGGTGATCTGAGCAGTAACACTCCTACTGTATAAAAGTGCCTCCACTCTGGATGAATGAGCACAGGGGGCACATTTGGACAGCAGCATTGTCAGTCTGGGTTGAGGGGAGTGTTAGATGTACTAGCAGATTAATATTTGCTAACACAGGGATTGGGGACCCAGGCTGCATTAGTGACACAGGCGGCATTGGGGACACAGGCTGCATTGGGGACACAGACTGCATTGGGGACACAGGCTGCATTAGTGACACAGGCTGCATTGGGGACACAGGCTGCATTGGGGACACAGACTGCATTGGGGACACAGGCTGCATTGGGGACACAGGCTGCATTGGGGACACAGGCTGCATTGGGGACACAGACTACATTGGGGACACAGACTGCATTGGCAGACACAGGCTGCATTGGGGACATAAAGACGAAAATACTCTTGCGCACAGGTGTATTAGCTAAATGATCCCATGTATTAGAAAACCAGCAAGAGATGCACTAAAATTAGTAATAAAAAATATATAAAATATATACAGCATGTATAGGTCTTTACATATATATATATGTATATATATATGTATATGTATATATATATATAGATATATATATATATATATATATATATATATATATATATATATATATATATATATATATATATATATATATATATATATCTATATATATAAAATCAGTGGCTCTATTCAACTCTATATTCATATTTATTCGAATTCCATTCAATTTAATTTAATTTAATTTTATGTAATTTAATTCAATCTTATTTTAATTTAATTTAATTTAATCTATTTCATTTCATTGAAAATTTAATTCAATTCATCCTAATGTATTATTTATTTTATATACCTATCCTACTAAGAAAGTATACTAGAATTAGTGTTCATACTCTCACCTTATATGATTATCATCATCATCATTATTGTATTATAGTATAGTATATTATATCATCATCATCATTCACCATTTTTTTATCTAATCTGGTGTTCATCATTATCTAATTAACTAATTTGACATAATGATTCTGCTATCCCTTTCTTTGATGTCTATTAAATAATATTAAATATGTACAGGTAGGGGCATCTTAATTGTAGCTACACCTGAAATAATGTACAAAACAATTATATGTACTATATATATGTGGTTCCAACAAACCCTTTTATATTACATTGGTAGTGTACGTAAGGACTGGTCCCGACAATATACGGGAGTCCAAGTACACATACCTCTGTATTTTTATACGGATATTTTTAATACTGCATCTTTATTACTGAACTTGAATCATTTAATTACATGCATGTGTATATATGTGTATATAGATGTTTGTGTATATATTTTTTATTACTAATTTCAGTGCATCTCTTGCTGGTTTTCTAATACATGTGTCCGTGATATTATTATTTTTTAGCTACAGCTATGGAACCATGCCCCCCCCCCCATTTTTTTTATAATAGCCTTTTTTACATCTCATTTAGTATTTATTTACCGTATATACTCGAGTATAGGTTAAGTTTTTCAGCACATTTTTTTGTGCTGAAAGTGCCCCCCTCGACTTATACTCGAGTCAAGCACTTTTTTTCTGCAGCAAAAAATTTCATTTTCCAAACCGAATTTGGGGCCCTGTATCTCAGGGCCACTTCTGCTAGGAACCCCAAATTTGGTGTGCAAACCCAGTGGAACTGGTACCACAACATATCCAAAGCTGGGGTTCCTAGCACTAAGTGGCCTTGAGATACAGGGCCCCAAAATCGGTTTGGAAAATGTCATTCTCTGCTGCAGAAAAGTGCTTGATATTTTCTGAACCGACTTTGGGGCCACGTATCTCAGGGCCACTAGGTGCTAGGAACCCCAAATTTGGTGTGCAAACCCAGTGGAACCATAACATATCCAAAGCTGGGGTTCCTAGGACCAAGTGGCCCCGAGATACGGGGCCCCAAATCCGGTTCGGAAAATGTCATTCTCTGCTGCAGAAAAGTGCTTGACATTTTCTGATCCGATTTTTGGGGCCCTGTATCTTGGGGACAATTGGTGCTAGAAACCCCAGCTTTGGATATTTTATGGTGCTAGTTCCACTGAGTTTGTACACCAAATTTGGGGTTCCTAGCACCGAGATATGGGGCCCCAAAGTTGGTCAACTGTGTCCTACTGCAGCAATGTCATTTCGGGACCATTTGGGTTCAGAGACCCCAAATTTTGGCTGCAGCTAGGGGGCATCTAGGAACCCTTAACTACCGAGTTTGAAGTTCGGGGGACCTATGGATGCAAATGGGCACAGTGAGGCACGCAGATGGGCACAGTGAGGCTGCAAATGGGCATTGTTGACCCTCTTTTACACTTACAGTAGCTGTGCATTTCTCACCCTCGTCTTATACTCGGGTCACTAAGTTTTTCCCAATTTTTTTGTGGTAAATTAGGGCCTCCACTTATACTCGGAACGACTTATACTCGAGTATATACGGTATATAACATTTATGCTTAGCATCCGACAATTGACTATATCCCCCCTCTCTCTTTTTTTCCCCCTCCCCTCCCTTCTAGTGTTATTATCAGATTTATCATTTCTCCTTTAGAGGCTCCACTGTTATCAAATATGCCCTTTTAATCCATTGCCTAGACGTTTTTGTCCGGCTTTGGCCTCTATCTTTGCCTATGGCAAAATGGAGGCTATTGTTTACCACAGTGTGTCAATCTCGTGCGCCAATGGGCACACAGGAAATGACGTCATGACCGCACTTCCGCCCCGTGGACCGCAACCCTGAAGCAGAGGAGCGGCGTGCGTTCCACTCGGCTCTATGGAGCATAGGAACATGTCACCGGCTAGAAACTGCCAGCAATGGAAGCCGGAATAGCCACAGTCTCGACAGAGGCACCCTGCCTGAACAAAAGAGCCGCCATCTAGCATATACACTACAAGGTATGATACTTGATTCTTGATCTTAGATTTTAGATTTCTGATCCTCTGATGTCTGCAATCCAAAAAAGAGAGGGGAGAGGTGCTCCAAGCAACATCTGATATGCCTTGGCTCACCTACATAGCGATATTTGTAGGACAATCTCAGTTTGCCTGCTATTGGATGTATACACCTTTGAATATATGTATGGCTGCTGATTAAAATTAGAATTAAAACTAAAATTAAAATTAAAACTAGAACTAAGACTAAAATCATAATTTAAATCTAAATTTAAATCATATTAAACATAAATATTAAAAATACAAATAAAAATCAAACTATAATATAAATACATTATGGTCTTACAATAATAAAGCCAAGGCCCATCCTTCTCGTAGGACCACCCACTAATTAAGGGAGGGGTTTCAGCACCAATCTGAAGAGTCTTTTTTTAGATGGACACATGTATAAAGACTAACAGGAGATTAGCACCTCCAAGGCTCTGATGAAGAAGGGTTACCTTCGAAATGCGTTAGCCAGCAGTAGTCCGTATGCCCTCTTCCTAGGACCTGGAAAAACTGCTACCATTGGACCAATCGCCTCTGTGCCTGTATACAATGCAATTTTTTCTCATACCTTTGTGAGTAGATTTTAATCTTTGTTTTTAATGAATAAATCTGTCAAGGATAATGCACTAGGCTGGTGCGCTCTTTTTTTCTTTCTTTGCATTGGGGACACAGGCTGCATTGGGGACACAGGCTGCATTGGGGACACAGGCTGCATTGTTGGACACGGGCAGGCTGCATTTTTGGGCACGGATAAAGTTGTTAATATTTATTTTGATAAATTAATTCTGCATAAAACATTTAAGTGTAATTTCATGAAATAATTTATGATGGTCTGTTTGGGGGTGGAATTAGGGGCGGGGCAGGGTAGGATGGGGCAACTGGTGGCGAGTAACCCTTGAGGGTGGTGGCTAGGAGCTCAGGACTTGAAATGTTGAGCCCTGTATATAAAATGCACTTTTTATCTATCAAAAAGTGTTTTCCAGTGCTAAACCTTTCCTCTGATTTCTAAATTGCTGCATTTGTAAATTCCAAAATCCAATATAAAGGAATAGTAGTAGTAAAAAAAGCACTTGTGTGCTTAGCCAATCTTGTTTTTTTATAATTCTCCTTTAAGGGGCGTGACAAGGGGTGTGTCCTATGCCTGTATACTTTTACAGATAGGTGTCCCTTATTCCCATCTCAAAAAGTTGGAAGGTATGATATTCAGCAATCTGAATAAACATGCCTATTCCCCAAATCTAAGACCAGCTTTTCCTCTGAGGTAGACTGGGGTAGAGCTCCTTAGGTAGGCTGTGTATCAGTGCACACTATATTGGGGTCACAGGACACGAAAAACCCCCTCCCCCCATACTATCTCTCCTTCCTTCTCCCAGAGCGCCGGTGGATGACGACACGGCACAGTCACATGACACGGCGCTGTGTGTCTCCGCCAGTCACATGTTAGTGACGTCACTCAGCTCCAGGATTCGCCGAGCAGGCGGCGCGGGATTGTGAATGCGGTGTCGGCGCTGTGGTGCAGGTGACGGCTGATAGTCCGTGGCTGGCGGCGGTAGTGAGTGAGCGTCCCCTATTGGCTGAGTGCAGGCAGAAGGTGTACAGGCGGCTGCTTTATATGACTGACTGGGGAGGAGAGGCTCAGAGCGCCTGTCTGTACTGGACTGGAGGGAGCAGGCCGGACTCACCATTACAGTGTAGGGCCCCTCAGGCTCCTGGTTCTGTATCAGTGATTAATGGCAGCCATTACCAGCGTTTTGAAGCTGGCGGTGTAGTTGTTGGGGCCTCATCCATAAACCAGGCGGATGAAGTCAGCATTGAAGCTGGACAGTACGCCACACACATCCGCCATGCTTTGTGGCGTTGCATACATTTATACTCCATGTTGTGATTGGCAGAAACGCGCGCTTTACGACTTGTTCACGCATGCCACTAACATGGCCACTTGTCTGAAAAGTGATCTGTGCTAGTTTCTTTTCAGATGGCATCTAACAGGAAGTGCAGAGGTGATATGTTGCCTCATCATCACCTGTTTTAATCTCCAAAAGTAGTGGTGGACCGATATTGTTTTTTCAGGGCTGATACTGATTTTTCAGCTGACTTTTGGGGGCGATATTCTGAAGATATGAAAAAAATATGTAAATCCCTTTTATTGCTGTCACAAGGAATGTAAACATCCCGTGTGACAGTAATAGGTGGTGACAGGTACTCTTTATGGAGGGATCGGGGGTCTATAAGACCCCTTTCACACTGGGGCGCTTTGCAGGTGCCACAGCGCTAAAAATAGCGCCTGCAAAGCGCCCTGAAGAGCCGCTCCTGTCTCTTCAGTGTGAAATCCCGAGGGCTTTCACACTGGAGTGGTGCGCTGGCAGGACGGTAAAAAAAGGCCTGCTAGCAGCATCTTTGGAGCGTTGTGTATACCGCTCCTGCCCATTGAAATCAATGGGCAGCACGGCTATACCCCCGGCAAAGCGCTGCTGCACTCCCTGCTAGCGTCCGAATACCTCTGCAAATACAACGGTAAAGCGTTGCTAAAAATAGCAGCACTTTACCGCTGCTTCCGCCCCAGTGTGAAAGGGGACTTAGACATCTCTCCTCTGCACTTGAAAGTATTCAAAACGCCAAGCTTGGCATTTTTGAATACTTTCTATTTATTAAAACTGGCACCTTTTTAAGATGCTAGTAATGCGGAAGTGATGTCATGACATTGTTCCCGGGTTACTAGATCCAAGACCCGAACAAAGCAATCGGGTTTGTTCAGGTCTCAGGCCACCCGGCGGACGTGCTTTATAAGTACCTGAAATAAACAAATGAATGGTACGTCGTTTTAACAGTGCTGGGCTGTGGAGGGGGTGGGTGCGGCTGGCTCCGGCTTTCAGTGGCTCACTGAGAGGCTAAGCCGAGTGCCGATCCAGGCATGTGGGCGGATCCCAACTCCACTGTCACAATCTTGTCTGAGCCTGGACCGGCTCTGTGACATTACCCGGCAGCCCACTGTCTGCTGACTATATATGTGTTCGCCTGGCGTTAAGGGGTTAATTTTGGCCATGGGGTGTGTACATCCCTGAGCAGCTGCATTCCCTTGTTCAGGCTGCTAGGGGGCAGTAGAACTCTGGCTTAGCCACCACTCTCTGGCCACTTATGTGCACAGGACCTTGCCACAAATGCTGGGCATCTTGGTGATGTTCAGTAGTTCCATGTAAAATCCCCAATGTGTGAAGAAAAAAAAAAATAGTTAAAGCCTTATTAAACCAAAAAGCAAACCTTTTATTATAGTAGTTTACCAGTTCTTAGATATGATGGCTGCATTCATTTTCTTTTCTTTCCTTTCCTTCGTTTCATTTTCTGGTGATCCGGACAGCAAGTTCTGTTGTTTTTCACAGTACAAACTCTCCACCAGAATGTATCGGTTTACATGGATTCAGCTGTCAGCGGGGTTCCCCGCTGACAGCTGAATGTAAAAAAAAAAAATGCCTACAATGAACAATTGAGAAAAAAATCCATACCATTCCCTTCTGGTCTGCACGACAAAATGTAAAAAAAATGGCGTCGGGTCACCCCCCCCCCCCCCCCCAAAATCCATACCAGACCCTTATCCAAGATGACTCATCGGTTGTTAAGGAGCGGGCAGCCTTAACAACCAGATATTTGCTGCCTGTGGTAAGGGTGCCAGCTACTGCCGGTGGTAAATTACAGCAGACTTTCACTACTAAAATACTGCATGACTTCATAAAATAATGAATGCAGTATTTTAGTAGAGTTATTTATTGAACGGCAACACATTTTTTGAAACGCTTGTGCGGTATCTTACTGCATACTAGTTTTTGTTGGGTTTTTTTTGCGGTATTAAACTTAAAACCAAATATTTCATATATTGCAGTTTACCAATCATTAGATGTGGTGGCTGTGTTTGCTTTCTTATCTTAGGCTTTCTTCCCTCTGTTTTCACCTGGTGATCTGGGCAGTAACACTCCTACTGTATTCGAGTGCCTCCACTCTGGATGAATGAGCACAGAGGGCACATTTGGACAGAAACATTGTCAGTCTGGGTTGAGGGGAGTGTTAGATGTACTAGCAGATTAATATTCGCTAACAAATTGAAGCCAAACTCCAACAACAGTTTTGTTTTTTCTTTTGGGATAAAAGTTTTACATAAAAGCTGATACCCCCTTTGTGCTGGCGCCTCCGAGCCCTTTAAGGGATTTCAGATGCTGGGAGGCAGGGTGGGGTTTATGATCATGTGACTGCCATCATTGGCACATGATCAGAAAGTGCCCCTTTATCAGGTGTCCCCATCACGGTGCCACCTTACATTAGGTATGCCCATCGCATCAGATGTGCCCATGAGTGCTCCTTTACATTAGCTGTCCCCATCTGAATGACCCCCCCTCCCCCCAACCTATGTTCATGTAACTGCCATCGTTGGTTGTCACAGCGGTCACATGATCAAAAAGCACCCCTTTACATCAGGTGTCCCCATCAGAGTGCCCCTTTACATCATGTGTCCCCATCAGAGAGCCCCTTTACATCAGGTGCCCCTTATTGTACATCATGGGACACAGCCTAATTTTATAACTTAATGGGTATATAGGCACCTTCAGGTGATGGATACTGGTATACCCAATACAGGAAGTTCACTCCCTATATAACCCCTCCTCCTTCCAGGAGCACATCAGTTTTTTCGCCAGTGTCTAAGGTGTTGGTCATGAGTGAAGATGTGCTCTGAGGAGCTCCAGGAAGGATCCATGCTGGATTTAAATACCCTCCATAGACCACTGAGGCCGAGGTTTTGCCTGTAACGTCTCTTTTTGTAGGGCTGGACCCAGGGCTTTGGTCATGCTACATTACCTAAAAGCTTTCCTAGTGGGGTGCTTTTTACAGGTCCAAGGGAGTGAAACCCCGATAAAAAGGGACCCGGTCCTTGAAGGTTTTCTAAAGGCAGCCCGCCGTGATGGCTGAAGGTTGAATTGACTGTTAATTCAGCAATTCCTGCGGCGGGGATAAGGTAAGGAAAGAAACTTAAACTAAAAAGTCCACCTATGCTTTCTTCTTTAAGGGAAAAATGTTGTTATGCCTTAAATCTCCACTAGAGGGAGTGTATGCACATACCTTAATTTGTTGTCTTCACTTCAGCTCAGTGTCAGTCTGTGTGTGGCCGCAGCAGCTTGTGCAGGGGGATTCCTCGCAAAGGTAAGAGATCTGCTGAATGCTTTTCTCCCCCCTGAAGGGTTCAGAAGGGTTAGGGAGACAGCGGGGGTTGTACCCCCCTCCGGGGGTGCGGAGGTCCCGTTTTTTTTTCTGCATTTAAAGTTGTTTCCTCTGCCTGCTGTGTAATACGCTCTGTCCCTCCCCCTTGTGTTGGGTCTGCGGACCCGAAAGCCGCCCGCGCTTCAGTGCGGGAATATTTTTCAAAAGAAAAGGCGAAGCCGAGTTTATGAAAGGGTGGGGCCTAGGCGCGGCACCGTGCAACGTCCATGAGGACACACAAAGGCTTAAAGGATCAGCTAGAGGCAGTCTGTCCTCTGCAACAAGGAGGGAACAAGCAGCCTACACTGGGACACAGGAGTGGTGGGGCACGTAAGGGTGGTAAGTGGCATTCCTGATACAGGATGGACATTTTTCCCAGCACTAGGCTGAACTTAATAGCGGCTTTACTGTCATGACTATGTTCAGCGTTTAAGTGCAATTAAATAGTGCCTCTGCTTTTGTGCTTAGGACTATGCGTACCAAAAAAGACAGCACAAAAACCAAAAAGGTACCAAAGGTTTCACCCCCAGGCGCTAGGAACTCCAGTCGTGTCTCCACACTGTCACCCTCGCCTGAAATACCAATTATGGCAAGCCAGGGTGAGCCATCGGAACAGTTTGGTGCATCTGCTTCTCACATCTCAGCCCCTGTTTACGTGACTGAAGATGTCTTTTCCTCCACCCTGCAGGGCCTGGAAGCAAGATTAGCAGTTTTAATCGCATCCTCCATTCAAATGGATAGGAAGTGTGATAGATCCCCCTCCCTCACTTCAGACCCTTTGCCAGGGGAACGGTGGGCACAGGATGAGGTGTTACCCTCAGGCGATCAGGAGGAAAGACAAACCGATGATTCCTCTGCGGAGGAAACAGTAGATGAACCCTTTTAAGCCTTGCGATCTCAGAAATTGCTGATACACTCTCTTACGGAGATGGTTCGTTCTACTTTCATGCTACTCCTAACGGAGTCTGCCGAAAGCTCAGTTTCTTCCTTGGGTTCCTTAAAACCTTCACAGCCTTTGCATGCGTATCCTGTGCATGCATTACTAGAACAGCTTATTGATGCTGAATGGGATCATCCGGATAAGTATTTTCTCCCGCCAAAGAGATTTTCTCTATCCCATGGAGGAGAAATTCACCAAAAAATGGAAGGTACCAGCAGTTGACGCTGCGGTTTCCAGTGTGAATAAAATTCTAACTTGTCCAGTAGACAATGATCAAATGCTTAAGGATACAACATTTAAAAGGTTAAAATCTGCTTATTTTCCTTGGCAGGTGCCTTAGACAGGCCCTTAAAGAGGTTCCTGCACAACAAGCCCCGGAATTGGCCGAACTACCAAAAGCATTATGCTTTGCCATAGATGCCATTAAAGATTCTATCCACCAGGCGTCCTGCCTTACGCTTATGCTAGTACATATGCGTAGAATCCTGTGGTTAAAAACTGGTCAGCTGAAGCACCGTGTAAAAAGCTCCTGACTGGGTTCCCTTTTCATGGGAATCGGCAATTTGGGAATGATTTGGACAAATACATCCAAACAATTTCTAGTGGGAAAAGTACTCTTTTGCCAGTCAAAAGAAAGTATAAATGCCCTTCATTTAAATGGGCTATTTCTCCTGCGCCAGGGGCTTCTGCCTCTAGGCAGTGGCGACGGACTCCGCCGTCAGACTCTAGAGGAAAATCTCAGGGTCAGGCCCAGGCTCAAAAGAAGTCCTGGGGACGGAAACCTGCAAAGCAGAATCCTTTAGCCTCATCATGAAGAGGCGCCCCCCCTCGCCAGGGTGGGGGGAAGACATCTGCAGTTTTCAGAAGTCTGGCAAGAGGAAATTCAGGACAGATGGGTCATCTCCACTGTAACTCTGGGGTACAAGCTGGAATTTCAGGACTTTCCACCGTCTCGTTTCCTGAGGTTAAACATTCCCAAAGATCCAGAGAAAAGGCAATCTCTGTTTCGGGCACTAGACCGATTAATGGCTCAGGGGGTGATCATGCAGATCCCCACAGAAGAGTGAGGTTTGGGGTTTTATTCAAACCTCTTCACAGTACCAAAACCAAATGGATGTCAGACCCATTCTAGATCTAAAGAATCTAAATCAGTTCCTGAGGATCCGCTCCTTTGGCATAGAGACGATCAGGTCTTATTTCAAAGACCGCTTGCTACACATTCTTTGGTCCAGGGTTTTATGCAAGGGGGATGCGGCTTAATCCGCCAGTCAAACCTCCTTTGAACCCTTGGACTTGGTTTTGTCAGTGTTACAAAAACAGCCATTTGAACCGATACAGCATATTCCCTTAGTCCTTCTGACAGGAAGCTGGTGTTCTTGGTTGCTATATCCTGAGCATGGAGGGTTTCGGAATTGGCTGCTCTTTCGTGTTAAGAGCCATACTTGATTATTCATGAGGACAGAGTGGTGTTACGCCCTCGTCCAGACTTTTTGCCAAAAGTGGTCTCAGGTTTTCACCTGAACCAAGATATTGTCCTGCCATTGTTTTTTCCAGAACAGTGTTCCAGGTAAGAGAAGTCACTACGTTGTCTTGATGTGGTAAGAGCAGTGAAAATCTATTTAAAGACAACTGCTCAGATTAGAAAGACTGATGTCTTATTTATTCTGCCAGAGGGTCCTAGGAAAGGACAGACAGCGTCGAAATCCACTGTCGCTAAGTGGATTCGGTAAGTTATAATTCAGACTTATATTTTAAGGGGTAAGATTCCCCCTTTTCAAGTCAAAGCGCACTCTAGCAGGGAGGTTAGTGTTTCTTGGGCAGTGCGTCACCAGGCCTCCATGGCTCAGATGTGTAAGGCCGCAACTTGGTCTTCAGTGCATACATTCACCAAGTTTTATCAAGTGGATGTAGGAGGTATGAGGATATCGCCTTTGGGCGCATTGTGCTTCAGGCAGCAGCATAGGTCCTCAAGTCTGGGGGTACCCTGCGGGTTGTGTCTCCCTCCCCTCAATAGCATTGCTATGGGTCGTCCCATTAACTTAGGCTCTGTGTCCCATGATGTACGATAAAGAAAATAGGATTTTTATAACAGCTTACCTGTAAAATCCTTTTCTTGGAGTACATCATGGGACACAGAGGTCCCTCCCCTCTTTTTGGGGTTTCAGTATATTGCTTTGCTAAAAAAACTGATGTGCTCCTGGAAGGAGGAGGGGTTATATAGGGAGTGGACTTCCTGGATTGGGTATACCAGTGTCCATCACCTGAAGGTGCCTATATACCCATTAAGTTATTAACTTAGGCTCTGTGTCCCATTATGTACTCCAAGAATATATGACATGTCACATATGACATCACATTATACCTCATGGCAGGCAAGGAGTGCGAGTCGAGAGCCGCGAGATAACAGGCAGCAGGGGCGGGTGAGCACCTGACATCACGCCTCACCTCGCGAACCAGCAGGGAGTGAGAGCCTGAAGCCACAAGACAGTAAGTAGCAGGAGGCGTGGCGCACATGCGATATCATTGGTTACTGGGATGCCAGCGGTCCTAGCAACCAATGACTGTTGAGCGGCGGAGGTGTGACACTTTACACTGGCGGCCTGATGGTGCAGACAGGAGCGTCGCTCGGTCCGTGGGCCACCATTTAATGAAGGCTGACTTAGTGGAAGTAACCCAGATGAAACTTGCTCTTTTTGGCCCTGTACTGGTCAGAGATTGTAAGGCCTTGTTCACACAGACTTCAGAGTGTACTGCAAGATTATCTCCAAAAAATTGGCAAACTTTGTCCAACTTTGTAAAAGTGTCACCAAAGACAAAAGTGTTTTTTTTTTCTTTTTTACATTTTGAATAAAGTGAGGGAGGGTTATAACCCTATCAGTTTTTTTCTTTTCTTTTGCTTACTGTACAGGGTCACATACTGTTGTTTTTTTTTTTTTGGCTGCACTAGCAACTATGCCTTTAATTTTGTATATCTTTCTTGTCATTTGCAGATCCAGCAAAATGTGTTCTTTGAATTTGTTCCCTCTACCTCTTCCTCGTGGAGATATGATGCTGTATGAACACAACAATAAAATGATGCCATGGCATACAAGTAGCAGCCCACCCTCTTCCTTTAATACTTCAGTAAGTGACTGCAGCAATAGAAGTAATATATTGAAAATTATTTAAACTGGACACTTCCAATGTACTGTGTGGTTACTTTCTCTGTAAA
This sequence comes from Lithobates clamitans, assembly GCA_037952925.1. Classification (NCBI taxonomy): domain Eukaryota; kingdom Metazoa; phylum Chordata; class Amphibia; order Anura; family Ranidae; genus Lithobates; species Lithobates clamitans. The sequence goes on from JBBGZY010001303.1 coordinate 533,742, forward strand.
ATAAATCTTGAAATGAAGGAAGCAGGCGAGGGCAGCAAAGTGAAAGTTGAGATGTAGGAAAAAGTGGGTTTGGTTTTGGGGATCCTGTGGGGTACAGTTGCTCATAATGTTTATACAGCCTCTGATGCAGCTGGTCAGTGCCGGCGAAACCAGTCAGGCCTTTCCACAGCTGAGCCACTTATGGATGCTATGGACTGATTAAGTACTACAAACATGCACTATTGGTTTGTCCCACATATGCCACGTGGATTTGGAACTAATATTATGGCTGTGTTATGTGTGATTGGACTGTATTGACTTTCATATGGTCCTATTAGTGCTTTGTCGTTTTGTTTGTTCCTGGAATGAGTGATTAAATTCACTAGAGTAGGTGTGTTGGACTTGCGTACTTTCTTATGACTCACCTTGCAGCACTACATTGTCACTGTGAAGTATTTTTTGTCAGCATCATTGATGAGGGTTGAAGTCTTTGCAAGCAAACCTAGTATATGGCTACAATAGGGGTTGACTGATTATCAACGCGGCAGATATCCACTTTTTTTTTAAGAAGAATCTGTAACAAACTTACCAATGTTACAGATATTACTTCAACCCATTGTAGCGGGGTGATGCAGCTGCAGGCATCACCCCGGTACCATTCTTTAGAGCGGATAATTGGCTTTCTTGTAATCAGCCGTTATTACAAGTAGCGGGGGACCTCCCCCCTCCCCCCCCCTCCCTGAGCGTCCAGCCAGCTGGCCAGAGACCTGAACAAAGCCAATTGCTTTGTTTGAGTCTTGGATCTAGTAACCTGGAAGCAATGTCATGATATCGCTTACAGGTTACTTTCATTCTAAAGGCACCAATTAAAAAAAAAATAGTATTCAAAAACGCAGATCTTGGCGTTATAGACCCCAGATCCTACCATAAAGAGTACCTGTCACTTCCTATTACTGTCACTAAGGATGTTTACATTCCTTGTGACAGCAATAAAAGTGATAAAAATGTAAAGAGACAGTGTAAAAATAAAAACTTTAAATCTACAGAATATCGGCACCTGGTATCGGCCTTAAAGGCAGCCGACAAATCGGTATCGGCCCTGAAAAAAACTATATTGGTCGACCCCCTAGGCTACACCCCACCACCTTATATATATCACACCAGTGAACAGTTCGTCCAGTTGGCTTCTCAGGCCTACACACCAGTATTTCATTTAGAGCCCTCAGTGGTGGAATTCCACACTATATCAGACTTATACAGCCATTTCATCTGTATGACTCATCCTGCGTTCCAATGGAACTAACTTCTGTTTCTAGAATACATGTAAGTATATATGGGACACTGCTTACACTACCACTAGCATACTTTTGTTTTAGTAGAATTTTGGATTACTTCTGTTTATAATCTGCATAAGAGGCACTTTGGCGTCAGTGTGTATTTTCAATCCTTGGCCAAGGAACTTTAAGCTACAATCTTTTAATGTTTTTTAATAAAACTTGGTTTTTAGAATTCTCAATGAAATATGTCCTTGTGTAGAATGACTCTGTAATAAGGGGGTAGTAGTCGAAGTCTGGGTGCTTTTATTTTAAGGTGTGAACCTAATGGTGTTAATTCCCGCCAGCATAAATCATATTAGAGTGGTAATTGTCTATCGCAGGTAGCTCCATCATTACAGACAACAGATTACTTTGATATCTGTATCCATGCAGCTGTTGGTCTGTAACATTACAACACCATTGATTATATAGGTTGTAGTTCACTAAAAAGTCCCATAGCGACTTCCGAACTGTCTACAGTACAACATGCATTTTTAAAGGTGAACTATAGACACAAAATACAAATCAGGCAACTCTAATATACATCATTAAATGTATTTTTATTTTAATGGATGTACCTGAATGAACTGATATAAGTCTTTTGCGGTGCCTGTATAGAAAAGTTGGAGTGTACGAGCCCTTGCACACTGGGGCGGTTTGCAGGCGCTATTGCGCTAATAATAGCGCCTGCAAACCGCCCCGAAAGTGCCGCTGCCTTCATTTCAGTGTGCAAGCCCCGAGGCTTGCACATTGGAGCGATGCGCTGGCAGGACGGTAAAAAAAGTCCTGCCAGCAGCATCTTCGGAGCGGTGAAGGAGCGGTGTCTATACCGCTCCTGCCCATTGAAATCAATGGGACGGCGCGGCTATACCGCCGGCAATGCGCTTTGCGGTGGTATTTAACCCTTTCTTGGCCGCTAGCTGGGGGTAAAACCGCCCCGCTAGCGGCCGCATACCAACGGTAAAACGCCGCTAATAATAGCGGCGTTTTACCGCCGACGCCGCCCCCCGCCCCAGTGTGCAAGGGCTCTAAGAGGAAGAAGCAGAACAAGTATTCAGTCTAAGTGCTGACCTGAAACATGCTAATAGGAAGAGAAAGCAGAATAACAAGACTAGCCTCATTAGTGTGCTGCTTCTCCCTTCGCTGTCTAGGCATAGGCTGGAGGTGGGTCCATGAAAACCTGGGCTTAGAGTGCAAATGGGTTGACTGATGTGATCAGACTGAGGGCTGCATGCTGCAGAAAAGTACTGTAGGGACAATCTCTGGAATAAATCTAGTTATGTTATTTTTTGTTAATGGGCTATTCAATTTATTTTGTTTTTTTTCACTGGAGTTTAGGTTTAATCTTCTGAATTTCGTATTTTATTTATGGTTTTTATGCTAATTATTTTGCCACAAACACAACCACTGTGTTCTTGTCTTTGTAGCTGGTAAATGTTCCAGAAATTACAATTCCTCTAGATTCAGTGAAGGTTCCAGGTAGAATGGAAATGAACAGCAAAGCGGCATTTATTCATCATAAGGAGAGCGTGTGGAAGAGATGCTTAAATTCATGGTATGTGACCTTGCCAAACTTTGATTATTATCTTTAAGGCGAGATTCACACTATTGTTTGCTGTGGTGCACATTTGCGCAGGGAAAAGGTCCTTGTCCCTTTTGTAAAACCACAGCTGCATCGAAACCACATGGTGCTTTGGTTCTGCGTGTTTCTGCGTAAACATGCTGCTTTTCTGTGTCTGCTAAACACCAGCGTGCCTATGGTTATGGAAACGTGTGTGATTTACACGCATTCCCGCACCTGCAGTAATGTGAAACCAGGCTAAGGTCACATCTCTATGTTGGCTATTGTGGGCTATGTTACACCTGGGATTACTTTTAGGAAACTTAAATACCAACTCCGAGCAGCTTAAAAATGATCCCCTGCAGACAGTGCAGGGGTTAATTGCTCATTTAAGTTTAGGGCAGGGGTATTAAAATAAAATTCACGGAGTTCCGATCTGTAAAATTTTCTTCCAACCGAGGTCTGAACCGTCTGTGCAATTACTCTGATCATTCACATTACAGCTCCCTTCCTTCATATCACAGCCCCCCACGGCTCTGCCCCCTATTCACATTGCAGCTCCTTTCAGCTCTGCCTCCCCACACACATTACAGCCCTCCTCAGCCCTGCTCCTCCCATTCACAGCTTTGCCCCCTCATTCACACTACAGACCCCCACAGCCCTGTCCCCCCCCCCCCTTTTTTTTCAAGCGTCCCAGCAGGCAATTGGTTGCTAAGACCAATCGCCTGCTGGGACACTTGAAAAGTTTACTCAGGCAGCTCCCACTCTCCATCCAAAGATACTTTGTTTCCCACTCTGTCTAGAGTTACCCGCGGCTGCCTCCCACTCTCCACTCTGCTGTGCTAATGACAGTGGCGGCTGAGGTGAAGAACCGGCCCCTAAGTGGAACTGTGGCGGTCCTGATGAGACAGTAACTTGGTCCGCACTTGGCCTGCGGTTCGCCTTTTAGTGATGCCTGGTCTAGGGGAACAAAAATGCAAAATTTTATTACCCTATCCTTCGATCCTCCCTGCACTCTAGGCTCCCGACATCAATAAGACCAAAGTAGGGTCCAAAGCCCTGCAATTGGACATGTTGATGCCAAGGGGACAGTCCACTGCTGGAGCTCCATCTGATAAAGGAGTTGAGGATCAGGTGCATAAAACTGTTCATCCTCTGTACAAGACAAGCAGTTAGCCCTTCCAGTGAGAGGGCGCAATGAATTGTGGGATACTTGTTTTTAAGAGAAGAACGTCCTTCATCAGTCTCTTTGACAGCTGCTTCCAGGATCATTTTATTTGGAATATAAAGGAAATATGAGATCTATTAATGATGTATAAATGTATGAGGATAACTAAATGGATGAATGAAAAAGTCATAGGAAAAACCAACAATAGTCAATATAAGCCTTTTCACAACACCATTAATTAATGCACATGATAGAAATGCAAAAGAAAAAAATCATAATGAAAATAATAAAAATTGTACAAATTATTTAAAAATGTATTATTGTGTGTTTGTAATAAAAGTTGGTAAGCGAAAAACAACAAATGAATACATTAATTTAACAGAGGATTTCATATGTGCAGGTAAGGAAGCACAGTGTGGATCGTAAATAGACATTTATGATGTTTATATAAAAAAAAAAAAAAAAAAAAAAAAAAAAAGTGCTACAGTCATGGGCAAAAATATTGGCACTCCTGCATTTCTGTAGATAATGCACCCCTTCATGCAAAAAATTGTTGCAATTACAAATGTTTAGGCATTCTCAAGCTTATTTCTTTTCTTTGTATTGGTATGACCCAAAAAAGTGGAGAAACAAGAAGCCAAATCTGACACATTCCACACAAAACTCCAAAAATGGACTGGACAAAATTATTGGCACCTTCTCAAAATTTGTAAGAAATAATTGCATTCCAAGTTTGTGATGCTCCTGTAATTTGTAAGTAAGCTCACCTGTATCAGTTAACAGGTGCTGATAATAGAAATCACACCGGCAACCTGTTAATATTGTGAAAAATTGACTCAAACTTTCTGTTGTGTGTCTGTGTACCACACGGAGCATGAAGAAATGAAAGAGCAGCAAAGAATTGTCTGAGGATTTGTGAACATAAATTATGGAAAGCATGGACAATCTCATGGTTACAAGTCCCTCTCCAGAGATCTTAATGTTCCTGTGTCCACTGTGCACAACATTGTCAAGAAGTTTACAGCCCATGGCACTGTAGCTAATCTCCATGGACGAAAGAGAAAAAATGATCAAAGATTGCAACAAAGGATGTTCGAATGGTGAATAAAGAACCTCAATCAACTTCCAGACAAATTCTGACCTTCAGGCACAGGGTACAACTGTGTCAGCTTGCACTTTGTCGCTATCTGAATGAAAAGAGACGCTATGGTAGGAGACCCAGGAGGACCCTACTGTTCACACAGAAACTGAAAAAAAGCCAGATTGGAGTTTGCCAAAACTTACCTGAGGAAGCCAAAATCCTTTTGGGAGAATGTGCTGTGGACAGACGAAACTAAATTACAGCTTTTTGGTAAAGCCCATCATTCAACCAGGCACTGGATGTCTTGACCATGTGCAAGGCATTATAAAATCTGAAGACTACCAAACAATTCTGGGGTGCATTGTAGGGCCCAGAGTCAGAAAGTTGGGTCTCCATCAGAGGTCATGGGTCTTACAGCAGGACAATGACCCAAAGCACACATCGAAAAGCACCCAGAAATGGTTTAAGACAAAGCGCTGGAGAGTACTGAAGTGACCGGCATTGAGCCCAGATCCAAATTCCATAGAGCATCTGTGGAGGTATCTCAGAACAGCAGTTGGGAAAAGGAACACTTCCAATCTGAGAGACCTGGAGCAGTTGGTGAAAGAAGAGTGGTCCAAAATTCCAGTAGAGAGCTGTAAAACTCATTGATGGTTACAGGAAGCAATTGATTTCAGTTATTTTTTTTCCAAGGGGTGTGCTACTAAATATTGAGGGTGCCAATAATTTTGTCTAGTCCCTTTTTGGACTTTTGCATGGAACCTGTCAGATTTGGCTTTTTGTTGACATTTTTGTGTCATACCAATAAAAACAAAAGAAATAAACTGAAAGCTTAAACATTTGTAACTGCAACAATTTTCTGGGCGAAGTGGTGCATTATCTGACAGAAATGCAGGGGTGCCAATATTCTTGGCCATGACTGTAAGTTGGAAGTACAATTTGAGACCTTAAACGGGTGTAGCTAGTGCAAATAATCGGGCCCTATGTGTAGTAAATTGATGCATACACAGAATGCAACAAAGAAATGAGGAGCACATGAGGGTGGCAAAAGTAAGGAGTTAAGGAACCAAAAAAGAAGCAAGTACCTGGAAGGCTAGGCATGACCATAAAGTTGAGGACAGCTTCCCATACATAGAGGCTGTGTTTTATAGGAATGGACTGAAGGGGTAAGCCTGGTAAGAAGGTGCTATGTTAAAGGATAGTATGACATCTACCTCTTTTGCCACCCTTATGTACCTTCTCATTTAATGTCTCAAATTGTGCTTCCAACTTGGCACAGTTGTGTTTGTTTTTTTTTTTTTATATTAACATAAACGTCTATATACAGTCCATACCGAGCTTCCTTTACTTGCACATATAAGGCGCAGCCCCACTGCAAGGCATATTCTTTGCATACGCTTTTATTCTTTTCCTCCCTGTTCTACTTACTATGGCCATTTTCACTAAGGGCAGCTGAATTCATCTCCCTTTACTGTATGGAATTGTGTACCTGCCTCCTGCAACATGTGCCAGTGTAAATCATCTGGGGGGGAGAGCACATGTGAGGCAGAATGTGGGGCAAGGGTTACATCACCAGTGCCTCACTAACCAGGATGTGGAAAAACAGTCATTGTAAGTGATCTTAGGGAAAGGTCAGCTTTAAGTGTGACAGCAACATGCTTTTACTTGGTCATTAATACATACGTTGGGTGTAGTACAAGATCAATCTTCCATTTGTTAACAAGCAACCTGAAGAATGTTAGACACTTTTTATACTTGACATAAACTGTTCATGTTCTATTCCTTTCCAGGAAGCAAATGGGACTTGCTGGGATGCTTGAGGAGATATCTAACTCAGAAGGAGAAGGTAAGATCCATGCCACAAAACTGAAGTGCACAATCCTTATTTGTACTCTTGTTCTGGGTCAGTGAGTCAAAATGCCAGACAACTAGACTGTAGAAGTGGAGGTCGTCAACGGAAGGTGTTGTTGTTCTCTTCTCTATAAAGCTGCTGTATGTTTATGGAATAAAAGAAATATTATTTTTGTCCAATGTGTAGGTTTTGCAGGTTAGTTGACATCCACCATTATTTGTGTTGTATTTGCATTTTTTTTTCTTTTTTACAGTGCCACAATGTTTGTGTCGCGTGTCCTGCTGCTGCCTTGCTTTATGTCGTTGGTTCTCCTCTTTCCATGGGTCGCTATTCCCACACCTGTCAGTAAGTCACCCTATTGTGGATATGCAGCTGCATAAGGCTGAGTCTCATAAATCATAAACATAATAATGGATCTGTTGCGCTTAGTAACCAGTCTAATAACTGAGGGTGAATTTACACAAAGTGCAGTGACAGGTGTTGTACTGCATTGTAAAACACCTGTCACCAAAAGTACTCACAGAAGACAATTGTTTTCTGTATGTATGATTCACACTGCAACACAACTTAAAGCTGTGGTAAAATGAAGCATGCTGCATTTTATCGCAGTGCACTGTACAGAACCGCATGGAACTGTACAGCAGCCCATTGCGCTGCTGTACAATGACATTAAGTGTATGTTTAAGTGTACACTTCAAACAAAGTTTGTACAAAAAAAAAAGGGAGCTGTGTAATGCGCTGAATTGCACACCACGCTGCCCCCTACTGCAGTCGGAAACAGACAGCTGCTGGAAACGTAAAGTGCTCTGGCAGCTGTCTGTTCTAGTGTGAATTTGCTCTTGTTCTACTTATCTATTGAAAGCTTATGTAGAGAATATAATTCCTGATTATTTGTTGGTAATTTTAAACCATTATCTATTTATTATTTAACTCCTTCCCGCCGACCATATGCATATATGCGGCCTCTTGGAAGTGGGTCTTTTGCCATGGGACTGCATATATGCCTATCTCTCTTTGTGCTGGATGCACGCTGCACAGCGCTCTCGCCAACGATCGGGCCCAGGACTCCCGGTTTCGGGTCACTTAAATGCTGTGATAGCCACTGATTGGCTATCACAGTGAACTGAGCCCACTCCTGCATTTACTTCCTCATCTGCATGGAGAGGAAGATGCGTTCTATCTTCCTCTCCTTGCAGGAGAAAAAGATGTAAATTTAGGGAAAAAAATCATGTAAAATATTTCTATAAAAAATTAATACTATTGGAAAAAAAAAAAGAAAAAAATAACCAGATCAAGGTTTGTCAGGGTTATTGTTAGGGTCTTTGGGGTAAAAGGTCACGGTCAGCATATTTTGGGTAGAATTTAAAACAAAATATTTTAGTTAGTATAAGTGTCAGTGTGTTTTTTAGGCAGGATTAAAAAAAAATGCACACCATTGTTTCTGGGCCTAACTACATGTTCAAGACCACTAACAAATGTGGTATCGCTGCAATCGTCAAAAGAAGGAGAATATATTTTGGGTTGTTTGGTGGTAAATTATGGCAATAGCAAGAAATATACAACTACATTAAAAAAAAAAAAATTTTTTTTTTTTTACTATTTTGGGCAAATTTTTTCCTTTTGATAATAAAAAAAAATCAGGAGACATCCATTATGATTTTCCACCAAAAAGAAAGCCCAATATGGTATAATCCACCTAGATACCCATAGTAGTTGTTATTATGTACAGTTTCAGTACACATGTCAAAGTTGCAAAATTGTGCTTCGGCATTAACATTTGCTTTACCCTTAGGCGGGAAGGGGTTAAGGTTTTTAATGTTTAAGATATAGGAAAAAAAGGCCATATTTTGACACAGAAAACTTGTAAGCACCAGATTTACCCAGGCAATAATTGCCTAGATTTACCCAGCAGCCTGAAAAGGTGTTGCATGCCTATTGGGTTTTCACAAACGGCATGCTAAAGGAGCTTGTCACAGCTAAAGGGTTTGGTTCCTTTTTTGTTTTATTTTAGTAAGGAAGTGCATTTCAGTGATTAAATATAGGAGAATAGAACCACTTCTTGCCCAAAAACTACAATACAATATAATTATAACCTTTGTACAGTGTGGTCAACGTTACCAAGGGACAAGCTTTTCATACCTTTTAGGTAGTCCCTTGCAAAGCACATGAAGTGAATATATGGCTTCTATGTACATATGTAATATATTGTATATCACAGTTACCCACTGTTCAGCTGGGGTCAACAGCTGATGTCAAGGAACAGTGCTTGATAATGATTTCACACCTGTAAAAATCATTCATGGTGGGGCCAAAGCCAGGATTTGATATGTTTTCTAAAACTTGAAACAGTTGTTCTAAATTAAATTTTATGTATCCACAGATGAAAAGTGAAGATCTCACAGCAGAATTCTCCCAAGGTCGTTACTGGTATGTATATCCTGAGAAGTGCCTTGGCTGAGCGTTGGTCATACCTTTCATGGTAAAACATATTAGGGGGCATTCCTAATAGATGTCGTAAATGCACCTAAATTGTTGGTGCTTGCGCCCCATTCATGTACCTGTCAGAGTCTGGCACAGAGGTTGGAGTGTCTATACCGGACACTCCTTCAGTGTGCTCCCTCTCTGAACACTGCACTGATGAAGCATGGCTGAGAAGTTTTGTAATAAGGGTGGGCTAAGCCTAAATTGGCAGTAGTTAGGACTATCTGAATTTGTTGCTTGCCTTAATTAGGTGCAGGTAGATCTAAAGAGAACTACTGCAAGAAAGGGGCCATTGAAATGTTATTCAATTCCCCAGATTGTGCCTTGGGCCCAATATCAAAGCTTCATTGACCTTTGCAAGACTATTATACATTTGCCTCGTTTGTAACTTCAGTGAGACAGAATTGACAGTTCGAAGTGCAGATCTTTATATAACTCTAAAATGTATTTCCTACATGCTCTTTTTGCATAACTGTAATATCAACACTTGACATGCTTCAAATGAATAGAGGTCTCAAACTGGCATCTTGATCATTATACTCAATGCTGTTCAAAATGGCAGAGGATTGCAGCAGCCAATACAAAAGGGCTGTTGCTATTGTGACCAGAAGTATTAGTTCTGCCTTTTTACTTTGACAACGTTGATGTCCTATTGCTTGTTCTGTTTTCTAGGACCACTTGTTCACTTAGAACTTTAGCTTGTCATCCTCACACAAACAAGTTTGCCTTGGCGCTTGTAGATGACTCCATTCGAATATACTCTACAGGAAGGTAAGAAATGCAGTGAAAGATGGAGGGTTAAATAGGACTGTAGTCATTGTAGAAGTCTGTTTTAAAGGAATCATTTGTTTTTTGTAATGTGTGTTGAGGCCTTGCTTTATCGCCAAACCATTCCAGATTTTTCCTGATTTAAAGCTGCATTAAATCCAAAACCAAAAATTGTATATATTGCAGCATATACATCATTGGATGGAATGGCTGCATTTTTTTTTCCATTATTTTCACTAGTTGTACTGACACTGTTTTTTTTTTTCTTTTCTCTTTATATCTACGAGTACCGATACTTGTGCTCAAGTACTTGCCGAGTACCAATACCTTTGCGGTGCGATTTGAGCCCGTGCAAAATGCATGGGCTCAAATCGCACTGCAAAGAATCACATGCAATTTGAACAGGAATGCGGTGTGATTACTGGGCTAAATGTCCTTAGGTTGGTAATGACATAAATAGTCAATGAGGTAGTCCAAATGTCACTTTGGGTGAAAAGAAAAAAACCACACAAGATCTTCCAAATGCCACCATATGTATGGAAATATTCACAATCCAGAAGATCACAAAAAATATATTGCCCTTACCAGAGCGCCAAATGTGGTAGGCAGATGGCTTAAAACCCAGCCGGGGCCTCTAGATGGGACCGATCAGCTCTATCAGATTTCAGGCGTGATACCCTCAATGCAATACCAAAAAAGAAACAAAAAACTTGCCATAGTATAATATTGTTAGGCAATAAAACATGGGCATGCACCTGACACCAACACCTTTATGTGCATATTAAAACAAAGGTGATATCCCACCACCACAGCTGTTGAATGTGCTTACCAGCTTGCGTGCGTGCACACGCAGTGACGTCACCACGTGAATGAGGAAGGAGGACGAGCTCCGCTCCATGATTGTTATGCCGGCCGGCGTTTTTGTACATATCCTATGCGAATTTTGATCGTCTGCTTGTAAGTGTATTTCTATATTCATTAAAGCATTTTTAGACTATATTACACTATGGTCCATTTATCTCATTTTTGGGTCATGTACTACGGATAAGGATTTCCTGTCACAGCCATCTATTTCCCAGCGCCACATAAAGTCTAATGAATATAAAGTTTGCAAGCTGGTAAGCACATTCAACAGCTGTGGTGGTGGGATATCACCTTTGTTTTAATATGCACATAAAGGTGTTGGTGTCAGGTGCATGCCCATGTTTTATTGCCTAACAATATTATACTATGGCAAGTTTCTCCCTTCGCCTTTCAGGACAGCACCTTGGAGAGAGCGTAGCTCCACCTCTTAGACAGGAAACACTGCGTGACAACGCCCCTTTAAAAAGCAGCTGCTTCCACCATGCCATCAGTTTTAGTGTTTCCTCCGCCATGGTGGAAGCACTGCTTGGGGAACCAGAGGGGCTGCGCTCTCTCCAAGGAGAGGGTTTTGGCAGGACCTCCACGTTTGGGTACTCAGACCAACCCAGCTCCTTCCCTTACGTGAGGAGGGTGCTCCGGTGTCCCTTCCTTCTCCGGCTCACAGGAGTAATGGTCTGCCGGAAGTTTTCCACCCGGGGTGTTCGGGGGGCCGCGGTTGTGCTCAGTAAGAGCGTCCATGCCAGGCCTCTGCATGGCGGCGCCGAATCCCGGACAGCAGGTGATGTCAGTTCCGGTGGGCGGATACTTCCGGCGGGGCGTAGCAGCGATTGGTTCCTGCTGCTGGAACGCAGGAGGAAGGGGCGGGTCCTCTGGCCGGGACTTCCTTTTGTTTGGCACATGGAGCCTAGTACACAGTGCAGCAGCTGCGGATTGCACTATGGAGACAGCGGAATCGTCAGCAGCAATGGCGGATGCAGGCGCCCAGGTTCCCGGCCAGGCCCAGGTAGGAGAGGTGCGGTGGCACCTCTTTCCTTTTATATCACTGGGTGTTTTATCTTTGATGTGGTTATTCAAAACCTGCTGCTGTCTGCTATGGGGTAACAGTTTCCATTAGCAGTTCAGCAAAGGAGTGAGACTCTGGGCACTTAGGGTGTTGGCTGGAGGTACTACTTTTCTCTGAAGCCTTAGTTCTAAAGGACCTGGGTTTTTCTTGTTTCTCTGTTTCAGAAAGCTACTGCCAAATCGGAGAGAACAGGGAGAAAGTGCCCCTCATGCAAAAATCCTTTAAGGGACTCTTGGCCCAAACCACTGTGCAAATCCTGCATTGTGGATTTAGTAAAAGAAGAATCCTCACAAGAGTGCAAAGAGCTCTTATCTTCTGTGAGGAAGGAGTTAGCAGAGGCCCTAGGGACAGTGCGTTCCCTTGTAAAGCACGGCCAGAGTTCCAGCCAAGAGCAGAGTTCTCACTCCAGTTTCCCTCAGTCCACTTTCAGACAGGTGGAAAGTGAGTCGGAGGAGGAAAGGGAAAGCATTCCACCCTCAACCATTGATTCTGAGGAGGAGGAGGTGGAAGAAGAGTCAAGATCATCTAGATATAAGCTGTCACTTGAGGAGGTGGATGAATTACTCAAGGCAATTTATACTACCCTGGAGATCCAGGAAGAAAAGGCTCAGCTGTCTGTGCATGACAAGATGTACCTGGGGCTGGAGGAAATTAAACACAGGGTGTTCCCTGTGCATAAAGTGTTAACAGACACTATTAAAAAGGAATGGAAGAACCCAGAGAGAGGACAGTTTTTTTCTAAAACCCTCAAAAGGAGGTTTCCTTTTGAGGAGAATGAGGAACTATTGTGGAATAAAAAACCAAAAATAGACGCTGCCTTTTCTCAAGTATCTAGGAAGACTGATTTAGCTTTTGAGGACATGGGTATTCTCAAAGATGCTATGGATAAGAGGGCAGATGGGCTACTGAAGAAAGCCTGGGACTCATCTCTAGCTAATCTTAAGCCAGCAATGGCGGCTACGGTTGTGGCTAGGAATCTGGAGTGCTGGTTAGAGCAACTTAAAAATCATGTTGTGGCAGGTACCTCCAGAAAAGACTTATTGGAGTCCTTCCCTACCCTGCTTAAGGCAGTAAAATATATGGCAGATGCCTCTGCAGAATCTATCAGGATGTCAGCCAGGTCCTCTGCGCTTGTTAACTCAGCAAGAAGAGCACTCTGGCTAAAGACCTGGTCAGGGGATTCAGCTTCTAAAGTAAAACTGTGCGGAATTCCCTTTTCAGGAGACCTGATGTTTGGGCCAGAACTAGAGACTGTCCTTGACAGGACAGCAGACAAGAAGAAAGCTTTCCCACAGAAGAAGAAAACGGTACAGCAGAGGAAAAATTTTCGTCCTTTTCGACAAACCGATAAGGAAAAGGACCACACACAGAAGAGACCCTGGTCTTCTCAGAGAGGAAGAGGTAGAGGTGGGGTACTCTTTAGAACCCCAGAACAAACCCCTAAAAAACAATGACCATCTAGTAGGGGGGAGACTACAGGACTTCTTACCAATCTGGGAAAAAACAACAAAGAGTCCTTTTGTTCTGGGGTTAATCAAAAAGGGTTATCAATTGGAATTCTCACAAAGCCCCCCAAGTCTGTTTTACATCACAAACCTGCCAAAGGATCGGGAAAAGGCTCTGGCCATGAAGTCTCTGTTACAGGAACTGATGCAACAGAAGGTCATTTCCCAGGTTCCGAAAGATCAAGAGGGGAAGGGGTTTTACTCCCACATTTTTATGGTCAAAAAGCCATCAGGAAAGTTCCGCCTGATTCTCAATTTAAAGGTTCTAAATCGATCCATAAAATACAAAAAATTCAGGATGGATACGATTTTCTCAGTAAGGAACTTGCTAACCCCCAAATGTCATATGGCTTCCATCGATTTGAGAGATGCCTATCTCCATATACCAATAGCGCCCCCATCACAAAGGTTCCTGCGTCTTGCAGTCAATCTGGGGGGAGGGGAGATTTGGCACCTGCAGTTTCGGGCTCTGCCTTTCGGTCTTTCCTCTTCTCCCAGGGTATTCACAAAAGTGATGGCGGAATCTTTGGAGCCCCTGAGACTGAAGGGGATTTCAATAGTACCCTATTTGGACGATCTGCTACTGTTTGCAGACTCAAGGGGTCAAGTAGAGGTCAACCTACAGACAGTTCAAACACATTTAAGAGGTTTGGGATGGCTTCTCAATCTTCAGAAGTCAAACTTAATTCCATCTCAAAGGGTAAGGTTTCTGGGGTACGAAATAGACTCGATAGAACAGAGAATTTTTCTACCCCAGGAGAAAATAGAGAAGATGCAGTTGACCCTGATAACACTTCAATCCAACGCAGAGATCTCTGTAAGACAAGCCATGTCTGCTCTGGGTCTGTTGACAGCAGCAATTCCTTCGGTACAGTGGGCCAGGTTGCATTCCCGTCCTCTGCAATCGGATATCCTGATGAATTGGTCATACCAGGAACCTCTGGAGAAGAAATTCAACTTGGGGGCAAGAGCAAAAAGGTCTCTCTGGTGGTGGAGGAACCTAGGAAACGTTTCAAAAGGGCTTCCTTGGGTCTTTCCAGTAACCAGAAGGCTGACTACAGATGCCAGCGCCTGGGGATGGGGAGCTCACCTGGAAGAAAAAACGGTTCAGGGAGTTTGGACCAAACCAGAAGCAAGAAGATCTTCAAATTGGAGAGAGTTAAAGGCTGTTCACTTAAGCCTCCTCTCCCTCCAGGAATTTCTAGTGAATCAACATGTCCAAATATTGTCAGACAATATGACGACAGTATTATATTTAACAAAGCAAGGGGGCACAAAAAGCAAAACCCTAATGGGTCTAGCGCATCAGATCCTAAGATGGGCAGAGAACAATGTGGCCTCTCTATCAGCAGTCCATCTAAAGGGGACGGAAAACACCTTAGCAGATCTCCTCAGCAGGAAAGAAATAAGGGAAGCAGAGTGGTCTCTCAATCAGGAATTATTCGAAAAGATTTCCAAGAGTTGGGGTCATCCCCAAGTGGACCTCTTTGCAAAAGAGGAAAATGCAAAAATACCAGTCTTCTTCTCTCTTCAGAGACAGGATCAAGCTCTCGGAGTAGATGCGTTAGCTCACAAATGGGACTTCCATCTGTCCTACGCTTTTCCCCCGTTCCAACTGATACCAAAGGTGTTAGCCAAATTCAGATTGGAGTCCACGGAGCTAATATTAATAGCTCCTTATTGGCCAAAAAGACCCTGGTTTTCAACCTTGATGAACCTCTCAGTGAAACCTGCTTGGAGATTACCAATCAGGACAGACCTGTTGAGTCAGGGCCGAATTCTCCATCCAGATCCAGCTTACCTCAAACTAACAGCTTGGTTTCTGAAGAACAAATCTTAAGACGGAAGGGTTTATCAGAGAGGCTTATTTCTACCCTTCTTGCAAGTAGAAAAAAAGTGACGAGAGACATTTACTTTAAAGTCTGGAAGATCTATAATTCTTGGTGTTCCAGTAAAAACTTCGTACCACATTTTCAGTTTTGGAATTTCTTCAAGAGGGATTGGAGAAGGGGTTAGCAGCAAGTACGCTCAAGACGCAGGTAGCTGCTTTATCAGTTTTTTTGGAAAGAACCCTTTTAGGGGAACCTTTAATAATCAGATTTTTTAGGGCAATGGCAAAAGTAAAGCCTAGACCTGTTGTTAGTTTTCCCAAATGGGATTTATCTTTAGTTCTTCAGGGTCTAACTATGGCACCGTTTGAACCCATAGAAGAAGCATCATTACGTTTCTTGACGTTAAAGACTATTTTATTGGTAGCAGTAACTTCCGCACGTAGAATTAGTGAGTTACAAGCCCTTTCAATTAAAGAGCCCTTCATGAGATGTCTACAGGATAGGGTAGTCTTAAGGACGGATCCAGCATTTCTACCAAAGGTGGCTTCAGTTTTTCACCGTACACAGGAAATCATTCTCCCTACTTTTTGTCCTTTACCTTCGGGAGCAGGAGAAGAAGCTTTCCATACCCTTGATGTCAGGAGGTGCCTGCTTAAATATCTGGAAAGAACAAAGGAAATCAGAAAGTCATCCTCACTCTTTGTTTTAATGGAAGGTACTCACAAAGGAGGTAAAGCTTCCAAAAGCACCCTTGGAAGATGGTTAAAGCAGGCCATCAAAGAGGCATACATATCTTTGGGTCTGGAACCTCCGGAAGGGGTATTACCTCATTCTACTCGAGCAGTGGCGGCATCATCGGCAGAAAGGGCTGGGGCATCTCCTGAGCAAATCTGCAAGGCTGCCACATGGTCCAGTTTTTCGACCTTCATAAGGCACTACCGCTTGGATCTACTATCAGCCTCGGACCAATCATTTGGTAGGAAGGTTTTGCAGGCAGTAGTCCCACCCTGAAGTAAGTTTCTCGGTTATCCTCTCCAAGGTGCTGTCCTGAAAGGCGAAGGGAGAAAACCTTAGTTAGACTTACCGGTGACGGTATTTCTACGAGCCTTTCAGGACAGCAGCCTACTTCCCTCCCTTGGTTATCATATGTAAAGTATAATTATAGGACCTGGTAATTGTCTGATTATATTTTCCAGCATGTCGGAGGACTTCTCGGTAACAACTGATGGCATGGTGGAAGCAGCTGCTTTTTAAAGGGGCGTTGTCACGCAGTGTTTCCAGTCTAAGAGGTGGAGCTACGCTCTCTCCAAGGTGCTGTCCTGAAAGGCTCGTAGAAATACCGTCACCGGTAAGTCTAACTAAGGTTTTTTTGTTTCTTTTTTGGTATTGCATTGAGGGTATCACGCCTGAAATCTGATAGAGCTGATCGGTCCCATCTAGAGGCCCCGGCTGGGTTTTAAGCCATCTGCCTACCACATTTGGCGCTCTGGTAAGGGCAATATATTTTTTGTGATCTTCTGGATTGTGAATATTTCCATACATATTGTGGCATTTGGAAGATCTTGTGTGGTTTTTTTCTTTTCACCCAAAGTGACATTTGGACTACCTCATTCACTATTTATGTCTTTACCAACCTAAGGACATTTAGTGCAGTTTATTTATTTTAATACTGTTGTTTGTGTTGTCGCACTGTTTACTGCTGCTTTATTTTCTATTTTTCTTTTTATTTTATTTTATCTAATTTTATTTAATTTATTGTTCCAGCGCGGCATTTTTTATTGCACGGTGTGATTACTGTCTGAATCCCCTGCGGTTTCCCACACTGCGCCTGTATAAACCTAGGCTGAAATCACTAAGTCACTATGATGAGCCCGGGTTCACAGGAGCGGTGGGGGCAACCGCATTCCTGTTCAAATCACATGCAATTCTTTGCAGTGTGATCTAAACCCATTTATTTTGTATGGTCTCAAGTCGCAACGCACAGGGATCGAATTTGGGTTTCAAAGCATTTGTACGAGTACTCGTGTGATTTTTTTTTTTTTTTAGCCGGACGTCCTGTTGCTAGGCAGACTAGAAAAAAGTCTAATCATGATTAGACTTTTTGTTTCTAATCTACCTAGCAACAGCAGAGAGAGAAACTCAACAGGAAAAATAATTATTTGGTTTATTTTATTTTTTTTTTTCTTGCAACAAAACTGGTGGGGTGCTGCCCTAGAAGCCCCTATGGACGAGCCTCCACTGCATGCACCTCCTAAACCTCACCATAAGCTTGCCCTTCCATGTTGTACTTGTATACCCGGTTGTTGTGTAACTGATTGCTGTGAGGCTTGGCAGTGTACAAAGCTCAAGAATCCTGTTGTCACTGCCAGTCATGTTTTTTCAACATCATCTACTATATAGTACTTGAAAATATAGTCTGGCTGTTCAATGTTATGTCACTTCCCTGTAATGTAAGCATCCTGACTAGTTCTTCGCATAGATTGGTTTGAAGTGCTGGCAATAATTAGCCTCTGGTATGGCAGATTTCATTTGGCTACGTATTGAGTATATTTTCAAAGATTTCATAATGTTTTAAATGCACAAAAGTTTAAAACTTTTGTTTCTAATGTACACTGTAATTAAAGTAAATCTTACTTATTAAGTAAACATGTGGGAACAGGCAGGAATTTGAATACAGAAGATATATTGCATGTCTCTTCTGCATTAAATTAGTCTTGCCTGTTTATTCACACTGTTCACACTTTCGGCATCTGTTTTTGCTAATCGGGGTCATTATTAAAAACAAGGCAGTAGGATATATCCTATCGCTTTCCATTCAACTTTAATCTCACATATTGTGCACTGCTCTGTCCATCTTAAAGTTTAATGAGCCTGAAGTGCTGCAAAGAGAAGCAGAAGCTGTACACAGTGGGAGCACAAAGTGCTTGGTATATTGGCTTGTAATATAATCTTTGAATATACAGTTATGTACATAATGATGAACCATGTGTGGATTAATATACTGTGCAGTAATTCCTGTGACTACTTATGTTTTAGCTCAGTCACACCCATCTTAAAGCATCGTCTACAGAAGGATGTGGCCAGCATGGCGTGGAAGCCTTTGTGTGCATCTATATTGGCTGTAGCTTGCCAGAGCTGTGTAATTGTGTGGCATGTAGACCCCACCTCCTTATCAACAAGGTATCAAACTGATCATGCTAAATTCAATGGGCAATTTTTATTGATCACAGCCTATTTATACGTTATTAGAAATGTGAAACCGTGGATTACTTTAGGTTTCTTGTATGTTTGACATAAATATAATATATGAAACTAGAGACATCTCTGGCATTGTATGTATATTGCTTTCATTTTTTTTTTTTTTTATATTGCTTTTAAATATCAGCATTTTGTATACCACATCCATGATCCATGCATTTATTTGTACTTCTCTGATTTGTGGAATTCTTTTTTTTTTTTTTTTTTTTTAATAGTGGTCTGTGTGCTCTTAGATAAGCAGATTTCTTGTGAGTTAATTTGAAATTTATATTGTCTATACCTTCATTTCTCTCTAATTGTATGATCTAAACAGACCAGCTAAAATGATCCCTCCAACACTTTACCAAAGTGCAGTGCAGTTGTGAGAGTGCTGTCATAGAGCTGGGTCTGTGTGTGGGCAGAGCCATTAAACAGGTACATTCAGCCTGCCCATACATGGTTCGAATCTCGGCCAGTTCAGCAGGAATCGGCCTAGATTCCAACTGTCTATGGCCGGCCTAACTGCTTACAGATCCTATCATTCCCATTCAGTATTGTCAGGGTATCTCACTGAGGGCTATAACTGTGCAATGTTGGCTTAGATGTTTTTTTCTTTTTTTTTAATAAGTTTATTGATTTCTGTTAATCCATTAGGCCTTCCTCTGGCTGCTCACAGATCCTTTCACACCCAGGTCACAGTCCAGTCACTAGTGTTTGTTGGTCCCCTAAAGGTGGGGTGTTGCTGTCTTCATCTCCTGTGGACACAGCCATGTTGGTGAGTAGTAAAACATGACTCAATTTAGTAAAGTGCATCATCTACTTTGTAGATATTTGTGTGTATGTGATATCTATCTATCTATCTATCTATCTATCTATCTATCTATCTATCTATCTATCTATCTAATTAAAGTGTGTGTGTGTTAACTTTAGGTGTGGGATGTGTCTACTGAGACCTGTGTACCACTTCAGAGGGTTGGAGGAGGGGGCGTTACATTCTTGTCTTGGTCTCCTGATGGCAGCAAGGTGCTTTCTGCAACACCATCCCCTGTGTTCAGGTAGGGTGTGTTCTGAAGTTCTTGGTATATTGCCATTGATTAGTATTACAGTGCTACTATTTTACAGGGTATGGGAGACTCAGATGTGGACATGTGAGCGATGGCCAACACTTAAAGGCCGTTGTCAGGTATGTTTTCTAAAGCTCAGCATATGTTTCTCTTCTGATGCATTTCATTATTCATTTGGCTTGATATTTGGCTAATAGATTCTCTTGTCTCTCCTTCACCCCCTAGACTGGCTGCTGGAGCCCAGATGGAAGTCGCCTGCTATTTGCAGTGCAAGGAGAGTCTGTAATATACAGTCTATCCTTTACTGCTCCTGAAGGTAAAGTGTTTTTACGTTATAAAAAATTGTCTATGTCCATATTTATGAGCTAGATATAAAGTAGACTAAGCCTAGGTTCACACATATGCAAAGCGGGAACCAGTACGATTACAGCGCCGGTTCCCGCATCGCATCTCTCCCGCAGGCAGTTCACACTGAGAAAAAAAGTCCCTGCACTATTTTCCTGCGAACCCAATGCAAGATCAGCCATACAACTGTATGGCGAATCACATGCAATGTCTGTGTTTGCACAAGTGTGAACCTGGGCTTAAAGTGATACTAAAGTCTAAAAAAAAAGGATATACTTACGTGATCCTCTGTGCTGCTAGACTCATCCTTGCAGCGTCTTCTCCCCTTGTTCCAGTAGGCCATAGCCCTGCGTTGTCATTGAACAGGATGACACTGAGGGGCAGTCCACCATCAGTGCATAGTCTTTAATAGTAAACTTATTTGCTATTAAATATATATATATATATATATATATATATATATATATATATATATATATATATATATATATATATATATATATATATATATATATATATATATATATACACACTTTAAATTTAGAAATTTTATTTTTACTTAAAGTGTTTGTTAACCTGAAAAAAAAAATTGGATCCTGTTCTCTTAAAGCGTGTTATACTGCACATTGCTGAGCTGTTGCTTGTGCTGTGTATTTTGGCCCCCTGTAACACCTAAAAAACCTGGCTAATTCTGCCAGTTTCTACCCTCTCCTCTGTAATCTGACCACAATGTATCGTGGCTGCTGAACCCTGACACAGTGGTCAGTTTACGTGCCTCCGTCATCCACAGCTCTCCTGTCGTCCTTCCTGCCTGTTAGTTCCTGTGTCAGGGTAAGCCCGCCCCCCCTTGCTGCTGCTGAAATAACAAAATAACATTTTATAGTTTTATACAATCGTCCTTGTCTCCTAAGGATATGTTCCCCTGTGTGTGTTTTATTAAAATAAGCCGTCCTTTATCTTCTCTCAGGTGCTCACGTGACCCACCGACTCTCTCCTCCAGACTGATGTAATCGGGGGAATCTTGGCCCCCACCTGCTGCATCTGTCAGACGGGGAGAGCAGAGAGCCAGTGGGTCACGTGAGCAGCAATCGGCGCTCTGAGATAAGGTAAAGGACGGCTTATTTTAATAAAACACACACCCATAGTGGGGACATATCCTTAGGAGACCAGGAGGATCATATAAACTATGAAATGTTATTTCAGGAGGGGGAGGGGCGGTCCCTGACACAGGAGCCGACAGGCAGTGAGGGAGGGGGGAGACAAGGACTGGAGAGCTGCGGATGACAGAGGCACGTAAACTTACCACGGTGTCGGGGTTCAGCAGCCATGATGCACCGTGGTCAATTTACAGAATGGAGGGTAGAAGCTGGCAGGATCAGCCAGGTTTTTTAGGTGACCAGAGCTTGTCACGTCCAGGTTCATCCTAGTTTGGGGCTGCCTCTACTCCCCTCTGCTGACACCCACCACCATGGATGTCCCAGGCACCCAGGAGGGACAAGTAAGCCCAGGATACATAGTATTTGTGTGTGTGTGTGTGTGTGTGTGTGTGTAGCAGGTTACTACACACGTGAAATCACTTCCACAAGGTAGAAGGAGAATGCAAATCAGGAGTTTGTGAACATGCTGGCATTGCTGCCATCTTATGACATACATTGGTGGCAGTGAAAGGGTTAAAGAGTGATTGCTGAGCTGTTAGCACGTAGGAAATATAACACATCCTACATAAAAGTGAATCTGAAAACTCAGGAATGTATGTTGATATTGGCTGAAATAGGGGAAAGACCAAGAAGCAGAGGCAGACTGGGAACAAGCTACAAAAAGCCTAGCTCCTTCTAGGTAAACTCATTACACCAAAAATAAGTCTGAGACATGGTCAGTCAGTAAATATTGGCTGGCACACTTTTATTTTGTCAGAAGAGCGCTGATCTCACATCACTCACCTACTCTGCTTGATGGGGCTTTAAAACTTGATTTTCAAGATGTGGAAAGTGTTAATCCAATCATTTTATTTGCATTGTTAGAACATGTAAAGATTCAGGAATTTGTCACAACAGTTGTTTTAAACAACTGTGTTGAGGTTTAGATATTTTCCCAGTATTGTCCAAAAAGAGCATATCTCAAACGGTAACTCCACTGTTGAGAAAAAATTCCCCTCTGGGTGATCAATGTACATTGTAGGGATTTTACCAAACTTCGTTGATTCCTACCTGTTTCTACTCTTAAGAGAAAGCTGTTTGGCCAGTGGCCATCAAATTATATAATTCTTCTCTGTGAGTGCTGGGTGTGAGGATTTAACCTGGTTTACGATCTGAATTCTTATAGTATGTTGGTATTGGGTTAATTCTGATTTTGGGCAATGCTAGAGAAGTGGTCTACTATTTGCATTTTGGTAGATTAACTGTTATTTTTCAATATGTATTATTTATTCTATGTTGTATTTTAATAGTATGGATGGTTTATTAGAGTATAGTTTTAATTTTAGTTTTATTTGGTATTAAATGCTGTTGTTGGTAATTTTATTGTGTCATTGTTTTTTCTTCCATTTGTTATGTTCTTGTGTTGTTGTCTTTGAATGTACCTGTGTCTTAATAATTTCCATTTTGGGATTAATAAAGTATTCTGAATGTGAACATCTTTTGGATACATTCTAAATGGGAGTGAAATTTTTATTAATGATCATCTGATGCACATTCAGTGTTCTAAGGCTGCTTTCACACTAAGGTGCTTTACAGGCACTATAGCGCTAAAAATAGTGCCTGTAATAGTGCCGAGTGCTTTCACACTGGAGCAGTGAGCTTGCAGGACGGTAAAAAAAGTCCTGCAAGCAGCATCTTTGCAGTGTGGGTAGGAGCGGTGTACACACCGCTCCTAAAGCGCTCTGGTCTATTGAAATCAATGGGCAGCGCCGCTACAGCGGTTTTAACCCTTTTTCGGCCGCTAGCGGGGGTTAAAAGCGGCCGAATAGCGCCAGTAAAGTGCTGTTAAAAATAGCAGCGCTTTTCCGCCGTCACCCCCAACGCCCCAGTGTGAAAGTAGTCTGAGGAGGAGAATGGCAGGGTCTGCATTACTTTAGAAATGATTAACCCTTTAGGAGCATCTCACCAAAAAACAAAAAAAGTTTTTGTTGCAGAGGATGCCTAAAATCTGACTAGTATCTTCTTGTAGACTTCTGGGAGAATAATCAAGTCAATCAGGAAATTACATTTCTGGGGGCGTTCCATACATAAACAGTGAACAAAACACCGCCAGGTTGCCATACTGCATTGAGTTTTACAAAAAATTACAGTTCTGCAGATTGAAAGATAATTTTAATAACATTCAATCACAATATATGGCATATGTGTTATATATTTTTTTTATGTGCTATATTTTAACCACTTGCCCACCGCCTACCGCATATATACTGCGGCAGAATGGCACGGGCAGGCAGAATCACGTACCCGTACGTGATCTGCCTCCCGCGGGCGGGGGGTCCGATCGGACCCCCCCCCCCCGGTGCCATCGGCGGTCGGCATTTGACTGGGAGCGTCGGGAGGCGAGGGGGAGACCATCCGATCGTGGCCCCCCCCTCGCGATCGCTCCCAGCCAATGGGAATCCTCCTCTGCCTGTGTGTCGTTTCACACAGGCAGAGGATGTGATGTCATCTCTCCTCGGTCTGGCAGTTTCCGTTCCAGCGCCGAGGAGAGAAGACAAGTGAGTGCACAACACACACACACACACAGTAGAACATGCCAGGCATACCTTACACCCCCGATCCCCCCCTGATCGCCCCCCAATCACCCCCCCCCCCCTGTCACAAACTGACATTAGCAGTATTTTTTTTTTTTTTTTTTTTTTCTGATTACTGCATAGTGTCAGTTTGTGACAGTTAGTGTTAGGGCAGTGAGTATTACCCCCCTTTAGGTCTAGGATACCCCCCTAACCCCCCCTAATAAAGTTTTAACCCCTTGATCACCCCCCCTCACCAGTGTCGCTAAGCGATCATTTTTCTGATCGCTGTATTAGTGTCGCTGGTGACGCTAGTTAGTGAGGTAAATATTTAGGTTCGCAGTCAGTGTTTTATAGCGACAGGGACCCCCATATACTATCTAATAAATGTTTTAACCCCTTGATTGCCCCCTAGTTAACCCTTTCACCACTGATCACCGTATAACTGTTACGGGTGACGCTGGTTAGTTCGTTTATTTTTTATAGTGTCAGGGCACCCGCCGTTTATTACCGAATAAAGGTTTAGCCCCCTGATCGCCCGGCGGTGATATGCGTCGCCCCAGGCAGCGTCAGATTAGCGCCAGTACCGCGAACACCCACGCACGCAGCATATGCCTCCCTTAGTGGTATAGTATCTGATCGGATCAATATCTGATCCGATCAAATCTATACTAGCGTCCCCAGCAGTTTAGGGTTCCCGAAAACGCAGTGTTAGCGGGATCAGCCCAGATACCTGCTAGCACCTGCGTTTTGCCCCTCCGCCCAGCCCAGCCCACCCAAGTGCAGTATCGATCGATCACTGTCACTTACAAAACACTAAACGCATAACTGCAGCGTTCGCAGAGTCAGGCCTGATCCCTGCGATCGCTAACAGTTTTTTTGGTAGCGTTTTGGTGTACTGGCAAGCACCAGCCCCAGGCAGCGTCAGGTTAGCGCCAGTACCGCTAACACCCACGCACGCACCGTATACCTCCCTTAGTGGTATAGTATCTGATCGGATCAATATCTGATCCGATCAGATCTATACTAGCGTCCCCAGCAGTTTAGGGTTCCCAAAAACGCAGTGTTAGCGGGATCAGCCCAGATACCTGCTAGCACCTGCGTTTTGCCCCTCCGCCCGGCCCAGCCCACCCAAGTGCAGTATCGATCGATCACTGTCACTTACAAAACACTAAACGCATAACTGCAGCGTTCGCAGAGTCAGGCCGGATCCCTGTGATCGCTAACAGTTTTTTTTGTAGCGTTTTGGTGAACTGGCAAGCGCCAGCGGCCTAGTACACCCCGGTCGTAGTCAAACCAGCACTGCAGCAACACTTGGTGACGTGGCGAGTCACATAAGTGCAGTTCAAGCTGGTGAGGTGGCAAGCACAAGTAGTGTCCCGCTGGCACCAAAAAGACAAACACAGCCCCGTCGTGCCCATAGTGCCCTTCCTGCTGCATTCGCCAATCCTAAT
Source organism: Lithobates clamitans (assembly GCA_037952925.1). NCBI lineage: Eukaryota > Metazoa > Chordata > Amphibia > Anura > Ranidae > Lithobates > Lithobates clamitans. The sequence goes on from JBBGZY010001303.1 coordinate 559,021, forward strand.
TGGGAACCCACCGCTTCTGCAGCACCCGTACTTACCCCCCATTCACATCCCCAACCAAATGCAGTCGGCTGCATGAGAGGCATTTTCTTTATGTCCTCCCGAGTACCCCTACCCAACGAACCCCCCAAAAAAGATGTTGTGTCTGCAGCTAGCGCGGATATAGGCGTGACACCCGCTATTATTGTCCCTCCTGTCCTGACAATCCTGGTCTTTGCATTGGTGAATGTTTTGAACGCTACCATGCACTAGTTGAGTATTAGCGTAGGGTACAGCATTGCACAGACTAGGCACACTTTCACAGGGTCTCCCGAGATGCCATCGCATTTTGAGAGACCCGAACCTGGAACCGGTTACAGTTATAAAAGTTAGTTACAAAAAAAAGTGTAAAAAAAAAAAAAAAAAAACACAAACAAAAATATAAAATAAAAATAGTTGTCGTTTTATTGTTCTCTCTCTCTCTATTCTCTCTCTATTGTTCTGCTCTTTTTTACTGTATTCTATTCTGCAATGTTTTATTGTTATTATGTTTTATCATGTTTGCTTTTCAGGTATGCAATTTTTTATACCTTACCGTTTACTGTGCTTTATTGTTAACCATTTTTTTGTCTTTAGGTACGCCATTCACGACTTTGAGTGGTTATACCAGAATGATGCCTGCAGGTTTAGGTATCATCTTGGTATCATTCTTTTCAGCCAGCGGTCGGCTTTCATGTAAAAGCAATCCTAGTGGCTAATTAGCCTCTAGACTGCTTTTACAAGCAGTGGGAGGGAATGCCCCCCCCCCCCCAACATCTTCCGTGTTTTTCTCTGGCTCTCCTGTCTCAACAGGGAACCTGAAAATGCAGCCAGTGATTCAGCCAGCTGACCATAGAGCTGATCAGAGACCAGAGTGGCTCCAAACATCTCTATGACCTAAGAAACCGGAAGCTACGAGCATTTTATGACGTAGATTTCGCCGGATGTAAACAGCGCCATTGGGAAATTGGGAAAGCATTTTATCACACCGATCTTGGTGTGATCAGATGCTTTGAGGGCAGAGGAGAAATCTAGGGTCTAATAGACCCCAATTTTTGCAAAAAAGAGTACCTGTCACTACTTATTGCTATCATAGGGGATATTTACATTCCCTGAGATAACAATAAAAATGATTTAAAAAAAAAAAAATGAAAGGAACAGTTTAAAAATAAGATAAAAAAATAATAATAATAAAGAAAAAAAAAAAAAAAAAAAAAAAGCACCCCTGTCACCCCTGCTCTCGCGCTAAGGTGAACGCAAGCGTTGGTCTGGCGTCAAATGTAAACAGCAATTGCACCATGCATGTGAGGTATCGCCGCGAAGGTCAGATCGAGGGCAGTAAGTTTAGCAGTAGACCTCCTCTGTAAATCTAAAGTGGTAACCTGTAAAGGCTTTTAAAAATGTATTTAGTTTGTCGCCACTGCACGTTTGTGCGCAATTTTAAAGCATGTCATGTTTGGTATCCATGTACTCGGCCTAAGATCATCTTTTTTATCTCATCAAACATTTGGGCAATATAGTGTGTTTTAGTGCATTAAAATGTAAAAAAGTGTGTTTTTTCCCCAAAAAATGCGTTTGAAAAATCGCTGCGCAAATACTGTGTGAAAAAAAAAAATGAAACACCCACCATTTTAATCTGTAGGGCATTTGCTTTAAAAAAAATATATAATGTTTGGGGGTTCAAAGTAATTTTCTTGCAAAAAAAAATTATTTTTTTATGTAAACAATAAGTGTCAGAAAGGGCTTTGTCTTCAAGTGGTTAGAAGAGTGGGTGATGTGTGACATAAGCTTCTAAATGTTGTGCATAAAATGTCAGGACAGTTCAAACCCCCCCCAAATGACCCCATTTTGGAAAGTAGACACCCCAAGCTATTTGCTGAGAGTCATGTTTAGTCCATGGAATAATTTATATTGTGACACAAGTTGCGGGAAAGAGACAATTTTTTATTTTTTTTTGCGCAAAGTTGTCACTAAATGATATATTGCTCAAACATGCCATGGGAATATGTGAAATTACACCCCAAAATACATTCTGTTGCTTCTCCTGAGTACGGGGATACCACATGTGTGGGACTTTTTGGGAGCCTAGCCGCGTACGGGACCCCGAAAACCAAGCACCGCCTTCAGGCTTTCTAAGGCCGTAAATTTTTGATTTCACTCTTCACTGCCTATCACAGTTTCGGAGGCCATGGAATGCCCAGGTGGCACAAAACCCCCCCAAATGACCCCATTTTGGAAAGTAGACACCCCAAGCTATTTGATGAGAGGTATAGTGAGTATTTTGCAGACCTCACTTTTTGTCACAAAGTTTTGAAAATTGAAAAAAGAAAAAAAAAAAAAATTTTTCTCGTCTTTCTTTATTTTCAAAAACAAATGAGAGCTGCAAAATACTCACCATGCCTCTCAGCAAATAGCTTGGGGTGTCTACTTTCCAAAATGGGGTCATTTGGGGGGGGTTTGTGCCACCTGGGCATTCCATGGCCTCCGAAACTGTGATAGGCAGTGAGGAGTAAAATCAAAAATGTACGCCCTTAGAAATCCTGAAGGCGGTGCTTGGTTTTCGGGGTCCCGTACGCGGCTAGGCTCCTAAAAAGTCCCACACATGTGGTATCCCCGTACTCAGGAGAAGCAGCTAAATGTATTTTGGGGTGCAATTCCACATATGCCCATGGCCTGTGTGAGCAATATATCATTTAGTGACAACTTTGTGCAAAAAAAAAAAAAAAAATTTGTCACTTTCCCGCAACTTGTGTCAAAATATAAAACATTCCATGGACTCAACATGCCTCAAAGCAAATAGCTTGGGGTGTCTACTTTCCAAAATGGGGTTATTTGGGGGGGTTTTATGTCATCTGGGCATTTTATGGCCTTCAAAACTGTGATAGGTAGTGAGGAGTAAAATCAAAAATGTACGCCCTTAGAAATCCTGAAGGCGGTGCTTGGTTTTCGGGGCCCCGTACGCGGCTAGGCTCCCAAAAAGTCCCACACATGTGGTATCCCCGTACTCAGGAGAAGCAGCTAAATGTATTTTGGGGTGCAATTCCACATATGCCCATGGCCTGTGTGAGCAATATATCATTTAGTGACAACTTTTTGTAATTTTTTTTTTTTTTGTCATTATTCAATCACTTGGGACAAAAAAAATGAATATTCAATGGGCTCAACATGCCTCTCAGCAAATTCCTTGGGGTGTCTACTTTCCAAAATGGGGTCATTTGTGGGGGTTTTGTACTGCCCTGCCATTTTAGCACCTCAAGAAACGACATAGGCAGTCATAAATTAAAGGCTGTGTAAATTCCAGAAAATGTACCCTAGTTTGTAGACGCTATAACTTTTGCGCAAACCAATAAATATACACTTATTGACATTTTTTTTACCAAAGACATGTGGCCGAATACATTTTGGCCTAAATGTATGACTAAAATTGAGTTTATTGGATTTTTTTTAGAACAAAAAGTAGAAAATATCATTTTTTTTCAAAATTTTCGGTCTTTTTCCGTGTATAGCGCAAAAAATAAAAACGGCAGAGGTGATCAAATACCATCAAAAGAAAGCTCTATTTGTGGGAAGAAAAGGACGCAAATTTCGTTTGGGTACAGCATTGCATGACCACGCAATTAGCAGTTAAAGCGACGCAGTGCCGAATTGTAAAAAGTGCTCTGGTCAGGAAGGGGGTAAAACCTTCCGGGGCTGAAGTGGTTAATTGTACATCACAGGACAAATACAGTGCATCTGGAAAGTATAAGTACTTATAAATAAGTATTTGCAGCCTTTGCCATGATACTCAAAATTTAGCTCAGGTCCACTGATCATCCTGGAGATGTTTCTACAGCTTGATTGAAGTCCACGGGTGGTAAATTCAGTTGATTTTGGACATGATTTGAAAAGGAACACACCTGTCTATATAAGGTCCCACAGTTAACATTGCATATCAGAGCACAAACCAAGCCATGAAGTCCAAGGAATTGTCTGTAGATCTCCAAGACAGGATTGTATCGAGGCACAGATCTGGGGAAGGGTACAGAAACATTTCTGCAGCATTGAAGGTCCCAATGAGCACAGTGGCCTCCAACATCCATAAATGGAAGAAGTTTGGAACCAATAGGACTCTTCCTGGAGCTTGCCGCCCGGCCAAACTGAGCGATCGGGGGAGAAGGGCCTTAGTCTGGGAGGTGACCGAGAACCCGATGGTCACTCTGCCAGAGCTCCAGCGTTTCTCTGTGAAGAGAGGAAACCTTCCGGAAGAACAACCATCTCTGCAGCACTCCACCAATCAGGCCTGTATGGTAGAGTGGCCTGATGGAAGCCATACCTCAGTAAAAGGCACATGACAGCCCATCTGGAGTTTGCCAAAAGGCACCTGGCGGACTCTGGCCATGAGAAACAAAATTCTCTGGTCCGATTTAAAAAAAAAAAAAAAGAAAAAAAAATTGAACTCTTTGGCCTCTTGGCAAGCATGTCTGGAGGAAACCAGGCACCGCTCATCACCTGGCCAATACCTTGTTTTCTCAGGTTGGAGGAAAAAGATGAATGCAGCAATGAACAGACATCCTTGATGAGAACCTCCAGAGCGCTCTGGACCTCAGACTGGGGTGCAGATTCATCTTTCAACAGGACAACGACCCTAAGCACACAGCCAAGATAACAAAGGAGTGGCTATGGGACAACTCTGAATGGCCTTGAGTGGCCCAGCCAGAGCCCAGATTGAACCCGACTGAACATCTCTTGAGAGATTTTAAAGTGCACCAATGCTCCCCATCCAACCTTGCGGAGCTTGAGAGGTCCTGCAAAGAATGGGAGAAACTACCCAAAAATAGCTGTGCCAAGCTTGTAGCATAATACTCAAAAAGACTTGTGGCTGTAATTGATGCTAAAGGTGCTTCAACAAAGTATTGAGCAAAGGCTGTGAATACTTTTGTAGATGTGATTTTTTTTTTTTTTTTTTTTTTAGTTGGATTTGTAAAGATTTCAAACAAACTTCTTTTACGTTGTCATTATGGGGTATTGTTTGTAGAATTTTGAGGAAAATAATGAATTTAATCTATTTTGGATTAAGGCTGTAACGTAACAGAATGTGGAAAAGCGCAGTGAATACTTTCCGGATGCACTGTAGTTCATATTCATGACAACTTGGGATATGCTGCCACCTTCAGGTGAATGGACAAAAAAAGTCAGGAAATCCTGCCCAGGCACAAAAAAAAAAAATACTGCTCAAGCTAAACCTTGGTTCATTTTGTTAGTGTTCTTAGCTGATGTACCTGCTTCCTTGTGACTCTGAAGATCTTTTGCTGGGCTTTGTTCCATTGCTTCTGGCTTGTTTCTTACACCTCTGATGGAGGAGGTGGGCCTTGTTGCATCAGCCAGTAGGCCAAGAGGCAACTGTACCTACACAGCGCATTCAAGATTAGAGGCAGCTTGTAATTTGTGCAGGTCATTGCAGGATACTGCAGGCAGTGTTCTCCAGTGTACCTGGTGAATTCACTGGCAGAGTACTATGCATGGCCAAGACAGTGATTGCCCTAGGGGGGAAGTCGAGTCCGTGAAACCCTGTGGGGCATGCCTGCTGTGTTGGGTGAAGTCTTCGTCTGCTGGCCATGCAGCTGGACAGGCGTGTGCCTCTGTGTATCAGTAGAGCGACGTGGCAGTTCCCCCGGCAATTTTTTTCCTGTACATTGTGGCTGCTGGACATTTTTCTACTATGGAAAGTAGTGGTGGCAGAGCTTAGACATTGTACACCTCCAAATGTTTTCATTGTTTTCACTAGGTATTGGTGTAGTATATTCCCTGTGTTGGTTTGCCCTACCTTGTAACGATGGTACCACGTGTTGTGGCTGCAGTTTGTAGGGTCATGGCTGATCGATTCACCTATGTACATGTATTCTGCATGCCTGTCCCTAAGGTTCAGATCTAATTACTATTCAGTTCTCACCTGCAGAGCACCTAGACTGAGAGCCCCAGGGATTGTGGGATACATAGTTTATTCACAGGAAATGTTATTTCTCAGTCTATAGACAGAGGTCATCATTTAACCTGTGCAGTGCCATGTAGCATGCCTTGCTTAAACACAAAGGGAAACTTCTGACACAGGAATGTGAAGATTTACTGTACTATAGAATTTCCTTACAGGGCAGAAAATGACATCATGAGACAACAGGATCAGTGCACATATCGTGTAGGTAAAAAAAACTCAAAGTGCAGGTAGGAAGGTTTATAGAGGCTTTAAAAGGGATGGCCTTACAGGTACATAATTACATTATTGTTCTCCTTTGCCATTTTCTTCAGTACTGGACACAACACACATGCATTTGAGCTGTCTGATCCTACTCTGCATATGGAGGTTGAATCACATTGCACTGGAAGTTAGCCTGCTTAAGCGCACTCTGTTTAAGCTGTTTAGATTTATCTGAAGTCTACAGCTTAATTTTTAATTCCTTCCTTGTTCTGCTTAAAAGAGAAGTATGGGTTTATTTTTGGTTCATACTTGCCTATGTGGATGGAGCATCGGACCGATGCTGCAGCTGTCCCCTGCCGTCTCTGCACTGAGAACCGAACATCGCCAATGGCTCGGTTCTCACAGATCCTAGAGAGAAGTGCTGCAGACTGTCTGTTAGTGTCTCTCCTCTCTGCTTCTCCCAGGCTCATTGGAGCGATGAGCTGTGTAGGGGTGGGGAGCGGCCGTCTCAGCGGCTCGCTGTGACTGCCATCAATCAAGGCGGCTGGCGTATCAGGACTTGGGAAGTTGGGATAACGCGCTGCCTCGACTGATGGCAGTGATGTCAGCGGAGAGCGTCTCTGCTGTGTATGGGTCACAGGAGTGCGAAACGAATTGCACTCTTGTGACCCTTAGGAGAAGCCCAGCCTAAAAAGCTTAGGCTGGACTTCTCCTTTAAGGGTCCTTGCATGGTTCTCAATCCCCTATTTATGGGGATTTGTCAGCTCATTTCGCAGACTTATGGTATCAATAAAAGTTGCACTCACATACATCCTAGGAAGGTATTGTCTTAGATCATCATCTGCTCATCTGAAAGAAATGGACCCTGAGACCTGGATTGTTGCTGAAATGTGAACCCTTGATCCACGCAGGAAAAACGGTATACAGAAGAAAACACTAATACACCCTCAACTGCTTCACTCCAAAGCCAGTGGGCCTGAATGGACAAGGAATGGCTGCTGAACTAGCTGACAACCAGGCAGGTGTGATGTGCACACCCTTAATACACACATACTTAGTGTCCATTTCTTTCGGATGAACAGGTGATAATCAAAAACATCATAATGATGGTAATGGTGATAATCAAAAACAATATATTTCTGGGAGGGCAACTTTTTTAGTGTTCATTTATTGTGCAAGATTCTTGCGCTTCCCTTTCTATTATGTATCACACATTACCTTGTGTGTGCTTTTTTGGGAATGCTGCTTTGATATATGCTAGATGGAGAAGACTTTTTTGTGATCCATACCTGAGGATCCCTGTGAATGATGTTATCGTGTGGAAGTGACTAGTACATATTTGGGGCTCTGGTATCAAGGGCAAGGTTCCTCCTTTCCTGGAAAATGCCCATTCCACCAGGAGTGTCGGTGCTTCCTGGGCTATTCAACATCAAGCTTCTGTTGTTCTAGTTTGTAAGGCTGCTACCTGGTCTTCTTTTCACACATTTACTACGTTCTACCAGGTAGATGCTTCTGTAGTCAGTTAATGGGCAAAAGGTCTTAAATGTGGTGATTCCCCCCTTCTTATTCTGTTTCTGGGTTCTGGACGAGTGTGGCCCTGTTGCTGTGTTGCTTACCTCCCTCATGTTTAGTGCTTTGGAACATGCCAAGTAGTCATAAATGTGTCCTGTGATGTACAATTAGGAAATCAGGACTTTTGGTTAACCTGTAAAAGAACAAGATGGATTTTTCCCTATTGTTTTTCCTCATTGCTCGCTACAAAACCGAGGCCTAGCCAAGCATGGGAGCAGTTATGACTGGGTTTCCTGTCTTCCTGCCTTTTTTTGCCAGTCTCCATTCACCTAAAGGCGGCAGCATAAACTATGTAGTTAGAAATGTGAACTATTCTGTGTCCTATGATGTACTCCAAGAAAGGGATTTTGCAGCTAAACCAAAAATTCTAATTTGTGTGCAAGCCTTTTTGGATAGTAATTATGCGCAAAGTGTTTACAATTATTTGGACTTCGCTGGATACTGATACACACAACTTTTATTGAACTTAAGAGATCTTTAAATTGAAACTATCATTTTTAGAAAAATAATTTAATTACTAGTTCAGTTCACATTCCAGGGTGTTTTTTATGTTAACATGGTCCTTATGATATCACTAAACAGGTGAGATGCACTCCTCTGTTGGTGGAAGTCGAAGTGCAACAGTGGTCGCTGATGTATCTGGAACTGTTTTTGACACAGAGATGGGCGAAATCAGGTGGGTATAAGATATTAGGTTTGTTGAACATCCCTAGTTCTAAGAAAATACAAATCTTCCATAAACCTGTGTTGCAGAATTGGCGGTGAAATCCAGTCTATGGTTTGGGATCCGAGTGGAGAGAGGCTTGCTGTGCTGCTGAAAGGTTAGCCTTGCTGATATAGACTAACTTGGATTTGAGCCCATTATTGAGTTATGTGTTTACATTTCAGTACTGTCTGCCTTTTACAGAGATCCCCAATGATGATACAAGTGTATCGGTGATTGCTGTTTACAGGACAAAGAACAGCCCCATATTTGAGCTGCTTCCTTGGTAAATATCTTACTAATGCTGTGAGGGATGTAATCTACTAGACAAGCATGGTTTAATCTTATTGCTTTTATCTGTGTGTGTCAAAATATGATATCGAAAAAATTGAAAATTGATTTTACTGCCTTTTTTAGATGTGACATTTTTCTATATTAGGCCATGAGCACTTACTGTTATGATTTAAAGGATAAGTTCACCTTTCAAGAAAAAATAACAATAACAAAAAATGCACGTAATTTTGCAGGAAAAAAGTGCATTTAATTTATTTATTTTTTTCACTACAGGAGCATGTAAAACATTGCACCCCTGATTAGTGGATCAGGGGTGCAATGTTAGTCTTCTGCAGGCATGCCCTGCAGCTTTCTGCCCGTACCTTCTTACTGGCTCTGTTTGCAGGGCTTGTGAGTGAACTATGAGAGAGCTCATCAGCTTCATTCAGAACTACAACCTGTCAGCTGCAGTAGCTGATGGTAGTTGTAGTTCATTCTTGCTCGGCCTTCCCTCTGTCATGCTCGGCCATTCATCCATCCATACTAAGCCATGCCATCCATACTCTGCCATCCCATCCACCCCCTTGCATACTCGGCCATACCCAGCCATACTCGGCCATGCAATATCCATGCCACTACAGTGCCGGCCATCAGTCTCTCACACAAGTGTAATAGGTAGTCAAATTAGATCTGACATTTATGCCCCTAGAACACCTGATGGTGCTTCCTGCATGTTGGGCCTCTGTATGTGGTTAGGCTGTGGAAGTCTCCCACATGTGGTATTGCCATACTCAGTAGGAGAATTTTGGGGTGTAATTTTTGGTATGTACATGCTATGTGTTAGAAATGTTGTATAAATGGACAACTTTGTGTAAACGAAAAATGCGTTTTCATTTTCTTTCCACATTTTCCAAAAACTTGTAAAAAAAAAGTGACATGTTCAAAAGACTCAGTATGCCTCAAAGATTATACATTGGGGTGTTTTCTTTCCAAAATGGGGTCATTTTTGGGGCGTTTCGCAGGGCGTGGCCAAGGCAGGCATGTGAGAGGACGCATCTCCCACAGCTCCCAGCAGTGATCCGGTAACCGATCCTCCCCCAGCCCACATACCGACCTTATTTTGCCCTATGCAGCACGGGCACGATCCTGAGACCCCAGGGGATCATCCGCCGGCTCTCTGCACCAGAGGAAAGTTCCGAAAAGGACAAACTGAGATGACGGGCCTGGAGATCCAAGATGGCGCCGCGGCGCCCTCAGTGAAGCACACACCGCGCGGACAGGACAAGCTGAAAGACTCTTGGCCTAAAGCAAGTAAGGCACCAAAACTCACTGGTAAAGACACACCTAAAGACATGATCTATTATGCACAGAAAATGGCTGGGACATTGGGAACGGAGCAGTCATCCAGCCAGGCTGGGACACATGCTATGCAGGCAGACATCACACAGGTGCTCTGGGGAGAGGAGGAGGGGGAGCAGTCAGCCCATGCATCTGGGGAACCACAAAGCCCAGCGGACCCGGACGCTGTACAGCCTACTTTAGCTGACATACTCAGAGCTGTGAACAACTGCACAGCTTCAGTTAACACCTTGAAGGAGCAATTTGGGGGTCTGAGAGAAGATGTGTCATTACTTAGGCAAGACATGCAAAAGATAAGGGAGCGCACCACGGCTGTGGAAAGCAGAGTCAGTGACATGGAAGACCAATTACCACCTATAACACAAGATACCAGAACAGCACTGCAACTAGCCAGGGATGCATGCGATCATGCAGAGGATTTGGAAAATCGCTTAAGGCGAAACAATGTTCGCATAGTGGGGTTGCCTGAGAAGGTGGAGGGCAGGGACCCCACTACTTATGTTGAAAACTGGCTAATGGAACTTTTTGGGAAAAATGCATTTTCCCCAATGTTTGCGGTGGAACGTGCTCACAGAGTGCCCTCACGCCCTCCCCCACCAGGGGGCCCTCCAAGATCCATTCTTGCAAGAATCCTACATTACAAGGATAGAGAAGCGGTGCTGAGACATGCTCGAGAAAAGGCAAATGTTCTCCATAATGGTGTCCGGGTATCCTTCTATCCGGACTTCTCGGCAGAAGTCCAGAGGCGCAGAGCTAAATTCACTGACGTGAAACGCAGACTGCGACTTCTACAACTCCCATATGCTATGCTATATCCGGCGAAACTTCGGATTGTGGTGAGAGGCCAAGCACAATTCTTTGAATCCGCTAAGGACGCTTCAGTCTGGTTAGACAGAAATGAGCAGGCATTGAAACGGCAGGCTCCACAAGAAGAAGATTTTTGGGGCGTTTCCATTGTCCTGGTGCTCCAGGGCCTTCAAAAGTGCAAAAGGTAGTCAAGCAATGATATGTGTAATTTATGCTCCTAGAACACCTGGAGGTGCTCCCTGCATGTTGGGCCTCTGTATGTGGCCAGGCTGTGTAAAAGTCTCACATGTGGTATCACCATACTCAGGAGTAGTATAATGTGTTTTGGGGTGTAATTTGTGGTATGCATATGCTGTGTGTGAGAAATAACCTACTAATATGACAATTTTGTGAAAAAAATTTAAAAAAAATCTTGATTTTGCAAAGAACTGTGGGAAAAAAATACAACTTCAAAAAACTCACCATGCCTCTTACTAAATACCTTGGAATGTCTAATTTCCAAAAAGGGAGGGGGGGGTTATTTGTACTTTCCTGGCTTGTTAGGGTCTTAAGAAATTAGATGGGCCATCAGTACTTCAGGTGTGATTAGTTTTCAGAGATTGGCACCATACTGTGGATTCTCTAAATTTCACATAGACCATATAATATACACCGATTTGGGTTATTTTTACCAAAGATATGTAGCAGTATAAATTTTGGCCAAACTTTATGAACAAAAATTACTAATTTGCAAAATTTTATAACAGAAACAAAGAAAAATTCTTTTTTTTTTTTTTTTACAGAATTCTTGGTCTTTTTTTCTTTTATAGTGCAAAAAATAAAAAACCCAGTGGTGATTAAATACCACCAAAAGAAAGCTCTATTTGCGTGAAAAAAAGGACAAACATTTCATAAGGGTATAGTGTTGCATGACTGAGAAATTTGTCATTCAAAATGTGAGGGCATCGAAAGCTGAAAATTGGTCTGGTTAGGAAGGAGGTTTAAGTGCCCAGTGGTTAAAAAAAAAAAAAAAAAAAAAATCTTATGCATGGAGAGGTCTCAGTGATAAGACATATCCTTCTGGTATAATAATTCTGAAACCCTAACATAAATAATTTTTTGTCTCCAGTACCTTCCTTCCATGCAGAGTGGGAGAGGATCCGCACTTTATGCAGTTTCATCCGTGTTTCCCAAAGGGGGCACTACTCACTGTGGTAAAGTATCTGTCTTGGCCTTTGCTACGTATCACTTATGTATGTTAGAACTCCACAGTAGTCTGACTGTCTCTTTTCTTCTCCAGCTCTCAAGTTCTGGTCGCCTGTTCCATGTGCCCTTCTACTTTGTCAATGCACAGCATCCGCGGTTTATTCCAGAGACTGAAACCATGTTGGTAGCAGATGATGGCAGTGCAAAAGACAGACCTTTGCTTTTTACACAAAACTAAATGTTGTCAAATCAATTTGCTTTTGTTTTATGTGCTTTATATTATACATAACAAGCACTACAATGTTTAGATTAAAAAAAGGAGACTATAGTAGTTAAAAGACAAGTATGGCCAAAGCTTTTTTGGCTTTACTTCTCTTGTGAGTCACAGGAGTAGATATTGCCATGGTCCACTCAGCTCATTTGATTCTCAGCACATGGCTGATATCTAGCCAGCTCAGATATTTAATTTGCTGACTTTAAATGTAGCTTCAGGTCACAGAACAGCACTGGTTTTATTTGTAAGTCCAAAACAAAAAGTAACTTTAAAATCGCTTCAGCTGCCACACCTGTGTACTCTACAAAGCCCGAACCTCTTGGATTAGCAGTTACTTTGTCATACCATAAATCATCATATATATATTTTTGGGGGAAAAAGACTTTAATTGTATTGTCTTCTTAAAAGTATTCCTTTTGAGTATACGAAGGACAAAAAGTTTACCAGTTTTATAACTATTGTTATTGTGATATGTCCCATTTTGTAAGGACAATAAAACGGTTTCTTGTAAAAAGCATTGTGACATTATTTGCAAATAAAATAAAGGCCATTTTAAAATGTATTTTTTAATGTGGTTATTCTGTTAAAATCAAGTAAAATGATTTATTTTGCAATGAGGGAAATGGGAAGGCCTTAAAGCTTATTTCCACTTTTGCAGTTTAATAAAAACCCCACTGTATGTTATGTTTCCATTCATACAGCATGCTTAAACAATTTTTTTTACAATGAATTCTTTTTTTAGATGTTTCTCAGGAGGAGGTGTCATATTTTTTTTTTAACAATGTCAGTGTGAGCTTGTCCCAGATCTGTCCTCATTACCATATAATGCAGGAAGTCCAGCCTCTACACATTTAACCCTTTGTTAGGACAGACAGTGCTCAGATCTAGTTACAACTGTTAATGAAGATTGCCCTGCACAGTATAGACAGGGTAATTATGGCAAACACAGCTGCCCAGCCCTCTCATAAACATAGAAAATGACCTAAAATTTTCCTTGCTGGAGGTTCCACAATAGAGCATCTAAAAAGATACACAGCCCTGGGTTCCACATTGGGTACTTTTCAGACACTGTTTTGATACACGTTCATTGCAGAGCACATTCTAAGTCTAGAGTTGCTGGCATCGTCTCAGGCTTGCCCTGTCTGAAGGCTCATATGCTCTTACCAAATAATTAGTTTTCTAATTGTATATCATTCGACTTCAAATCTCCTCTGTACTAATGAAATTTGCGATGTTCAAATGCTCGTGCTATTTGTTATCCAAAAAAATAAAAATACGTGATGGTGTAATAAAGTGGATAAAATTAAACCTCCATAAATTGTGCTCAAATTTAAGTCTTGGGCTACAGAAACTGGGTCGCCCAAGTCCTTGACTGATGAGCTTGCCCCTGTGTTTCAGTCTACTGCTATTACTCTATTGAGGGCTAGACAGGCTCCCCAGCCCCAATGCCTGCCTCTGCCTCCAGGCATTTAGAAGCTCTTAAAGGGCCAGGAGGCAGTAATGGAAAGGGGGTTAACCATGGCAGCTACACGCAGTGGGGGGGGGGAGGGGGTTCTTTAAAGCTGACCTCCAGGAAACAAGCCAAATACACAATTGAAATACATATAAGGCAGTGATTTCACTTCAAGGATGTTTCTGTCAATCCAGTCCTGAGATTTACACAGCTCGGCACACACAACACGGCCCTGTCTGGCAGGGGACTGATTAATTCTCCACTGCAGTTAAATATCATTACGCCCCTCCCCCAGCCCACGACTGAACAGTTAATGGTGAAAACATCAGACTGATGAGGCTTTACAACCGGCTGGCCGCTGAGCTTTATGAATGGCAGTCCAGCCTTCTAGGACCTATGGGGAAATTCCGGTGAATCCCACAGAAACTGGAGCCTGTCAAAACCAGGTACCCACTTGGTGAAAGTGAAAGGAGAAGCAGCACAGTGATGGGCTCATCTCTGTCACTCTGCTCACTCCTAGTCGGCACATGAAGTGATTGGCTACTTGTGCTGTATCTTCCTCTCACATTTCAGGTCTGCTGTACCGGAACTGCAAGAGGCTGATACTAGGTCAGATTCAGGTGCTTACACTGCTTGCTTTAAAAAAAAAAAATTAGTTTCAATGGTGTATTAAAGTAGAATTTTATGCAAATCATAGCTACTCTTAAAAACACTCCTCTCCTAACCCCTATTCTGACTAACCTGTGTAAGAAAGATGTATATACTTTATTTGCAGGCCGCTTCTATAAGGTCACGTAATCTCTCCTGTGTGAGCCAGTGCTGGCTGAGTGGAGAGGAGAGCGCCCGACAATGGCTGGTAAAGTAGTGACATCACCAGTAGGCTCCTATGGTCTGTCCGTCGTCTGCACTTCCTCCTTTCTCCTCCAGCCGCCGCTATCTGACACTGGAGAGACACATCATGACCTGACCAGAGCGGCCTGAAGATAGGTAAGTACCTCTTTCTTACACAGGTTAGTCAGCATAGATGTTAGGGGGTGGGAGGGAGCATTTTTTAATAGTAGGTAGATTTTGCCTGCAATTCTACTTTAATGATTACAAAGCTGCAATCATTTGTGTCTATTATCTTTATCAAGGGTTCCGCGTTAAAGTAGATCTCATTAAAAATAAAAACTTTCACTTGACATGAATCAGTATGGCACAAGTCAGCTATTAGTCAAATACTTAATACAGGGCACATTTACCCCCTTCCTGCCCAGGCCAATTTTCAGCTTTCAACGCTGTCACACTTTATATGACAATTGCGTGGTCATGCAACACTTTACCCATATAACATTTTTATCATTTTTTTCACACAAATAGAGCTTTCTTTTGGTGGCATTTAATCACCACTGGGTTTTTTACAAAAAAAAAAAACGAAAAAAACCCCAAAAATGTTAAAAAAAATAAAATCTTATTTACAAAATTTTCTGACAAAAATAAAGTAATTTTTCTCCACTGATGAGGAGGCACTAATATGCAGCACTGATAGGCGGTACTTATGGGCAATGATAGGCGACATTGATGGGCACTGAAAGGCTGCATTGATTGGCATCCCTGATGGGCACTGTTGGGGCTGCACTGATCATCAGTGCTCTAATTCCCTTCCCTGTTATGGAAATGCCATGTGAGGCAAGGAGAGCCGATAACCGGCATTTCATTGTTTAGATGTGATCAATTGTGATTGGATACAATTGATGATACATACATAAAAAATATAAAATTAAAATAATTTATTGCACAATCCCATTAGACTTTCCATAACTTATGAAACATGTTATATCAATGAGCAATATTGTAATACAATCAAGATACTCACATATTGAATATACTGTAACTAATACAATAAGCATTACAATTAATCAAGGAACATGATTCATATAGGGACGCACAAATGGATAATACAGATCATCAATTAGATATGTGTGGTAAATAAATTCATAAATTAGACATACATCAATTGGCGATGGTAAACATTTAATTGAGATACATGATAGTAAGCCAGACTTTTCTTGGCACCCTTGGATTGAAAGACTTGATGCGTTTCATGGCATTGCAGCCACTCATCAGGAGTATGATGCACAATTAGGCCTCATGCACAGTGTTGCTGGTAAACGGACGTTCAGAGGTAGTTGGATGCTTTTTTCAGCTGCCCCTGAACTCATCCAATGTTATCTTACGTGTACATGTACACAGGTTCGTTTAATGACGTTTTTAGGCAGTTGCATTTAGAGGTTTATCAGACGCCGACGTTTCAGTCGCCAAACCTGTCTAAACGCGGTAACAGCATTTAGATGCGTTTTCGTTTAGAATCGCTTTTAAAGGTGCCCTTTATTTTTACATTACAAAACTTAAAAATGATAGCAAATGATGAAAAAACACTACAAATGTTTGCTTGCAATGCTTCATAGACCATTTATATACCCCCTGAGCCCATGATCCAATCCAATACACCACTAGCATTGCTGTTAGCCAAAGTAGAGTCGGAATTATGACCTATATGTTAGATCTGAACCAGATGACCCCACCATTGAGCTTGACCCCTGACTTGATTAAACATAGTTGCATGAAATGTAATATCTGGCTTTTTTTTAATTTCCTCACATATGCTCATTATGAGATCCATAGTAAAAGCACCGAAATTGAGGTAGATACAAGTACACCGCTTTTCTCTTAGCAGCTGCTGCTACTCACTCTGGTCTCACAGAATGGCTGAAATGGTTAAATAATACTGTTTTTTGTGCTTTGGGAGGGTCTTATGGTATCTTAAATAAACATTCCTAAACGCGAAATGGCGCTAAATGGGCGTTTTTAAACGCCAGTTTCAAGCTGTCCAAAAAAAAAAAAAAAAAAGTTCAGAAGAGGTTGCCTCAGCGCCCGTGTACATTAGACTTTAGAATGAACGGTAGATGGATAAATAGCTATTAGTATATATAAGGCCCTCTGAGAGAGAATATCAAAATAACTTGTCAGTTACTTAGAAATCCCAAGCTAAGCCCAGGTTCCAAGTGGATAACATGTTTTCCATTGCATAGGGAACGTTTATTCGGTGATCACTTGGACAAGTATATTCAAAAGATTTCTGGAGGGAAGAGTTCTCTACTTCCTATGAAGAAAAGCACCAAAACGTCCCTCGTTTAAAAACCCCAGGGACTGCTTCCTCAAATGTCTCAGCGTCAGGGCGGTTCCGCCGCCAACAGGGCACTAGAGCTGCAAGGCCAGGGCCAGAAAAGGCCCTGGGTCCAAAATTCTTCTAAACCCAGCACCAAGCCCTCCTTTTGAGGGGATGCCCCCATTCCATCGGGTGAGGGGAAGGCTGCTGCATTTTGCAGACATTTGGAAAACCATTCAGGACGAGTGGGTCACCTCAGTTATATCTCGTGGTTACAAGCTGGAGTTATGGGGGGTTCCCCCTCAGAGGTTTCTAAGATCCAGCGTTCCCCGGATCCTCCAAAAAGAAACTTATTGCTTCAGGCACTACATCATCTAGTGCAGGGGTCTTCAAACTGCGGCCCTCCAGGTGTTCAGGAACTACAATTCCCATCATGCCTAGTCATGTCTGTGAATGTCAGAGTTTTACAATGCCTCATGGGATGTGTAGTTCTGCAACAGCTGGAGGGCCGTA
This sequence comes from Lithobates clamitans, assembly GCA_037952925.1. Classification (NCBI taxonomy): domain Eukaryota; kingdom Metazoa; phylum Chordata; class Amphibia; order Anura; family Ranidae; genus Lithobates; species Lithobates clamitans. The sequence goes on from JBBGZY010001303.1 coordinate 576,495, forward strand.
GTTTGAGGATCCCTGATCTAGTGCATCAAGGAGTGATTGTAGAGGTTCCTGTATTCGATAGGGGCACAGGGCCCATTTTGGACCTAAGGTCCCTGAACAAGTATCTATTGATACAGTCCTTTTGGAAGGAGTCTGTCTGCTCAGTAGTAACCTCACTCTAGAGGGGAGACTTTTTAGCCTCCATCGTTAAAGGACCCGTACCTAACTTTCAGCCTCATCAAAGGTTCCTACGTTTTGCAGTAGAGGAACGTCACTTTCAGTTTGTGGCTCTACTCTTCGGGCTTGCTACAGCTCCCCGGGTGTTCACAAAGGTCTTAGCACCAGTACTGGGTCTTTTAAGGGCCCAAGGGATCCTGGTGCTCGGGTATCTTGACAACCTCCTGCTCAGAGATCACTCAGTACAGGCTCTAGAACAGAGCATAATATACACAGTGAGGTATTTGAAAAGCTTAGGCTGGATCATAAATACCGAAAAGTCAGCCTTGAGACCAGCTCAAAGTCTAAGATATTTAGGTCTGATTCTAAACACGGTCCAAGCAAGAGTATTCTTGCCACCCGTAAAGGATCTGTGCCCTGAAGGATCAGGTGCGTCAGATAAGGGGCACCAGACAACCCTCCATTCGGCTCTGTATCAGTCTTCTAGGGAGGATGGTATCCTCCTCCGAGGCAGTGCTCTATGCCCAGTTCCATTCCAGGCCTTTACAACAAGACATCTTGTTGGCTTGGAACAGAGGAAGAAAAGCCCTGGATTATCCAATGTGCTTATCTCCTCAGGCATGCTTAGGACTAAACTGGTGGTTGCAGGATCAGAACCTGAGAGAGGGAAAATCCTTTCTCGGTAACTTGGAGAGTACGGACTACAGATGTCAGTCTCTCAGGCTGGGGACCCTAGATGGGCTCACAGCTCAGGGGAAATGGTCAGGGACAGATCAGACCCTGCCCATCAATGTCCTAAAATTACGGGCAGTAGGTCTGGCCCTGCGGTCCTGGACAGTGGAGCTTCAGGACTGCCCCATCAGGCTTCAGTCAACAATGCCACGGCAGTGGCCTATATAAACCACTGGTACCAGGAGTCGTTCAGCTCTGAAGGAGATGAACTACATACTAGCCTGGGCTCTGCCAATGACATGTGCCAATGATATCGGCAGTCCATATCCCGGGAGTAGAGAACTGGAAGGCAGATTATCTCAGCCGCCAGATCTGCCCGGGGAATGTTCCCTACACCCAGATGTGTTCCAGGAAATTTGCCAACGTTGGGGATGGCTAGAGGTCGATCTATTGGCATCCAGGTTCAACAACAAGCTATAGCAGTTTGTGTCTCGAACAAGAGATCATCTGGCAATTGGAGCAGATGCTCTCATAGTTCCATGGAGCCAGTACTCCCTGGTTTATGCTTTTTCTCCGATCTCTCTCCTTCCACATTTGTTGCGCAGGATTTAAAAAGAGGGGGTTCCACTTCTGGTGGCACCAGCCTGGCCCAGGAGGCCCTGGTTTCCGGAGATTGTGAGACTGACGATAGACGGGCCATGGACGCTTCCACGTCGCCCTGATCTACTGTCTCAAGGTCCTATATTCCACCCCAATTTACAGTCTCTAAATTTGACGGCATGGCTATTGAAGCCAGGGTGTTAAAGGACCATAGCATCTCGGGACTAGTGGTTTCTACTCTAGTGAATGCTAGAAAAGCTGTCACTAGGAAGGTTTGTCATAAGGTCTGGAAGACTTATATTACATGGTGTGAAGCCAGAAAATGGCATTCTCTGAAATATGTGATTGGGAGAATTCTCTCTTTTCTACAGTCAGCTGTGGAAATCAAATTGGCTTTGAGCACAATCAGAGGTCAGATTTCGGCCCTATCAGTATTCTTCCAAAGGCCTTTAGCCTCCCATTCACTGATCTGAACCCTTATGCAAGGGACAACTCGCTTGCTTCCCCCCATTAGGTCACCTATGTGTCCTTCGGACTTGAACTTGGTGCTGTCTGTGTTACAGAAACAACCATTGGAACCTATTAAGGAAATTCCATTAGACTTGCTGTCACGCAAGCTAGCCTTCCTGATGGCTATCACCTCAGCTAGAAGGGTGTCGGAGTTGGCGGCCCTTTCATGCAGGGAACCGTACTTGATCCTTCACCATGACAGTCGTGTTACAACCTGTTCCATCCTTTTTGCCAAAGGTGGTGTTGGCCTTCCATTTAAATCAGGACATTATTTTGGCTTTTTTTTTCTCAGCCTCGTTCGGCGTAAGAGAGGCGACTGCATTCTTTGGACGATGTCCGGGCAGTCAAGGTTTATCTGTCTAGATCTGAAATCCGAGGATAAGATTTTTTTTTTACCAAAATGACTTAAGAAGGGGCAGGCAGCTTCCTGTCAGGGATGGCTCAGCCCTTCCTTCTCTGAGCTGGCCGCTTAGCTGTCGGCTAATTGCCAGCTCTCATCTCTCTCCACAGTTAACCAGCTGTTGTGGATCTGCTCGTCAGTCCCGTCTACTTAAAGATCCCCAGCTCATTTCATTCCTGCCTTCGCCTTGATCACATCACAAGAAACCATCTCCTGCGTTCCTGTTTAAAGACTGGCTTTGCTGGCATCCCTTCTGGCTCCTTATCCTGCTTGCTGTTCCTCTACTTGGATCTCTGACTTCTGGCCTGGCTTATTACCTGATCTGGTTACTGAACTCTGGCTTGGCTGACTACCCGATCTGGTTACTGGACTCTGGCTATGCTTTGACTTCGCTTACTCTATTTACCTTTTTATTTTTTATTAATAAACAAGTGTGATTTTACTGTATTTCTGTATCGGTCTGGTTCATGGTTTCTGACACTTCCAAAGCTTCCATTGCCAATTGGGTCCGTCAATAGGTCAGTCAGGCCTACGGTCTGAAACATAAAGCTCCTCCCTTTAGGGTGAGAGCTCATTCTACCAGGGGTGTAGGAACCTCCTGGGCTTTTTTCCATTGGGTATCTGTGGCTCAGATTTGTAAGGCTGCTACCTGGTCTTCAGTGCATATGTTCACAAAAATTTTATCAAGTGGATGTTCGAGCAGCCGAGGATTCGGCTTTCGGCCGCAGTGTACTGCGGGCTGCTGTATAAGTTCTGATGGCTATTGTTCGGCAGGGTGTCTCCCTCCCCTCGAGGCTATTGCTCTGGGACGTCCCAGCAGGTAATGAATATTAGCCTGACTTTGTGTCCCATGATATATGAAAAAGAAAATAAAGGGAGCAGCGACAAAAATAGGATTTTTTTTGTCATACTTACCTGTAAAATCCTTTTCTTTGAGTACATCATGGGACACAGAGATCCCTCTCCTCTTTTTTGAGGATTTAGAGCTTGCTACAAAACTAAAGTACTTCCTGTATGGGAGGGATTATGTAGGGAATCACTTACTGTCTGAAGACCTTTGGTCTACGAGTGTCCATTCACCTAATGATGGAGTATAACTCAGCAGGTAATGAATATTAGCCTGACTCTGTGTCCCATGATGTACTCAAAGAAAAGGTTTTTACAGGTAAGTGTGACGTAAAAATCCTATTTTTGTCGCTGCTCCCTTTACATAAGGCTTTTCTGTTTAAATCAGACAGAAGGGGGGAGGATAAGCAGGAGGAAGATAGGTGCAGACCGGTGCCTAGATCTTTTCATAATTGGTTACAGGCATTTTGTATCTATGCTGGAGTGATGGCCGAGAAGCACCCGGAAGTGTGCGGTGGTCTGTTCCAGCATTAGGACCATATTTTGGAATCCTATAAAAGTTTTTGGGCTGGGGTGGTGTTTTTTTTTTTATGATGAGTCATTTAGGCAGAAGTTCATCCTTCGCTCAAGTGGGGCATAAAGGACGTGGGCTTGTGGCTCAACTTAATCTTGCCCCAGAAACAGGTCATTCCTAAACAGAGTACCGCTGTCCCCACGCAGGCGGTATAGAGGAAGGGCTGTTGTTGCGTTTAACAAGCAGCAATGCCGGTGGAAAGCTTCATGTAAGTATAGGCATGAATGCGCTTTTTGCACAGGAGCACACCTGGTGTCCAAATGCTTTAGGAAGAATGCTACCGATGGGTCTACACCAGGGCAGAGGGATTTTTTTCCCAAGGGCTTGCACTTCAGTGAGGCTGGAAGAAATGCGCCCGTGGCTGGACATTAATCCAAACAGGGAGAAGGCTCATTCTCTCATTGAGGGTTTTCACAGGGCTTTCCCTTGCCCCCCTTTGCAGGTGTGGGGTGTACGGTGGTGAATAACCTTAAGTCGGTTGACAGCTTTTCCCCAAGTAGTTAAGGATAAGGTGTGGGAGGAGATTGCTGAGGGGGGTGTGGAGGGCCCTTTTAGAGACCCACCATTCAGGATTTTTCGCTTATCCCCGTTGTTGGTTCCTAAGAAGGAGCAGAATTCTTTCCGCCTTATTCATCACCTATCCTTTCCAAAGGGTCACTTGGTAAACGATGACATAGATATGTCATTATGTTCAGTTTCGTATGTGACGTTTGAAGACACAATTGGTAAAATTAGGTTGCGTGGTCCAGGGGCTTTAATGGCCAAAGCCGATATAAAGTCAGCCTTTCGCCTTTTGCCTATCTCCCCAGTTGCTTTTAACTCCCTTGGCTTTTATTTTAACGATTGTTTATTTTTTTTGACAAGTGTCTTCCCATGGGTTGCTCTTTATCGTGTTCGTACTTCGAGGATTTTTCTACATTTCTTCATTTGGTGGTTTGTTTTCAGTCAGGAGTGGACAATGTGGTTCACTACCTGGATGACTTTTTATTTGTTGGACCGGCGGATGGTACACAGTGTGCAGGATTGCTGCGGGCTTTTCGGTTAATGTCGCAGTCGTGCGGCGTGCCGTTGGCGGAGGAGAACACGTGTACACCTTCATCCTCCTTGGAGTTCCTGGGGATTCACATAGATACTGTTAGGATGGAATTCAGTCTGCCTGAGGCGAAGGTAGGGAAGCTGAGATTTTTGTTGGCATGTTTTCTGCAGAAGAGAAAAGTGCTTTTAAAGGAGATGCAGTCGCTATTAGGTATTTTAGCTTTTGCGAGTAGGATTATGCCGGTAGGCCGCATTTTCTCACGGCGGCTTTCTCTTATTTCAGGACTGAAGTCACCATTTGCCCATGTCAGGTTGACCAACTCCCTGAAGGAGAATTTGCGGGTTTGGGCAAGGTTTTCGGAGACTTACAATGGGCGGTCCTTGTTTCAGCAGGATTTTGTATTTGCCCTGGACTTTCATTTGTTTACTGATGCGGCGAGTTCGAAGGGTTTTGTGGCAATCTGGAGATCACATTGGTGTTGTGCAGCTTCGCCGGATTCCTGGATAAGCCAGAATGTCACCAAGAATGTGGTGCTTTTGGAGTTGTTCCCGATTTTGGTTGTGATTGAGCTGTGGGGTAAGTTTTTTGCAAACAGGTGGATTTTGGTGGAGACGGACAATAAGGGTGTTCTTTTTGCGGTGAACTGTCTTTCAGCTCATTGTGGGTTATTAAAGTGTTGAGAAAAATGGTATTTTTGTGTCCTAAATACAATATTTGGCTGAATGCTAAGTACACACCGGGGAAATTGAACACTGTTGCTGACTCTTTATCATGGTTTCAGATGGGCCATCAGAAGCAGACGAAGAGAGCACCAGGTGTCCAGATCACGTGTGGATGCTGGTATGAGGTTGGCGGCTGAGGCTATCGTGGGATAGGTGGTGCCTAAAACTTGGGCGGGTTATTCGGCAGCTTGGAGGAATTGGTTATCATTTGCCAGCGGTACCGGTTATAATGGCAGCATGCCGCCGGAGGGTGGGATTTTGGCCTTTGTATCATGCCTCATGCAGAAAGGTCTTTCCAGCAGTCTAGTGAAGTCGTTGGCAGGTATCTCTTTTTTCTGTCTTTTGAAAGGTTTACCTTCATGTTTGTCTTATTTCTCGGTAAAGCAGGCAATTAAAGGGTACAAAAGGAGGACCTTTGTGTCGGATAGTAGGAGGCCAATTTCCTTGGAAATGCTTGGTGATCTTTGTGCAGCGACATCAGTAGTTTGTTATTCCAAGTATTAAGCTGTGTTGTTCAAAACAGCTTTTGTACTGGAATTTTTTGGTGCATTCCACATTTTGGAGCTGGTGACAGGCTCGAAATATTGCTGCTTGGGTATTCCTTATGATCAGGTGTTGGTGGAGCAATCAGCGGTTCACATATGGCTGAAGCGTTCAAAAACGCACCATGTGGTAGGGGATCTTGGATCCTGGTGTTCCCAGGATCAGTAGTAAGGCAGTTATTGGGGGTTAGGCCCAAAGAAGGTGGGCATTTCCTCATACATTTAAACTTAGTACCTCTGTCGAAATGCCAGTTTAATTTTATCTTGCAAAAATGCCTTAGGTTATTGGGTTATTGGGGTTCCATTAAGGAAATGGGGAGGTATAAATGTTTTAGATTGTATATAAGGCCTACTTCGTTTAATTCTCCAGACTTACACCAAACGTATGGATTTTGCGGCATTCCTTTGTGCACTGGGTGCGTAAAAGAGCGGCTCAACATGCTTATTCTTTAACAGGTTGCTGCCCGCCCACCGTCAAATGACGGCGGAGTGGTGCAGCTCTTGTTCTGGGACGCCATCCCAGAACGCCCACACTCGCACAGCGCGATGATCGCAGCCACGCCGTGTTTATAGGACACGGCGAGACCCCAATCTGTGTAAAGAGCCGTGTCCGCGGCTCTTTAACCATGTGATTGGCTGTGTCCAATCACAGCCGGTCACATGTAAACACGGAGATGCCGGTAATCGTCTCTCCTCGCCTCACACTGAGAGAGTGTGCGGAGAGGAGAGCCGATCAGCGGCATCTCCTCACAGGGGGACATGTAGGAAAGTAATCAGGGCACTGATCATCAGTGCCCTGATTAAAATAGTGAAATACAATGTCACAATACAGTGCCCACCAATGCCAGCATACAGTGCTCACCAGTGACAGCAATCGGTGCCCACTACTGTCCACAAGTGCCACCAATCAGTGACCATTAGCCATGCCAGTCAGTGCTGGCAATCAGTAATGCCCATCATTGCCACCCATCAGTGCCCATATGTACCGCCTAACAGTGCCTCCTATCCATGCCCACCAGTGCCGCCTATCAGTGCCCGCCACTGCCGCCTATTAGTGCCACCTAACAGTGCCTCATCATCAGTGCCCATAAGTGCCACCCCATCAATGCCTACCAGTTCAGCCTATCAGTGCCCATGGGTGCCGCCTCATCAGCGCACATCAGTGAAGGCTAAATTTTTGTAAAAAATAAAAAACCCAGCAGTGATTAAATACCACCAAAAGAAAGCTCTATTTGTGTGAAGAAAATGTAAAAAAAAATTTGTTTGGGTACAGTGTAGCACGACCACGCAATTGTCATTCAAAGTGCGACAGCACTGAAAAATGGCCTGGGCAGGAAGGGGGTGTTAGTGCCTGGTAGACAAGTGGTTAAACTTATCATTACAGCCAGAATCCTTTAAGTTGCTTTGGAAGGGTGTGCAAGGCCTTCAGTGGTTTCAGTTACACTTTCATTTGACAAGGTTATTTCAGGTGTGGCCTCCGCCCTCCATTTTGGTGGTTCATGTAGGGGGTAATGATTTAGGGAACATTAGGACTTTAGACTTGTTATTCATGATAAAAAGGGATCTTCACCGCATCAAGATTACTTCCCCAGATACGACTATCATATTTTCAGAAATAATTCAGCGCCTTTCTTGGCTGTCCTCGCCTCAGAGGAAAGTGATGGAAAGTATGAGAAAAAGGGTGAACAGAGCCATGGAGAAAAACATGCCCGGCATTGGTGGTTTGTCATATCGGCATGTGGATTTGGAGGGCGGGATCCCCAGGTTTTACAGGGCTGATGGGGTTCACCTTGATGTCAAGTCCGGCTGGTGGGGACTGTTTGTTATATGAAAAAGGTTGTTGACTGGCTGTCCGAGTTCTGAAAACTGGGCAGTTTAATAATTTGTTTTACATTATTATGAGAATAAAGTAAGTGCAATTGGATGTTTAGATGTTAAACCAATAAAAGGGGCCGTGGCCAAATATTTTGCCAAAATGTGTTGTGTGGTTATTTAGCAGTATCCGGGTGGTGGTTAAGGTGGGAGGGTGTGTGGCCTACAATCTCATAATTTTTTGAATCTACCAACCATGTCTAATTGACGATCTGTATTATCCATTTGTGCTTCCTTATATGAATCATGTTCCTTAATTAATTGTAATACTTATTGTATCAGCTATATTCAATATGTGAGTATCCTGATTGTTTTACAATATTGCTCATTGATATAACATGTTTCATAAGTTATGGAAAGTCCAATAGGATTGTGCAATAAATTATATTTTTATGTATGTATCTTTTTTTAATGACAAGCCTCATATAAAGTCCCAGTACCCCTTTTTCCTTTGCTTTGTCTCAATACAGTATGGATGGAGGCTTGCCATTATTGGTTGTGTTGGGTTGCACTCATCTTTATATTGTGATTGGATATAGCTGATCACATAGGTAAAGAGCCTCGTCATCGGCTCTTTACCGAGATCAGGGTTGCGTCGTGTCCCAGGCACACAGCGTGCCGCTGATCGCTGCACATCCCCACAGGCACGCAAGCGTTGTGAGACTGGGGCAACGTCATATGATGCCATTCCAGAAGGAGAAAGCCACCCCGTCTAGACTAATGATGGCAGGCGGGAGATGATTAAACAAAACTACATATTTTTTTTCCCAAAGAAATAAAAACAAAATTGCGGCATGCTCCTTCCTGAAAGATAGAATGGTCATATGGTTTCTGGTCACCATGAACAGTGCGGATGTTTCACATTTTAGAGACTGCAGAAAATCTATTATTTTCAGTCACACAGACCCTGATAAAATGATCAGGCAGGAAAAATCACACTGCAACAATGTAACAATTCATGAAACAATGCAGCAGAGCAATTACTGCTGACACTGCTGCACACAAACATTTATAAACTGTATACAGAAACAAGGTTTATAATACATTAATGTGGTTCTAAAAGCAGGTGTTTTTTTTTTATTAATGCATTCTATGTATTAAGGTAAAAAACCTGCAAGCAGCTCCCTCACCCTCTCAGATACTTACCTGAGCCCAATCTCGATCCAGCGATATGCACGAGAGCAGAGGTTCCCTCGGCTCTCTCCTCATTGGCTTAGACACAGCAGCAGGAGCGATTGGCCAGTGAGGAGGGATCAGGGGGTGGAGTAAGCAGGTAAGTATGGCATGTTTGCTGTTTTTTAAAAAAAAGTTTGCCTTTAGAATGACTTTAACATAACATTGACAAGATGATTTGTCCATCATGACAGAAAAAGGTAAGTTGACATTGCTGACCTCTCCTATTGAATACTTGCTGTCATGCTGACACTCTAGTTCTAATTTTTTTTTTTTTAGATTAGTAGAAAAGTACTGCTGTAACAATGTGTAGATCTAGGCTTTCAATCATACATCAGTGTTTTGCCAGTTTGGTGCTGTTGGACAGCTTTAGTAATGTCCAGAAGCCAAGCACAGCAGCTGTCAACATAAAACTGGTGTTAAGGGTCCTGTAGTGGATCATATGAAGAACTATCCTGAGAGGGAATCGGACACGTTAATAGTGGAAAGCCCAGGATGCACTTGCATATCCTGTAAGAATGCTCTGTAACTGGAAGTGTTGGTTCTGGAGCTTGCTAGCATACGCTTGAACAATATGTTTTCAAGACAATGCCACCAGCCAGAGACTTTACCCACCAAAGTATTTGCTACTAGGATGATGATGAAATATATTGAATTCTAACAGAGTGTGACCTATTTTTTTTTTCAAGATTGGGATCATTCACACTCAAGTAGTATCAGTTTTATCTTTTGGGGTTTGTGGACACAAACATACTCATAAGCATCCTTATTCTCCAAGTGGGTAAGAGGTCAACCACTGATGAGATAGCATCTGAAGTGGATCAGTTTTGTCTGCATGCATATTAATGGGAGGGGCACTCTGTTGATGGTCTTCAATATGTGCCATGTCCAGTCTTTTGAAGCTCTTCATAATTATTGGGTTTAGTGTAACTGGGTGATTGTAATTCAGACATAGCACTGTTCTAATTTAAGCAGTTTTAAGGCATGTGGGGACAGTCGCCTGAGAAAGGGAGTTAGGAAAGATGTCCATCAACACCCTGAAAGTTGGTGTGCACAGTACATAAGGCCTGAAATGTCCAGGCCTGCAACCCGCAGGCCACATATACTTTCTTTCTGGTTTGTTGGTGGAGAAGTGAATAATTGGCCTTCCTTTTACTTGTATTAATGTGTCTTGCTGCCTGGGTGGGTAAGACATAGAAAATTAGCTAATAGAATGTGGTCAGAAACTTAGCGAGAAGAATTTGCTAAAATTGGAGTAGACAGAATCCAGAGCACTTGTGCATAGTACCCAATCATTTTCTAACTTCAGCCTATTCAGTTAGACCCCTTTCACACTGTAAAGCGTCTCTCAATGCTCCCCAGTGTGAGAGCCTGAGTGCTTTCACACTGGGGCCCTGCTCTGGCAGGACGTTAAAAAAAAGTCCTGCAAGCAGCATCTTTCGGGCTGTGGAGGAGTGGTGTATACACCGCTCCTGTGTAAAAAAAGGGGTGAAAATACTGCGCTAAACCCAAACAATCTTAAACAAAAGAGCAGCTAACACACAAACAAACAAGTCTGATGAGAAATACCAAAAAATAAATGTAGCGCTAAATAATAGTGTCAAAGTAAAAAGGTGACTATATATATATATATGTGTATGTGCATCCAGAACACCTCAAGTGCAAAGGCAAAATGGATACATAGAAATGTAAAAAGTAAATATGTGACAGCAAAATAAACCCCAAAGTGCTATGGAGTAATGGCAATAAAAAAAGACCAAAAGTCCACATATGAAGTGTCCAATGGTTAGGGAACTTTATCTTCAATCTTCAACCGAAGAAGAAAATTAACCAAAAGACAAGGAAAGACATTCAGTTAGAAGGATGGGTACTCTTACCGGATCAGTTGGACGCACATACCATACGGCAGTGCGTCTAAAGGGCTTTGGGATACTGGATCCCCAGTGGTGAGGTGATGCCAAGATCCACTGAACGGTGTCCTGCAGGCCGCAGACTCCAATCTACACGAAGTTGGGGGATGGTTCCAAAGGAAAATTCCAAAGCTGTCGGCCGCCAAACTGTTCCAAAGGAAAGATGGTCCAAGGATGGTCATCAATACACAGGCATGAGGAAAAAAAAAAGGAAGGGAACTCCACATGGCGCAGGTCAACCAAAATGGGTTTATTGAGGTAAAATACCATGTAATGTATAAAAAGTGATCACAAAGCTATATAAAATGGCAATGTGGGAAGCAGGAAGCTCTGGCCCAACATGTTTCGACTAACAAGTCTTCAACAGGGGCATATCCTAGCCTCCCCACATTGCTCTTACATATAGACAAACATTGTACATCAATTACAAAATCAAAAAGATCTGCCCCGTCATGGCGGAACCGGAAGTGGATTCAATGACTTGCGTCCCAAGCCTCACATATGTGCATTAATATAATGACAATATGATGCTCCTCTCAGGGCAGTACTCATGAGTATTAAAGCAAAAAATATTTACACATAAATGATGCCTGGACCGCAAATATAGATCTCTCTCCATCTGCGTTCCAAGCCTCGTAACAGGAAAAAAAGGGGAACTGTTACAAGGCTTGGAACGCAGATGGAGAGAGATCTATGTTTGCGGTCCAGGCATCATTTGTGTGTAAATATTTTTTGCTTTAACAACTTGTTAGTCGAAACGCGTTGGGCCAGCCCCTTCTACTTCCCACATTGCCATTTTATATACCATTGTGGTGACTTTTTATACCTTTTTATACATTACATGGTATTTTACCTCAATAAACCCATTTTGGTTGACCTGCGCCATGTGGAGTTCCCTTTTTTTCTTTTTCCTCATGCCTGAGTATTGATGACCATCTTTGGACCATCTTTCCTTTGGAACGGTTTGGCGGCCGTCAGCTTTGGAACCATCCCCTAACCTCATGTAGATTGGAGTTTGCGGCCTGCAGGACACCGTCCAGTCTTGGCATCACCTCACCACTGCGGATCCAGTATCCCAAAGCCCTTTAGACGCACTGCCATATGGTATGTGCATCCAACTGATCCGGTAAGAGTACCCATCCTTCTAACTGAATGTCTTTCCCTGTCTTGGTTCATTTTCTTCTTCAGTTGAAGATTGAAGATAAAGTTCCCTAACCATTGGACACTTCATATGTGGACTTTTGGTCTTTTTTATTGCCATTACTCCATAGCACTTTGGGGTTTTTTTTGCTGTCACATATTTACTTTTTACATTTCTATGTATCAATTTTGCCCTTGCACTTGGGGTGTTCTGGATGCACATACATACATATATATATATATATATAGTCACTTATTTACTTTGACACTATTATTTAGCGCCACACTTATTTTTTGGTATACACCGCTCCTGCCCATTGAAATCAATAGGCAGTGGCACTTTTAACCCTTTATTCGGCCGCTAGCGGGGTTTAAAAGTGTCGCTAATATTAGAGGCGCTTTACTGCTAACGCCCTCCGCCCCAGTGTGAATGTGCCCTTAGGCTTTGAAAACGAAAGCTAGAAGCTGATTGATTAGCAAGCACAGCTGCTCCAGTCTTAGTTTATTCCTCTCACGGTGCCTTGCCATATTCCTTTCCCACCTGACTCATCCTAAACACCTCACATGGACTGCAATCCATGCTCACACTGTCATTCCCCTGGATCTCTGTGGTGACAAGGAGGAGGAGTAAGCATTGTTCTCCCTACTCAGCTTTTTCAGACATTTTATGGCTGTATCTAGGACAGAAAACTTCCCCACAGTGACAGTTCTTGTGATCACTGGCATATTACCTATCTTCTGCCATCATCTCCGAGGGCTCACAACACATCCTAAGTTCCCCCAATGCTTACACTCTGCCCTCCTTCCCTGTTTATAACACATGGATTCCTCCCCAGCCAATTCACAGCCCACACTGCACTACAGCATATCACAATGCCCCCAACCAACAGCAGATCTCTGCACATCTCCCAAGCCCCTTCCTTGCTCACAGCCCAACTCATTATACACCCTACTCTGTAAGCTCGCCCTGCCCACATTCCTCCAGACAACACACCTCCATTCATATCATGCCACTCCAACCAGCTAGCAGATTCCCCTTTCTCTCTGAGCGCAGCACACCTTATACTCACAATCAAGCTGCTTGTGGCAAGACACATTATATAAAATAAATAAATAAATAAATAAGTGATTGTCCATGATTTAACTACTGGTTAATTTCCTGGCAAAAAATTAAAGCCACTTCATCATGTCTATAATTTTTCGATTGTACTACATTGTAATAATGTTGTCTGTTTCTTTTTGATTTTACAGGACTAAAAGAATACTAGTCCCTATGGACAACACCATATGCAGTATCTTTTCTTAAGGAAGTAGAGGGGCTTTATAAGAACTAGCAGAAAGCAGCCTATATTAAAAGGCATTGATGACATTTAAAATGTAGATAGGATCTAGCAGGATTAAATTGTACTGAATCTACAGAAATCATCAGGTAGAATAAAAGTCCTTAAAACATTGTAAAAGATGAAACAAAAATAGAGAGACCAGGAGAAAAAAGAAACAAGTGGCATTTGGGCCCATGAAGATGAAACTCTGCAAATTCTATGCTGTATAGGTATTTATTTAAGGCATAGTACGGCCCATCTCATTTGTCCAAAGGTGCCATGGTCTTAAAGTTACTCCACACTGGGTGGCCCCTAGGTTCCCAACTGTCATAGAAGGGTGTGAAACATGTAAAGTAGCTGACCCTTAGAGACTTGTAAAAACGTATGCAAAACAATAGCTTGCAGCTTTTTTATATTTTCCAACAATTGTAGATTACTTGCACTTTATTACTTGTAGTAAGATGCTTTTATCCCACTGGTTCCATGGGTGCAATAGCACACAAGAAAAGTCCAGTTTTTTCCCTTGACCCTGTTGGTGTGTGGTTATCTTCAATAGGTCATCTAGGTCTAGACACCTGTCCAACTGGACCTCTGATGGTGGTCATTGCCTCCCAAGCTCTCCCCAGACAGACCCATCAATCCTAAAAACTGGATAATAGTCTTCAGGGTTTGAGGGGAACACTGTCAGGACTTGAGGGCCTTTGGGACTCCAATACCCCACTGCTACAACTTTTTGAAACTACAGTGCCTTGCAAAAGTATTCACCCCCCCCCCCCTTGGCATTTTTCGTGTTTTGTTGCCTCACAACTTGGAATTAACATGGATTGTTTGAGGATTTGCATCATTTAATTTACAGAACATGCCCATAACTTTGAAGATGTTTTTCTCACCTTGTCTTTCAGGACCTCACCTAGACAGAATGCAGCTCCACCCACTTCCCAGGAAACACTGCGGTCATTCCTTTAAAGCCTGGACACTTCCACCATGGCCTCAGTTGTAGTGTTTCCTCCAGCCATGGTGGAAGCGCTGCAGGTGACCAGGGGTGTGCTGTGCTCTCTTTTAGGTGGAGGTGGGTTAAGAGTATACCTGTGTTTTCTTTTTTGTTTCAGATGGCCAGCCCAATACCCCCCTGATGGGTGGAGGGTATTCTGGTGCCTTCCATTTCTCGAGCCCGGCGAGGGCAGAAGGCTGGTGGGGGTCCTGCTCCAATAAACCGGAGGGCGCAGGCTGGGGGAATCTCCATGCTGAGCCTCTGGATCTGCGCTTGACCGGTCTGAGTGGCAGGTGATGTCACTGCGGACGGGGCAGAACTTCTGGTGGTGTGCGGCGGCTTCCGGTTCCGCCTGTTGGAGCGCAGAAGTGGGAGGTGGCCTCAGCGGTGCAATTCATTCCTTGAAGCGGAAAGAACCGGGAAAATGTGAAAATAAAAGGGGCCAACAGCTACCGGACAGCTGCTGGGCACTGGAAAGATGGAGCCAGAGCAACCAGCAGCGGTGATGGGAGCAGGAGCCACGTGCACCAGCCAGAGCCAGGTAGGAGAGGCAGTGGTCTCTATTAATACCTGGGCTATGTATGTTTTATTTCCCTCTCTTCCTCCTCTATAGGGGGGGGGGGGGGGAGGGAACCTGCCTCACACTACACAGGAGACTTCTCTGGGCAGTGTGTGTTTGTTTTACAGTGGTGGTTTTGTGGGGTATCTCTTTGTATCACTGTCTGGAGATCTGCTGGGGAGGAGACCTAATTCACAGCATATTTACAAAGTGTTGGCTTGGTGTATTTCAGACTAAATCTAAAGAAAAGGCTAAACATGTTTCCCCTCTCCCTAAAAAATGGTGTGCTTCATGTAAAGCTTCCCTTATGGAGGCTTGGACCAAACCATTGTGCAAAACTTACATAGCAGACTTGGTCAGAAAGGAGACTTCCACTAAAGCACCCTCTGCCCAACCTAGTGAGATGCTCACTTCTTTACGGAAGTAATTGGGAGATCCGTTTCAGTCAAACGTCCGGTAGCGCAGTTCTCCACACAGCGCTCTCATTCCCTCTGCAGCCAGGAGAGTGGTTAGTGAGTCTGAGGATGAGGAGAAAAGAGGGTCTTCAGGGTCAGACGAGGAAAGCAACGAAAAAGAGGTATCTTCCTGTCGTTATAGGCAAGCATCGGGTGTTCCCGGTGCATAAAGTATTGACGGAGTCTATAAAGAGAGAATGGAAGGACCCAGAGAGAGCCCCCTTTTTTTCCAGGTCTCTTAAAAGGAGATTTCCCTTTGATGAAGATAGCGCGCAAGTTTGGAACAAGAGACCTAAACTTGACGCAGCTTTTTTACAGGTATCACGAAACACCGACTTAGCTTTTGAGGACATGGGGGGGTCTTAAAGGACACTATGGAAAAAGAGCTCATTCTTTGTTGAAAAAGGCTTGGGATTCTACACTGGCTAATCTCAAGTCAGCAATGGCATCTACAGTGGTGGCCAGGAATTTAGAACACTGGTTGGAATAACTAAAGGGCCATATTGAGGCAGGTACCTCTTGCAAAGATTTATTGGATACTCTTCCAGTCCTACAAAAGGCAGTAGGCTACATGGCGGATGCCTCGGCTGAGTCGGTGAAGATGTCCGCAAGATCTTCAGTTTTAATTAATTCAGCTAAGAGGGCTTTGTGGGTAAAGACCTGGTCAGGAGATTTGGCCTCTAAAATAAAGTTGTGCGGCCTACCCTTTGAGGGGGAGCTAGTATTCGGCCCCGATCTTGACGCTGTTCTAGACAGAACAGCAATAAGAAAAAAGCATTTTTACCAGGCCTGGGACTCAAAGGAAACAGGACAAAAGAGACCTTGAAGGCCACAAAGGGGTCGAGGGAAGTCTGGGGTGTTGTTTCGTTCCCCCAGCCAGCCCGCAAAAACCCAGCGACGGACTCCCGACTGTGGGAGGAAGGCTTCAGTCCTTTTTTCCACAGTGGGAGGGGGCGACATCCAGTGCGTTTGTTCTCAAAGTAATTTCGGAGGGTTACGCACGGGAATTCTCAGAAAGCCCGCAGTCTAGTTTTTATGTTACACAGCTCCCCAGAGATCAAGAGAATTCTGTGGCGATGACATCACTCTTGCAGGAATTCCTTCAATAAAAGGTAATCATCCCAGTGCCCTAAGGAGAGGAAGAGCTAGGGTGTTATTTTCTAGTGAAGAAGCTGTCAGGAAAATTCAGGTTAATACTGAATTTAAAGATCCTAAACAGGTCCATCCGATACAAAAAATTTCGTATGGACAATTTATTTGGTGAGAAAACTCCTTCCTTCTAGCCTTCTGCCATGATCTTCACGAAGATCATGGCAGAAGCATTGGCACCACTCAGGTTGGAAGGGGTATCATATCTGGACAACCTTTTTTGTTCGACAGCTCAATGGACCTATTATGCAAGGATTTGAAAAGGGCACAGAGCCATTTAGAGAATTTGGGTTGGATTTTGAACAAAGAAATATCAAACCTAATTCCTTTTCAGGTGATCATTTTCCTAGGTTATCAACTTCAATTTCTGGTGTTTCAAAAAATTACTCTCCACAGGAGAACTTTTCTGTTCTGGAATTTCTCCAGGACGGAATAGAGAAGGTTTTTCAAGGCACTAGCTAGAACTAGACCAGTTCCATTTAAGTGTTTTCCCAAATGGGATTTATCAATTGTTTTGCAGGGTCTGACTAGAAGACCTTTTGAACCACCAGAAGAAGCCACAATTAAATTGTGGTCCTTAAAACTAACACTGCTGATAGCAGTCACCTCAGCTAGAAGGGTCAGTGAACTTCAGGCGTTAGAAAGATTGAGCCTTTCTTGACAGTTTTCTCAGATCGGCTAGTACTGAGGACAGACCCGTTTTTTTTTTCCAAAGATTGCTTCAGTCTTTCACAGATCCCAAGAGATAATTTTACCAACATTCTGTCCAAATCCAACAGGCCCTAAAGAATGAGAATTTCATAGTCTGGACATAAAGAGATGCGTTTTACGCTATCTAGAGGTAACAAAGGAGTTTAGAAGATCCAATTTTCTATTTGTTTTATTTTCTGGGTCTCATAAGGGTTACAGAGCTTCTAAAAGCACGATTGTTAAGTGGCTTTGGATGGCTATCCACAATGCTTATAGGGTTGCGGAAATAGAACCTCCCACAGGGGTAGTAGCTCATTCAATTCGAGCTGTAGCTACATCCTGGGCGGAATGAGCTGGAGCTTCGCCAGGGCGAATTTTTAAGGCGGCCACATGGACGAGTTATTCCACCTTTACTCGTCACTACAGGATGGACCTGCTCTCGGCAGCAGAGCAGTCATTTGGCAGGAAGGTCCTGCAGGCGGTGGTCCCACTCTAAGAGTAAATACTCGTTTATCATCTCCAGGTACTGTCCTGAAAGAAGAGGCGAGAAAACCTTAGTCTTTCAGGACAGCGCCAATGACCCTCCCTTGGTTATAAATGTTAATGTGTTGTGGTTGCTATGTTCTCCTTTTATAATTTCAGCATGGCTGGAGGTGCTCGGTAACAACTGAGGCCATGGTGGAAGTGTCCAGGCTTTAAAGGAATGACTGCAGTATTTCCTGGGAAGTGAGTGAAGCTGCGCTCTCTCTAGGTGCTGCCCCAAAAGACTCGTAGAAATACTGTTACTGGTAAGTCTAACTAAGGTTTTTTTTTTTTATTGTGAAGCAAACAACAAATAGAAAATAACAGAAAAAGTCAATGTGCATAACTATTCACCCCCCTAAAGTCAATACTTTGTAGAGCCACCTTTTACGGCTATCACAGCTCCAAGTCGCTTTGGATAAGTCTCTATGAGCTTGCCGCATCTTACCACTGGGATTTTTGCCCATTCTTCCTTGCAAAACCGCTCCTTCATGTTGGATGGTTTGCGCTTGGGAACAGCAATCTTTAAGTCTGACCACAGATTTTCTATTGGATTGAGGTCTGGGCTTTGACTAGGCAATTCCAACACATTTACATGTTTCCCCTTAAACCACTCAAGTGTTGCTTTAGCAGTGTGTTTGGGGTCATTGTCCTGCTGGAAGGTGAACCTCCGTCCCAGCCTCAAATCACACACACAGTGGTACAGGTTTTGCTCAAGAATATTCCTGTATTTAGCACCATCCATCTTTCCCTCAACCCTGACTAGTTTCCCAATCCCGACTGCTGAAAAACATCCCCACAGCATGATGCTGCCACCACCATGTTTCACTGTGGGGATGGTGTTCTTTGGGTGATGCGTTGGGTTAGGGCCAGACATAGCTTTTTCTTTGATGGCCAAAAAGTTCAATTTTAGTCTCATCAGACCAGAGCACCTTCCTCCATACATTTCTGGTGTCTCCCACATGCCTTTTCGCAAACTCAAAACGTGCCATTTTGTTTTTTGCTAAAAATAATGGCTTTCTTCCAACTCTATGGAGCATACAGCTTATTGTCGTCCTATGTACAGATACTCCAGTCTGTGCTGTGGACCTCTGCAGCTCCTCCAGGGTTACCTTAGGTCTCTGTGCTGCCTCTCTGATTAATGCCCTTTGCCCGGTCCATCAGTTTTGGGGTGCGGCCGCCTCTTGGCAGGTTTGCTGTTGAGCCATGTTCTTTCCATTTGATTATGATAGATTTGATGGTGCTCCTAGGGATCATCAAAGATTTGGATATTTTTTTTATAACCTAACCCTGACTTGTACTTCTCAAGATTGTCCCTTACTTGTTTGGAGAGTTCCTTGGTCTTCATGGCAGTGTTTGGTTAGCGGTGCCTCTTGCTTAGGTGTTGCAGCCTCTAGGGCCTTTCAAAAAGGTGTGTATATGTAATGACAGATCATGTGACACTTAGATTGCACACAGGTGGACGTCATTTCACTAATTATGTGACTTCTGAAAGGAAATGGTTGCACCAGAGCTTTTTATGGGCTTCATAATAAAGGGGGTGAATACATACGAACATGGCAATTATCATTTTTTTTTTTTTAATTTCTGAAAAATAGATTTATGTTTATATTTTTCTAATTTTACTTTACTAACTTAGACTATTGCGTTCTGATCCATCACATAGAATTCAGATTAAAAAAAAAAACACAGTGAACTAAAGGCTGTAATGTAACAAAATAGGTAAAAAGCCAAGGGGTGGGGGTGAATACTTTTGCAAGGCACTGTAAAGTAGACATTGAAGGTTTTTCTATCAGTCGTTAAGGGTCAACTTTGTATTGTCAATGGACAGAAAAACAGCTGTCTCTTAAATGGCAAAACAAAGTGGAAAAAGAAGGTAATGTCTACCCTTTTGTCTCCTAGGAAAGCTTCCATGAGGTCTACATATCAAGTTTGGCAGAAGTTTAGATTGTTTGCCTCAACTAACCAATTTGACCGCCCATCTCTTTCCTTTGCGAACATGCTCAGTTTTCAACAAGCAGGTCTTGCTGACAGGAAAAGGTACAGCACTCTCAAAGTGCATATCGCAGCACTGTCAGCCTTAACAGACCACCTATGGTATACAGAAGCACTGTAGTTCAATTCTTGAGGACAGCCATCAAGATAAGACCTCTGATCTGTCATGTATTTCCAAAGTGGGACTTACCGCTGGTTTTGAGAAAGTTGGATTACCTTTTCTATCCAGATAGTTCCATTTGGCACCTTACCCTAAAGACTGTCTTCTTTGCAGCAAAGCGAGTATCTGACTTTAGTGTCTTCTCAGAAGGAACCATACAGCAGCTTCCTTCTAAATAAAGTTGTGTTGAAGACTTCTCTACATTTCCTGCCCAAAGTAACGTCAGAATTCCGATCAATTAGGAATCTATTTTTCTGACTATTCCAACCTCAGAGTCAGAAGAATCATGTTGGAGAAAGCTAGACCTCAAGATTATCCTACAAACATACCTCCTTAGAACTTGGCAATTTTGGAAATCAGAAAGCCTTTTCATTTTACCAAAGGGTCACAGGAAAAGCTCCTTGACACATCCTAGGGTGATGTCTTCATGGTTAGTGTTGGCTATTCACATTGCCTATACGGCTGAAGTTCTACCTCTCCAGATGTGATAAGCACACATTCAACAAGAACAGTGTCTGCATCCTGGCCAGCATGATTAAAGGTCTCAGCAGATGTGGTTTGTAAGACATCAAGCTAACATACTCCAAACGCCTTTATCTGCCGTTATAAAAATTAGACATGGCTTCAGGAATAAGACAGATCATGGGCACATCAGTCTTTTCCTCCATTGGCACAGCCTTGAAATTATTCAAAACAGCATTTTACAGTTGTTGTTTGTATTTCCTCCCTAGTACCATGGCTAGTTAAATCCAGGTAAGCGCTGACATGAAACAGAGCCAGAAAAATAAAAAATGATCAAACACTTACCCTAATTTACTTTTCCTGGCTTTGCCCAATGTCAGTAAAAATCCAACCCTATTCCATTGTGAGTCTAATTATGGAACACTTAGCTGTACCACCTTCAAAATTGATTTAGTAATGGATTTTCTAATGGAGTCGAGGGGGCAAAGAAAGGAAAATTATTCTATTTGAAAAAAAAAAAAAGTTATCAATTTGTTGTAAAATATCAAAGCAGCTGAGTAACAATTTATTCAATTGCTAGAGGAAGACCTTGGAGTTGAACAGAGATAGGGTCATGGTCTGACAAAGTTTAGCTGAGATTAGGCAGGCAATGGTACTGGGAGTAATAAACATGTAGCCTATTCTGGAGTATTTGTGTGCAGGAAAAAAAGTATGCATAATCCCTAGAAGAAAGTTTGCGCTCTCACTATACATCAATGAGGTTGTGTTTGCGTAGAAGATCAGCAAAATTGTGGCTAGTTTTTGGTCAGTGTTTGTTGTTTTTACAGATTTGTCCAGTAGGTAGTCTTGTCGTAGATGGGACTCTACCCTATTTATAAAATACCTTCTGACATTTGTAAAAGCTCTACAAATACTTTTTAAAAGGAAATATGATTGACCCGTGTTTAAGGTACAGCACGTAATAAAAGGTCCTCAAATTCACACAGACAGATAATTCTAATCTGCTCAGAAAAACACATCTGCCATGTTATCTAATCGCGTTTGTCATGGGAAAGACAACAGTCCCTCGTTCCCCAACATTTACTTAGTCAAATCCCACCCATTTTGGTATTCACATTAATCAACATTGACCAGAAAGAAAGATGGAATAGCTGCCCTGGTTCTGTTAGCTCTAAGTTTAGTCAACAAATCACCCAGTTTGCTATTTGTGTCTCAAAGTCACTGTAGTCTGTTACACCAGTCCAGAGAAGCTGCAGTCTGCTAAGCACTGCTCTAAGTTACAATAAAATGAAGACAGGCAAGGTATTATTAATTTGCAGAACCTTAGTCGCACTGTACCTTCTTGGCCTAGTAAGGAATTGTTTCAAAAAAAAAAAAAAAGACACCATGAGACCCCAAACTCTCATGCAATGGCAAATATATAACATGCGGCAGGTGAACCTGAAAATGTAGTTTCTCCGATGGGAAAAACACCTTGCCCTGGTTGGTGTCAAGTAATAGGGCACATGGACGCATGCACCTTTGCCATCAATGGATGTCAAAGTTTGCCACAGCCAAAGACGCCACCACTGAACTAATTGATACCATTTTGAGCTTATGGATTTTGACAAAAAACATTGAATTTGAAATTTAAATGAAAAAAAGAAGAATGTCCAGAGAGACTGCAGAAATGTCCCAAGATGGAACATAAAACGGGAGGAACATGATCTGTGGTCCAGGGTGATTCAGTATCTCCACTAAACTAACAGGATCATGCCACATCATGACAAGCGTCTCCCGCTGCCAGCTTCCACATAAAAGCACAACTGCATCTGTTGGTTGGACATGGTATTCCTGTGGTACAGCTGGTTATATAGTTATATGCAAGTGTAATTTTAATTTTGCATTATCGGAATTTTATCTGCACTACCCAGTGCACTTGGTTTCTGGTTTTATACTGACTCAAACATTTAGCCTGAAGTTCTGAAAGCTGGAATGGCCAACCTAAACACTTACAAAGATAGTGATGCAAGGCACAATAGTACTGTTGGTATTTTATGCAAGTTCAGTTCAAGGGCCCATTGATCTACATATGACAACACACAACTCTAACTTAAAGCCTGTGTGCACTTTTAAAAAAAATAAAAATGAATGTACATCTTTTTGCAGGAAAAAAAAAAAAAAAAGTTTGTTATTATTGTTTATTATTTTTTGGAGCCTGTAAAAGCATTGCACCAGCGATCAGCAGGGTGGAAATCAGGCAGCAGCTGCAGCATTGGGAACATGTTCCCAAAGGTGAACTTGTTATTTAATGTTATATGTGGGTTTTCTTTGATAAAAAAAAAAAAAAAAAAATATATGAGAGTGGACAGAGGGCTTTCACCACAGACACACAAGAAGAGCACATCATTCATTACCATTCACTCCTAGGGGCCCTTTCATGCAAAACAGAACACAAAAAGGCATGGAACACGGTAATCAGAACAGCCAACATTTGATCAAGTTGATTACAAAAATATTTACTGATGTCACATGATATAAATACAATGGTTTCTCTTCTGCGTGGTACTATATGCGGCTGAATAAATACAAGGGGTCCATTCTAGGAAGTCAAGGCTTTCTGTGCCATTTCCAGCGCCCCTCCTTGTGTCTCATTCCCACCAATGAAGCCAGTAGTGTGAACGAAGATACAACCTGGAATACCACTGATGGAGGAGAGGTCATCTGCCCGCAGTCCACGCCAGTCTTCTGGGAGAGAAAGTCTATGGGGGAAATGACATAAGTGTTTTAGGTAACAGAACAATATGCAAATGATAGGCTAAATGGCATTACATACATAAAGAAAAATATATTTTCAGAATATTTCATTGTTTAAGGTCATGGATACCTCACATTCTGGCAGCAAGTGGTCGATCTGATTTACGAGTGAGTTATGCATCAATTGCATCTTTCCTCTAATCAGCTGCTTATACACAGGCCACATGTAATGCATAGCTTGAAATTTTCCACATTTTGTCATGTTACAACCAAAAACGTGAAATGCATTTTATTGGGATTTTGTGTGATACACCAACACAAAGTGGCACATAATTGTGAAGTGGAAGGAAAATGATAAATGGTTTTCAATTTTTTTTACAAATAAATATCTGAAAAGTGCGGCATGCATTTGTATTCAGCTCCCTTAACTCTGATACCCCTAACTAAAATCTAGTGGAACCAATTGCCTTCAAAGTCACCCAATTATTAAATAGAATTCATCGGTGTGCAATTTAATCCAGTATAAATACAGCTGTTCTGTGAAGCCCTCTGAGGTTTGTTAGAGAACCTTAGTGAACAAACAGCATCATGAAGGCCAAGGAACACACCAAACAGGTCAGGGATAAAGTTGTGCGGAAGTTTAAAGCAGGGTTAACATAGTGTTGGCAGCATCATGTTGTGGGGATGCTTTTCTTTAGCAGGGACAGGGAAGCTGGTCAGAGTTGATGGGAAGATGGATGGAGGCAAATACAGGGCAATCTTAGAAGAAAACCTGTTAGAGTCTGCAAAAGACTTGAGACTGGGGTGGAGGTTCACCTTCCAGCAGGACAACAACCCTAAACATACAGCCAGAGCTAAAATGGGATGGTTTAGATCAAAGCATATTCATGTGGTAGAATGGCCCAGTCAAGTCCAGACCTAAATCCAATTGAGAATCTGTGGAAATACATGAAAATTGCTGTTCAGATGCTCTCTATCCAATCTGACAAAGCTTGAGCTATTTTGCAAAGAAGATTGGGCAAAAATGTCACTCTAGATGTGCAAAGCTGGTAGAGACATCCCCAAAAAGACTTGCAGCTGTAATTGCAGAGAAAGGGGTTCTACAAAGTATTGACTCAGGGGGGTGAATACAAATGCATGCCACACTTTTCACATATTTGTAAAATATTTTGAAAACCATTTATAACTTTCAACTTCACAATTATGTGCCACTGTGTTGGTCCATCACATAAAATCCCAATAAAACACATTTACGTTTTTGGTTGCAACATGACAAAATGTGGAAAATTTCAGGGGGTGTGAATACTTTTTCAATATCCTATTTATAACCATGCTTTCTTTATAAGCAAAAAAGCTTTTTTAAACTACTTAAGGACCGACAGACTTGGTGTTTACAAGTTAAAATAATTAGTATAGTATTAAATTAATAAGTGCAATTTTTTGGGGAAAGAATACACTTTGAATTAAAAAAAAAAATTAAAAAATAGTAAAGTTAGCCCAATTTATTTTTATATTGTGAAAGATAATGTTACGCCGAGTAAATTGATACCCAATATGTCACGCTTCAAAATTGCGCCCCGCTCGTGGAATGGCGACAAACTGACCCTTAAAATTCTCTACAGGTTACCAGTTTTGAGTTACAGAGGTGGTCTAGTGCTAGAATTATTGCTCCCTCGCCAACACCTCACATGTGTGGTTTGAACACAGTTTTCATATGCGGGCGCTTCTGTGCGTGAGCTCGGAGGGACAGGGCGCTTTAATTTTTTTTTCTTTCTTATTTATTTTACTTTAATTTTTACACTGTCCTTTAAAAAAATAAAAATAAAAAAATTGGGTCACTTATTCCTATTACAAGGATGGTAAACAACGTCAAAAAGACCTCAGATCTCACATTTACACTAAAATGCAAAAAAAAAAAAAATTCCCCCTTAAGACCATTCGGCAGAAGTGGCGTTTGACATTGCTTCCGTTATACAATGTTATGGGGCTGAGTAAGGGGCATCTTTCCCAGCTATACATCAATTATATATCACACAACTACTACAATTGTTCCAAGTCTGATTCTAAGTACTAAAGTACTGGCTCAGCATAACATCCAGGTAACTAACAAGTCAGCAATAGCAATCCACAGAGTCACTCAGCAAAGGTCATCTCTAACCACTTCAACCCTGGAAGATTTTACCCCCTTCCTGACCAGAGCACTTTACAATTTGGCACTGCGTCGCTTTAAATGACAATTGCGCGGTCGTTTGACGTTGTACCCAAACAAAATTTACATCCTTTCTTTCCCCACAAATAGAGCTTTCTTTCTGGCGGTATTTTGCTATAATAAATTTCCCCAATTTAAAAAACAAAAACCACACAAAAACAAAATGTCGTTATCAGTTTAGGCCAATATACGGTATATTCTTCTACATATTTTGGGGGGGGGGGAAGAAAAAAAAAAAAAAAAAAAAAAAAAAAAAAAAAATCAATAAGCGTATATTGATTTGCACAAAAGTTATAGCATCTGCAAACTATGGGAAAGATTTATAGCATTACGGCACTTTCATTATTATTATTTTTTTTAAACTAGTAATGGCGGTGATCTGCGATATTTAGCGGTACTGCAACATACAGATTGGAGACTTGACACTTTTTTGGGACCATTAGCATTTATACAGCGATCAGTGCTATGAAAATGCACGGATTGCTGTGTAAATGTCACTGGCAGGGAAGGGGGTTAACACTAAGGGGGTGATCAAGAGGTTAATTACGCGTTCTCTCAGTGTGTTCTAACTGTATGGGGATAGGAACAAATTATATGGCGCCTCTCCTCTGACAACACAGGGATTTGTGTTGTGTTTACGCACACAAATCCCCGTACTGGTGCACGTGGCCGGTTGCGATCGTGCCCGGTGGCCACGTCCCCCGCTGTGCAGTGGGCGCATGCCTCTGGCAGGGCACGTCCTCTGGTGGCCGAAAAAGGGTAGGACATCCCGTATGGGATTTCGCCCAAGAGAGCCATTGTGCCGCAGTATAACTGCATGACATGGTCGGGAACTGGTTAACTCCTTTTACTATTATATTATGTCAAAAGCAACTGATGGATTGCTTCCACTGACCTCGGAAACATGCACCCCCTCCTGGCATGCTTTCCAGGCTCCGCTATCTCACTTGTGTGCCGAGTACACCCAAGCACTTTTTAGTAGTTGCTAAAGAGTTGAACCACATGAAAATTTTGAATATGTCTCAGAGCTGGAGTGAGAGACTTCACACCTGATGTCACTTATGACATGTCTCACTCTCCCTGTTGTGTCTGGGATGATAAACACACAAAACTAAAGTGCACAGCAGTCAGAAATGATGGCAGAGAGAAATCTCAGAATCAGATTCTGGCTTTTTTTGGCCCCTAGTGCAGACCTGACATTTTATCATCACTAATTATAGTTACTCAACACCACTAGGACGCTATTCAACATTAGGTCAAATTATGTTTTGTTACTCACCGATTTTGAAAAGTATTGGGACCTGTGGGGACACACTGCACCCTCCACTTTCCGCTCTGATCTGGATAAATTACATATTTTATTTGCTTCTCTAGACTTAGTTCTTTTTCCACCTGGAAAAGGTGCTCCTTCCAAGGACACCCACCTTGCGCCAACATGACCACTTCCCCACTGTTATCTACCTGGAGAAGAAAAAAAAAAGAAAAAGAAAAGAAGATTGTGGGATTGTGGAGAACAAAGCAGTCATTTGTTAGCCAAGTAGAAAAATGATTATTTTTACAACGTGCAGTATTTTTCATAAACAAAGCATACTGCCTGCAAACAAAATTTAAGAGAAAGAGGCCCTCTATCTAAAAATCAATGTTACCAAACAACTGTATGGGTAAAGTGCTAGTTGTAACTCCTTAACCACTCGATATCCAGGCCAATTCTGACATTTCTCTCCTACATGTACAAAACATTTTTTTGCTAGAAAATTACACAGAGCCCGCAAACATATATTTTTTTTTTAGCAGAGACCCTAGAGAATAAGATGGCAGTCGTTGCAACTTTTTTATCTCACATGGTATTTGCGCAGCAATTTTTCAAATGCATTTTTTTTGCAAAAATGCAATAAAAACAAAAAAACAAAACAAAAACAAAAAACAAAAAAAAAACACCACCAGTAAAGTTAGCTCAATTTTTTTTGTATGTGAAAGATGTAATGCTGAGTAAATAGATACCCAACATGTCACGCTTCAAAATTGCACAGGTTCGTGGAATGGCAAACTTTGGTACTTAAAAATCCCCATAGGTGACGCTTTAACATTTTTTACAGGTTACATGTTTTGAGTTTACAGAGGAGGTCCAGTGCTAGAATTATTGCTCTTGCTCAAACGTTCACGGTGATACCTCACATGTGTGGTTTGAACGCCGTTTACATATATGGGTGCGACATACTTATGCTTTCACTTCTGTGAGCGAGCACGTGGGGGGGGACAGGAGCGCTTAAAAATTTTTTTTTTTTTTAATTTTACTTTGACAATCTTCTACACTTTTTTTATCACTTTTATTCCTATTACAAGGAATGTAAACATCCCTTGTAATAGGAATAGTGCTGGACAGGTCTTCTTTACAGTGAGGTCTGGGGGTAAATTCCCCAGATCTCCCCTCGATGAGTTTCAACATTCTGTCTTTGTCAATAGGCCTATTGACAAAGACAGAATATTGAAACGCGTCTAGGGGAGACCACACGGCTTGCTACATTAGGGATTTGTTTTGAGTTGCTCCCAGGAACCACCACGAATGATCGGCTCCTTTTGAGGTGGTGAGATTATCGGAACTGCTTTCACCAGCAGTGCATGATTTTCCTGAATGCTGTTTTAAATATATTTTGGTGTAAGTGCAATAGCTTAAGGGTCGGGTGTTTGGGACAATAAAAGTTTGCAGTTTCACACTATGAGGATTCCTTTTCCTTCTATATGCTTAAGTGAAATAAGAGGATTGCGGGTGTGTTCAGTCTGGAATGTTCAGGATCAGGACAGCATATCTCTGTCGGTTTGATCGTTACTGAAATGGCACGCTGATGTCCTTTCGTTCCTGGGACAAAGCTGGATTTATTCACTAAGGCGATTGATAATTAGGAGTCTGGTGAGTGCAATTCCTATAGAGAGTGGAATCACAAGGTGTGGTGAAGGTGGAACGGAGGGGGGGCGTTGACGCCAGTGGCGTTGGCGGCGGCAGCGATGCCGGTGGTGGTGGAGGGCAGTGCCTGTCGTATATTTGCACCATAAGGATGCAGACATTTCCCCCCATATTTTTGTGGGGAAAAAAAAGTGCGTCTTATGGTCAGAAAAAATACGGTACTCAACACCTGGACTGTCACAATTTTTATATTTTAACCACTTGCCGACCGCCGCACGACGATGTACGTCGGCAAAGCGGCACGGGCAGGCAAAAGGGCTTACCTGTACGTCCCTGCCTGCCCGCGGGTGGGGGGTCCGATCGGACCCCCCCCCGGTGCCTGCGGCGGTCGGCAAATGTCCCCCGGCGATCGGTGGTGAGGGGGAGGCCATCCATTCGTGGCCCCCCCCTCGCGATCGCTCCCAGCCAATGGAATCATTTCCCTGCCTCTGTATTGTAAACAGAGGCAGAGGAAATGATGTCATCTCTCCTCGGCTCGGTATTTTCCGTTCCGGGCCGAGGAGAGAAGACTGAACTGTGAGTTACACAAACACACACACACAGTAGAACATGCCAGGCATACATTTCACCCCGATCCCCCCCCCGATCGCCCCCCGATCACCCCCCCCCCCTGTCACAAACTGACACCAAGCAGGTTTTTTTTTTTTTTTTTTTTTTTTTTTTTCTGATTACTGTATTGGTGTCAGTTTGTGTCAGTTAGTGTGTTAGGGCAGTGAGTCTTAGGCCCCCTTTAGGTCTAGGGTACCCCCCTAACCCCCCTAATAAAGTTTTAACCCCTTGATCACCCCCTGTCACCAGTGTTGCTAAGCGATCATTTTTCTGATCGCTGTATTAGTGTCGCTGGTGACGCTAGTTAGTGAGGTAAATATTTAGGTTCGCCGTCAGCGTTTTATAGCGACAGGGATCCCCCTATACTACCTAATAAATGTTTTAACCCCTTGATTGCCCCCTAGTTAACCCTTTCACCACTGATCACCGTATAACCGTTACGGTTGACGCTGGTTAGTTCGTTTATTTTTTATAGTGTCAGGGGACCCGCCGTTTATTACCGAATAAAGGTTTAGCCCCCCGATCGCCCGGCGGTGATATGCGTCGCCCCAGGCAGCGTCAGATTAGCGCCAGTACCGCTAACACCCACGCACGCAGCATACGCCTCCCTTAGTGGTATAGTATCTGTATGGATCAATATCTGATCCGATCAGATCTATACTAGCGTCCCCAGCAGTTTAGGGTTCCCAAAAACGCAGTGTTAGCGGGATCAGCCCAGATACCTGCTAGCACCTGCGTTTTGCCCCTCTGCCCGGCCCAGCCCAGCCCACCCAAGTGCAGTATCGATCGATCACTGTCACTTACAAGGCACTAAACGCATAACTGCAGCGTTCGCAGAGTCAGGCCTGATCCCTGCGATCGCTAACAGTTTTCTTGGTAGCGTTTTGGTGAGCTGGCAAGCACCAGCCCCAGGCAGCGTCAGATTAGCGCCAGTACCGCTAACACCCACGCACGCAGCATACGCCTCCCTTAGTGGTATAGTATCTGAACGCATCAATATCTGATCCGATCAGATCTATACTAGCGTCCCCAGCAGTTTAGGGTTCCCAAAAACGCAGTGTTAGCGGGATCAGCCCAGATACCTGCTAGCACCTGCGTTTTGCCCCTCCGCCCGGCCCAGCCCAGCCCACCCAAGTGCAGTATCGATCGATCACTGTCACTTACAAAACACTAAACGCATAACTGCAGCGTTCGCAGAGTCAGGCCTGATCCCTGCGATCGCTAACAGTTTTTTTGGTAGCGTTTTGGTGAACTGGCAAGCACCAGCCCCAGGCAGCGTCAGATTAGCGCCAGTACCGCTGACACCCGCGCACGCAGCATACACCTCCCTTAGTGGTATAGTATCTGATCGCATCAATATCTGATCCGATCAGATCTATACTAGCGTCCCCAGCAGTTTAGGGTTCCCACAAACGCAGTGTTAGCGGGATCAGCCCAGATACCTGCTAGCACCTGCGTTTTGCCCCTCCGCCCGGCCCAGCCCAGCCCACCCAAGTGCAGTATCGATCGATCACTGACACTTACAAAACACTAAACGCATAACTGCAGCGTTCGCAGAGTCAGGCCTGATCCCTGCGATCGCTAACAGTTTTTTTGGTAGCGTTTTGGTGAACTGGCAAGCGCCAGCGGCCTAGTACACCCCGGTCGTAGTCAAACCAGCACTGCAGTAACACTTGGTGACGTGGCGAGTCCCATAAGTGCAGTTCAAGCTGGTGAGGTGGCAAGCACAAGTAGTGTCCCGCTGCCACCAAAAAGACAAACACAGTCCCGTCGTGCCCATAGTGCCCTTCCTGCTGCATTCGCCAATCCTAATTGGGAACCCACCACTTCTGCAGCGCCCGTACTTCCCCCATTCACATCCCCAACCAAATGCAGTCGGCTGCATGAGAGGCATTTTTATGTCCTCCCGAGTACCCCTACCCAACGAACCCCCCCAAAAAAGATGTCGTGTCTGCAGCAAGCGCGGATATAGGCGTGACACCCACTATTATTGTCCCACCTGTCCTGACAATCCTGGTCTTTGCATTGGTGAATGTTTTGAATGCTACCATTCACTAGTTGACTATTAGCGTAGGGTACAGCATTGCACAGACTAGGCACACTTTCACAGGGTCTCCCAAGATGCCATCGCATTTTGAGAGACCCGAACCTGGAACCGGTTACAGTTATAAAAGTTAGTTACAAAAAAAAGTGAAAAAAAAAAAAAACACAAACAAAAATATAAAATAAAAAAAAAAATAGTTGGCGTTTTATTGTTCTCTCTCTCTCTATTCTCTCTCTATTGTTCTGCTCTTTTTTACTGTATTCTATTCTGCAATGTTTTATTGTTATTATGTTTTATCATGTTTGCTTTTCAGGTATGTAATTATTTATACCTTACCGTTTACTGTGCTTTATTGTTAACCATTTTTTTGTCTTCAGGTACGCCATTCACGACTTTGAGTGGTTATACCAGAATGATGCCTGCAGGTTTAGGTATCATCTTGGTATCATTCTTTTCAGCCAGCGGTCAGCTTTCATGTAAAAGCAATCCTAGTGGCTAATTAGCCTCTAGACTGCTTTTACAAGCAGTCGGAGGGAATGCCCCCCCCCCCCCAACGTCTTCCGTGTTTTTCTCTGGCTCTCCTGTCTCAACAGGGAACCTGAGAATGCAGCCGGTGATTCAGCCAGATGACCATAGAGCTGATCAGAGACCAGAGTGGCTCCAAACATCTCTATGGCCTAAGAAACCGGAAGCTACGAGCATTTTATGACTTAGATTTCGCCGGATGTAAACAGCGCCATTGGGAAATTGGGAAAGCATTTTATCACACCGATCTTGGCGTGGTCAGATGCTTTGAGGGCAGAGGAGAAATCTAGGGTCTAATAGACCCCAATTTTTGCAAAAAAGAGTACCTGTCACTACCTATTGCTATCATAGGGGATATTTACATTCCCTGAGATAACAATAAAAATGATTTAAAAAAAAAAAAAAAATGAAAGGAACAGTTTAAAAATAAGATAAAAAAATAATAATAATAAAGAAAAAAAAAAAAAAAAAAAAAAAAAAAAAAAAAAGCACCCCTGTCCCCCCTGCTCTCGCGCTAAGGTGAACGCAAGCGTTGGTCTGGCGTCAAATGTAAACAGCAATTGCACCATGCATGTGAGGTATCGCCGCGAAGGTCAGATCGAGGGCAGTAATTTTAGCAGTAGACCTCCTCTGTAAATCTAAAGTGGTAACCTGTAAAGGCTTTTAAAGGCTTTTAAAAATGTATTTAGTTTGTCGCCACTGCACGTTTGTGCGCAATTTTAAAGCATGTCATGTTTGGTATCTATGTACTCGGCCTAAGATCATCTTTTTTATCTCATCAAACATTTGGGCAATATAGTGTGTTTTAGTGCATTAAAATGTAAAAAAGTGTGTTTTTTCCCCAAAAAATGCGTTTGAAAAATCGCTGCGCAAATACTGTGTGAAAAAAAAAAATGAAACACCCACCATTTTAATCTGTAGGGCATTTGCTTTAAAAAAAATATATAATGTTTGGGGGTTCAAAGTAATTTTCTTGCAAAAAAAAATTATTTTTTTATGTAAACAATAAGTGTCAGAAAGGGCTTTGTCTTCAAGTGGTTAGAAGAGTGGGTGATGTGTGACATAAGCTTCTAGATGTTGTGCATAAAATGCCAGGACAGTTCAAACCCCCCCCAAATGACCCCATTTTGGAAAGTAGACACCCCAAGCTATTTGCTGAGAGTCATGTTGAGTCCATGGAATAATTTATATTGTGACACAAGTTGCGGGAAAGAGACAATTTTTTATTTTTTTTATTTTTTTTTGCGCAAAGTTGTCACTAAATAATATATTGCTCAAACATGCCATGGGAATATGTGAAATTACACCCCAAAATACATTCTGCTGCTTCTCCTGAGTACGGGGATACCACATGTGTGAGACTTTTTGGGAGCCTAGCCGCGTACGGGACCCCGAAAACCAAGCACCGCCTTCAGGCTTTCTAAGGCCGTAAATTTTTGATTTCACTCTTCACCGCCTATCACAGTTTCGGGGGCCATGGAATGCCCAGGTGGCTAAAAAAAACCCCAAATGACCCCATTTTGGAAAGTAGACACCCCAAGCTATTTGATGAGAGGTATAGTGAGTATTTTGCAGACCTCACTTTTTGTCACAAAGTTTTGAAAATTGAAAAAAGAAAAAAAAAATTTTTTTTTCTCGTCTTTCTTTATTTTCAAAAACAAATGAGAGCTGCAAAATACTCACCATGCCTCTCAGCAAATAGCTTGGGGTGTCTACTTTCCAAAATGGGGTCATTTGGGGGGGGTTTGTGCCACCTGGGCATTCCATGGCCTCCGAAACTGTGATAGGCAGTGAGGAGTAAAATCAAAAATGTACGCCCTTAGAAATCCTGAAGGCGGTGCTTGGTTTTCGGGGTCCCGTACGCGGCTAGGCTCCTAAAAAGTCCCACACATGTGGTATCCCCGTACTCAGGAGAAGCAGCTAAATGTATTTTGGGGTGCAATTCCACATATGCCCATGGCCTGTGTGAGCAATATATCATTTAGTGACAACTTTGTGCAAAAAAAAAAAAAAAAAAAAAAAAAATTGTCACTTTCCCGCAACTTGTGTCAAAATATAAAACATTCCATGGACTCAACATGCCTCAAAGCAAATAGCTTGGGGTGTCTACTTTCCAAAATGGGGTCATTTGGGGGGGGGTTATGTCATCTGGGCATTTTATGGCCTTCAAAACCGTGATAGGTAGTGAGGAGTAAAATCAAAAATGTACGCCCTTAGAAATCCTGAAGGCGGTGCTTGGTTTTCGGGGCCCCGTACGCAGCTAGGCTCCCAAAAAGTCCCACACATGTGGTATCCCCGTACTCAGGAGAAGCAGCTAAATGTATTTTGGGGTGCAATTCCACATATGCCCATGGCCTGTGTGAGCAATATATCATTTAGTGACAACTTTTTGTAATTTTTTTTTTTTTTTTTTTTTTTTGTCATTATTCAATCACTTGGGACAAAAAAAATGAATATTCAATGGGCTCAACATGCCTCTCAGCAAATTCCTTGGGGTGTCTACTTTCCAAAATGGGGTCATTTGTGGGGGTTTTGTACTGCCCTGCCATTTTAGCACCTCAAGAATCGACATAGGTAGTCATAAATTAAAGGCTGTGTAAATTCCAGAAAATGTACCCTAGTTTGTAGACGCTATAACTTTTGCGCAAACCAATAAATATACACTTATCGACATTTTTTTTACCAAAGACATGTGGCCGAATACATTTTGGCCTAAATGTATGACTAAAATTGAGTTTATTGGATTTTTTTTAGAACAAAAAGTAGAAAATATCATTTTTTTTCAAAATTTTCGGTCTTTTTCCGTGTATAGCGCAAAAAATAAAAACGGCAGAGGTGATCAAATACCATCAAAAGAAAGCTCTATTTGTGGGAAGAAAAGGACGCAAATTTCGTTTGGGTACAGCATTGCATGACCGCGCAATTAGCAGTTAAAGCGACGCAGTGCCGAATTGTAAAAAGTGCTCTGGTCAGGAAGGGGGTAAATCCTTCCGGGGCTGAAGTGGTTAAAGTGTGCCTTAACATCCTCTTCATTCCCTTCTGCATCTTCTAGGACTTGCATATTGGGATCAGACTTTGGTTGAGAAACAAGAGTATGAGAGGGGTGGCATTTTTTGTTTTGCCTTGGATGAAGATGGCTGAATTAAGGTGTAGACCACCCTGTAACGAATCGTTGTGGTGAAAGTCTGAAAAGTTTACACTGGGAAATGAATACATTCAAAACAGCTCAGTTTTAACAGAAAAGGTCAGATATACAGTGGGACCCTGCCTTGCCAGTCCATAATGCTAGACACTAAAAAAAAAATAAAAAAAAAAAAAAAAAAAAATCCAGGCTGTGCCCAAGTGAGCATATGCTTGAAGGAGTCTTCAGACTGGGCTCCATAGCAATGAACCCTGGTCCCGTACAGCACTCTGCAGCTAGCGTCTTGCACCAATTGCCAAGGTGAGTGCACATGCAGGATTCAGTGCCCGAAGTGACATTAGAGGTTGTCCCCACGGTGTGGGGTCTGGGAATGACTCAAAGTTTTACAAAAGTTGTGCCCACCCGGATACACTTCTATGTAGGCATTAGAAGAAAGTCAGGTGTTGACTAAAGAAAATCAAGGATTATTAAAAAAAAAAATAAAAAAACTAGTTAAGCTAATGCCGCTTTTCTCTCTGAAGGAAAAAACTCCATCACCTTCAGACAGTAGCACAAACTGAGGACTCAGGGTTAAAGGCAAGGCACCCAGTGGGCGTGTCCTCAAGTTTTGCCAGTGTCTGATCACCTGAAGACACATGGATTTAACTTATGGTTCATGAATACTCTGCCTGTGTCCTGTACGATTACGATATTGGGCTTGCCACCTTAACATGTTGTCAGAGAACCTGTGCAATGTTTCCTAGCTACTAGGATGCCACTGCCGCCACCACCACCACCACCACCACCAAAAAGCAGGGTCTGTGAAAGTGCATTTAAGAGTGTTACTTCTCTGGCAGCCCCACTGCAGGCTAGTACTGTTTTTTTCTAGAATCTGATTTTATTCATTCTAGTTGCAGATGCCTGAATACTACTGGTGTTTGTGAACACACTTTACGTATGTGTTTTACTGCACTAGGCTGGTGCTTTTCTTTTTTTTATGTGTTGTTTCTTTAATCAGGAGAGAAGCCCTGTAAACAAAACAGTGATAAGAAAAAAGTGAAATACTCTTAAAACCCCCCCCCCTCCACATATTGCAGAACAGTTCATGTACTAAACCTGTAATCTCTCTCTGATGGCTTGCTCAACCAGAGCACGAGCTGGTAGCCAGGAGCGATGATAAAAGTCCAGACGAGACACAAACTCTGTTCCAGCCAATTCCATAGCCTTTTTAAAGCCCACCTGCAAGGCATAGTTTGGAAAAAATAAATTATAAAATTGCTCCCATTTTGTAAGTTATGGTTATTGATTACCTGGCCATTTAAGGGCCCACCTTCATACAAAGTCCGTTCAATGCAATGACTAGCTGAAATTCATTACTTCCAACTAGCCTAGTTCACATCAATGCGCTGCACTAGGTGAAAGTAGAATATATATCACCTAGTGCAGCGCATTGTGACTATATACACATACAAAAGTGAGTTCACCGCTCACATTTTTGTAAATATTTTATTATATCTTTTCATGTGAACACTGAGGAAATAACTCTTTGCTACAACGTAAAGTAGTGAGTGTAGAGCTTGTGTAAAAGTGTACATTTTCTGTTCCCTCAAAATAACCCAACACACAGCCATTAATGTCTAAACCACTGGCAGCAAAAGTGAGTACACCCCGAAGTGAAAATGTCCAGATTTGCGCCCAACGTGTCAATATTTTGTGTGGCCACCATTATTTTCCAGCACTGCCTTAACCCTCTTGGGCGTGGAGTTCACCAGAGCTTCACAGGTTGCCACTGGAGTCCTTTTCCATTCCTTTATGACGACATCACAGAACTGGTGGATGATAGAGACCTTTCGCTCCTCCACCTTCTGTTTTGAGGAAGCCTGGCATATGCTCAGTAAGGTTTAGGTGTGGAGACATGCTTGGCCAGTCCATCACCTTTACCCTCAGCTTCTTTAGCAAGGCAGTGGTTGTCTTGGAGGTGTGTTTGGGGTCGTTATGTTGGAATACTACCCCGCATCCCAGTCTCTAAAGGGAGGGGATGATGCTCGGATTCAGTATGTCACAGTATATGTTGGCATCCATGGTTTCCTCAAGAAACTGCAGCTCCCCAGTGCTCCTTAGGCAGCCCCAGACCATGACACTCCCACCACCATGCCTGACTCTAGGCAAGACACACTTGTCTTTTTGACTCCTCACCTGGTTGCTGCCATCTGATGTCCTTAGTCTGCTTGTCTTCAAACTGTTTGTGTGCTTTCTTGTGCATCATCTTTAGACGAGGCTTCTTTTTGGGATGACAGCCATGCAGACCAATTTGATGCAGTGTGCTGCGTATGGTCACTGACAGGCTGACCCCCCACCCCTTCAACCTCTGCAGCGATGCTGGCAGCACTCATACATCTATTTCCTGAAGACAGCCTCCTGCATATGACACTGAACACGTGCACTCAAATTCTTTAGTCGACCATGGCGAGGCCTGTTCCGAGTGGAACCTGTCCTGTTAAACCGCTGTATGGTCTTTGCCACCATGCTGCAGCTCAACTGGGCCCAATTTGGACATTTTCACTTAGGGGTGTACTCATTTTTTGTTGCCAGCGGTTTAGACATTAACGTCTGTGTGTTGAGTTATTTTGAGGGGACGGCAAATTTACACTGTTATACAAGCTGTACACTCACTACTTTACATTGTAGCAAAGTGTAATTTCTTCAGTGTTGTCACATGAAAATATATAATTAAAAATATTTACAAAACTGTGAGGGGTGTACTCAATTTTACACACACACTCAAAAAATCCACTCGCCTGCTCGCATTTTGAGGGTTGGCGAGTGTGGGCTGCCGGGGGACGAGCACCGGCGGCAGCCTGGATGGTATGGGAGCCATTCTCCCAGCGATCGTAGGGGGAAGAGGGGAGAGCCGATGCCTGGTTGATTAGAGCGCTGGGGAACAAAACAGCTTTCATTTCAATAGCTGTGTGTTCCCCACCAGGATTGGACGGGTCTGTCTATCAAAGTGCCCGGACAAGGGGGAGGGGCTGTACATGACCGCGTGGCAGGGAACACACAGCTATTGAAATAAAAGCTGTTTTGTTCCCCAGTGCTCGAATCAACCAGGCGGTGGCTCTCCCCTCTCTTCCGCTGCACAAGTAGGCTGCATGGGACACAGTCTGCACTGGGGGGGGGGGGGGCGGGGGGATTATTTTTATAACTTAATGCTGCATAAAACATTTAAGTGTAATTTCATGAGATAATTTATGAGGGCGTGATTAGGGGTGGGGCAAAGTTGGGCAACTGGTGGCGAGTAACCTTTGATGCCCGACTAGTAGCTCAGGACTTGCAATTTTGAACCCTGTAATAATATATATATAATCTCAAAGTAGAGTTTCAAACATTAATATAAGGAATACCCTACTGTATTATTAGATTTAAATGCGATTTTCCCAGAGAGAAAAAAAAAAGCCTATGCATCAGTCAAGGTGCCCCATCAGGTATTAGGCAATTGTAAAGTTACAATTCAGTCAATTGTTCTGTATTTACATGTTGTGTAATAAAGCTTGAGTCACACCTTTCCATTTCAGTAACGTGTTACAACACATTACCACAACATTAGGGAATTCACAGTACATATGAGCTATGATACATTGTCATTCTGTGTGTGGCATCCCAAGGCACATATATAGTAAACCTAACAACGTACCTGCACTTCAGTGTTCACCCACAGAGGTGCGAGGGGACCAACCAACCAACAAACAAAAGAACATTTCAAGAAGTTTTCTGCACAGACAGGCTTAATTGTAATGTACATATGTGCATGGCTACGCTTTCAGCAGGTGCCCCTTACGCTAGCATTACCTTGAGGATAAAATAGCTACATGCCAGAAACATCCATATTGTATAGACCTTGCCTAGTGAATAAATGAATAGGTCGGGAGGCTTTGCTGAGATTTACAGATGCCCAGCCCTCACCTAATAAATACAAAAATGCAACACTCTAAATCTTACTATGGTCTACATATTACCTCTGTGTCCTGTTCTAGTTCATTCCAGCGTGGGTTGAGATGTGCCACTCTGGAACTTAGAGTAGTGGATATATTGTAGCGCTGCTCCCCATCAAACTGTGATATTCCATTGTCAACAGCATCAATTTCTTCAACAAAGTTTTCATACATCTGAGAAAGAAGGAAAGGATGTTTACACCACCTAATCAGGACCTTAAATAACAGACAAACAAAAAGATAACACAGATGAATGCGATTAGGGCTGCGGCTACGGCCTATATACTATAAATGAGTATATAGGCCGTGCTGCCAAAAATGTGAATCAAAATGACTAAACTGTTTGCACATGTAAAAGTGCAGAAATTTGAAAAAAAAAAAAACAAAACACAAAAAACAAAAAAAACAAAAAAAATAAAATTTAAAAAAACACACACACCAGGAGAACACAACTAATGTATCAGTAAGTCAATTTCAAATAGTTACTTAAAGGGTAACTCCACTTTCATGGGAAAAAAAAAATTAGCAAATAAATAAATATAGCACATACAATTATGACACAAGTCATATAGTAATTGAATGTTATTAAAAATGACCTTTCTTTTTCAATCTGTAGCTCTGTAATTTTCTGTAAAGTGCAATACTATAAGGCTACATATAGGTGTTCTGTACATTGCCCCACAGAAACATAATTTCCTGCTTGCGCGATTGGCTCACCGATTTTCCCAAAAGTCTGCACTAAGATACAAGTCAGATTTCTGGCATCCTCTGCAACAAAATTGTCATTTTTGGTGAGATACTCCCAATAGGAAATCATATCTAAAAAAAAAGGATGGAGACCCTGCAACTTTCCTCCTTAGAGCCTCGATTCTGAAGCAGCTGGTCAAAAATTATGAAGCCATTCCCATTAGACTGCAACACAGTTTGTCAAAATCTTTGCTATGTACATAGATCAGCCAGAGGGGAATGTTTTTTTTTTCTCAACAAAAGTGGAGTCACTCTTTAAAAACAAAAAAAAAAAAAACTTAGTGAACAGGTGCTACAGATAAAAAGGTGATCGCTTTCAGGTGCTCCAGGTGACCCCACATGGATTTACACTCCACCACAATGGATGGACCATCTATTACTAGAGAGGTGCCATTGTGCTCGTTTTGGTTGGACCCACTATATCTTGTCACCAACTTGAGCATTCATATATACCACAACGCGATTCTTTCCAATGCCATGCACTGCCACTCAAAACCGCATCAGGAAAAAAATGATTAACTGCGCAAAGCAGCTGACATTAACCACTTGCTTAGGGGTCAATTCTGACAGTTCTCTCATATGTAAAAATCAGTGTCTTTTTGCTAAAAAATTACTTAGAAACCCCAAACACTTTTTTTTTTTTTTTTAAGCAGAGGTCCTAGAGAATAAAATGAGCCCTGTTCACACCACATGTATACAGTTTTCTGGCCAAAAAAACGAAACTATATATCTATATAATATAGTCTCGGTTTTTCGGCCAAGTGCATCCTGCACTTACGGTACCAACATTTAAATTCGGTGCACCTCTAGTTTTCATGCGCCGTATTCACATGTTCATGTCAAATATATATATATATATATATATATATATATATATATATATATATATATATATATATATATATATATATATATATATATATATAAAGAATTTTTTTTTGTCGGTCATTAACGGCACCTTTAGCGCAAGAAAAGCTCAAGAAAAATGCATCTCTTTAAATTGTATATCTTCACAACGGTCCGGTGCACTTCCTTTGTGGTGTTAAAAATCTTGCTTGCTGCATTTTTGGTCCGAAAAAAAAAAAAAAAACTGCACCAAAAACGCACCCACCATTGAAAATGCAGCAAGAACGTATCAATAACGCACCCGTGTTACGTTTGAGTCACAAGACCTGTGAAAAAAAAAAAAAAAAAAACACACTATAAGCACAGTAAAATTGTGGCAAAATCGCTGTGTTTTTGACTCCTTTTTTTCAGCAAAATGACGAAAACACCATTTTTGTCCGCCAAAATTTCGGTGCATGTCTAATAAAAAAACTGATGTGAAATCGTTGTGGTCTTCCCATAATTTTTCATGCTTGTATGGTGTGAAAGAGCACTTCAAGTCTGGATGCAAAGTTTGAAGTTCCTCCTAAGAAAAAGGGTAGAGCATACATCACCAGCATACTCCACTTCATCCTCAAAATAACATCCAAAAGTTTATAAACGTGATCCCCTCTCAAGCGTCTCTTCTCCAGAGAGAATAAGTTCAGTGCTCACAACCTTTCCTCATAACTAATATCCTCCAGACCCTTTATTAGCTTTGTTGCCCTTCTTTGTACTCGCTCCATTTCCAGTATATCCTTCCTGAGGACTGGTGCCCAGAACTGGACAGCATACTCTAGGTGCGGCCGGACCAGAGTCTTGTAGAGCGGGAGAATTATCGTTTTATCTCTGGAGTTGATCCCCCTTTTAATGCATGCCAATATTCTGTTTGCTTTGTTAGCAGCAGCTTGGCATTGCATGCCATTGCTGAGCCTATCATCTACTAGGACCCCCAGGTCCTTTTCCATCCTAGATTCCCCCAGAGGTTCTCCCCCCAGTGTATAGATTGCATTCATATTTTTGCCACCCAAATGCATTATTTTACATTTTTCTACATTGAACCTCATTTGCCATGTAGTCCCCCACCCCATTAATTTGTTCAGATCTTTTTGCATTGTTTCCACATCCTGCGGAGAAGTTATTGCCCTGCTTAGCTTAGTCTGCAAATACAGAGATTGAACTCTTTATCCCATCCTCCAGGTCGTTTATGAACAAATTAAATAGGATTGGTCCCAGCACAGAACCCTGGGGAACCCCACTACCCACCCCTGACCATTCCGAGTACTCCCCATTTATCACCACCCTCTGACCTCGCCCTTGTAGCCAGTTTTCAATCCATGTACTCACCCTATGGTCCATGCCAACAGACCTTATTTTGTACAGTAAACGTTTATGGGGAACTCTGTCAAATGCTTTTGCAAAATCCACTCCGCGTTATGAACCATTTTGTACCCCTTTGAACCCACAAGTCTACGACATCTGTGACCCAGGATAGGAAAACTCAAACCCTGGGGAGGCGTCCCTTCATTAGAAAGAGGGCTTTGGGGGATGACCTGGTGGGCTTTGTAGGGTGCTCTGCATTTTGGAGGAGGCAAAAGCTTTTGAGGAAGGGAATTTTGGTGTATTCCGCTGGGGAACAACCACCTTTCCTCCTAGGATATATTTGATGAATTTAAGAGCCTTACCAAAACGTTTTTCCACCTTCAAAGGGCATGTGTGTGAGGCTCTTTTTACAGGCAGCTTTGGCTGACCAGGCTTTGAGCAACAAGATTATGCACATGATTGGAAATTAGAGCCTTTCTGGAGATTTGTACCTTAACTTGTTTTAGGGCATCCCACTGAAGAGCGTGGTAGAAGGCAACTGCTCAGTTAAAGCACAGTCATAAAAAAACAGATAATGTTGGTTGTTCATTGGCCTAGTCCAGGTTAGATGTGGTTTGGCAGACAGAAGTTGAAGCAGTGGCTTTCTTTGCAGAGCCTGAAAGTGACACTTTACAGGCGCTATAGCGCTAAAAATAGAGCCTGCAAATCTCCTCTCCTGTCACTCCAATGTAAAAGGCCAGGGCTTTCACATTGGAGAGTTGCGCTTGCAACACGTCAAAAAAAAGTCCTGCTAGCAGCTTCTTTGAGGCGCTTTAGGAGCAGTGTATACACTGCTCCTAAAGCGCCCCTGGCCAATAAAATCAATGGGCAGTGCCGCTTTTAACCCTTTTTCGGCCACTAGCGGGGGTTAAAAGCGTCCCGCTATCGGCTGAAAAGCGCAGCTAAAACACCACTAAAAGTAGCGGTGCTTTACCGCCGACGCCTGGGCACTGAGTGTGAAAGTGCCCTTAAGAGCATGTCAGATCTATCAGCAGAATTTTTAATGAAAGAACATCTTCAGTTGGAACAGTGAGGATGTTGGTTTAAGACTGGGACGGCAGGGTCTATTACCAGAACAAACATTTTTGTGAACGTTATTCCGAGTGACCACGTCCTACCTGCCCATGTTGCTGGTCCCTGTATACGATTCAGGCTTTGCCCATCTTGGTGACATACCCTTGGAGGGGTCTTCAGGGTCTGGGTTCCATAGAAATGGACCACATAGGAGCCAGTGCTCAAAACAAAATTTCAGGCCATTCCCATGGCTTGGGGTCCAGGTATATTTTCCTTAAGTTTTACTGAGATTGAACAGGTCTGGAAGCACTACTTCTGGGATCTGCTCAAAAAGATTTTGCTACATTATTAGGACTGTACAAAAAAGGGAGCCACCAGAGAAAGCAGTCACTGAGGTAAGGTAGGGGGGTATGAATAAGTGACCTCCTGCCCAACATCTTTCTAGTCTCTCACATGAAAGAATCTGGAGAATGGCTTGGGAAAAAAACAATTATTACAGGATAACTAATTTTCTACCCTATAGTTTTTTTGATTTTTTTTTGGTAGGCATCTTGTAAGTACTTAGGCTACTGTCTCCTGGAAGCTCTTTAAAACTTTTCAGTCTTGTGTTCCTTGCAGGTGGGTGGAGCCATCTCTCATGTGAACCATTCTAGAAGATGAACATGGAAAGTAATATTTCTTCCAATTGAAGCAGATGCTGATAAATAGATTTCCCTCAATGTATTTAAAAGCATAATTTCACCTTTTGGAGCATGTTACACGTTATATTCATTTTAAGGGTGTAACACACTTCAGTTTCTGCTCCCTGCACCACCCACCCGAACGCCTTCCAACCCCCCCCCCCCCCTCCATGACAACAGGCGGGGGTTCTTCTCCACATACCTGCTGTCACGTTTCAAAATTAGTGATGCTTCAGTCACTCACAGGAATGCACAAATAAAGAGACCACAAGTTATGTCTTCCACCTTGGCAGACAGCGTGTAATTCTCAATCAACTGCGAGGGGGTTGATGAACACCCTCAGTTTTTTCACACTTCCTCCACCTTTTTAACTAAAAGCCCATACGGAAGTATGGGCACAAAGCTGGGGGACATGTCTGCAGGAGTCTTCTGATCACAGATGCAATGTTCTGCAGACTCCTCTGAAAAAAATGAATGCACTTTTTTTTTCCCCTGCAAAAATATATGTGCATTTATTTTTTCAGATAGGTGAACTTAAAGTGTTACCAAACCCACAACAGTAAAATCTTTCTGTTTATGCAGAATAGCATTCTTGTTTCTCGTCTTTGACAGGTATACTGTTTCCACTTCCAGGAGTTCGCGCAGCGGCCCATGACATCACCGCAGGGCTCCCTACTCCTCCTGTCGCATGCGCAGTAGGGTTCCCGGTGTGAAGCCGTAAGGCTACACTGCCAGGTTCCCTTTGCTGCAGTGGTGGCGGCAAATCTCTGGTGGATGAAATATTTTCATATTACTGGGTTTATTAACACTTTAACACTCAATTTTTTGTTTTGGCCAAAGATTTTAGAAACAGTAATGGACTCCAGTTAAAGCTTTATCAAATATATTCAGCTTCCCCACGTACAAGAACGTTTTAAACCTACTGCATATGCTTCACGTGTCATACACTGGAGGATGTAGCCATAGGACTTCCAAA
This sequence comes from Lithobates clamitans, assembly GCA_037952925.1. Taxonomy (NCBI): domain Eukaryota; kingdom Metazoa; phylum Chordata; class Amphibia; order Anura; family Ranidae; genus Lithobates; species Lithobates clamitans. The sequence goes on from JBBGZY010001303.1 coordinate 620,731, forward strand.
CTTGCTGACTGCTTTGTGTTTAATACCAACTAGGAAGTCATATTTCACATACACAAGTCACGTTACCACAATCTCTGCTACACTGTGGACAGGAGGCAGCTACTTAAAGCCCAGTAGACATAGCAAGTTTTTCCCTTTCAATTCAGTGGGTTGAACAGAAAAAAAAAAAAAAAAAAAAAAAAAAACCAACACACCTGACAGACCGTGGTACCAACAGAAGCAGTGTTGGTGAGGCAATCCCCCCGCTGTGCTATCGTATTGTGACAGGGAACTACTCCCCTCTCCTGCCGCGCGGACAGATTTTCAAACAGTGTGTACCCAGCTTTAATGTGTCAGCAAAGTACAGAGTGTGCTTTCCTGCATTACACTGTATGGCCACTAAACAGAACATTGTATGATTACAGAATATAGTAGAGATATACACATCTCTGATATTAATGCAGATACTAAGAACTTCCACAAATAGTCATGCAGATGCACCACTACCTAAAATTGATACCGTTGCAGTGCGATTTGAGCCAATACAAAAGGAATTGGCTCAAATCGCACTAAAAATCGGTACTCGTCAATAAAAAAAACACGCCATCAATGCAACCCTACTAATCAGATGTATTAAATATGATGGTGCTTTCTAATGTGTAACAATTATAAACAATAAGATATAGGAAGTATTAAAAAAAAAAATTACATTCTATGAAATGTGCAGTAGCCTTCACTTGCCTTGTCATACAACACAGGTATAATGGGGTCATCCTCTTCTGTATCCAGAAGTGTAGCTAAGATCTGAGTCCCAAAGTGAGCATATACTAGACCGGCACTGCTCAGCTTCGTGATCCATGGCTTGTCAGGATACAAGCTGTTCATCGTCTCACAGAAAGATCTGCAGAGTTTTAAAACAAAAAAAAAAAAAAAAAAAAAAAAACAGAAGTTACCTGCTATATGTGCTTTAACACGATTCTATAAAAAAAAACATATACAAGTTTACATTTTTTATTTCCTTGCAGCAGTGTAGTTTAGGACGGTGTTTTTATCCAAACTATTAGCCATTTACCACCACTTCAACCTTTGGAGTGTCAGAATACCACCTGATATCCACGCAATTTTCAGCTTTCAGTACTCTCACATTTTGAATGACAATTACTTAGTCATGCAACACTGTACCCATACAAAATTGTTGGCCTTTTTTTCCACGCAAAGCTTTCTTTTGGTGGTATTTAATCACTGCGTTCATTTTTTGCGCTATAAATGAAAAAAAGACCGAAAATTTTGTAAAAAAAATGCATTTTTCTTTATTTCGGTTATAAAATTTTGCAAATTAGTAATTTTTCTTTATTAAATAAAACATGGGAAAACTGCGCCACTTTATAGGCATAATATAGACACCCCTCAGCCGCGATATTTAACTACTTCCCACCCAGTCAATAGCATATTGACGTCCGGGAAGTGGCTCTGTTATCCTGTTTGGGCGTCATATGACGTCCAGCAGGATAACATGGCTCGCAGCGCGGTGATCGCGAGTGCGGCGTTTCACGCCGCATCTCTGATCGTGGTAAGTAGCCTCTGTCAGAGGCTTCTTACCATGTGATCAGCTGTGACCAATCACAGCTGATCATCACGTGAACCAGGAAGTGCCGGTAAACGGCATTTTTCGGTTCACGGTGACAGGGAGAGCCGATCGGCGGCTCTCCCTGTCAGAGGGAGGTCTGTGCTGATAATCAGCATTTTTGATTATCAGCACAGCCCCCTCAGATTTGCCAATCACATGCTAATAAGTGCCCAGTGTCCCTAAAATAAAAAGGGCTCACAGTGCCCACCACAGTGCCAATCAGTGCCCAGCAGTAACACCTGTCAGTGACATCAGTACCTCATTGTCAGTGCCGCCCATCAATTCTACATATCGGTGCCACCTCATTAGTGCCCGTCGGTGAAGGGGAAAACAAAATTTTATGACAAAAACTGAGAAGAACTTTTTTTTTTTTTCCTTCAAAAATTTTGGTCTTCAGTTTGTTTAGCAAAAAATAAAAAAAACCCAGCAGTGATCAAATGCCACCAAAAGCAATCTCTATTTCTGGGAAGAAAATGATAAAAATTTAGTTTGTGTGCGACAGCGCTGAAAGCTGAAAATTGTCCTGGGCAGGAAGGGGCGAAAGTGCCCGGTATTGAAGTGGTTTAAAGGAATATTTCATTTTTATTGTTTCACTTTAAGCATTATTAAAATCACTGCTCCCAAAAAAAACGTCCGTTTTAAAAACTTTTTTTTTTTATACATCTCCCTGGGGCAGGACCCAGGTCCCCAAACACTTATGACAATAACTTGCATATAAGCCTTTAAATGAGCACTTTTGGATTTTCATGTTAGTGTCCCATAGACTTTAACGGCTTTCGAATTTGCCACGAATACCGCATAATGTTCGTTGTTCGCTTAACAACAAAAGTTCGGCCCGAACCGTTTGCCCATCCCTACCTGTCATAACGGGGTTAAAAAAAAAAAAAATATCCCCGTTTAGTACAAAAAGAGCAGATAATTGTTACAAGGGCAGTGGCCGCTGGTGAAGTTTTAGGACGGGGGGGGGGGGGGGGGGGCGCAGGACCCAGCCCTTCCTTTTTGACCCCTACCACTTCTCATAAGCCCCAACCCTTACAGAATCCACCCACTCCTTCCCCTGTATTCCACCCAGGGCATACAGCCCCAGCCTCACAGGACAGGGCATACAGCCCCAGCCTCACAGGACAGGGCATACAGCCCCAGCCTCACAGGACAGGGCATACAGCCCCAGCCTCACAGGACAGGGCATACAGCCCCAGCCTCACAGGACAGGGCATACAGCCCCAGCCTCACAGGACAGGGCATACAGCCCCAGCCTCACAGGACAGGGCATACAGCCCCAGCCTCACAGGACAGGGCATACAGCCCCAGCCTCACAGGACAGGGCATACAGCCCCAGCCTCACAGGACAGGGCATACAGCCCCAGCCTCACAGGACAGGGTATACAGCCCCAGCAAGTGGTGGGTTGGTCTCCTTCCCCAGCAGCCAATATCCATAGATGCACTGGACAACTGCTGATCCACGTTCCGGCACCGACAGCAACCACCATTTGTCAAAGTGGTGAAAATCTTCAGTGTTCTGACCAGGGGCGGCGTGTCCATTAAGAGCGGCGCCCCCTCTGTCACGCCGTCCCCTATTTGGCAAATAGATAGATTCATGCATCGCATGAATCTCTCCATGGCCGCCGCTGCCACCCCTATTCAGGCGTCCGGCCCCTTTTCAGATGCCTGAATTCCAGCGGTGGGGGTGTTTTTTTGAAGGACCTGATTAGAGCCGTGGGCTCTAACAGGCTTAAGAAAAAAGGTTGGCTTGGAGCACAGAGCATTGCACTGGTAGTCCACCCAGGCGTGTTAGAGAAGCAAATGAATATTTGCTTTTCTAACACTGAGCCGCCTCTCCGACAATCAGGAGGCACAGGTCTAATACCGGTGGTCACTTGATCGGCTGAAGGCACAGGCAATTTCCATTGGCAAGCTGGCAGAAGCTAAGAAGAGATGCATGGAAGACACAGGAATCATCGCCTGTCCCACGCTACCTGTCCCATAGCTCACTGCCTGACCAGCCACTAAGATGGGGTAAGTGCCGGTCAGAAAGTGGGCGGGGGCACAGCGGCTGTAATTACCACACTCCTCAACGGCGGAGTCTGGACTATAATTACCATTCCCCCATTCATGTTAACAATAGATATAGTCCCCTTAGGGACAAGGTCCCTTATGAAAGGTATGGAGGTACATACTCTCATTATGAAAGAGAGGATGATTACTACCATCGTTCCCCTTACAGTTACAATCAAGGTAGGCCAGGCCCCAACCAATCCCAGGATTTTCAGAGAGGTACAGATTACCACCCAGGAAATTCAGACAGAAAAGAGGGACCAGAGGGGGGAGGAGGGTCCAACGCCAAAAGGAAAAGAGTGTAAGAGGTACGGGTATTTTTAATTTGAGTTCAGCTGTACTAACAGAAGCTGAAAAGTCGGTTTTGGACAGAGGACTCAAGTTTGTACCACCTAAACCACTTAATCATTTTGCAACATTCATTGATGTGCTCAAGTTTACCCGAAAACTTAGTGTACAGAGGCACTTTCTCACCAAAATTACTCCCCCCACTCAACAGACCATTGTTTCAACCACCACTCAAGTATTGACATCTTCCCATAGTGGAATGGCACCCTCCACAGAGGTAACATCTCCACACCCCCAAGTTGTCCATTCGGGATTGTCTAACCCATCCCTATTCAATCCCCCGGGCACCACGGCTCCCTCCATCCAGGTCTTCAAAAGTTTGGTCCTTGAGGACCTGGATAGATTAGCCAAACGTCAGAAACGTCTTTATGTTAAACCTGTCATCAAGACCGGTCTAAAATCATTATGTGAAAACAAGAACCTTGTCATCCGCCCGGCTGACAAGGGCGGGGGCATTGTTATTCTTGACAGAGTAGATTATCTTAAAGAGATGAATAGGATTTTAAGCGATTCTGACACTTATCAGTGCATCCCGAGGGACCCCACAGTTCCCTTTAAAAAGGCCCTTTTGGAATTGATCGAGGAAGGTTTCTCTCTGGGAATTCTTAACAAAAAAGAAAAATGTTTTCTAGTCCCCCAAGTACCACGTATTCCCGCCATATACTACCTCCCTAAAGTTCACAAGAACCCCACCAATCCTCCCGGCAGGCCTATTGTCAGCGGGATCGATTCGGTCACGGCGAGGATTGGCAAATACGTGGACTTCTATTTACAACCTCTGGTCCAAACCACCCCCTCTTACCTGAAGGATACCAGGGATACAATTAAATTATTGGAATCGGTTTCAATTAAAAAAGGTACTCTTTTAGTAACAGCTGATGTAGCAGCATTATATACCTGCATACCACACCATCTGGGTTTCGAGGCTGTGGAAAACCACCTCTTAAGAGATGGAAGACTACCTACATTGCAGCGCAACTTCATCATGCAGCTGCTAAAATTCGCAACCAGACATAACTACTTCTGGTTTCAAGACCGTTTCTTTTTGCAACAGAGGGGTGTGGCTATGGGGGCTAAATTTGCCCCCAGTCTCGCCAACCTTTTTATGGCCCAGTGGGAGGAGGATGTCGTCTATGCTGCCCGGAGACCCGAGCTGGTTCTTTGGGCTAGGTACATAGACGACATCCTCCTCCTGTGGGAGGGAGATCTGGCATCTCTTGAGGGCTTCATGAATATTCTTAATGCCAACGATAGGGGGATTTCGTTGACTTTTGAAGCCAGTACAGCGAAAGTACATTTCCTTGACCTGGAAATTTCAGTGGTGCACCAACACCTAGAGTTCCGTACCTACTTCAAACCCACGGATCGGAATGGGTACATTCCGATCGACAGCTGCCATCGGGAACAGTGGCTTCGGTCGGTGCCCCGCAGCCAGTTTTTGAGACTGAGGCGCAACTGTACCCAAACTTCCGACTTCATATCGCAATCTAAAGTTCTCAGGGGTAGATTCCTTGATAAGGGGTACGATCCTCACCTTCTAGACAGCGAAATCAATAGAGCTTTGCTTACTGAAAGACAGACAACGCTCATGGAACGTCCCAAAGATAACACTACATTTAATGCAAAATTATCTTTCTTCACCACTCATTCTATTCAATCCAATCAAATTAAAGGTATTATCCAAAAACATTGGGGAATATTACAGAATGATAGACTACTAGGGCCCGTTTTACCCAACCGGGCCTCGGTGGTCTTCAGAGGAGCGAGGTCCATTCAGGGACAGATCGCTCCAAACATAATAGACCCCCCCAAGAAGGTGTCCTTTTTTCAGGAATGCAAAGGTTACTACCCCTGTCGTAAATGCCGGGTTTGCCTTCATAACATCGGGGGAAGACGCAAGAGCGTTACATTCAAGTCCATGGTTACCTCCCGTATTTATCACATGAAGCACTTCACCACGTGTTCTTCACAATACATTGTCTATTTGATAACCTGCCCCTGTCACAAGCAGTATGTGGGTCGCACGATCAGAACTTTCTCTGTTCGTGTCAACGAACACGTGACGGCAATCAAAAAGGGCAGAGACAAGCACACGGTACCACGTCATTACTTGGAACACCATGATAGGGACCCCACGGGAACCTTGTTCCAAGTTATTGACAGGTTTATTCCACACTGGAGAGGTGAGTCACGCCTGCGAGGAGTCTCACGCCTCGAGACGTATTGGATCCACGAGTTGAGGTCCTTCTTTCCGTTTGGGTTGAACGTTGAGTGGGACCTCAACTCGTTTATCAACTCATCTTAGCCTTATCCACATTGCACTCACCCGGTCCCTTAACCATACCAGCACATGTTTTTTCACGATGTCCTCTTCAAACATTATTTCACCGACACTTTTTTGGGGGGTACGCTCACATTAGGAGTGTGGGGTGAGCCATATCCTCCCGCAGGAGCATTGTTCACATTGCACGCCGGGTAGCGTTAATCGCTTTACATCCACTATATTGCATTTTGCTTTATTTTTTCCCATTCACTTCACCATGCATAGTTCTGATTATGAATTTTCTTATCCTACTTAGAGGTTTTTTGCCACCATAGACATGATATTTATTTACTGCATTATGTTCTTGTGGTCTCTTAATTTTATTCTTATTTTTTACTTCAGAGAGGGAGCTGTGCATTGTTCAGTTTGGAGGCCATTTCCTTCATTGCTCGGCTCCCCCTCACATGCACTGTCCCACTCCATATGTTATTATTGTAAATTTCCATCCCTCAGACAATTATTACCAGTTTCCCATCATTTTAGGTGGGGTTCTGGGTCATTGCCTGCATGGAATGTCACTTCCGGGGACACCGGGGAGGAGCGTGCGAGCCGACGCTGAGAACGCCTGGTTCTATGCACGCCCCCCCCCCCTCCTCCCTCCTCCTCTCCGATTACCAGACACAATGGTCACGTGACAGCGGACGGACGTCGGGCGGGCTTCGCGCCCTGACGTCATTTCTCTGTCACTTCCGGGGATATGGAGGAGGAATATGGGAGCTGACGCTGGGAATGTCTGGTTCCACGCACTCCCCTCCTCCCTCCGCCTCCCAGATTGTCGGAGACAATGGTCATGTGGCAGCGGACGGACGTCGGGCGGGCTCTGCGCCCTGACGTCATTTCCCTGTGTCTGTCACTTAGGGGTTGGGCGGCGCCGACCGAGGCTTCCTGGCTCCACAGCGATTGGCTGCCGGCCCCGCCCGTCCCCAGTCATTGAGTTTCTGATTGGCACTGACCCTTCTGCAATTCTAAACAAGCACTAAAGTGTCAGCAATGATAGTATCTAGCTAGAAGGTTCAGTTTTTCAGTTTTTTTGTTTCCTCACTAACAATAAAGCGACGGAGGCTGCACAATTTAATTTTTGTTGTATGAGAAGTCTGCTTTGTGGTATTTAATAGGTTAAATATATACCATCAATGTAAACTAATGATGTTATACACCTGTTATGTCTAGTCAGGTGCGATCAGGTGACCCCATTCATCCAATGGGGAAAGCTGTTTGCCAACACATACAATTCCCTTTTTTTGAATGTTTTCTCATAAATATAAGGCAACTTGGAGGGGATGCTGTATGCCCCAGTAGACGATCCATCGATCGAAACGCGTCGGGCGCTTTCAGCATCCTTCTTGTTGCCCACTCTTTGTTTTTATACCCTGTGATCACATTTTATTATTGCCTGGCTTTTTTAGCAATAAAAATCCCATTTTGTTTTATCTACGCCATGTGGAGCCTGTTTGTTTTTTCTCCACATACCCTTTGAGAGACCCTATCCGTCTTCACCTCAACTTTCCACGTGAAGCACCATTCCCTCTGATTCGCACCTTGGCCATCCTTTGGGAGGACCCACCTGGCGACCCCGGGAGATCCACACAGAGTTTGACCCAGAAGGTTCGCAGAGCTGTGATGTTCGTGTTTCAGGCCCTGAGAGGCAACCCGCTCGTATGACTCTCTGTCGCTGACTAGGGAGTCCACCATTTCTGGTAAGAGTTTCTTACACACCATCTTCACTAAGTTACATGCAGTTGTGAGATATATTTTTGGGGAAGATCCGATGATACATCCAGTTGGAATATTTATCGTTTTACATCTCTACATCTACCTAGGGCGATATCCCATGCTCCTCTGCTGTTCCATTCCACTCACTGGACTTCATCTACCATCATTTAGAGACTTTTAAGTTTCTATACCAGTGTTCAAATCATATATGGACATTCGTTTGTCAGTTATTTCCTTGACCTTAATATTGTTTGTACATTTTATGCGCTACATTTTCTCTTTTCAGCTGCAATTCGATGTTTTAGGTTCAGTATTTTACAGTTTATTTGCGCCCCCCCAAAAAAAATTTTGAACACCAGCCGCCACTGGTTCTGACAATATCTACTGATTACTTGATCATGTTCACGATTCAGTTAGAATCTCAAACTCCTTGGCACTGAATTACCGTCACCTGTAAGGCTAGGTTCACACTAGCCCATGCTGTGCGTTCAGTTGCAGGAATCGCATTGATTCCCACAACCGCAACTGAATAGCACTGCTCTGGCAAGACATGCAGGGCTGCCATTCATTTCAAATGGCACCCCCATGCATCTCAGCCCGCAGCACGATCGCAGGAACCACAGGGAAACTGCATGGTCAAAAAGACCATGCGATTTCCCTGTGGCTGTGTTTTTAAAAAGGTGCAAGCAACTTTTTTGTGTGGTTCACACGGCACAGCAGCCCATTCAAATGGATGGGCTGCTGTGCCCGAGCAAACACAGGATGCACTGCCCGCACTAGTGTGAACCTAGCCTTAACCTCAGGTTATAAAGCCAACCTCAAAGCTCTTCCCCATATTCACCATACATAATGATCAATGAAAACAAAAGTTATGGACTACACAATATATGGATTTACCTCTGATGGTGGTCATAACGATTTCTAGATGGGTCATACTCTCCACCTACATCAACCACAACATCACAATGTGCCAGTAGCAGGGGGTCCCTTGTTCTTATAATCTCTGAATCCTAAAAAAGATAAACAATTATACAAATTAAAATCTAAAATATGAAAAACATACACTGAGGGTTTTATAGCCCAAATATAACCCTTTACCTAACAGTATAGCTTTTATATAAGCACGGATGTACACCGCAGTCCAGCCTAAAATTTATGCTGTTCCTTTAAATATTTGTAGAGATGAAAACCAATGGTACATCAGGTAACATCAAAGTAGTTCTGGATTTGGCCTTCCTAAAAGCCATGTCTAAGATTGTCTACTGTAGAGACCGATATTTTCTATAGAGGACATGAAAATGCTAGCAATTTGCGGACTGCTGGAACATCAGAACAGGGGAACGAAGCATCCAAAATATTTCTGAAACTGAGCAAGTTGTCTCTGCAACAAACATTTTTATGGAAAGAATTTGTTAGTAGGGCGTTGTTTTTTTTTTTATGCAGGGAATGCATCAAGTTAGAAAACACCCTTGCAGGTGTATCTGCAAGGCTGTGCTAGCTCCCAAAACACAATGATCTACACATCGGTAGTGTACATACTGAGGATGAGCCCCAGCTTTCACACTGGATAAAACAATATTTCCCACATATAATCAGATGCTTAGGTGGGGTCAGTAGGGGTACTGTATCCTGGGAAGGGGGAAGCCTGCAGTAATTATGTACCAATATCTAGGGCCTAATTTTCTTAGCAAAATAACGAATGATAAAATAGGACATTTTTTTTTACATTTTTTTAAACACCACACACACATATAGGTAAATGTATTCCAGCAATAACTGAAATGCCCTACACTATACTACAATCTCACTGGCCATTTCAAGACAAGATATTGCAGCCAGTTGCCTTTGGGTAAAACTTCAGGCAATACCAAAGCTAACTTGTATTTGAAGGTGCAGACTTTGAAGATGTCACACTTATCCTTGCTTCACTGATAAAGTGGAACTAAATCAATGATTTAACAAATTCCCAAAACGGTTACATGTCTCGAAATGATAGCGGTCACAGTAGTTTGTGCTTCCAATCTGTCAGGACATCAACTGTTGTCATAACTGATCTTATGTGCAGCACCATGGCAACTGCAGATCAAATAAAAGGTAAGATGGCAGCTTCATTGGCTGTAAATGACAGAAAGGCTTTCAAGTGAAACTGAAGCCTAACTACATTTTTTTTTAAATGAGTTATGCTAAGTAAATTCCAGCACCCCACTAATAGACTTAAGCTGGCCATAGATTTAGAGCCCATTCACACAGGGGCAACTTTGGATCCGACTTCAAGTCGCGCTACATGAAAAAAATCAATGTAAATGAATGGATCTGTCTTAATGCACACTACTGCAGTCGCTCCGACTTCAGAAAAGGTTCCTGTACTACTTCAATCCGACTTGAAGGCAACTTGTACCCATTGATTTCAATGGAAGTTGCCTCCAAGTCTGATCACTGTTCATACTGAGGCAACTTTACAGGAAGCAGAAAGGAAACAGAAAGTAATTTACTCCACTAAACAGCCAGCCCCCTCCTTCTCACACACAGCTGATAAGATCTGATTGGCCACTTGTAAAGTTCCCTGTCCTGGAGGCGACTTTAAGTTGTGTTGTAAGTTGCTCCAAGTCGTTGCCCCTGTGTGAATGCGCTCTTAGATAGATTTCTTTCAATCTGACTAGGGTGTACAAGGTAATTACACTGCTAGAATTTTGATTGAGAAGGCATCAATCAGCTGAGATTTGAATGAATGGCCAGCTTCCTGCAAGATCCACCGTGTTGGGGCTAGAGGATGATGCCCAGCTCAAACTTCTGCCATGGGTGTATAAAATTGCATTAATTCCTATTGCGTAGACAGCCTATTACTTTACTGACTCTTCACAAGAATGAATAGGATTTTTAACACATTCGCACTAGGGAGAGAATAGCTGAAATTTGCAGTGGTGGCTCCTCATGGAGTGCTCATTCAGGATTTTGCAGTAGGAGTGGACATGCTTGTATGGGGATGGAGGGCTGTAACTTAACTAAAAAGCACAGTAATCCTCTCAGGGCTCATTCACACAAGTATCATAGACACTGCATACAGCGTATAGTTTTATACGCTGCAATATAGAAGGATAAAGGCCCATTCACACAGCTGTGCACTGCATTTAGCATCCTGCCTGGAGCTGTATTTGGACCATATTTTACCCTATAAACCCTTGTACCAACATTTACCTACCTATACTCTAAACTGAAAAAAAACCCATCAACAACCCTTGCAGTTATACAAAGCTGACAGCATATTAGTAAAGGAAATCGTTTGGGCCAGTTTGGACCAAACAAGCAATTTAACCACCTGCCGACAGCCGCACGCCAATTTACGTCAGCAGAATGGCCCGGGCAGGCAAAAGGGTGTACCCGTACGTTCCTTTGAATCTGCCGCCTAGCAGACACGCGCGCCCACCACGGGAGCATGCCCCGCGAACTCTATGTTCGCCGGCGCCCAGCGATTGTGGCGAGGAGAGGCAGAATGGGGAGATGTAAACAAGGCATTTCCTTGTTCTGCCTAGCAACATCACAGGGATCTACTGCTCCCTGTCATCGGCAGCAGTGATCTCATGTTGTAGTGAGCCCATCCAGGGAAAAAAGTTAACCCCTTGATCACCCCTAGTGTTTAACCCCTTCCTTGCCAGTGACATTTATACAGTAATCAGTGGCTATGTGTAGCTCTGATTGCTGTATAAATGTCAATGGTCCCAAAATAGTGTCAAAAGTGTCCGATCTGTCTGCCATGTCGCAGTCCCGATAAAAATCAAATAGCCACCATTATTAGTATTAAAAAAAAAAAAATTAATAAAAATGCCATAAATCTATCCCCTATTTGGTGGACATTATAACTTTTGCGCAAACCAATCAATATACACTTTTTGCGATTTTTTTATTACCAAAAATACGAAGAATACACATCGGCCTAAACTGAGGAAGAAAATTTTTTTTTTAATATATTTTTTGGGGATATTTATTATAGCAAAAAATATTGCTTTTTTTTCCCCCCAAAATTGTCGCCTTTTTTTTTGTTTATAGCGCAAAAAATAAAAACCGCAGAGGTGATCAAATACCACCAAAAGAAAGCTCTGTATGTGGGAAAAAAAGGACATCAAATTTGTTTGGTTACAGCGCCGCAATGGTCAGCTAAAGTGACGCAGTGCCGAAACAAAAAAAATGCTCTGGTCAGGAAGGGGGCAATTCCTTCTGGGGCTGAATTGGTTAAAGTGATGACGGAGTTAAGCTGGTCATAGATGGATTGAAATTTGCCTGGTTTAGCAAGAACCAGGATGAATTTTGATCCATCTATGGTCATTCCCACCCAAAAGAAGTTGATCTAGTGATCGACTTTTTTGAACGGAATGTTGGAAGATTTTAATCTGATCAGGAGCAAAGGCGCTTGATCGGTGTATTCTGACAGCAGAGGCGTTAAGATTACAATAGCACCGTGGGGAAGGATTCCTCTACCCACCTTGCTTGTGTGGGGATGAGGGAATCTGTTTTTTTTCGGTTAGCCCTGATCAAAAGAAAAAATAAAACGATCTATGGCCAGCTTAAAGGGATGCGGCGTCCTGGAGCTCCCCTCTGGCCACTGACATCTTGAGGTCTTACCCACGCATGTATGAGAGTGCAGTCAGTTTGGAATTACCAAATTTCTACAGTGAGCAGCGTAGCTCATTGTACAGGGGTAGACTGGCGAGTAGGTCATCTTCCTGCAGAAGAGACAAAGCTTGTCTTTTCTGCATTCAAAATCCTGCCTTTTTGCCCATTTTTGTTTTGCACATAAAGTCCCACTTTAGGCCTCATGCACAAAGGGCATTTTTGCCGCCACTTTTAGGAGCATCAGGTGTTTTTTTTTTATTTTTTTTACAGCTTAAAAACGATTCTCCATGCACACAGACTTTTGGGAGTTGTAAGTAGCATAGGAGTTTTCAAGCTGCAAAAAAAAAAAATCCCAGTACCAGCAGTGTTACAGCTGTAAAAACACCTGATGTCTGATGTGGCTAAATGCCTGTTTAGGCCCCTTTCACACTTATACGACTTCAAAGTCGCACGATTTTACCGCGATTTTGCGGCCGCGATTTTGCCGCTATTTTACCGCGATTTGGGAGCAGTACTACTTTGCCACGTTTTTGGCATTAACAAATTAAAACATACAGTAGTTGGTATGAATCATAAGGGGAAACTCCACGCCAAGTTTTAAATAAAAAAACTGGCGTGGGTTCCCCCCCAGGGGCATACCAGGCCCTTAGGTCTGGTATGAATTGTAAGAGCAACCCCCTACGCCGAAAAATCGGCGTGGGGGTCCCCCCAAAATCCATACCAGACCCTTATCCGAGCACGCAGCCCGGCCGGTCAGGAATGGGGGTGGGGACGAGCTAGCGGCCCCCCCCCTCCTGGACCGTACCAGGCCGCATGCCCTCAACATGGGGGGGTGGGTGCTTTGGGGCATGGGGGGCACCCTGCGGCCCCCCCACCCCAAAGCACCTTGTCCCCATGTTGATGAGGACAAGGGCCTCTTCCCGACAACCCTGGCCGTTGGTTGTCGGGGTCTGCGGGCGGGGGGCTTATCGGAATCTGGGAGCCCCCTTTAATAAGGGGGCCCCCAGATCCCGGCCCCCCACCCTATGTGAATGAGTATGGGGTACATGGTACCCCTACCCATTCACCTAGGGAAAAAAAGCATCAATAAAAACACAGTACACAGTTTTTTAAAATAATTTATTAGGCAGCTCCGGGATCTTCTTCCGACTTCGGGGGTCCTCTTCTGACTTCGGGGGTCTCTCCGGCGTCCGCATCTCCTGCCGGCTCCACCACTATCTTCTGGCGCTCTTTTGCCAGCGGTGGTCCGGACCTCTGGATCGTCTTCTTCCCTCTTCTCTTCCAGAGATGTTGACACGACGCTCTCTCCAGCCAGAATGGTCTCTGTGCGCTCCGCAACTGACTTATATAGGCGGTGGCCCCGCCCCCTATGAGGTCACTGTCCCGGGGCATGCTGGGACTGTGCCGTCATAAGGGGGCGTGGTCCTCACCCAGTGACCACGCCTCCTAAAACGTCACAGTCCCAGCATGCCCAGGGACTGTGACGGCATAAGGGGGCGGGGCCACCGCCTATATAAGTCAGTTGCGGAGCGCACAGAGACCATTCTGGCTGGAGAGAGCGTCGTGTCAACATCTCTGGAAGAGAAGAGGGAAGAAGACGATCCAGAGGTCCGGACCACCGCTGGCAAAAGAGCGCCAGAAGATAGTGGTGGAGCCGGCAGAAGATGCGGACGCCGGAGAGACCCCCGAAGTCAGAAGAGGACCCCCGAAGTCGGAAGAAGATCCCGGAGCTGCCTAATAAATTATTTTAAAAAACTGTGTACTGTGTTTTTATTGATGCTTTTTTTCCCTAGGTGAATGGGTAGGGGTACCATGTACCCCATACTCATTCACATAGGGTGGGGGGCCGGGATCTGGGGGCCCCCTTATTAAAGGGGGCTCCCAGATTCCGATAAGCCCCCCGCCCGCAGACCCCGACAACCAACGGCCAGGGTTGTCGGGAAGAGGCCCTTGTCCTCATCAACATGGGGACAAGGTGCTTTGGGGTGGGGGGGCCGCAGGGTGCCCCCCATGCCCCAAAGCACCCACCCCCCCATGTTGAGGGCATGCGGCCTGGTACGGTCCAGGAGGGGGGGGGGCCGCTAGCTCGTCCCCACCCCCATTCCTGACCGGCCGGGCTGCGTGCTCGGATGAGGGTCTGGTATGGATTTTGGGGGGGACCCCACGCCGATTTTTCGGCGTAGGGGGTTCCCCTTAGATCCATACCAGACCTAAGGGCCTGGTATGCCCCTGGGGGGGAACCCACGCCGGTTTTTTTATTTAAAACTTGGCGCAGCGTTCCCCCTCTGGATTCATACCAGACAGCTGTCAGCACTGCCTGTCGCTCATCGGGAAAGGAAAGAAAAGTTTTCCTTTCCCGAATAGCGAGGCCAGGCTTGTGCTTACAAAGTCGTGCTGAAGTCGTGTCTATATAATATTCAGGCACGACTTGCATGCTACTTCAGGGTTTAACATTGAGGTCTATGGAGTACAACTCGCATAGAAGTTGGACCAAAGTAGTGCAGGGACTACTTTCAAGTCGGCACGACTTAAAGTCGTGCCAATATGAATGGTAGTCATTGAAAATCATGGAGAATGACTTGTCATACGATTTTGCAGTACAAAATCGTGGGACAAGTCGTATAAGTGTGAAAGGGGCCTTACGCTGTATACAGCGTTAGGCCACGTCAAGTGTTTTTAAGCTGCAGTAATTGGATTTTGTGGTGGAAAATAGAAGAGGGCAGAGAAATGCTGGTAAACGCTAATGCGCATTAATTTAACACCAATGAAAAACGCTTCTGACTCGGCTCCGGGGCCCCCATAGCAAGCTGCTTACTGTGGGGGCACTGAAAAGGAGGAAGGGCCAGGATCACAGAAGAGGGACCCAAGAGGAGGATCCGTGCAAATCTATTGCAACAGACCAGGTAAGTATAACATATTATTTGAAAAGGAAAAAAAAAAAAAAAAGTGACTTTACAATCACTTTAAAGTGGAACTGAAGTTCTGCAGTAACAATTAGAGTGCAGGCAAGCTTTTTACAACAGAAGAGAAATGCAATGTCTCTTCTGCAATAAAATGCACCTTCCTGCTCGCTGTCAGCCATGTAGACTGAGCTACACATTACAGTGCAAGCACGGTTGCTGTCTGTTAGAATGATGAGTTTCTGTGCATGTCAACGAAGGAGAAGATGCTGGTGAGGGACAGGATCCGATGAGGGAAAGGTAAGTATACTTTCCTTCAGTTCTGCGTTAACCCTTGCAGTGCAGGAGGGGGGAGACTGCAAGGGTAGATTTTTTTTTTTAACTCTCCTAAAGTTGAGCTTTGGACCCGTTGGCTGTCACCCAGGACCAAGATGTAAATATCATTAATGGGTAGCCAGTGGCACTGCTGATTATGCACAATTGATGTTTACTAGAAAAGCACTGAAATTTCGGCGGCTAAAACAAAATCGGCCGAAAATGGTGTTATAGGCATTTTGTCGATAAAAGAAAAAAGGTGCTGATAATGGCACTGAAAACACGTGCAATTTTACCATGATTTTACTACGCTTATGGTGCGTTTTTTTATAGGTCATGCGACTCAAAAACGCATTAAAAAAAAAAAACTTCACAGGTGCGTTATTCATGCATTTCAACAGGGCGGTGCGGTTTTTTAACTGACCAAAAATGCAGCAAGCAGGATTTTTAACATCACAACAGAAGCGCAATGGACCAGTGTGAAGATATACATAGAATTTAAAGTGATGCATTTTTATTGAACTTTTCTTGCGCTAAAGGTGCCCATAATGGCCGAAAATAAATTCACATTAAATTCATGATACTAACCACTTACTGACTGCCTAACGTACTTGTATTGCGGCACGTCGGCTCTATTGAGCAAAATCACGTACCTGTACGTCATTTCGTTCACTAGCCACTACGGGGGTTGCGCATGCTGATAGGACAGAGGGGAAGCCAATCAGCGGGCCTGGCGAACACGAAGTCCGTCGGCCACCCACGATCGTTCCTAACAGTGGCAGAACGGCGGTCTATGTTAACAAGGCAGATCGCTGTTCTGACAGGGAACAAGAGAGAGATCTTGCGTTTCTGCTAAGCAGGAACATGGATCTGTCTTCACCCAGTCAGAGCAAACCCCACACAGTTAGCAAGCACTCCCTAGGGACACATTTAACCCTTTGATCCCCCTGATGTTAACCCCTTCCCTGCCAGTTACATTAGTACAGTAACTGCGCATATTTTTAGCACCGATCATTGTAATAATGTCACTGGTCCCCAAAAAAAGTGTCAGGTGTTCGATTTGTCTGCTGCAATTCAGCTAAAAAATTGCTGATCACCACCATTACTAGTAAAAATTAAATAAAATGCCATAAAAATATCCCGTAGTTTGTAGATGCAATAACTTTTGCACAAACCAATCAATATACCCTTATTGGGATTTTTTTTTTTACCAAAAATATGTAGCAGAATACATATTGGCCTAAATTGATGAAGAAATTCAAATTTTTTTTATTGGATGCGTTTTATAGCAGAAAGTAAAAACAATTTTTTTTTTTTTTCACTTTTTTGGTTTGTTTATAGTGCAAAAAAAAAAAATACCCACACAGAGGTGGTCAAATACCACCAATAGAAAGATGTGTAAGAAAAAAGAAAAGGACATCCATTTTATTTGGGTACAGCATCGCACGACTGCACAATAGTCAGTTAATGCAGTTACGTTTTGCAAAAAATGGCCTGGTCATTAAAGGGTAAAACCTTCAAGGGGGCTGAAGTGGGTAATTAAAAAGTGTGTATATATGTATATATCTCTCTATATATCTTTTTTTTTTTAAAACTGTCATTTTTTCATCCAAATGCATTCTCCATACTAAAATTTCCATTCGGTGCACCTCTAATGTTTGCAGGTGATACTCGAAAAATTTGAATATCGTGCAAAAGTTCATTTATTTCACTAATGCAACTTAAAAAAGGTAAAACTAATATATGAGATACAGTAGACTCATTACATTCAAAGGAAGATAGTTCAAGCTGTGATTTGTCATAATCGTGATGATTATGGCTTACGGCTCATGAAAACCCCAAATCCACAATCTCAGAAAATTAGAATATTACATGCAATTAATAAAACAAGGATTGTACATTGAACAATATCTGACCTCTGAAAAGTATAAGCGTGCATATGTACTCAGTACTTGGTTTGGGCCCCTTTTGCAGCAATTTCTGCCTCAATGCGGCGTGGCATGGAAGCTATCAGCCTGTGGCACTGCTGAGGTGTTATGGAAGACCAAAATGCTTCAATAGCGGCCTTCAGCTCTTCTGCATTGTTTGGTCTCATGTCTCATCTTTCTCTTGGCAATGTCCATAGATTCTCTATGGGGTTCAGGTCAAGCGAGTTTGCTGGCCAATTAAGCACAGTAATCCCACAGTCATTGAACCAGGTTTTGGTGCTTTTGGCAGTGTGGGCAGGTGCCAAGTCCTGCTGGAAAATGAAGTCAGCATCCCCATAGAGCTTGTCTGCGGAAGGAAGCATGAAGTGCTTCAAAATCTCCTGGTAGATGGCTGCGTTGACCCTGGACTTAGTGAAGTACAGTGGACCAACACCAGCAGATGACATGGCTCCCCAAATCAACACAGACTGAGGAAACTTCACACTGGACTTCAAGCATCTTGCAGTGTGTGCCTCTCCATTCTTCCTCATACTCTGGGTCCTTCGTTTCCAAATGAGATGCAAAATTTGCTCTCTTTAGAAAAGAGGACTTTGGACCACCGAGCAACAGACCAGGTCTGTTTTTTCTTTAGCCCAGGTAAGACGCTTCTGATGTTGTTTGTTGTTCAGGAGTGTCTTGACAAGAGGAATACGACATTTGAAGTCCATGTCCAGGATCCGTCTTGTGTGTGGTGGCTCTTGATTAAGGATGGGCTCAGGTGTGTTCGCACACTCCACATGCAGAGCCCGCCAGGAAGTTGGCACTGTGCTAATCACAGGCAGTGAGACATTTTCCTGATGTGCGGCTGCAGAGATTGGGAAATGTTTCACTGCCTGTGTTTAGCGTAGTGCCGACTTCCTGGTGGGCTCTGCATGTGGAGTATGCGAACACACCTGAGCCCATCCTTACTCTTAATGCACTGACTCCAGCCTCAGTCCACCTTTGAATGGCCTTTTCCCGATAATCCTCTCCAGGCTGCGGTCATCCCTGCTGCTTGTGCACCTTTTTCTTCCACATAACTTTCTATTAATGTGCTTTGATGCAGCACTTTGGGAACATCCAACTTCTTTTGCAATTACCTTTTGAGGCTTTCTCTCCTTATGGAGGGTGTCAATGATGGTTTTCTGCACAACTGTCAGGTCAGATGTCTTTCCCATGATTGTGATTCCTACTGAACCAGACTGAGACCATTTAAAGGCTCAGGAACCCTTTGCAGGTGTTATGGCTTAATTAGCTGATTAGAGTGGGACACTTTGAGCCTAGAATATTGCACCTTTTTACAATATTCTAATTCTCTGAGATTGTGGATTTGGGGTTTTCATGAGCTGTAAGCCATAATCATCACAATTATGACAAATCATGGCTTGAACTATCTTGCTTTGAATGTAATGAGTCTATCTCGTATATTAGTTTCACCTTCTAAGTTGCATTCGTGAAATAAATGAACTTTTGCACGATATTCTAATTTTTCGAGTATCACCTGAACATTCCAGACCTTAAAGAGTCACTTATTTGGTGGCGATGGTGAAAGCGCACAATGATCCACACATGAATGACTCATTGAGGTCAGACGTATGAACATGAATAGTGGCTAATGAGTGGCGGCAGTGCCGGCTACACATGGGTAATGATGACGGGTCGGTGACCCATAGCGGTCTTTTACGGTGTGACACGTGCACAGAGGAAGGGGGCCGCACGTACATTACACAGAGGAAGGGGGGGAGGCACACCTTCCATTGGATCTCTCTATGGTGTAAAATAAGGCCTCAGACACCTATCCATCTTCACTTCCTCAACAAGGAGAACCTTCCACATCCCAAAATGAACAGACCACCTATCAGCCATGGCTGCTCCCATCCATTCCCTCCCCCGGACTGTGAGCCTTGTGCCTCATGTCTGTGGAGGAGATGCCGGCCTGTCTGTCCTGTCATCGTGTACACAGGCAGTGTGGTGTGCACCCTTTTTCCTCCCCCCACCCCCATATACACAAGCCGGTGGCCAGTCACCCTATAGGGCTCCAGGGTCCGCAGCAGGTAACACGCCAGCGCCTCGTCACAGTGGAAGGTCCCGTTGTGGGTGCCGATTTTGGGCGCCATGTGTCTCTCCTCCCGCCGGGGCCTCTTCGGGTCTTCAGGCATGAAGAGGGGGAAAATGTGACGACTGACACAGAGATGGCGGGAACAGGAAGATAGAAGGAGTTGGCCGGATAACAGAGCCCGACACACCATGTGGAACCAAATAAAGCGGCCGACCGAATGGAATAAACGATTGCACACTACACTTCCGGCTGCCGGGAGAGAGTCGACGTCACGTGTCCTTTATTCCTGGCTATGATGAGCCGTGATATAGCGATGCACACTAGCTGTACAATGAAGCGGGGGACCCCAGTGGGTGTCTCACATTGTCCGGCTACATTTTTAAAAAACAAAGTTTTGACGGTCACGTATAACCCACAGCAGGTGTTCCATCAGAATAGGCGACCCGTAAAATCTCGTAACGGAAGTGACGTTCAGTCACGGCCATCTTGGTAACCCCAGCACTCAGCCT
This sequence comes from Lithobates clamitans, assembly GCA_037952925.1. Lineage (NCBI taxonomy): Eukaryota > Metazoa > Chordata > Amphibia > Anura > Ranidae > Lithobates > Lithobates clamitans. Next base: position 641,113 of record JBBGZY010001303.1, read on the forward strand.
CAGTAAACCTACAGTCTGAAGTCGCCAAGCGGACATCTTTTTACACCCACCAAAATCTTTGATTTCATACTTATTTTTACCAGTAAACTGAGCTTATATCATCAAATACAGTAGTTAGAAGTCTGTGACACTGTTTTGATGTTCAATTTTAAAAGCAGCATTCTTCTGTCAGATTAGCAAACGTGAGATCAGCAGGCTTACAGCCAGGGTTGCCAACCTCCCGCAGCATTTTTTTTACTGACAAAACATGGCAAATTTACTGGCGGAGCACATATTTTACTGCCAACCTGAGAAATTACAGAACTCCTATTCAAAACTAACACAGTGAATAATTTAAACATGATATGGAAACTCTGACAATACTTCTAACAAAGTAATTTGCTTGAGTTATACTTAAAAAGTCAACACCGCATGAGATTATCAGCCCCTGATATTTACTGGCAGTTGTAAAAAATCACAGATTTTTACAAACTATCAGTAAATTTACTGGTGGTTGGCAACCCTGCTTACAGCTGCTTTTAAAATTCAACATAAAAACAGTGTCACAGACTTCTAAAAACTGTATTTGATTATATAAGCTCAGTTTAGTGGTAAAAAATAAGTGTGAAATGCAAGATTTCGGTGGGTGTAAAAAGATGTCAGCTTGCCACCTTCAGACTGTAGGCTTAGTGTGGCCGAGTGTGGGGTGCACCAAGATGGCCGTGACGGAACGTCATTTCTGAAAAAAATCTGACGGGTCGCCTAATCTGATGGAACACCGGCACCGGCAGTAAGTGCAGCAACTCCTTCATGATAGAGGGTAACACAAATCCTAACCACTTGACCTCCAGAAGATTTAACCCCCCCTAATGACCGGTGTTCTGTCAAATTGCCAATTCACCATGATCTCCAATTACATCACTTCCAGTTACTGTAAACCATCAGTAATTGGAGATTTCGATTACTTGTCGTTTTGACACAACACCGGCAACCGTGTACACTCTGGTACAAGAATACTTTGCTGTTTTGACACAACAGCGGGTAACGAGGAGAGAGTTGTTGCTGCCACGGAGGTGGCCATTTTGTTGGTCAGTATCAGAGCGGACTAACAATGTCTGCTTATATTATTGTGTACCGGAGTTTATACGGTTGCCGGTGTTGTGTAAAAACAGAAAGTCATCGAAATCTCCAATTACTGAGGGTTTTCAGTAACCGGAAGCGATGTAATTGGAGATCCTGATGAATTGGCTATTTTGACAGAACAAAGGACCATTTTTTGAGATACGGTACTGCGTTATTTTAACTGACAATTGCACAGTCATGCAACGCTATACATAAATGAAAGTTATGCTGTTTTTCCCCACAAATAAAGCTTTCTCTTTTTTTAAAAAAAAAAAACATTTTTTATTTTATGCGTTATAAACAAAAAAAGACAGACAAATTTGAAAAAAAAAAAATTTTGTTTACTTTCCACTATAAAACATCAAATTAAAAAAAACATAAATAAATTTAGGCCAATATGTATTCTGCTACTTATTTTTGGTAAAAAAAAATCACAATAAGTGTATATTGATTGGTTTGCGCAAAAGTTCTAGCATTTACAAACAATGTGATATATACTGGAATTTTTATTTTCAATATACTAGTAATGAATGAATGAATGAATGAATGATTTATAAAGCGCTGCAAATGCGAACTGAATCGCCTCAAGGCGCTGGATGCATTCTCTGATGTCAGCTTCTCAGAAATGGAAGGTCTTTAGTTTTTTCCTGAAGGCCTGGTGGTTTTCTTCCATGCGGATGTTGGTAGGAAGAGCGTTCCATAGTCGAGGTCCTTGGACTGCGAATCTTCGTTCTCCCTTTGCTTTGTAGCGGTATTTGGGAATGGTAAGGAGGTTTTGGTTAGCTGATCGAAGACTGCGATTCGGTGTGTAGTGTTTTATTTTCTCGCGGAGATATGGTGGGGCGTTTCCTTGTACGCATTTGTGGGTGAGGCAGAGGGTCTTGAATGTGATCCGTTTCTTCACGGTTAGCCAGTGTAGGCTCTTTAGGGAGGGGGAGATGGATTCCCAGGGTTTTTTTCCTGTTAACAGTCTTGCCGCCGTGTTTTGGATGAGTTGTAAGCGCGCAAGCTGATATTGGGGTAGTCCTACGTAGAGCGAATTTGCGTAGTCAAGGCGGGAATTGATGATTGTTCCCACAACTGCCGCTTTGTCCTCTTCTGGGATGAAGGGGATGAGTCTACGTAGTTGGTGGGATCCGCTCACCACTGATCCTATTTGTGCATCCATTGTCATTCCTGAGTCAAAAATGACTCCGAGACTCTTGGCTTTGGTGCTTGGGGAGATGGTCTGTCCAAGGATGGTGGGAGGTGTCCATGTAGTCTTTATTTTGGAATTTTTGTTAGCTTGTAGGAGAAGAAGTTCTGTTTTTGATCCGTTGAGTTTGAGGGAGCTAGTGGTCATCCAGTCGACTATTAGGGAGAGGCATTTCTGTAATTGCTGATGAAGGTCTTTTTGTCCGTTGATACGAAGGTAGAGTTGGGTGTCGTCAGCATATGAATGGAAACAAAGATCAGTTTTCCTGATGATATTGAGAAGTGGGCGGATGTATATGTTGAATAGTACTGGTGACAAGGGTGATCCTTGAGGGACTCCGCAGGAGACTGCCCGGGTTTCCGAGGTGAATGTACCTAGTTTCACTGTCTGGGAGCGATTCTCTAGGAAGGATGTAAACCATTTTAGAGCAGAACCTGTAGCTCCTGCTACTTCAGCGAGGCGGACGAGTAAAGTGTTGTGGTTCACTAGTAATGGCAGTGATCAGCGACTTATAGCGGGACTGTGATAGTATGGTGGGCAGTCTGACACTAAGTGGGAACCAGTGACACTAATACAGTGATTAGTGCTAAAAATATGCGCGGTTACAAATGACACTGGCTGGGAAGAGGTTAAACATCAGGGGCGATCAAAGGGTTAACTGTGTGCTGCTTTCACTAAGGGATGTGATGGATTTTCTTTCTCTGCTTTGCAGGACGGAGCTCTGCCCTGTTCACATAGGCAGAGCTCTGGCCTGTGTCCCTGCTGGACATTGGCTGGCACCCGCTGATCGGCTTCGGCACGCACGACCCTACCAGGAAGTGCAGAATCACATATATACTGTATACGTGATTCTGCGCAGAACAGCTGCCCTGTAGCAGGGGGGCTGGTGAAGCCTGCATCCAATTCGCATAGGTGTGAACCCAGCCTAAATCTGCCTTCCTAGCCCTACTTCACATCAGCACACAATGTGTTAATGCTTCCACTGGAGTCCACAGGGCCACCTCATCCTAGCTAAATATAAACAGCCTTTCCCCTACTAAAGTATTCTGTTTTAGTCTTGCTCCAAACCAGTGTTTCAACTCCAGTCCTCAAAGCGCCCAACAGGTCATATTTTCAGGCTCTCCATTATTTGGCACAGGTGATTTGATCAGTTTCACTGCCTTAGTAATTACTACAACTGTTTCATCTTAGGGAAATCCTGAAAACATGGCCTGTTGGGGCGCCTTGAGGACTGGAGTTGAGAAACACTGCTCCAGACTATCTGTTAATTGCAGTTGGTAAGTACCTTGGTTGCTGCAAGCATATCCCCCCTGCAGCACCGCCCCTCCAGTTCCAACCTCTCCTGGAGTTGGAAGACCCAGATTGTTGGGTGTAAACCCTCCTGAAACTAGGTGCCCCATGTAATGTTGCTTAAACAGCACAGATATTGTACAGATGTGGTATTAGGGAGCTCTGCAATTTCACCATTGGCCTCTCCCTTCGGTCTAATGAGGACCCCCAGGGCCAGAGATAGCTGACATCTTTTTGTATATGGTGGGTTGCATGGCATACGTGGGTGTAATGCAAGGTAGATTGATTGGGCGGCAGGCACTTCTTGAATGCAAAAGAGATTTTATTTCTCTTAACAGAACTTTGGGAGAGAGGGTTAGGGCCAGGACACCCTCAGGTAGTTGCAAGATTTATTGACAGACTCTGAGACTTCAATAGGACAGCCATGCAGGGAAAGGCATTTGGCAAGACACCACATCTGCATGTATAGGAATGCTGATCAAATACCACCAAAAGAAAGCTCTATTTGTGGGGTAAAAAAAAGGACATTCATTTTATTTGGGTACACCGTTGCATGCCCAATTGTTGCTTAAAGTAACGCAGTGCACTAGCATTGACTAGGGATCACCTTATTCAGTACAAATTTTTACATCAAATTTACCTTACTCTGTCCAGATTGGCTAAAATATTCCATACCCAGTCGCCCTCTGTTGATGGTGGTGCACTTCGTCCAATGCAGACTTTTTACATATATTTTGGGGCTGTGCAGCCATCCAATTTTTTTGGCGGGGGGGGGGGGGGTCACTGAGTGTGCGGAAGAGGTTACTACAATTAGTGTACAGCCAGCGGTTGAAGTGTGTCTCCTGGGGCTTGTTGATTCCCTGGCTCTTAAGAGTGACACAAACTCTTTTGATGTTGTTGTCTTATACAAAGCTACATATGCTAGTAGAGGCATACCAAACAAGTTCAAGAAGGTGTGTGTGTGGGTTGGCTGAACAGTACATCCATGGTATCTGATTAAAATTGACATTTATGGTGGGTATGTAATACAATACATAACATGTAAAAATATGTTTGGGGATGAGTGAAGGCCTATATCATTCTAGAGATCTGTTGATTTATTTGATGACACGAGTTAGTTCTATGGTGTGCGTGGAGCCTATATATGTCCTTTGGTGACGTTATATACAGTCGCACGTGCAAATATTTTTACATGTTTAGTCTCAGTGTTATACAGTAAGTCCAGTGCTGAGGACTGTTATGTTTGAGTGTAATATGTGGCCTATGTTATATACTATGTGTTTCTTGTATGTGTTGAAATTCTTAATAAACAGAATTTAACAAAACAAAAGTAACGCAGTTCTGTAAAAAAAAAAATGGCCATTAAGGGGGTAAAATCTTCCGGTCCTTAAGTGGTAAAGCATGTTATACAGCACAGTGCTTGTGCTGTGTCATTTGGCCCCTAGTAACACCCGAAATACCTCTCTGATCCTGCCTGGTTCTGTCCTCCCCTGACCACGGTTTATCATGGCTGCTAAGCCCTGAGCCGTAGTCAGGTTACGTGCCTCTGTCATCCACAGCTCTCCTTTGTCCTGCTCCACCCTCTCCCTTCTCTGCCTGTCAGCTCCGTGTCCATGCCCCCCCGCCCCCCTCCTGCTGTTGAAATTAGGGTTAACATTACACTATCCTCTCTGCTTATTCATGTAATCTGCTCCTGTGTCTGTGCCTTATAAAAAAAAAAAAATGAAGCTATATACCTGTTTTTAGAGCGCCAATCAGCACTCATGTGACCCACCACCTCTCTCGTCCTCTTCTCCTGACTGACATCAGTGGGGGAACCTCGGCCCCTGCCCACTGCAGTTGTCAGGCCGAGAGAGGCGGCGGGTCACATGAGTGCCAATCAGCACTCTGAAAACAGGTATATAGCTGCATTTTTTTTCAGCACTTTACAATAATAAACCGAGAGGATGGTGTAAATTTAACTTAACAGTTAACAACCACTTTAAGGCTGGTTCACACCTGATGCAGCCCAGTGTATTTTTATCCTGCATTAAAAATGCATGAACAGTGTTTACCATGGAATCCAATGGTCTAGTTCACACTAGTGCAGTGCATTCCAGTACAGTCAACTAAAGTAGAACATGTTTCTTTTTATTGTGTGTAGCGATACCCACCCCACCCCCCTGAAGGAGCTGCTTAAGTTTGTTCAGTCTGTTACTCTGTCTCTCAACCCCTCTGGCACACCTAAAAGTGTACTTGCAAACACAGTAAAACAGACACAAATGTAGTGAACAGGAAGTTTGTTTACTGGGAGATTTTCCACAATCAAAAAGTGATCTGCAACTCAATAATCAAGAATGGCAAACTGGTCTTTAATAGTGTTAATCAAACCCAAAATGCAGACTTCAAAATAACACAGTCAAACAACTTAAATAGGTCTAGAGTGGCCTATGCACCTTAGGCATAAAGGGGAACTGATCTGACTTAACAACGGTCAGTCGGTTTCCCTCAAATCCTGAAATCACAGACCCAGGCAGTTAAATGTGAGGCAATAGGCCACAAATACAATTCATCACTTTAATAATTAACGTGAGAGTTCCCCTTTCAAAAGGTAGTCACTGGAATCACTAAAATTACTGATATTGAAGGAGTAACAGAAAGAGTCCTCACAATGCAGATATCCAGGATCTTCGACTAGCCTGGCGTTGGTGCACTTGGTGTCCTGTTGAGCAGGATAAACAAAGGGGTACTTGAAAGTATCCCCATAGGCAAAGTAGAATGTAGTGACTGTTCAGCAGGGTGCAAGTGTTCCTACAAATGTGGGCACTGGGGAGGCAATGTTGCTGGACCACAGTGTCTAAAGATGGACAAACACCCACTCATCCATCCTGCGACCAAAGGATCAAGCGACCAGTTCCTCAAAAGGCCACCTTTTACCCAGATCAGCCCACACCCTCAGGAACCTGGAGCTATAGCCGGGATCCCTCTCAGGCTGGATGTCCATTGCTGTCCGACTCCTGGAACCGTGGCAGAATCAGCACACTGACCTCTGGAACTGTGGTTGGATGGATGAAAAACCGCAGAAGTGATCAAATACCACCAAAAGAAAGCTCCATTTGTGGGGGAAAAGAAAGGACATCAATTTTGTTTGGTACAGTGTCACATGACCACGCAATTGTCAGTTAAAATGACGCAGTGCCATATCACAAAAAATGGCCTGCCTATTAAGGACCGGAAGATTTTCCCCCTTAAGTGGTTAATCAGCCATGTGAGTTACTAAATGTTGTAACTTCATTAAATGTAACTATATTACTACACTTAGGGCACTTTCACACTGGCAGAGCCCAGGCGTCGGCGCTTTACTGTCATTTTTGCAGCGCTTTTAGGCCACTAGCTTGGCGCTTTTAACCCCCCCACTAATGGCCAAAAAAGGGTTAAAAGCACCTGCAAAGCATTGCTTTTTGGGCGCTGCCCATTGATTTCAATGGGCAGGGGTGCTTTGAGGCCACAGCGCCTCAAATATGCTGCTTGCAGGACTTTTTTCTTTAGCGTCCTCCCAGCGCACCGCTCCAGTGTGAAAGCGCTCAGGCTTTCACATTGGAGTGAAAGGAGAGGCGCTTTACAGCCGCTATTTTTAGTGTGAAAGGGGTCATAGAGGCGCCTCTCTTCTTTTATACACTGTAGCTCCTGCTGGAGCGAGAGATGAGATTTTTTTTGGATTGTTTGCACATAATAATTCGATTTTTTTTTTTGGGATATTGCTTACATTGCACAATTTTTTGCACCCGCTCTTTATATGTTTTTATGTAAAAAATGCCAGACTCCTGGTATTGATTATATAGTATTGATTTGTTGCACTAGAACTTTTATGATATATGTTTGCACATTGTTTTTGGATTTTTATGATCTGTATTTGCACTTACAGTATTTATGAATAAAAAGGTACATAGGGTTGATGTGTAGACTAGTGCTGCTCACACTACACATTGTCCAAATACAATTGATGTTTTATCAATAGCTAGAGCAGCAGCAGCAGCCTCAGACCATTTGTATTCAGTACATTTATCTGTGGCTCTGTTACTTTAACTACTTGCCTACAGGGAAATGTCACCCCCTTCCTGCCCAGGCCATTTTTCAGGTTTCAGCGCTTTAAATGACAATTGCGGTCATGCAACACTGTACCCAAATACATTTTTAAGCATTTTCTTCACACAAATAGAGCTTTCTTTTGGTGGTATTTATTCACTGCTGGGTTTTTTATTCTTTACAAAAAAAAAAAAAAAAAAATATTAGTCTCTCAGTAAATAAGTAATTTTTCTCCTTCACTGATCAGGTGGCACTTATGGGCACTGATATGCAGCACTGGTAGGCAGCAGTGACTGGCATCACTAATGGGCACTGAGGGGCTTTACTGTAATTAGGGCACTGATTACTGCAAGGAGATGCCGCTGATTGGCTCTCCTCACCACGCACTCTGTCAGTGTGGGGCGATGAGTGCCGATCACTGGCATTTCCACATTTACAAGTGACCGGCTGTGATTGGACAGAGCCGATTGCATGGTTAAGGAGCCGCGTGATCGGCGCTTTACAGAGATCAGGGTTGCACCATGTCCTAGCAACATGGCGCGAGCGGCCGTTCTGGGCACCGTCATATGACATCCACCCAGAACAAAATCTGCATCGTCCCTCCATTTGACGGTGGGTGGGAAGGGGTTTATAGACTAACCCATTTTTTTTGTTGAGGGCTGAAAAAGCCCCATCACATGGCGCAACGCATCTAGGGGAGGAGTCGAACCAGCGACGTCACACCAGAGTCGTGCCGTTCGAGGTGGTAAACTGGACGATACAGTCTTCTAAATAGCGCTTTCATTTTATTATTCTGGGAGTGAGTTTTTCATGCGGTTTTAATAGACCGCCAATACGGAGTACACTAGGTTTGTCCTTCTTGCCTTGCTCAATTTAGGAGCTGAATCTGTGGAGCGGTCAGGACCAGAGCCGTGTACTAGCTGAGGAGGAGAGAAGAAACAGCCATGGGTTTACAGCTAGTGTGAGATCTCTCTCTCTCTCTATCTATATATCTCTATCTAAGCAGGCCCTTCTCCTGCTAATGCATTGTCACTGTGTGGACCGGGTGTTTAGAAGTCTATGAATGTATTCATTTACACATTGAGGACTGTGCTTGTTTTATATATTCACTATATAATTTACCATTTTTCTGTTTTTCTTTAATTTATTGATGGGACTTTTGGACTATTTATGGATTGTTTTAAAAGTGCTGCTGCACTACACATTTTAAAAGTTTAATTTTTAATATTTTTTTTAATACTTTTTTACAATTTCATTTTTTTAAATTTTTTTTTTTAAATATGTTGGGGGTCTTTGGAAAAACATCAGGCGTTTAAACAAACCCCTGATGTCTCACGTTTGAGACTGAGAAAAACTAAGGACAGATTACCCAGTCCCTTTCTCTGCAGCCTCAGCTGCACTGGACAGTGAATGAATGGGAAGTGCTCTGTGCTGAGCAGCTTACTGTTCATTTATAAACTGAAGCATAGTAAACTGTATACTATGCTTTAGCTGTCAATGCACACAGTGCGTAATTGGTACCGAGTGGGGCACTAGAGCTCAGTGATGGGAGATGGGGGGTGTTGGTGCTTCATTAGGGCAGTGGTGCTCAATACCTGGCTGCTTGATGCATCTGGAATCCTGTAGAAGAATCATCCCTCTCCCAATTTTCTTCTCTGCTGATCTTTCTCCGGATAGATGCAGTGACAGGCCCTGGCTCATCTAGAGGGATGCCAATACAGTGATAGCTCAGACTATCACTGCTGCCACTTGTAAACAGCCGAAAGCAAAAGGCTTCCTCTACTCACTTCTTTCTTGGCTCTGACTGATAACTCATCTAATGCAAAGACCAGCAGAAGAAGCCTGCAGTGAAAGTCTTCCTTTGCTGCCGCCATTTGTTTAATTGGCTCAGCTGTCACTGCACTGGCATCCCCAGCAACCCTCCAGAGGTGCCAGCCACAGGTGTTCTGACACCAATTTACCCTCTTCTGTCAGTGGCAACACCCGGGGTAGATGCTCCCGTTGCACGCCCCTCCCCCCACTAGCATTACTAGCATGCATTACTTCAGGTTGACGACTATATTTCTCTGACAGTTTTACTTTGAAAATAAAAATGAAAGATCATCACAAAGCTAGTAAAATGTAATGATTAATTCTGCTAAATGCATATGAAAACAGAATGTGTAGATGCCCAGAAAACAGCCATGACTTCTGGAAGATTGTGACAGTATATACACGGATATGCAGCAAGCATACAGCAATTCTTACCTCATTGGTTATCCGTGACAAAAAGGGTTGGGGGTCACCTCATGAAAAGCTGACGTAGTGTATATAATGCTTAGCCATTGAATTTTAAAAAAATCAAAAAAGTATGCAACTGTATAGAAGGTATAATTATAGATTACTGCATCTCAATAAATCATGTGCGGGCTTATTCAAGAAATGTTCACCAAGTTATCTTTGCAGGTTTATACAACTTTTCAGTTCAGCAATCCCCAACACTGCATTTATTTTTTTGTCACAAAATACCCTTGTGTCAGCCTAGTCATAAGTCATTACTACAGAAGGGGAGGTGAGGGCACTCTGGTGGAGGTGGATGGCTGGTCTGAGGAGGTGATAGATGGATGACACTTCAGGCAGCACTTTCGTGCATGCGTCGAAACACGTTACCGCCCACGACCCCTCACTGACGCCATCGGCCTCGTACTTTCCAGCATGAACCCGGAACACAGGTCGCCTCCTCGCTCCCACACGCATAAAAGAAAACTGACAGCTGCTGGATGGCTCCCTGTTTGTGGACAGAGGATGGATCAACAAAGCAGGAGGACTCCACGTTACATGCTTTTAACATTGTACGATCTTGTAAGTGCTTTTAACCCCTTGTGCACTTAATTAAATCTTTTAATATTGCACTTAGAGGCACGTTTCTTTTTTATAAGTCACTACTACATCCATGCCAGTGTAAACTCCACCTGAATCAGCATTTGTATTGTCACATTAAAAACACATTTATATATTACTTGTGCTGAACATTTGGAACTTCTTTGAAGCTTTAAGAGTTATATTAAAAACAAAAAAAAATAAAAAAAACAAAAAAACACACAAACGATTTGCAATAATGAAAAATAAACAGAAACACTCTTTAATATCCAAGTTAATAATTTATATACACATGCAGCAGAAATATTGTTAAATCTTTGTGACTAAATTATATTTAATACAAAGCAATGATATTTAAAAATACCTGAGTAATGTGCATAGAAATACTGAACCCCCGTTTTCTTTAGAGGAAAACAAGTCTTAAAAACATTAACGTTGTACAAAACTTCAGAAGTTAAACATTACTTGATCACACCAGGCCTACATTGATGCAGGTCTGCTGATATAATACAATATTTGACTAGATTACATTGCAGGTTGGATACCTCCAACCAAACAAAAGGATTTAATGCTCAAAATATTAGAGCATATGTTTTTTTTTCAGAAAAGCACCAAGACATTCTGCAACTTTATGAAAAACATTTTCAGCTGCACAGCTATAAAACAGCATTTAGGTTGCTTGCCCTTGCAACTCTTATAAATAATTTTCTGTACAATGCGTTGAACTAGGCTTAAAGTCACTGAAGGGCCACAGGTAAGCCATAAGCCACAGGAGCTGCACCAATTATATACTTGAGCTTTGGAGCCTGGCGTGACTCTGCCAAGTACTTCAGAAGTTGGCTACCAGGCCCTGCCTTCAACCAATCCTGTAAGAACGCCACTGTGTAACGGTCAATCTCTCGGTCTGTGACATCCCATAAGTTTCCAACTACCGTAGGGCTAAAATTAAATAAAGAAACAAAAATTATCCATGGAATATTTACTCAAGCAGTATTGTGTAGATTATATCTACCTTTATATTATAACCAAAAATAGGCTTACAACTAAAATCAAAGTCCACAAAAGAATGGATTATTTAAAAAAGTTGTGCTTATCCTTTCTATGTGCAAGATACTACAATATGTGCAAAACCAATAAAAATATAGTATAAAAAATGCTATTAGCGCAAATAAGGTGCATTAAAATAAGTCCATAAAGTGCATCAAAGTCCAGAAAACATATAAAGTCCCAATAGTGACTATGCAGCTGTTTCAAACCCTATGAAATTGCTTTCAAAAAGTGTCTGCGCATCCACAAATACTCTACTCCAATTTACCATCTGTGTCCCCCACCAGGGCCTGTACTCACCCGCCGCTGTGGAACCCCTAAGTGTATACCAAGGCTTCAAATTACTGCTGCGTTGCCAGCACGGTACAATGGATCCACATCTCAGTATAGCTCAGAGAAGGAGACAATGGAGATCAAAGCGGAACTCTATTTTATTGTTAAAAACCAAAAGATGATAAAAAAAAAAACAAACCCCCCTCCCACAAAACACGTATGTCCACTCACAAAGACTGTGCCCTGTCCTGGCACAGGGAATTATCTGTCTATTCACAAAATGGCGCCGTAGCTCCCAGGAGCCAGCATGCTTTCCACGAGGTTGATGTAACATGTCACCATCCCCCAAAATGCGTTTTGTCACCAGGAAGTCCCCAGGAGGCCAGGCCACGCCTCCTGATGTGTGGATGCAAATAATATATTTGTGGATGCCCGGAGAAATTTTTAAAAGCAAATTTCATAATATAAACAGCTGCAGTGTCACAATTTTGAATTTCTATATGGTTGATGGAGCTGGATGCACTTTATAGACTTATTTTTGCACTTTACCAATTCCTGCACCTTATTTGCACGGATAGCATTTTCTATATTATTATTACTTGTATAGCGCTGTCAATTTACACTGCGCGTTACATATACATTCACATCAGCCCCTACCCTCAAGGAGCTTACAATATTAATTATATTTATTGGTTTTGCACATTTTAAAATATCTTGCACATGGAAAGGGTAAGCACAGGTTTATCAGTGCCTTGCAAAAGTATTCACCCCCCCCCCCCCCCCCCGGCCTAGAATTAACAGATTGTTTGATGATTTGCATCATTTAATTTACAGAAAATGCCCACAACTTTGAAGATTTTTTTTTTTTTAATTGTAAAGCAAACAAATGGGACAAAATAACAGAAAAAGTCAATATGCATAACTATTCACGCCCCTAAAGTCAATACTTTGTAGGGCCACCTTTCGCGGCTATCACAGCTCCAAGTCGCTTTGGATAAGTCTCTATGAGTTTGCCACATTTTACCACTGGGATTTTTGCCCATTTCTCCTTGCAAAACTGCTCCAGCTCCTTCAAGTTGGATGGTGTGCGCTTGTGAACAGCAATCTTTAAGTCTGACCACAGAATTTCTATTGGATTGAGGTCTGGGCTTTGACTAGGCCATTCCAACACATTTACATGTTTCCCCTTAAAGCACTCACGTGTTGCTTTAGCAGTGTGTTTGGGGTCATTGTCCTGCTGGAAGGTGAACCTCCATCCTAGCCTCAAATCACACAGAGTGGTAGAGGTTTTGCTCAAGAATATCCCTGTATTTAGAACCATCCATCTTACCCTCAACCCTGACCAGTTTCCCAGTCCCGACTGCTGAAAAACATCCCCATAGCATGATGCCACCACCACGTTTCACTGTGGGGATGGTGTTCTTTGGGTGATGTGATGTGTTGGGTTTGCGCCAGACATAGCGTTTTCTTTGATGGCCAAAAAGTTCCATTTTAGTCTCATCACACCAGAGCACCTTCCTCTATACATTTTGGGAGTCTCCTACATACATGCCTTTTCGCAAACTCAAAACGTGCCATTTTGTTTTTTGCTGAAAGTAATGGCTTTCTTCTGGCCACTCTGCCATAAAGCCCAACTCTATAGAGCATACGGCTTATTGTTTTGCTATGTACAGATACTCCAGTCTCTGCTATGGAACTCTGCAGCTCCTCCAGGGTTACCTTAGGTCTCTGTGCTGCCTCTGATTAATGCCCTCTGTCACGGAACGTCCCACACTCCGCTTGAGTGCTTCCGTCAGTATACCGCTTCCTAAGTTCTGGAACACGAGTCCAATGGATCTGGCTATAGGAACCCCCAAGAACTAGACAACACCAGTCTTGGAGTAAATCAGGACTAACTCTTTATTTGAGATCTCACACACATTTATACACCAGGCTGACTCAAAGCTAACCTAATTACCCTAATTAACATGAGCTCCAATAGGAGTCATCCCGTCTCCTACATTGTATAGAGGACAATGTGATCAGCTCATTCAATTAACATACATTACCATAAACATCAACACAGGGTTAATTAGAACAAACAACAATGAGTTGAATACCCTTAGAACCTAGACTAAACTTATTTACATTAAACCCATTATAGCTGACATCAGACAGGTGAGTGGAGTTGATGACATTAGCATCTCCTCACAGGATGTGTCCCAACAGTATAATTCAGTCTTATTCTAATATGGCATATAAAGGGTTCCAGAGTCTGTGTGTTTTGGGGGGCACATGGAGCTGAATCCAAAGTAACACCAACCCCAGGCATACAGCTCACAGAGAGCACCATTCCCCCAAATGCTAGGGCCCATAATCGGTGGGCAAGAGGCTTGCATTCAGTCCCCTCCAATAGCCTCTGTCGCGGGTGAGTCTGTCACACCCTCCTTGCCCGGGCCGTGAGTTTTGGTGTGTGGCCGTCTCTTGGCAGGTTTGCTGTTGTGCCATGTTCTTTCCATTTGGTTATGATAGATTTGATGATGCTCCTAGGGATCATCAAAGATTTGGATATTTTTTTTATAACCCAACCCTGACTTGTACTTCTCAACATTGTCCACTTGTTTGGAGAGTTCCTTGGCCTTTATGGCAGTGTTTAGTTAGTGGTGCCTCTTGCTTAGGTGTTGCAGCCTCTGGGGCCTTTCAAAAATATGTGTATATGTAATGACAGGTCATGTGACACTTAGATTGCACACAGGTGGACCTCATTTCATTAATTATGTGACTTCTGAAGGCAATTGGTTGCACCAGAGCTTTTTATGGGCTTCATAACAAAGGGGGTCAATACATACACACATGCCAATTACCTTTTTTTTTTATTTCTGAAAAATGGTTTTATGTATATATTTTTCTAATTTTACTTCAGCAACTTAGACTATTGTGTTCTGATCCATCACATATAACTCAGATTAAAAAAAAAACATTGAACTAAAGGTTGTAATGTAACAAAATAGGTAAAAAGCCCACCGGGCGTGAATACTTTTGCAAGGATTGTACAATAATCAACTTCTCATATTGGGTTATATAGCATTGCAAGCAGCAGCAACCCAGCTTTTTCTTGTGGATGGGGTCATTACTACCCATATCACCTGAGCCCACTTCTATACCAAGCTCCACCCAATTAGGGTATGATTTGTAGAGGTTTGGTGCCACAATAATGTTCTAAGTTGGTGAATGAGCAGTAACCCCAACATATTAGCCATAATGCTTGGTTGTTAACATGGCACTAGTCTAATTCTGAGGCAAAATTCAATTCTGCAGCAACATGCACAGAGATGTGCAAAGCCTGCATGCTACTGGGTATTTCTAATAGCTGAATTCACTAATAGAAGGAAGCTTTACCTGTGCCAAAAAGTGTCCATTCCTAAAAACACATAAATAACCTAGAACCATCACTGTAATAAAAACTGATTTGGTTTACCTGTAAAATACTTTTTATAAAAGTACTTTACAGGACACACAGTCTTCATGACTACTTGGGTTATGCTGCCACCCTCGGGTGGACATACAATGGTCAAACAAAAAGGCAGGCTTCCCTGCCCAATTATAACCCCTACCAGCTCAGCTAAGCCTAAGGGACAGAATCTCTGCCTCTTGTGATGCACTCCAAGGAATTTTACAAGCCAACCCATAATCCTTATTTCTTAATTGTAGCTCATAGAATACAAGGGGTCTTCATATTCATGACTCCTTGGGATGTCCTAAAGCACTTAACACAAGGTGTGGCCAATAAAACCAAAAAAAGAATAGAAAAAAAACCCACTAGAGCCAGCAACAACCTTTGTGTCCAGAGGCATGAACATTCACCTAGTAGAACAGAAGACCACGTAGCAGCCTTACCACACTATTGATCTATTAGTATGCAATTTCCCCAGTCCAGACAGCTGTGAAGCTGATAAAAATCCCCCTTACCACAAGTAGTAGGCATACCCCATCACTAGAAAGACTTGTTTCTGGACTTGAGGGATTTGAGATCCAGTACCTTCTTGTGAAACAGGGATTATAGGCTTTTGCTTGAAGCCCAAGGCTGACAAAAGGACCTCAGCTTCTGCTTATTAGATTTGCTGCTTTCTTCAGGGATAATGTGGTTTTACCCACTGTCACCTTCTGCATAAAGGCATCCAATGATGGCCCAAACAGACGCTCACTCTCTTGGAGAGCAGTTCAGCAGACCAGCAATTTAGCCACAGGATTCTCCTCATATGAATGGAGATAATGTCCAATCAGTTGTCTGATAGAATCTTCAAGCCATCCACTGAGAAACTCAGGTTCTTGAAAAACGCCTCCATGTATTGTCTAAAGACAGGATCCTTAGAATCAGATTCCCTGGACTGAAGCATAAAGTTTTGCCCACACTTTGGGGGCCTGGCAGACTCCCATTGCAGTTGCAGAGCTGCACCTATGAAAAAGGAGGATGTCTTAACGAGGGCTTCCAACCTTTTCTCTGTAGCAGACTTAAAGACTGTAACCTTGTCCGCCGAGACCATCAGGGTCTTGGTTAGGTAAGAAACAGATGTGTGTACAGTTGGGAGAATGCCTACTATATGGGGATCTGCTAAGCAAACCACTTAGAGGCAAGCACCTTCTACAGGTAAGCCCAATCCACATACATCACTTTTTACAATGAGGAAACACAGCTAAAGATCTGGGCATTTTTGGCGGCTTCCAGGATCCAAAGCCGGTGACCAACGGAGAAGTAGATTCCGGAAATTGGCAGTCTTAAAATTTGTTGACCGCATCTGCTAGAAAAAAAAAAAGAAAAAAAAGTAATAGACAGATGAATTCTCTCCGGCTTCCTTCTCTGCCACATCCTTGACCAAAGGATGATCTTCCGATACGCAATTTTCCCAAAAAAGGGAGGAGGAGAGGGTAAGCTTCAATGTTTCTCTTCCAGACATTCCAAGCCAGTGAGAAACCCCGAGAACTGGCTTGGAGAAATGGCTGCGGAAAAATCCTCCCTGGACACATTAGGAACCAAAGGAATATGCCAGCGAAGCAATTGAAAACAGGTCAGAGCAGGGATTCAGAACCAAACTGATCTTTAGGGGAGCCATTACAGGGCAGAATATGCAGGGGGCCTTCCCTACCCAAGAAGGGGATTTGGGAGCCCACCCCTCATCCATCCTGATCTTAGTCATCCCCCTCCTTCCCACCAGCAAGAGAAGCGTGTGCCACAGTAAGTGACTCATACAAACTGGCCTAAATACTTGTAAGGATGGCACCCAAGAGGGGGGGACCCTGCTGCCTGTGACACAGTTTGCGGTTTTGTTGTGGAAAACGTTGGCCTGTCGCTGAATGACCTGCAAAGTAATTCCCATTATGCCGATGTCATCAAGCAGGAGCTTTGTGCCATACCCGCCATCACCACCACAGAGTGGCGCAGCAACAGCACACTAGTAACACTCCTTAGCACTAGTTTTAGTAACGCAGCTGCCCCGCCACCAGCTGCACACCATCAAAAATCAGCCATATATTAAAGAAACTGTCTAATGAGCACAGCCACATAAAGGACTTTCATCCAAGGAGTGCCTCAACAATCCAGGCTGCAGGGCCACTGTAAAACCCAATCTTTACCATTATGGCAGGCATGCTCCAAAGAAGACAAGACTTCCCATTAAGGGTTCACAGCCCTGGACCTGTATGGTTACCCTGGTTAGGACTGTCTGCATGACCCTTGGCCGACCAGCAGCATTAAAAGCCAACCCCCAAACACTCTGCGGGTCCAGCTACCATTAAATCCATCAATCTACAGACGCTAGCACAAAACAGTCTTAGCTGAGCGAGGAAGCTTTTTTATTTTTAGGCCAAATGTCCATTTAATTGAAGGTCACAGCATAACCCAAGCAGTCACGAACATGAAGACGCCCTGTGTCCTGTAAAGTTCACATGCCTGGATGAGTAGATTGTAGCACTTAGAGGCAACAATGTGATCGGTTTCTGTATAGTGATCTCATGAAAAAAATTGTTGTAAGACTTACCAGCCAGCCATTAAGTATTTCAAGACTAAACCAGCACCTTCCAGATCTCCCCTGACAGACAAGGCGGCACTACTGCACCCAAACAGCAACACTACTGCATTACAGTCCAACCGCTGCAAAGTCTGTGAATCCAAGAAATGTGCACCTGCTCCATGTCCCACATAACTGCACAAAGAAAAAAAAAGGGATAGACATTGACATTATCCAACAAATTCACAGCTACCCAATCACATTTTTATACAGACTACAGAACTAAAATAAATACTCACATATAGAGATCTTGTGTGGTTAGTGCTGTCTGGAGCATTTCAGACTTTGGAGAAGATCTAACAACACCTGTCCATCCAGGTTCACTACAAAACAGATCAAAGCATCTCAAGTGAATAGCTCAAAGTATGAATGTATAGTAACAATCTGAAGTGTATAAACAGACATGTTGAATCATTTAGAGACAATTAGGTTGATTTACTAAAACTGGAGTGTGCAAAATCTGGTGTAGCTGTGCACTGAAGCCAAACACAGGCTTACATTGTTGAGAGCATACATCAGCAGAGTAATAGAAGTCCCTCCCCAAGGATCTTTTCCTGAAGATTCCAAACGGGAAAGATGAGACCAAACAGCGCTGCAGTAATAAGGTACTTTGGGAATTAAAAAAAAGGAAAGAGTCACCGGCTCTCTACTCTGTCATGTTACTTTCATGAGGCATCACTGTTCATCAATTGCTTCTATTAATTTCAATGGCAATGCGTCATAACTGCACCTATAGCATTTACTGTGTGTTAATAAAGCATTGATAAAGGGTTAGCTGGGCACTGTGGGAGAGGCAATGGCATGTTTCCCAGAATGCACTGGGAAATGGAGAACTAGGACAGAGCAACTTCAGACACTTCCTATTTCAACAGAGCAGCTGTATGGTAAACACCATTTGTTTCCATGTGCAGGCACAATATCAAGCCAGCCAATAATGACAGTGCCAGGCAGTAGCCATGGCATTGAGCATTATTGTCATTGGCAAAACTTTGTATGTCTGTATGTCAGCAAAGTGTTAGTGCAAGCATTACCAATACCCTCCTCTTTTTCCGCTGGGACATTCTTTCCATGATCATCTTAAACTGGACTAAGCCAAGTGTCAAAGAAATCAAAATATACAAATCCATCTTGCAGAGAATTCACAAAAAAAAAAAAAAAAAGTGTTATCGCACCACAACCTAACCCCCTCACACAGATCAATTCATTTAGGATCACTTCCCCTTTAGTCAGGTCTCACTAGAAAAATACTTCCATGGGCATTCAACCACTTATTGACCACCCGAACTGCGGCTGAGTGGCCCCTGTAGGCAAAGTGGTGTACCCATGCGTCGCTGCCTACTTCATGGTTTAGGGTGGAGCCTGTCAGCAAGTCCCAGCCAATGATTTACGGCTGGGACCTGCTGATCGGTTGTGTGCAGTCACAGCCCAGAGCTCTGTGTTGGTAAACACAGAGCTCTGTACAGAGAGCGATCTGTCAGGGATGAGAAACAGATCTTAGTAAAAGCAGCACACTTTACACATATTTAACCCCTTGATTACCCTAGATTGTAAACTTCTCCCCAGCCAGTATCATTAGTACAGTGACAGTATATAGTATTATCACTATTAATGCCACTGGTGATGTCATTGGCAGTTAGTCAGAGACTTGTGCCCTCAGGTCGGAGCGCTAGTCGCACCAGTGTGAACTGGGCCTAAATCTGCTAGTACAACTAATACTCCCCTGTCCTCAGATTAACAATGCTGCTGTCCAAAAGGTGTCCCTGTCTGCCTTCAAAATGGGTGCAAAAAAAAACAAATGCAGCCATCACATCTAATGATTGGCAAGGTGTAATATATTACATTTTTGGTTTTGGGATAGTACCACTTTAAGGCCAAGCAAAAGGGGGAATTTTTTTCTATGATTTGCAGTTTTTTTAAGATCCAAACTGCATTGCACCAAAATAGCCGAACAGCTCAAAGACATTAAGCCTACTCTCAGTTGCTGTAAAATAGTAGTCACCTGCAAATAACAGCCACAGCACACCCCAGTAAAATGATTTTAACTGTGGTACAAAAAGTAAAAAAAACCTTTTTCATGGAGATCACATCACTCAGCAAATGGCTGATATGAGACAGAAAAACGAAAAAAAAAAAAAAAGAAAAGAAAAACTTACTTTTTAAACCAGTCCCTGAATCGCTCCTCTGTACCTGGTAGATTTGAATGGGGATTAAGTACATAAAATGTTTTTTTAGGATCCACACCACGAACAAGGCTGCTCTGAGGCTGGTGCTGCAGGAAGAAAAGAGACAGTTTTTTTCCGTGCCAGAAAATAGATTTTTGTACTCACCACAAAAATCTTTTCTTGGAGTTGATCGGACACAAGAAGTCATTGCTGTCATGTTTTACTGACGCCTACAGGAAGATCTGGACCTTGGCAAATTAACATCTACAGGCCAGTCCAGATAACCCCTCTTCTTCCCAGAATGCCTCATGCTGTAGTAACAGTACCAAGAGAAAGAGGGGTGGAACCTCTGTCCTTATTTGCCACCAAAGGTATTTTACAGTGAGCACAAATTATATTTTCTCTTTCTCCCCATTAAGGGTCACCGGACATTTTTACATCCAAAAGCCGTCCAACTGAGGGGTGAGCAAACAGCAGCATGACCAACATGCCAAATATCAAAACGGAAGACTTTATGTAGCCCAAAAGCCACCTGAAGGACCAGTGCCCAAATCTGACAATGGAAGAAGCCTAATCTCCTGCCCGATAGGGGATTCTGCCTACATGACAAGAGGGAGGACAAGGAGAATCAACTTGAATGGTCAAAATGGTTACCAGCCAGAGAGGGATGACACAACATGGAAGGGAGAGCACTGCACCATGGACCAAGCAAGAAGATGGTCAACCTAAGCCCACCAACAAATTCCTGCTGGGTGAGAGAAACCCAAAACTAATGTGGTTAACAAAAAGCGTTTCAAGCCCCCAGGAAGAACAAGTACCAGACAAGGAACCTAGGGGGAAAAAAAAAAAAAAAAAGCACCAGCCCATCTAAGTAGAAGGGCCTAGCCTCTGTTCAAAACTGGGGACTTCAGTCTGATAGATTGTTTGTAAGATTCCCACCTTGCCAAGATGAGACTTATCAGGGAGAATCCTGAAAGGCTACAACAACAACTTTGAAGGGTGTAAAAGTGACTTCTGCGTCAATCTAGAAAACCCAAGATTTGATGGTGCTAAGCCAGCATGACTGAAGGGGTAAGGTACATGGAAGCTCCCAAACAAGGACAAGGAGGCAGGTAATATTAGTTATAACCTAGCCATAAATTGCAGAGATGGACAACGCCACTGATGGATCAGAGGATCAAGTAGTCCCTCTTTCACCAGTACACAAGAGGGACCTCTAGATGAGCCCTAAAATGGATCCTGTTGAAAAAAACATCTTGAATATCCTGACCTCAAAGAGCTACAGGGCCAAGAATAGTCCTGACTACCTTGATCCAGTTAGGCAGCAGCATCCAGAGGACCAGGGAATAAGTCATATCAGAACAGCAACTAATATTCCACTAGGAGAATCCAGAATAGGAAAAAAAACATGAAAAAGTTTAAACTTCATGGGTGTACAAATCAGCCAAAAAAGAGGGGTCCAACCCCATGAAGACAGGTCTCAAAGTTATAGCTTTTTTTTTTTTTTTTCTTAATGGTAGGGGAGATTTGCAGCAAGAAATTTGTTTGTTCTGGCCACAGACATCCCATGGTGACCTGGAGTTCTTCTCAGACATCCTTTACCTGCAATGTAGGGTCTGAGATGCACCTTGGTAATTGAACCTCTACAAAAGAACAGGCCTCCAGGTGCAGGAAGGACTCCCATTCTTCTTGAATAAGGAACACACCAGAACTCTTGATGTTGTGCAGCAGTGTGTGAACCAGGAGACCTGACTAAAAGGGAAATCCCAGGAAGTAAGAACAATCACCTGTGCTGAAAAACCACAAGATTTTTTAAGATGAAAAGTAGGACACCTTAAGGGGGTGAAGAGAAGTCCTTACCAGTGGTCTGTTTGGGTATCTGAGTAATGAGGCAAAGAACTATCTGATCCTTAGTAGGCAGACAAATCTGCTTACGTATGAAATCCTCAACATCGGAATAAAAAGGTTGAGGTAGACCAAGCAGAGAAAGGATTTATCCCTCAAGACCCTGCAAAGGTTGGCAAAAGGGTACATCCCTTGGTAACGGAGGGGAAGATGCTGTAGCCCTTTAAATAAACTATGTCGGTTAACACTGTACACAGGCGAGACACAGTACCAATAACAGGCCAGGACAGACACAATTGGATTTTGCAGACAATTAGCCCATTGGGGGAATGTCATCTACTAGGACTTATGGCAACTGCTCTCTTCACAGGACAATACTGGAGTGTACCGCAATGGTAATGCCATAAGGTGGTACTAGAATAGGCACCAGAGCCAATTCCTTGAGGAAAAACTAGGTGTACCAGGGCAACACTGATAATTCAGTATCCTATGAGGTTGGAGATTAACCACTGCTGAACCTGGTTGACCAAGTGGCCCAGAGGGTTGGTCTTGAGGAGGAAAGGGAGTATGAAACTGATGTTACCAGGTACTAGTAGTAGTCCGATATGCCCCAGGGGAGAAGAAATGCTCTCAGGAAAAGGGCAGTGGTCAGGGAGGAACACAGCTTCTAAGGCCAAGCTGACACTGGTGGTAAAGCAGAATTCTTGGGTTGAGGAATCCCCAAAAGCGTTAATAAGGGGTCTTTTAATCCGCACGGTGGCATTAGGGGAGTTGAGAGTAGACAGCTGAAGAGAGTGCTAAAGGCAAGAGCTCAGCCTGTAAACTCAAAATGGGATGCTCTCTTCACCTGAATATCTTAAGGCAGAGTTCCACCCAAAAGTGCAACTTTCGCTTTAAGCACTCCTTGCCCCCTTACATTCCACATTTGGCATGTCTTTTTTTGTGGGGGGGGGGGGGGCGGGTGCTGAGTGGGTGCCTAGTTTTGAGTGGGATTTCCTGGCCCACTTCCCGCCGCCTAGGAGACTCCTCCTCTCCCCCTAGGTGGCCCCTCCCTCTCGGCAATCTTCAGGGACACGTCACAGGTCCCAGAAAATTGCCTGTCCACTTGGAGAAAGCAGTGTGACTCGCACATGTGCAGTTTGTGCCTGGCCGTGAAGCCGCAAGCTGTCAGGGCCGGGTGCCCACAGTTTCAATGGAGGCGGGGGGAGAGGAGCGAGGCTCCGTGCGCCCGCATCACTGGACCATGGGACAGGTGAGTGTGTTTATTAAAAAAAAGCCTGGAACTCCGCTTTAAGTGTGGACTTCCTAAAGGACTTGTAAGAATTGGCAGCCATCCATCCCACTAAGAAAAGTCTACTTACCTTTACTTGTTTTTTTCTGGCCCTTTGGGCATTATTCCGCCCACTGTCAAGAATAGTGGGGCAAAGTTCATTCCACCGACACTGGGGCCCTATTCCTCCCACCGACACTATTCCTCCCATTGATACCAAAAAGTGGACATTGTTTACTTTCAGTGACTCAAGGACATTTTCTACTTCCGCTGGCCACAGTCCATCCCCCTTAAAGGCTGAAGAACTGTAAACTATCCCTTTGTTTAAAAAGTTTGGAGACCCCTGTCCTAGGATATTAGCAAAAACTTGAAGCATGAGAGGAAGATAAGGGGTTATCTGGTATACAAACAAATCTGTACGGGTGCCCAGAGTCCAAATCCTCCTGTAGGTGGCCAACAGTAATGATGCCCTGAGTCCCTCAATAGACTAGAAAAAAGTTGGTTCAATAGAGAAAAAGAAGTGGTCAAACCGTGTTTTTATAAAAACACAGACAGGCCAGGTTTTAGACAAGATTTAAGTTATTGAAATCAGTAGCACACCTGTTTAAGGAGGTTGTAGTTGAGCAGGAAGTGCAGAGATGGAAGACGAGTGACTGATCTGGTCAGCAAGCAGGGCATACACTCCCAGGGAAGCTTCTGGAGGTGCTATTGTTGGATGACAAAAAAAATTCAGGTTAAGATACATTCTAAAAGGCTCAATGTCCAACGTTATACAATCAAGTCTTTAAAGTAGAATTGTCATCATGGCCGAAAGAGTCTAAGATAATAAATGATGAAGAACTTCAAACCAGTTGCTGTTCTCTTTGGATTTCAGGTCCAGTATGTACAAAGGATCTCAAATTCTATCAAAGCTAGCATTAGCTGTGCACAAACCTGAAACTGGCAGAATTTCAAGTTAGGGATGTGTAATGTTAAGGTGCCAGATCCAGTGTGTTTTAACGCCCATTTTGTAATGTGGAATGAAGAAGGTAGAATGGGTTGATGCTTGATAGGCTGTTTGCACAGGTGAAGAAGAAGTTTCCCAAGACACCTCAACTAGATTCCAAGTAGCTTTAGCCCAGCAGAGCACCACACCCATAATAGAGGCCAAAATGATTTCCTGCGTTTTTGACAAAATGTATTTCGCAGATAAAAGCCAATGTATTTCAGCATGCCCTTAATTCAGGCCTCTGTACATTGAAGTGGGTTGATAAGAGCGGAAACAGACTACAGAGCAGTACAATTCCTAAAGCGTAGCTCCACCCAAAAGGGGCAGTTCCACTTTAAATATGCCACATTTGGCATGTCATTTTTTTTTTGGGGGGGGGGGGGGGGGGCAGAAGTTCTCCTCTCCCCCTCCCTTCTTGTAATCTTCTGGGACATGTCACAGGTCATTCAAATAAGCTGCAGTTCAAATGTGCAATATACACAGCAATATATATAAAGAATAAAAGGAAGAAAACTGCGCTGTACACTCAAAAACATATATGTGAAATTATATGACAAGTATTCCCAAATCATTGAATAGAGTGAAATTGTGAAGAATCAAACTGGTGTCTGACTATTATCACGTGCTTATAAAAAAAACAGCCAAAACCCTTATAGTGAAAATGAAATTGAAACACCAAGTCCATAACCAGATAAACAGATGTCCAATAGGCAATGAGAAGAGACCCTTGATCGCTGTTCATAAGGATCGATATGGAAAAGTGGAGAATAAGAAAACACCCATCATAGTGATCCACCACCACCTGAAATGCAAGCTTACCAGATAGCAAGCTTAATAAGCTTGTCAAAAAATCAGAGGCCGGATGGACATGGATCAGAAACATCCCTCTGTACACTTATTACAGGCAGCAGACAAACGGGATGAAGTGAAGATCTGGATATCCAACCAGCGTTGGGGCATCCCTAATTATGAAGTTAAGAGAAGAGCGAAAATCGCTGTCCGGCTGGCGAGCGCCTGTCCAAGTGAAAGGCGATGACGTCAAAGCTTCACCCCCCGACGTACGTTTCATCTAGTAACTGACGTTGTCTGGGGAACGCTCCCCAGACGACGTCAGTTACTAGACGAAACGTACGTAGGGAGGTTGACGCTCTGACGTCATCGCCTTTCACTTGGACGGGCGCTCGCAAGCCGGCGATTTTCGCTCTTCTCTGTTTTTGAGTGTACAGCGCAGTTTTCTTTCTTTTATTCTTTACAAGTACCATGTTCCACCGTAGCAGATGACTTTTAGATCTCAGTACACCGTGAGGGTGCTGAGGAGCGCAGTCTTAGTCCACTAACAAGGCCTCCAGCCCGTACAGAGGTACGGGCAAGAAAGCAAGATGATATGTTTGCAGGAGCCTGACATTGCACCTGTGAGCCACTGATTGTGGAAACAATGCTCTGCAGGCTCCAGTGAAAAAAAGTTAAGTCATTTTTTAAGAACAAAACAGGGAGGGTAGTAGCGGTTGTCCTGAAAGGCTCTTAGAAATATCGTCACTGGTAAGTCTAAGGTTTTCCCAAATCGCCTTTCAGGGCAGCATCTTGAGGAGGATAACCGAGAAACTTACCCTAGGGTGGGACTACTGTCTGCAGTACCTACCTGCTGAAGGTCTGATCTGCAGCTGACAATAGATCCAGCCTATAGTGCCGGAGGAATGTAGAGAAGCTGGACCAGGTAGCAGCCTTGCATATTTGTTCAGGTGAAGCACCGGCCCTTTCAGCCCAGGAAGCTGCCATTGATCTTGTAGTGGGCAGCAATACCTGAAGTGGGATCTTCACCCCTAACCCTGTAAGCCTCTTTGATTGCCCATTTAAGCCACCTTCCTAAAGTGCTCTTGGAAGCTTTTTCCCCTTTCTGGGGATCCCAAAATATTATAAAATTACCAGTTACAGTTACCGGTAATGGGTTTTCTAGGAAATCTTCCAGGACGGCAGACCTGAGATGACGAGTCCCACCTGACAGGAAACACAAACAACAAGGTTTAAAAGGCCCCTCCCTTCCCTCTGTCCCTCAGTTATGCCAAAGTATAAGCCCACACCGGTGCCAGAGGGTACATTCTGTGAAAAAAACACCAACAATTAGGGGTAGGGAAGTAGGCCTGCCGTGCTGGAAGATTTCCTAGAAAACCCATTACCGGTAAGTGTAACTGGTAATTTTCTCCAGTCATCTTCCAGGACAGCACACCTGAGACGATGAACAAGAAGTTCAGGCCTACCTTAGGGTGGGACCATCGCCTGTAGGACCTTCCTGCTAAACGCCAAGTCCTGAGAGGATAACAGCTCCACTCTGTAGTGCCTCAGGAAGGTATTTTGGCTCGTCCAAGTTGCTGCGCTGCAGATTTTATCAATCGAAGCACCTGCCCTCTCTGCCCAGGAGGTCGCCAGAGATCTAGTTGAGTGAGCTTTTAAATGAGCTGGGACAGGTTTTCCCAAATGCTCATAGGCTACAGTGATAGTCTGCTTAATCCACCTAGCTATCGTTGGCTTGGAGGCCTGAAGACCCTTCTTTTGGCCCAAAAAACTAATTAGCAAATAGTTTGATCTCCTTAAATCACTCACTCTTTAAATAGACCAGTAGACATCTTCTAACGTCTAGTAAATGAAACCTTTCCTCTATCATTTTTGGGGTTCTGACAAAAAGAGGGAAGTAAAATCTCCTGTGACCTGTGGAAATCTGAAATCACTTTTGGCAAATATAAAGGATCCTGTCTGAGGATTACCCTATCCTCCAGGAGCAACAAAAAAGGGATTTGCCAGAAGGAAAGCCATTTTAAAAAGGGAAAGAAAATGAACTGATATTTGAGCCACCGGCTCAAAAGGCCCCTGGTTAAGGCATCTAATACTAAGGATTAGTCCCAAGGTGGAAACCTGTTGGTTTTCACCGGGGTAACTTTCCCTAGTTGACAAAAATCTTTTTATGAGGGGGTTAAAGGCCAGCTTA
The DNA here is from genome assembly GCA_037952925.1 of Lithobates clamitans. Taxonomy (NCBI): domain Eukaryota; kingdom Metazoa; phylum Chordata; class Amphibia; order Anura; family Ranidae; genus Lithobates; species Lithobates clamitans. The sequence continues at coordinate 668,232 of JBBGZY010001303.1, forward strand.
CGATCCAGAAATACTGACAAGGCTGCAACCTGGACTCTGAGAGTATTGACTGCTAAACCCTGGTCAGCCCTGTCCTGGAGAAAATCCAGGACTGCTGGGATAGTTTGAAGAGAGCCTTCTCTAGACTGGGCCCAGTGAGAGAAGACCCACCAGACCTTTGCGTAAATCTGTCTAGTGACTGGTTTTCTACTTGACAAAAGCATATCAATCACTTTTTCAGAACAGCCCTTACGTCTGAGGATCTCCCTTTTCATACACCAGGCCGCCAGCGAAAGAAACCCGGGATCGGGGTGTAAAACTGGACCCTGGTGGGAGGAGATCATGACTGGAGGGGAGATGGAATGGAGGAGCCACTACCATCTCTTTAGGGTGGGGAACCATGCCCGTCTCGGCCACCAGGGCGCAATTAGAATAAGGCACCCATCTGACCGGGATAGATTCTGCAAAACCCGGGGGATGAGCACCAGGGGAGGAAACGCGTACGCCAGAGCAAAATCCCAGCTTTGGGCCCTCTGGCAAGAGAAAAAACAAAAAACAAAAAACCAAAAAAAAAAACACAACACTTGTGAACCTTCTTGTGAACCTTCCTGTTGTTCTTGCAAGCGAACAAGTCTATCTTGGACTTGCCAGAGAAAACACCTCGTTGCTCAGCTCCCACTCTCCCTGATGAAGGGGAAGTCTGCTGAGAAAATCTGCCTGCACATTGAAGGACCCTCTAATGTGGACTGCCGAGATTGAGAGAACTGTCTTTTCCCCTTCTCCCAGGATTTCCTGGGTGAGCCTCTCTAATTTGCTGGACCTTGTTCCTCCCTGGTGATTCAGACAGGACACAGCTACTACACTGTCCGAGAAGACTTCTCGTCCCCAGACTCGGTCCCTGAAAAAGCTTAACGCTTTCCTGACCGCTAGCAGCTTCGCCTGATCCCAAGGACCCTTGGCAAAGAGATCTCCTAGATGAGCTTCCCAGCCCCAAGCACTTGCGTCCGTGGTTACATTCAGCGGGTCCTGCTGGCTCCAGGTCCGACTTCCCGACAGGTTGAAAGAATTGAGCCACCAGTCCAGGGAGTTTACCTCCCACGAGAGGGATACCCTTACGTCCAGGGACTCCCTTCTCCCGTCCCATGAGGAGAGAAGGAATCCCTTGAGACCCCGAGAGTGGAACTGGGCCCAGTGGATCACTGGGATGCAAGACGACATTAGCCCCAGAATACTCATGATGGTCCTTTAAAGAGGCCTCTCCCCTCTCCTGAAGAGTGGGCACAGCCCTCTGCACTTTTGTAATCTTTTCTTGGGGAAAGAAGATTCTCCGGGTCACTGAGTCTACACGGTAACCCAAAAAGATCTTGGAATGTGCAGGATCCAGGGAGGATTTCTCCTGGCTGACCATCCAACCCAGAGATTTTACAGTGAACAGCACCCTGTCTCGGTCTGACAGGAGCTGTTTTCAGGTTGGGCCACCACCAGGAGGTCGTCCAAGTAAGGGATAACAGTTATCGCCTTTAACCTAAAAACGGTGCTAGTGCTTCCCCCAACACCTTCGTAAAAATACGTGGGGCTGAGGATAGACCAAAGGGGAGGGCTTGAAACAAAGTGTCGAGTCCCTGTATCCAACTTCACTGCTAACCTCAATTTTTGGAAGGCCGGATGGATAGGAATGTGAAAATAGGCATCCCTCGAGTCCAGCGTGGCCATGAAGCAATTTGGGGTAGAGCAGGTTTTTGATAGTGAAAACCGTCTCCATACGGAAATGTTTGTATCTGATTGAATTGTTTAAAGTCTGTGGATTCAGGATAAGTCGAAACTTCCCTGACAGCTTTTGAACCATAAATACATGGGGATAGAACCCCCTGCCCTGATCTGACTGGGGAACAGAAATCAGGACCTTTTGATCCAATAAGTCTCCGATCTGGAGACCCAGAGCCTTCGCTTTCTCTTGATCTTGGGGAGGACAGGTGACCAATAACCGCTCTGGTGGTTGGTGGGCAAATTCCAGCCTGTACCCGTTGGTCACTAGGTCCAGGATGAAGGGGTTTGAAGTGACTGCTGCCCACTGTGGAATGAAGCCCCTCAATCTTCCTCCCACTGGGGAAGGCACGTCACTGTGGCTTGGCGGGCTGTTGAAGAGGGTTAAACAGGACCCCTCTTTGCCTCTGCCTTTGTGCCAAGTTCAATGTTTTGGCCACGAAAAAAAACTTTCTGGCTGTTGGGATTCTCTTTTTCTCTGGAAACGCCTTTTTCCTATCAGCTGTGCATTCCAGTGCCTCCTGCAGTCCTGGGCCAAATAGATGATCGCCTGTTAAGGGAAGGCCACAAAGGCGCAACTTGGAGGCTGAGTCCCCTGACCATGTTTTAAGCCAAAGGCTTCTCCTGGCCGAGTTCACTAAAGCCGAAGTCCTGGCCGACATTCTTACCGACTCTGCGGAAGAATCCGCCAAAAATCCTACTGCCTGAAAAAGGAGAGGAAAAGACTACAAAATCTGTTCTCTGGAGGTACCTGCTGACAGATGCGACTGTATCTGAGTCAACCAAACCTCCAGATTTCTGGCCACACAAGTGGAGGCCAGAACTGGTTTGAGGTTCCCAACCGCTGAGTCCCAGGCTCTGTGGAGAAGGATATCCCCTCTCTTGTCCATTGGATCCTTAAGCGTGCCCATAACATCGAACGTTAGGACAGAGTTTTTTGAAACCTTTGAAAGAGGCGCGTCCAACCTGGGATTCTTATTCCACGGCTGTGCAGTGTCCTCATCAAAAGGAAACCTCCTTTTTAGGTTATTAGAGAAGAATGATTTTCTCCCAGGATTATCCCATTCCAGTTTGATAGTATCAAAGAACTATGAACTGGAAAAACTCTTGATTTTTTTCCTATGCAATCCTTTATACATAAGATCATGTTTGGATAACTAAACCTCCTCCTCTTTCAATTCAAGAGTAGTATAGATAGCCTTCAATAAGTCATCCACATCCTCTACAGATTTTACAGACTTAAATCTCGAGCCCCGAGTGGATTCTCTATCCCTGGGCTCTATCTCTGACTCTGATTCTTCTGAAGAACGGGTAAATCTGACCTCAGCCTCACTCTCTGCCTACTGCGGAGTGCTGACCGACGTCTTCTGTGAAGACTGACTCTCAGCTGGAGTCTGGAGCTTGCCAATAAGTGTTCTAAAGGAACTGAAGGTGGACGCAAGCTCATCTCTAACAGAAGTTAGCATCTTCTGGCAAGAGGCAACCGGGTCATCTTTTATAAGGCCTTCTATACAGCTGCGACAAACCGCTTTGCTCCAAGAGGAGCTCAATTTGTTCGCGCACACCGCACATTTCCTTTTAGGTGGCTGTGCCTGAGCCTTGTCCTGGGTCTTGGTCTGCAAGACACAAATAAATGACCCATAATGAGCCTCTCAGCCACCCTACCACTCCGAAACACCACGTGCAGGAGGGAGAGAAATGTGTCCCCATAACCCACTACTACAGAGAGGGGAGGGGGAGGGAACACTCACAGGGATAGCAAGAGAGTGACAACACTTCAGGCTTAACTGTGAGGTGCTAGTGTTGGGCACCGCCTCTACTGCCTGTGCAGGAACTGTAGACTGGTCCATCCTGCCCCCTTTTTGGCTTTCCACCAATAAGACACCAGCGGCCAGTGTCTCCTGTTTGCGCCGTTTAAGGAGACTGGAACCAGCGTCTCCGGCGCCCGACGATGACGTCATATGCCCCGGAAGTGACCTACCCTCCGCACGTCCTGTGGGCCAGCTTGGAGAGCAGAAGCTCCGCCCCCTCAAGCGCCGCAGCTTCCTGCTTTTTCTCACACAAACCAGCCATGCTGCCCATGAGGAAAGGATACCGCTGCCTTAGAGTGCATAACTCAGCAGAGCGCTTGGGAGCTGACACCATCCCAGTCCTGGCTCTCTCCAGGCACTGAGAAACAAGAGACAGCAGCACAACCAACCTCCCCAGCGGAGTGCTACTTCTGGCAGAGGAGAAGGTTAGTGATATGCCCCCAAATGGCCATACAGAGCCCCTGCTCATGAGACCAGGTTCCAGGAACATGTTACCCCCCGTCCGGAGGAAACACAAATAACTGACATGGGGCCTGGGGGACCGCCCTTTTATCTGGTGGGGTAACGTGTAGACGCTTCGAGAAAAATTTTTCCTCCCATCCTTCTTGGGTTTTGTTTGGAATTTTTTGCCTTTATCTGACGATCGGGATAGCACTTGTTCTAGGCCTGAACCGAAGAGCAAAGAGCCCTCAAAGGGAGATGCGACTTAGAAGTAAAATTTCCATCCCATGTTTTTACCCAAAGGGCTCTTCTAGTGGAATTTAGAAGGGTTGCTGATTTGGCAGTCGTTCTAATTGTTTCTACTGCCGCGTCTGCCAGGTAGGCCACTGCCTTACCAATAACTTCCAAAGAATCTAACACCTCCTTAGATTTGTTTACATGCGCAACATGGTCCAACAACCGGCCGACCCATGCATCTGCATTCCTGGCGACACAAGCGAAAGCCACTGCTGGATCTCTTATCCATCTGATCCCGGATATTTCCGGAATCTTCAAAGGAGAGATCCGAACGTTTGGATACTTGTGCTAATGAAGCATCCAAACCTGGAATTTTAAAGAATTTTTCTTCCTCCTCTGCCTTAAAAAGGACATCTACGCTTCCAGGCCTTAAGTTTTAAAATTTTACGCTCCGGTTCTTTCCATTCTCTTAGGATAATATCCTTAACAGACTGGTGAACTGGAAAAGACTTGGCCTGAGGTTTGCCGAGTCCCCTGTATAGTTTATCCTGTGCCGAGACCTGAGTAGCTGGCATCTGAATACCCTCAGAGGTATAGATTGCTTTGAGGAGACCCTCCATGTCTTCGGCTGCAAAGAGATGGCCTCCAGGTCTAGTCTCAGGCTGACTGACTATCTAGGTCCGAAACCTCTCCTCCTTTGCGAGAGTTCGGGTCCGAGGCTTCTGCCCCTTCCTCGTCGGAATAGGGGGACAATCCCTGGGACCCCCCCAGTATAACTTGCTAAGGTCCCATCCTGAGAGGGGGAGCTCTCCCTAGTGGAAGGGGCTTTCTGCCACTTCTCAACAGTAGCCCTGAAGCACTGGAGGGTCGCCAGCATCTCAGCCTGTAGCGCCCGACACTCCTTCATAGCTTGCGCAGACTCTTTTCCTGCCAACCTATAAATGCATCTGAAGCAAAAGGGTTTAGTGTGGTCTGGCGGGAGTTTCTCATTACAATTACCAGTTCTTAGATTTAGCTCTCTTAGACCTACTGGCCGTCTCCCCGAGCAGGGCATTCAGTCTCTAAAAAGACAAAAATAAAAAACACCCCGTGTCAGCTTTTACCCTCTTGCGGTATCCTGCGCGGGGGGGGGGTTGGGGAATCTCTGAAGCTGCCAAGTTTGGTCCGTCCTTCTCCATCCCTCTAGCGGTTTGACCAAACAGGTAAGAATGCTCTGGAAGAGTTGGGGGGACACAGGACCGCGGACCCCCGCTCCATTACCGCCTTTATGTGAGCCTGCCGCGCTGTTAGCCGCCATTTTGCCATAGCCCAGAACGGCAAAAATGACATCATAGGAGCGCGCCGTCCACTCCGGACATGCGCACTCACCGCCGAGTGACGCCAACTCCACACAGCGGCAGGCGTGAGATCCCTTGGCGCCTCATCATCCAGGACGCCGTGCATGAGGGATTCCATCCCCCCAAAAAGGGAAATACTCCAGCGGCCCCTCCTAAGCCATCCGCCACCGTCAGGTAGGAGGAGAGAGTGGGATGCAAAGTCCCTGGGGCTGTGGAGACCCTCACCGTATCCATAGCCACCAGTATCGGAGGGATTCCATTCACTAAACCCTCCCCCACCATTGTACATACCTGTACCTCCCTGAGAAAAAACTGTGAAAGGGAAAGACCCCCTTGGAAATGAGCAAAGCTCTGCCAGACCCCGCAGCCACCACTGATTGCCTCAATCTGACATCCCAGGGGGAGACCTCGGTCCCAGACCTTGGTCTTAAGCTTAGAAAATAACAAACGGTTTCGCTGCCATCCTGTGGGAAACACAATCAACTGAGGGACAGAGGGAAGGGTGGGGCCTTTTAAACCTTGTTGATTATGTTTTCTGTCAGGTGGGACTCGTCATCTCAGGTGTGCCGTCCTGGAAGATGAATGGTAAAAAAAGTGCATTTGACTTCCTAAACATTTTAGTCACGGTTAGGTATTGTAACAGGCATCTTACATCCAGTGTATGGAAAGCTTCCTTTCTTGGATTGGCTGGGGCTGAAAAGGTGGGCAGTACCATTTCCCAATGTACGATGAAAAGATGTAGCAATCTTGGAAAGGAATTCCGGACCACCCGATCCGGGAAAATCAGTAGAGGGTTCCATGACCGCCAAAGCCAGAAGCTCTCTAATTCTTCCGGCCGATATGCTAGCCACCAAAAAAATTGTCTTTGGGAATAAATTCATTAGGGACGCCTCTAAGGGATCGAAAGCTGCCTCTTTCAAAGCTTGCAACACAATAGATAAATCCCATTTGGGAAAAATTTTAAGGGCCACTGACCCGTTTCATGCCACGGACCTGAAAAATCACTTGCGATAAAATCTTTTTTTTTTTTTTAAACTGAAAGAGCAGCCACCTGGGTTTTTAGGGTGCTGGCTGCCAGCCCCTTTTTCCATTCCATCATGGAGGAATTCCAAAACTGAAATTGTATTCTTGACCTGGAGACCCCTAGTAGAGCACAAGGAATTAAATTTGTTCCATACTTTCATGTAGATAGCTCACGTCACCTCTTTCCTACTAGAGAGAAGGGTGACCACAAGCTTCTCCGACAGACCTTTGGCCCTTAGGAGATCCTTCTCAGAAACCAGGCTGTCAACTGCAGAAGATCAGTTTCCGGATGGCTCAGTGCCCCCTGTGCTAACAAGTCCTTCCTGGGTGGTAGTTTCCATAGGGGCTTCACAGCTAGATTTAACAGCGTTACAAACCATGGCCTTTTCGGCCAGAAGGGTGCGACCAGGATCAAATCCGTGCTCTCTTCATTGAATTTCCTCAAGACCCACGGAATCAGTTGGAATGGGGGGGGGGGGGGAATAGTGTAGCAATAATAGTAGTCCCAAGGATGGCTGAAAGCATCTAGACCTATGGCCCAATTTTCCCTGTGAAGTGAAAAGAAACGCAGCACTTTTGCGCTCTGCTGGTTTGCAAATAGGTCTACCTGAGGCTGACCCCAGGACTCGGTGACCATCAGGAAGACTTCCTGGTTCAGACTCCATTCTGCTTCCAATATCTCACTTTTGCTTAGGAGATCTGCTAGGAGGTTCTGGGACCCCTTTAGGTGGATTGCCATTAGCAAAGCTATGTTCCGTTCATCCCAGGCAAGCAACGGCCTGGCTAATTCTAAGAGGCCCTTGCTCCTTGCCCCCCCCCCCCCCCCCCCGTTTCAACACATAGGCCACTGCCATTGTATTGTCTGAAAGGACCTGTACATGTGGTCCCCCATTTGCTGAAAGTACAAGAGGCCTAGAAAAATGGCCTACAGTTCCTGCCAGTATGACTTCCGGGCCTCTATTTTGGAACAGGACCCTTGCGCGGTCTGGCCGTCTAGGTGGGCTCCCCAAGCGCTTGCATCCGTCAGACGTTTGCGCAGAGGGAAAGCCCAGAAGAGGCTCTCTTTCAGATTCAGCAGATCTCGCCACCACCAGAGAGCCCTCCTCACGTTCGAGGCAATCTTGATCTGTTTCTCTAGAGGTTCTTGGTGTGACCACTTCTGAAGGATGTCCATCTGGAGAGGGTGAGAATGTAGCCTGGCCCATTGTCTGGGAGGTATAGATGCGGTGAGCAGTCACAAGACTGCCATTGCCGTCCGTACTGTCATCTTGTGGTTGGATTGGATCGGTTTTACAGTGGACTGAACTTATTCTACCTTCTCCTGTGGGAGGAAAATCTTCTGAAGCACCGAGTTTATGGTGTACCCCAAAAACAACACTTGTGCTGGGGACAGATTGTATTTCTCTAAATTTAGGGGCCATCCTAAGCTTGAGGCGAGTCTAAGTCTCCTGTAGGTTCGTCAACATCTGACCCTTGGAATCTGCAAAGAGTAACAGATCGTCTAGGTAAGGTACAATAGATGTCCCCTTTAATTTCAGTGGCTCCAGCGTTTCTGCCATCACCTTTGTGAAAACTCTGGGGGAGGATGGCAGGCCGAAGGGTAGAGCTCTGAATTAGAGATGCCATAGCAAACTCCCCAGGTTGACAGCGAGTTGAAGAAATTTCAGAGAAGTTTGGGCTATTGAGACATGTAGATAAACGTCCCTCAGATCCAGAGATGCCATTAAGCACCTTGGGGACAATAACTTTGTTCCTGAATAAATTGTGTCCATCCAGAAGTGCTTGTACCGTATTGATTTGTTTAAAATCTTTAGATTTAGGATCAGTCGATACTTCCCAGAAGGTTTCGTCACCAGGAAGATGTGCGAGTAGAAACCTCATCCTTCCTGATCTTTGGGGACTTGGATAATGACTTCTTGTGTATCAGATCCTGAAGGAGGTTGGTCATTGCAAAAGCTTTCCCTTTGTCTTTTGGAAGATTGGTGATGTAATATTTGCTTGGAGAGGTCTCAGAGAATTCCAAGCTGTAACTGTGCGCGATGACGAAAAGACTTGAGGTTGTTCTCTCCTACTGTGGGAGAAAAGATAACCTTCTCCCCACTGGGAAGAGATTGCCACTTACTCTTGGCAGGCTGATCCGGGGGCCTGAAGAGTACCCCGCCCCTTCTCATGCCACTCTGAGAGGACCACCTGTTCTTCTGGTCTCTACCTCTCTGGGACTGTGGCACAGCACGTAAATTCTTCTTAGGAGGCCGCTTCCTCTTAGAGAGGGAAGGCTTTCTGTCGGCAATTCTATCCAGAACCGTTTCCAGGTCGGGGCCAAAAAGGAAGTCGCCCGCACAGGGTAAGCCGCACAACTTAATCTTGGATGCTGTATCCCCTGTCCGAGTTTTTAACCAGTTAGCCCATCTAGCTGAGTTGACTAGTGCTGAGGACCTTTTATTTTGACTGATTCTGCAGATGCGACAGCCATATAAATTCACTGCTTTCAAAATAAGTGGAAAGGACTCCAGTAAGTCATTTCTCGATGTACCAACCGCCACGTGCCCTTTAAAAAGTTTTTCTAACAAGCAGCTTTTGCTGATGTCTTGACCTAAAAATAAAAAACACAGGATCACTCAACCTGCAGGGAAATAACATATCCTTAAGTGAGACAAACCCCCCACCTAGGACAACCGGGGAGGAACGAGGGACCCCTGAAAGTGCATTAGACCAGCTGCTCCCAACAGACTCCCTATCAGGACTGCAAGGCCAGAGCACCGTCACCATCGGCCCTGCAGTCGCATGCTCCCCCCAGGGAAAGATAGCTGCTAACCAAACATACAGCCCATTTGGGGAAGATAGGGGCACCACTGTAGCCCTCTTACCTGGGCCTGGCCGGTGCCTGCTTCTGCCGGTGCTGCTGCTCTGGAGGGGGTGGGGGAGGGGTAGAAAAGAAAAACAAATACCTTCGCGCTAACTCAAATGTGTAAGCTGCTAACACTGCAAATAGAATTTTTGCTGTAAACCATGGAATATATAAATAAGTGCAGCGCTATACTTTTATATCGTGAATTGATAATTGTGCATATCAACATAGAGAAATCCTAAAATAGTAAAAGTCCATTTTCTATAAATCAATGTTGATATGCACAATTATCAATTCACGATATAAAAGTATAGCGCTGCACTTATTTATATATTCGGTGGGGGAGGGGTGCCTGAAAAAAACCTAGAGGTCACCTGAAGAGACCGCAGCCATCCTACTTGGTTCCCTGCAGCACTTCCACCATGGCGGAGGAAACAATAACTGAGGCCATGGGGGAAGAGTAGGGATTTTAAAGATTGTTTCCTGGGAAAGTAGGCAGAGCTATGCTCTCTCTCCGGGTGCTGTCCTGAAAGGCGATTCGGGAGAAATAAATGCATATTTTTTTTCCAACAAAAATATTTGCATTTATTATCACAGAGAGAAACTTCACCTTTAAAAATATACTTTGGATTCGAATTTGAGCAAGCTTCAGCAGCTGGTTCAATCAGCCTAAAGGGAGATACCCGGAGCCCCGAAACACATTGGCTTACATTTTAAGTACTTAGTCAAAAACACAATAAAAAAGGTCATTTTGAATTACCTTTAAATTCCATATCTTTGAGTACAGTACAGGAAACAGGCTGATAATTCATAGACCCTGGGATAAAGGCTGGTACCTTCAGGTGATTGGACACTAGCAAAGCTTGGAGGATATACCCACTGGGCATCACTTCTATAATCCTACTCCATTCTGAGACTCCTCAGTTTTGTAGCAAGCGCTATATAGTAACCCAGTAATAGAAGGCAAGGTGTCCTGTAAGGTACACCAAGATACAGAATCTAGATACAAATCAATTCCTTTCATCCAAATCGTACATTACAGGACACAGTATCCATAGACCCTGGGACATACCCATGTAATAAGGATGAGCAGCAACTAACCAAATAGAACTGTGCCAATGGGCCCGACATGGGTCAACCAATCTAACTTCAGAGTGCCACTTGAACCTTGCAGTGGAAAAGTGCCGAAGATTAGACATCCACCTGGTAGAACCTTGGCAAGGAATGAACAGAGGACCAAGTAACAGCCTTACAAAGCTGGGCAACGGGGCTGTTGCCAGAATGCTCAGGAAACACCTATCCATCCTGGTGGAGTAAGCACATAAATAAATAGGAGTTTTATTGCTAAGTGTAGGCTTTGGTGATGGGTTTTCCTATCCATCTAGCAAAGGTGGAGTTGAGAGGTCTTGAAGGCAAGACAAACAGGGGTCAGTTTTCCTGATAGAAGCCGTTTCCTTGGAGGTAGACTGATGACTCCAACTGCATCCAGGCAGTAAAGAGTAATTTCCTTTGGGTGTTTTGAAAAAGGGAACAAAGATGGCAGGACTATGTCTTCACTGAGGTGGAAGACTGATACCACCTTAAGAAAAAATGGTCTTTGGTGCAAGGCTACCTTGTCTTTGTGAAGATTGAAGATTGGCTAACTAATGAAAGAGCCACTAATTCTGAGACATGTTTGACAGACATGATAGAAACCAAGGGAGAAATCATCTAAGGGGGATTTCCTTGATGGGTTCAAGGGGCAGAGAGAACCAGACAGAAGTCCAAAAGGAAAAAACGCAGTGCTGTATTGGGGGGGGGCTTGATCTGAGAACACCTTGAATAAATATTTGGTTAAGGGAAAGCAAGGTCAGAGGTTTTTGAAAAATAATTGCTTAAGCCGAAACCTGTCATTTTATCATGCTTAAAAGAGAAATATGGGGGAAAAAAAAATTATCTTGAAATCATACTAACCTAGGTCGATGCACCAACACTGAGAACCGAGGGATCAAACAATGCCGATCGCTCGGTTCTTCTCACAGCTCCGTGAGTGGAGAACTAGTGACTGTCATTCACTAGCTCTCTGCTCTGCCCCCCCACACTCAATGGAGCTCTGGGCTGTAGAGGGGGCCGGAGCAGCTAGCTCAGGGTTTGCCGAAAGGCTGAGTCAGGTGACAGTCCAGGCATATCAGCGGATCCTGACCATATGGTTGTGATCTTTCCCAGGCATGGAAACAAACTGAAGGCCTGGACCGGCCAGAACAAACTGCACACCTGTGATCCAAAGTACAGCCAAATGAGCTTTGGCTCTACTTCTTTAAAGCTAGATCTGGTGAAGTCTTGATTGTAAGAAAGCCAGAATGTAAGGTAAAGAGTAAACTTTGGGATTCACCCATTTTTGGACGAGGCAAAGAAGAAGAAGGATTTTCAGGTACAACAGAAAATCTTTCTGGAAGTGACCTTTCCTGCTTTTAGCAAAGTAGGAATGACAGACTAAGGCTGGCCATAGATGGATCATTTTGTTTTCATTCAGCATTCAGCCTGGAAAAAAAACAAACAAAAAACACATACTTGACTTCTCATTGCTGGGACATTTTGATACTGCATTCAGAATACACTGATCAGTGGCTGCTCGCTAAGCGAGAAACATTTTTCCAATAAACCCATTCAACAGAAGTCAAACATTAGATCAACTTTTGAAAAGCAGGAGCGGGCACACATGGATCAAAATTAGTCTGGTCCCTATTGTACTGGTCAAATTTAGGTCAATCCATGGCCCACTTAAGAGAGACCTTTATCCCTTAAAAGCTAAACTTTAAAAGCCATGCTCAAAGGAGGCCGCTATGAGAGCCAGAATTCTCATGGAGAAACTCGCAGAGGGGTGTCTTTGATCTCAAGTTCTGAGAGAGAATGCAGTTTCTTCTCTGGAAGAAGACTTTTGCTTGGGGATGTGTAGAATCAGCTGTTTGCAATTGGCGTCTGTGCTGCCACCAAGTGGAAAGTCCCTTAATCTTACACATCTAAGGTACCAGTCAGGGAATATACCAGCAGCCACTCTTCTAATGCTGTATTTTGGGATGCCCTAGTCTGATCCAGCTCATACCTATCCACACTGGATGACATTATTCCTGTTACAAATTCACTGCCAATTTCCTGCTGGACCTGGCCGTCTTGGGAATTGCCGGATCGCACTATCCAGATCTGGGGATTTGCTTTTGTGGACACCTATCGAGTTTGAGGACAGCACAACCCATTTACCCTACTAATTTCTTCCCTCTTTTTGTCCTTTCCCTTGTGGAAAATAATATACCAAAAGCTCCTGAGGAAGCGTTACTGAACGCGCAACATGTAGCGCAAGCCGAGCAATTTTTACACTGTCTTCTGTGAAACCGGTTATGATTGAACAAGTAAAACTATCGAATACCTTGTATAAAGATATAATTGTCATGTAGATAGTGTATTTAATTTGCTCCCAGGTATTTTTTGTGAACATATGCAAGTCTATGTACATGTCTTTTTAACAACTTTTGTATTAAATATTTAAATATTTTTTTTAAAAAATGTTTGTGTTGTGCCTATAAAGTCCATCATTCCAAGCACTTTCTAATCAATTCCAATATCGGGACGTGGCACTAATTATATATGTACCATATCCACAGTGCCACTCTGTGGTGATACGAATTTCCCTAGAATATGTGTAGAATGAGACCCAAGTAATCCAGGAAAAGCAAGTGGATGAGCAGATGTTTGAAAGTTTATCACCCAACTGAAAGCTTGAAGCATCTAAAATTGTCCTGTGAGCGTTTGCAGATAGATGGAAATTAGAGGAGAGGAGTCAGGAGACGTTCAGAAGAAGTTCTCTATGACCTGGATGCCCCAAGTTCTTAGAAGGACAAGAAGAGGTGCAAAAGATAGGCCAAATGGCAGTGCGACAAACTGAATTGTCTTCTACTGCAAAGCATAGAAAGAGCTGATGAGGTGAATAAATGTGCAGATTGGAATCTTGTATGTCTACAGATGCCAAGTATTTCCCTTCAAGTGAGACAATGCCAAGGCTTTTGCACAGTGCAAAAGTTAGCATATCAACACTGGCAGGCATATTGGGTGAAGCTGTAACATAAAAGGTGCATAGGAGCCCGAGGGTGACAAGTCAAACAAGGACACTTGCATGGAAATAAAATTATTTAGCCACAATAGACCACTTGTTCTCTTCTAGATCTGCCTCAATTAGGGTGGGCATGTTGGGAACTGACTCAGGGAGAAACTTTGGAGCTGGGGAAGGAGCCTAGCATTTGCAGTCTAGATAGTGATGGCTGTATTAAAGCCATTACGTTGTACAAGAAGTTGTGACATAGTTGCAGAAAAGTCTGCCTTAGTCAGGTAGGCCATTTGATATGTGCGTGAAAGAGCTAGAATTGTATGCAGGCATGTGTTAAAATGGATTCCTGCTCTGGTGCAAGGTAAGCCTCATCACTCTGAGATTGTGCGAGACTCTGAGTGTTGTGCGAGGCCTTGGCAGAGTGAACGTTTGCCTGAGCTTTTGTCGTGGCTCTTTCACCTGGTTTCCAACAACACTACAGGTCAGGGTAATCACCTGTGGGGTACTCAGGAAGAAGGGTGTGGAAATTAACAAGATATGTTGAGAAGGAGTACGCAGCAACCTAGGTGTAGATTGTACTGTAGGAATGTCCTCATGGCGAAAGGATAGGAGGAAGCACCTGAGATATAAAGGCTAGGTAGATAAAGAGTGCGACATGTGGTGTGATACAACACCTGGCCATCCACCTGAAACTAAGCACTGAGTGGCTGAATTTTAACACCAAGTTTTAAAAGTTTACATTGTAAAGTGAATACATTCCAAACACTCAGGCTTGTAGAGTAATGTTCAGAGATGCAAGATTACTTGGTCTTACCTGTCCACATCACTGGTTCCTATATAGGGTCTAGGCTTTGTCCATCACCGTAGACATACCCCACAAATAGGTCTCCAAGGTCTGGATTCCATAGGAGCGACACCCGAGGGGCATGTCCTCAAAACTTTGCCAAATGTCCAATCACCTGAAGGTTCCAGCCTATAACCCAGGATCTATGAATACTCAGTACATGTTTACTGAATTCTAAATTGTAGAAGATAAATCATTTTGGACTTCTTATGCATTTGTACCTTACCTTAGACATTATTAGGCCATGACATCTTCATTGTAACTTCAGTCTTATGTTGTGCATTCATAAGGAAATAGAAACAGTTATTCAGATTAATACAGAAGATAAGCACTCACCTTGTCCAGTATGAGAACCAGATGCCCCTCTGTATGTCCAATTTTAGATTTAAGTCTATCAATTGATTTATTAAGCAGCTCCTGGACTTGTTCTGGCCTAGAGGCACTAAACCCCCGGGCAAAAAACTGGATTTGTTGGGTGGTTAGGAGGTGGCAGCCTTGCAGAATAGCCTATAAGTTTCAAAAGAATATCAAAAAAGGTAAAAAAGGCATCTGAAAACATTTTTCATAAAACACAGCTTTTTTTTTGTGGTAAGATTTATTAAATATAATGTAGTACTGCTGCCCTTCCTGCAACTTTTTCACCCAACATGTAAAAGAAAATAATACTCAAAGGGATAAAGGCAATGATTTACAAAGAAAATTATAAAATTTTTAAAAAAGCAAGCTCATCTTTTTGTTTCATCGATGCCACACCAAATCTCCCATTCCTACGAAACTCCAAAACAGATTACAAATCCAAAGTGTGCAGCTTAACCACTTCAGCCCCAGAGGAATGTACCCCTTTAATGACCAAAGCATTTTTTTGCTATACGGCACTGCGTCGATTTAACTGACAATTGCGCGGTCGTGCGTTGTTGTACCCAAACAAAATTGACGTCCTTTTTTTCCCACAAATGTTGCTTTCGTTTGGTGGTATTTGATTACCTCTGCGATTTTAATTTTTTGTGCTATAAACAAAAAAAGTGCGACAATTTTGGAAAAAAGTAATATTTTTCACTTTTTGCTATAATAAATAAATATTCCCTCAAAAAAATAAATAAAAAAATGTACATACTTTCTTCCTCAGTTTAGGCCGATATATATTAGACTACATTTTTTTTTCACCAAAAATATCACAATAAGCGTATATTGATTGGTTTGCGCAAAAGTTATAGCGTCTACAAAAATAGGGGATAGATTTATGGCATTTTTATTATTAATTTTTTTTTTTTACTACCAATGGCGGTGATCAGCGATTTTTATCGTGACCGTGACATTGCAGTGGACAGATCTGACACATGACACTATTTTGGGACCATTGACATTTATACAGCGATCAGAGCCAAAAATAGCCACTGGTTACAGTATAAATGTCACTGGCAGGGAAGAGGTTAAACACTAGGGGGCGATCAAGAGGTTAACTGTGTTCCCTCAGTGTGTTCTAATTGGGCTACCTAGGACATGACAGATCACAGCTTCTGATGACAGGGAGCAGTGGGTCCCTGTCATGTCACTAAGCAGAACAGGAAAATGCCTTGTTTACATAGGCATTTCCCCATTCTGCCTCTCCTCACCACGATTGCGGGTCACCGACGGACATCGGGTCCTCGGGACGCATGCCGGCGGCGGCGTGCCCACGCCCGCAAGGCGGACATTAGGGAGGGACATACGGGTACGCCCTTTTGCCCACCTGTGCTATTGTGCCGACGTACAACGTCGTGCGCTGGTCGGGAAGTGGTTAATGATGCACAATGACTGAACCTCAAAATATTTATTGAGGAAACTAGACTGCGTGAATCTGGAGGACTCACACGCCCTTTCCCATAGTAAACACCATAAGGGTCTATGCACACTGGCAAAAAAAAAAAAAAAATATATAAATAAAAATGCCGGCTTCAACAGGAGTTGTGCGTTTTGCCAGTAGAAGCAGCACAGTGTTATCCTATGTCCCCTAACACATTAAGATGATTACAGGCATATTTTGAGCTCAGCGTTTAGTGGCAGGAAAGAAAAACCCTTCTGGTTTGAGTTTCCAATTTGCACTTTCTGCTAGGGGAACGGTAATTTTTTTTTTCTTTTTTAAGCCCAGTGTGCATGGAGCCCAACAATGTTCACACCATTGCGAATAGAATGCAGGTTTCCCGCATCCAATTCGCAATAGGAGATTTTGACCGTCTCTTTATGGAGCCAGTTCACATATCTCTGCAGTGGGTTCGGTGCATTTTGCACAAAAACGCTGTGTCTTTTGGTCTGTTCCAGGTCCGAATCCAGCCCAAAATTCAGGCTGAAATCGAACCTGAAAATGGTGAACCAGCACGCACTGGACCCCTGCTGTGAACCCAGCCTAATTTTGACAAATGGTGGAATTCTACTGACCCATGCTATTCCTTTGGATATCCCATTTAACTGCATCAGCGTATAGCGAATGATCCAAGGTCCTTATTCCATCCCATCTCCTGTAACAACTCTCCAGCTATTCCTAGATCGCAGATGTGAAACTATGTTCCCCGGTGTAGATCTATCGTCAATCATGACGTCTGCTGCCACCGCTGACCAAAAAACAACAAGGCTCCCGCCCAGCGACGTCACCGATCAAGCATGCACCATTCAGTGACATCACAGGGGGAGGCGCCCCCAGGTGGCCTCTCCCCTTAGCCATTTAGGAACTGTCACGGCGGAGCAGGCAGGCGGCGGGACCCGTCTGCCTGAGCAGACCCAAAAGGCCCCAATTTTTTTCCCCCGGAATATATTATATATATAAAATTTAGTCAAAGGAATGTAATGTACATAATGATAATCATAAAAATGCCTATTTTCTTCTGAGTATACATGTTTCTACGCAACTCTTTAGTTATTATATAGTAAAACAGCTCAGCTCTGCTTTGGAACCAAAGATGGCGCCTACCTCCAACTGCCCCCACACTGGAGGTATGAGGAAGGAGAAGAACCAGCTTCAACCAAGCTTCAAGCATCAAGTTTCTGCATTTCAGCCAATAAGATGTGCCTTGTAGACTGATGACCACATTTACATAGTAGTGACGTATAACTCCATTGTTCTTTTTGTATAAAACATTGGACACCGCCCTACAATAAAACAGAGATGAGGAAGTAATCGGCCTGAGCAGATGTCAGAGTGGTTACTCCCGGTGTGCACGTGCATCTTCACTTTATAATTAGGACCAGCAGCAGATCTCTAATTTGGACCCAGTTGAGGTTTTGATCCATCACACAGTTTTATTAGTTCTTTTAATTTATCCCTTTTTTTATGGTGAGCTCCTTATACAGTTCTTTCTATGCTTTTTTTTTTTTTTTTTTTTTTATGTTGCGGTTCTAAATCATGTTTCTTTTATTAATACTTCCCTTTTCCTTATTCTTTCCTTTTTGTTTTCCGCTCCCATTGCTATCAGGATTCCTCTTATGTAGGCCTCCCACAGTGTCGCCACCGTTACTTCTTCGGTATCATTAGTTTTAAAGTAATGTTCCAATTCCTTTCTACTATCCTTCGCTTCTTTTTCCTGGATTAGTTCTTTGTTTAGTCTCCATAAATTTACCCTCTTGGGCCCTACTTATTTTCATTGTTACTGGGGCATGGTCTGAGAAAGATGTGACTTCTATGTTTGTACTAATCACTGAATCCTGTAACCTATGTTCAATCAGAAAATAATCTATTCTTGAGTATCTCCCGCGTACAGGGGAGTGGAATGTATGGTCTTGTGTTTTCGCATTTTGTATCCTCCATGCATCTAGCATTCTCGGTCCCCTGCACCCAGGATGTACCATCTTAGGTTGCATACAGAAATTAAAAAAAAAAATCACCTGCTATAATAAACTCCCCCTTTTTTGAACGCCATTCTTTTATCAATAACCACATTTAAATATTTTATTGGGTTATTTGGGCAATAGATGTTTGCCAGGGTGTAATACTCCTCGTTTAGTCTCCCCCTCAGGAACAGGTAATGCCCTTCAGGGTCCACCTGCCTCTCTTCTAGCGTGAACCTTACTCCTCTGGCAAATCCGATTGCCACTCCCTTAGCCTGTTTTGTTGTAGAATCTCCATAGAACCATCTTGAAAAATCCTTTGAGCTTTGTTTCGTGGGAGATATGCAGAAAGACTACCTCTCCAGAGAGTTGATTAATTTCTTTTAAAATGTTATTTCTTTTTGTATCGGAGTTTAACCCCCGTACATTATACATCAAAAAGTTCTGCGGTCATCTTTGCTCGCTGTACTCCCCTCTCCCAATCCTATTTCCTTTACTCTTCCCGCATTTAAAATTCAGGAAAGTTAAATCCACATACTGGGGATTTCTGCTTTGGTAGGGGGTTCAGCAAGCCCAGAGAGATCGGCAGCTCCACGATATTCCTATTTTTACAAAAAAATAAAAAATAAAAAACAAAACAAAAAACCTCCTTCTACACACCTCCCCTTCTCCCTTCTTTATGGGAATTCTGGTTATTCCTTGACCAATGATCCAAGGCCTACCCACTCACTCCTGCATTGTGATTCTTTCACCTTGAGGTTGAGCTCTGAATTAGCCTTCCGTCTGAACTGCTGCCCTCTGTACTCAGGTGCCCCTGAGCCCACACCCCTCCCCGATGAGGTCCCGTTTTTCTTCTTCGCGTCCATTTCTTTTCCTCTCAGCGATTTCTGCTGGTTTCCTAATTCTACTCTTTCGAATAATATTTTTTCTGTAGTTGCCCTTCCCAACAGTGGGCCAAATACTTTGTCCCTTTTATCTTTAGAACTTCTCCCTGTATCTCAGGTAGGCCACGTATTCTTAGGTTTTTCCTTCTGTTGCAGTTTTCCTGATCTTCTATTTTGTACCTCATATACCTCTGTTCCCGCTGCAGCTCCTCCATCTGTTCCTTAAGTTTATTTCTAGCACTTGTACTTCCAGTTTTTCTTTCGTTTCCTCCACTCTCTTTAAGATCTGGTTCAGATCTCCGTGTAATTGTAGCTCCAATCTGGAGAACATCTCTGCCATTTCATCTTTCGTTGGAAGTTGACTTTTTGTTCTTAATTCTGTATCATTTTCCTGCTCTTCATTAATGGTCAAGGAGCTGTTTGCTCCCACAGATAAGCTGCCCTGTCCAGTTCTAGAGGCCCCCGTTTGTTTTCCCAGGCTTTCCTTGTCTACTTCTGGTGTCATGTATTTTTTTGATTGTCCCTGGGCTAGCATTTACTTTGGTGGGGGGTTCACTCCCGCTCCTCTCCCCGACTTCCTCTTCATATTGATGTTCTATATCTGTGGGATTTAAATTTTTTACGGTGTCTGGAGGATACCTCGCCTCCCTGACTGCTTGCACCTTTTCTCTGAAGCTCGCCTGCAGGTCAGTCTCTCACAGAACGTTTCGTGCTTAAAACAGTGTCTGACTTTTTAATCTGTATTTTGATTCTAGCAGAGGTGCTCCTTTTTAATCAGCCTCTCTCACAGGCCGTGTCTGGATACTACCCGTGTATATTCTTAGAGGTGTACCTAAAAAGATGTTCTTTAACAGTTTTACTGATGTCAATGCAAGTAGTTCCGTCACAGGTAAAAAGGATAGAAACAGAAGACAAATTTGTAGTTTTGATAGTGCCCAGCTCCCTTCTTTCCTTCAGGTCAGTCTCTTTCACCGACTGTTTTCTGCTTATAACCTGGCCTGTAGCTGTTACATTTTTGGTTTCAGCTTTGGCTTTCCTTTCTGTTCGCCTCTCTCACAGACTGTTCTGTGTATTACCCAAGTGTAATTTTAAAGATACATCTTTACCAGTTTAATAACGGTTTAGTAACAGAATTTTAACCGCTTTAACGGTTCTGGCAGAGTAGTTCAGGCAATATTGGTAGGGGTAGTTAAAAAAAAAAAAAAAAATTGTAGTCCTGCCTGGATCCCAGCTTACTGCTGGATCTCACCATCCGTCCGGTCCCGCAGGCCCAGTTTCCCTTAGAGGACATAAGAATTACAGTGTATATAAATGCCTATACAGGCTTCTAGCCATATGTAGAGTATGGGAAAGGGGGGGGGGGGTCCCCACTGAGCCAAACTTCCTTTATTTCCCAGTTTCATATAAACTTTTCAGAGTGTCTTTTCTATGAGCCAGTCTCTCTCACAGACTACATATAGTCTTTGGGGGCAAGTTTCAGTCCAATCCACATCATTAAAAACAAAACAAAAAACCAAAGAAACACACAGACATGACTTAAACACCCCCCCCCCCCCCCCCGCCAGGAATCTTGCTTGAACAGGTACTGGTACAAAGTTCAGGGATTCCTTCCAGCTCCAAACAATTTCCTACTGGTCAGTCTGCAGCTTCTTCAAGTCCTGGGGGCAGTGATTAATTCCGGAACTAGGCAGGGGTCTGGTGCCCAGATCCGGAGGGTGGGGGTCAGAGTCGGCCCTTTCACAGAGCCGTTTGCGCTTCCTCCAGCTTGGATCCAGAGACTCCTCTCCGCATCCCTCTCCTCTCACTTAACCAACCCCCTCTCTGGGCTCCACTCCTCACCGTACACTCGCTCTCTCTCACTCCTACTTCTGCCTTCCAACTGGTGACTAACAGCGCTCCCAACTCTCGTCGTTCCTCCTGCTCACCGCTGCAAACCACCACCTGTCATCGGGATACCCCCGGGCGGCACACACCACAATGTCCCTTCAGATGAGGTTCCTCAGACACCGCAGCTCAGGGCTCAAGGGAGACCAGTAGGTGGGAGGGTGAAGTCGGACAGAGCCGGCCTCTCAAATTACCATCCGCATTCGGGTTGTGGAGAGGGGTTTCACAAGCTTAGCAACAGCTGACCGGTGCCATCATCTGGCTCCTCCCTCAGAGAGGACATATGATGTTTCTAACCTCTATTCCTCCATCCAGGAATCAGCGCTCTCTTGTACCAAGAACCGGTGGCGAGTGACCTGGACAGGGGATGTAGGAGAGTATCTTGCATCACAAGATAAGCCTTGCAGGACTAACAGTTGGTGGGAGGGAATGGAGGAGGGCATCTTTAAACTCACAATTTCAATGCACATTTTGGCTTTCTCAATAGGTTTCCCGGTTGCTAAGTTAGGGGGCGCATGTCTAAGGAAACCCGTACACAATGTTACACAGTACGTTTCAAGGGTTCAATCACACTTCTAAACAAAGTATTGCATTTGATTTTTTTTATACCGCTTTATACAGACACATTAAATATAAGACTTTACTTGGTATTCTAATGACAAATAAGTGCTACCCAAGTTTACCTTCAAAAGTCCTGGATCGCCACTTCTCCAGCCACATGCAGTAAGAGCCTTTAAAAGTGTCTGGGCTTCTTCATTCAGAGCAGAAGCTTTACAGGGAGGTAACAAAAGGACTTTCCAACAATCCAAGACCTGTTCTTCAAGTGACTGAATTAAAGCCTGCGTATAACAGAAATTATTCCCAAATGAATCTGAACAGAACAGGCAATGGTCTCATGTAACTATCTACAAAAAATAAAATAAATATGTATAGCACTTTATGCATACTGAAGTGGTTGGCTAATGCTGATACATTTTATTAGAACAAGGCTTGATAGTATATGGGATGTTAAAAGAGCACAAATATAAATCATATATAAATGGCCATCGATCTCTAAAAGCCTTACAGACATGGAGTTTATAAAACAAATGCAGCTTTAGAGAAATTGTCATCACCATCATGGTACTATTGTGGTCAAACCATTGCACTGTACTATGTCAGATCAAAAATTATCTTGGTATAGTATTGTACCTAGAAACCAAGTTTTTTACCGTTTTGTTCCCTCTATTTTTGCAAATATCTAATATTTGTTATGCCTGTCCTAACCAAACCACATCAAGCCATTGTGTCACTCTAGGTCAATCCATGCTTGCCTGCAACAGTCAAATGGTTGTAAACATTTGCATTTTTATTTTTTTTGTTTAAACAAGCATGCCTATACCTGTGCTTTGTAATGGCTTTGCACAGAACAGCCCCGATCCTCTTCTGGGGTCCCCCGCCGGTGCTCCAGTACTCTTCATTGAGTCATAGCTGGTCACTGGCAATCGCCATTATAGGAAAATAAATAGCGGAACATTGAACCTATTCCAAAGCTGCTTCCTTATCAAGCCATAAAATCAACTGCACGTTTCATACACACAGGTGCATCTATGTTCATGCAATATCCAGGATCAAGATCCGCCTGCTATCACTTTGGCTTAAGATGCTGGCTCACAGATAACACAAGCATGTAGATCTTGATGGGAAGGAAGGAAGGAAGGAAGGAAGGAAGGAAGGAAGGAAGAAAGGAAGAAAGGAAGAAAGGAAGGAAGGAAGGAAGGAAGGAAGGAAGGAAGGAAGGAAGGAAGGAAGGAAGGAAGGAAGAGAGGAAGGAAGGAAGGAAGGAAGGAAGGAAGGAAGGAAGAGAGGAAGGAAGGAAGGAAGAGAGGAAGGGAGGGAGGAAGGGAGGGAGGAAGGGAGGGAGGGAGGGAGGGAGGGAGGGAGGGAGGGAGGGAGGGAGGGAGGGAGGGAGGGAGGGAGGGAGGGAGGGAGGAAGGAAGGAAGGAAGGAAGGGAGGAAGGGAGGGAGGACCTGATGAAGAAAAAAAAGGTTTCGATTGTATAGCCATAAATCAATCCATTATTAGTAATACAGAAACCAGTCATATCTTACCTTCATGCGACCATCCAGAGCTCTGCGTCCTTCCCACCATTCTTTTTTATCTGTTAAATTGTTGATGATTTTCTGCTGCTTCTGAATGTCATCAAACTCCTGAAGGGCCGAACTAAGGGACAACTATATGCATACAATTAAAAAAAAAAAAAAAAAAAAAAAAAAAATTGGTAAACCCAGCTAATAAACTGGCTGTTAACGCAAGTCCAACATGCTCCGGAGACTGTATTCCTCCACTCTTGAGCAAATAATCATAAATTAATGGTGCATCTCATTGACATTCCTAAATATACATAGTTACACTAAATTTGATGGGTTTTTTTCAATATGCAAGATAAAACGTGAACTCTAGAAATCATACAAAGGTAGTCTTGCCTTTAACTGGGCTGTTGGTATATGAACAGTAACAGGCGCATTTCCTTGTTCAAGTCTGCAGAGTAGTAGAGTATCACCAGGGCTTCTTTGATGGGAGTCAGCCAGGGTCAATAAACACACTACAGTGTCTGTAAAAACAGAAATGCAAAGTTATATCTATCTATATCACAGTTTTACTAT
The DNA here is from genome assembly GCA_037952925.1 of Lithobates clamitans. Lineage (NCBI taxonomy): Eukaryota > Metazoa > Chordata > Amphibia > Anura > Ranidae > Lithobates > Lithobates clamitans. The sequence continues at coordinate 691,806 of JBBGZY010001303.1, forward strand.
AAAAAAAAAAAAAAGGAAAAAAAAAAAAAAATTTATGGAACATACTTGCTGGAATTTCCTGCAGACGATTCTTGAATGCATGCATTTCTATAGATTGCTTTGGAAATTGAAAGAGAGCCTCTAGCTGTGAAAGGTATTTAATCCGGGGGTCCTTGTGATCACTGAGACTCAAACATTGTAGCTTATCAGATACATCTCCTAAGCCTTCCTTCTTCAGTTTCCTAAGAGAGGGAAAAACCCAAGAACTCAAACAATGGGATTTTTGTACTTGCTTAAAAAAATCTATTTCTTGGAGTCCATTGAGAAACATGGGAATTCAGATCCAGTTGGGGTTATACAGAACTGGACACTGTTTTTATCATCTATTGAGGGACACCGGAAATCAGATACAATCTGGATGTCCAAAAGAAGTCCAACTGAGTGGTAGCATATAACTGTCAACAAAGAAGACTGGGGATCATCTGTAGCCCAGTAGCCACCTAAACAACCATGCCTGAATCTGAATTGATTGGGTTAGACTGCCCAACTAGGATAGCCTGCCAGCATTACCAAAGGTTGAGCATGGAGGATCAACTTGATGTTCCAGACCAAGATGTAGAAGGCCACTGCGAGAGGGAAATGCCAAATCTGGGTTTCCAAAAAGGCGATCAACCAAAATCCACTAACAGGTGGAACAATAACATTTTTCCAACAGCAAAGACTGACCAACATTATTCGTCCAACTGAAAAAAAAAAAACAAACACTGAGGAAAACCTCCACAAGAAGCAGAGCCCAATGGGAATCTAGGGAAAAAAAAAAAAAAACACACACACAGGACGGACACCATCATCTGGCTCCTCCCTCAGCGTCGACATATGAAGGAGAAGGAGTCAGGCTGCATAAAGCCTGCCCTCCGACCCTCAGTTCCTGTCGACGTTTCTCACTTGTACAGGAGCTACTTCGTGAGGTTAGAACGCCGGCAGGTCTTTCAGGTGCCGCACACTTCACTAGCCAGGGATGCATCACGGGAGGTCTCTTTGTTCAGGACACAGGTAAGTGGGAGACGCTTCCTCCTACCTTACAATTCTGGGGAATACGAGTGCTGGGAAAGAAGTGAGAGTAAGACACGGGGGGGAAGGGGACAAGACAGAACGGCCTCCGGGAACTGCCCTCACCGGTGCCTCTCCGTCTCCGAGCCTCATTATACTGGGATTAAAATCGTCCTAGTCTAAGCAAGACCCAACGCCATACAGAGCTTCTACTCAGCCCATCATCTGCGGAGGCTTGAGACATGACAGAGCCGGACCTTAGCTTCCTGCCATGGTCCATCAGCAGGGATGACTGAGCTGCAGGAGATGATCGGGGAGTGCAGGCTGGGGGGACTACAAGCACAGGATATGTTTCTGGCTCGAACATTGCTCAGGGGTACCAGCTCATCTACGCAGGATAGGCGTCCGGAGGGGCTGCTTTGGTTCCTCGCTGCGGTAAGTTTTGTGGGGGGAGTATGTGTTTGCTCTTGGGAGCTGGGGGCATTGGCCCTCAGGTTTATGTTGCTCTGCAGGCTCCAGGCGTGGGGGTCTCTGCTGGGAGTCTGGGATGGGGTTGTATTGAGTCCCCAGCAGTTTATTTCCGGTTAGAAGGTAAAGTGACCTAGTTTTTGCATGTTCTATGTTGTATTGGGCCTCATTCCTTGTGGGCTGTTGTCAAGACTTGGGGCAGCCTCCTCGTTTCCACAAACTTCAGGGTACGGCTCAGGAGCAGCCCACAATCCACAGCCCGTCACATTATACCTAGGGGTGGTTCAAGCAACGGGCACCGCTAAGCAGAGCACCCCTCACTCCAAGCATGGCTCATAGGGGATCACGTGTGCATCCGGACCACCGCCATCCATACTACCACTTCTCTTCACAAAAAACAAAAAAAAAAAACAAAACACACTGAAAAAAAAAAAAAAAGTATAAATATCTATAATTGTAGATATTATCAATTCTTATTCTCAGGGGCGTTTCTGGATGTATAGCAATGTCTTTGTGTTATATGTTATATAAATATCAGTGTCCTCTCTCCTAGAGGGTAAGGTGTATAGGAGATATGTTTCTGTACTTTGTCCAAGGCCGCATTTCCAACTTACTTTTAGGAATTTGTTTCTTAGTAGAAATTAAAGAATCCTTCGTTCATACGATGCTTCCAGAAAGGTTGTTTATTTGTTCAGAAAGATAAGCAAAGACCAGACTTACATCGATAACATGTGGCATGGTGATGGTCTCAGAAGGAGGAGGAGGAGGAGAAATCTTGATGTTACATTCTCCAAAGTGTTGGGTTACTTCTCTCTCTTCAACCCTACTCCATTCCTATTCTACCATGAATCTGATCCATTCTTATACTGTTTCAAAATGTTATGTCAGCATATCCTAGTAACACCCATATTTGCATATATACTTTAAATGGCTATAGTCTAAAGATAAGCAACATTACTCCACCCATTGTCCTGACATAGCAACTCAAAATAGAAATATCTACCCAGCTAAACCACTCCTCTGTCCTCTGTCCTCCATCCTGTTAACCTTCAGAAACCATCACAAATTACATATAACATTTATGTTATATTTTTCAGAAACTTTTATCACTTAAAATAATAATGAACTTAAAATCTTCTAACACACACACAGGCTATATTTAAACTTCATACCCTGCCGTCAGCTTTCTTTACGCATTATTCTGAGTGGTAGTTTTCTGTATGCTTATGTTCCTTTTCTATAGTTGGTAGTTCTACATAACAGGAGTCACGAAGTTTCATACTTTTCGGTTTCAGTCAATTTCAGGTTGGTATTTTTTGGGTCTTCCATTCCAGGAATTTTAATCGATGGCTTTTAACATTATTGGAAACCCGGATCATCGGGCCATACGCAATGTTCAGAGTGGTAGCTTTTCGTGAGTTTGTGTTCCTTTTCCATAGTGGTTGTTTGTACATATCAACTAGTTGCACGCAGTTTATACTTTTTCCGGTTTGCATTCGGACATTTGTTAGTCATTCTGGTGTGTGTGTGTCATATTTTAGGTTCATATCTTTGCGTTTTAGATCACGGTGTCTCACCACTGCAGGGTTACCCATCACGTTTATGGGTGCCAACGGGTTGAGATCTTCGGTCTTAGGTCATGTCGCAGTCGGTGAATATTAAAGATTTTGCCTCCATCCCTCTTGCTCGAGCCAGAGGGTTATGAACATGGTAGTACGCCCTCCTTAAGAACATGGACCATCCCAAGACTCATGACGGAACTGCAGCGCAGGGGTATTTCGTATCCGGCCTTGGCTCGCAAAGCTGAACTGTTCAGACTGGTATTGCCCGCTGCTTCAGGCTCTAATGCTGAGCAGGATTCCCTTCGTACTGTTGCCTCATTTCTTTCTCATATTCACTCCACCCTGAACTCACTGGAGACCTCCTGTCAGGAGTTGCGTGCCAAGGTTGAGGCTTTGGAAAGCCACCCAAAGTCCGGCCCCTGGAAGCTCCTGAATTGAAGAAATGGGGGTAATGACTAAGTGCACGTGATGTGTGTGAAACGTGTCTACCCAGCACTCTTGCTCTTGTAGCATTGGGGTGCCCAAATAAAGGATTTTGACCTACAGTGGTGTGCGGCCATTTCTTCTATTCATTGTATGCGGAGGAGAGGCGGGGCAGGCACCCACTGGATCATTAAGCTTCCTGGTCTCACCTGGAGCGGCGGGTTTTCTTGTTCCATTCCCGGAAGCTCCTACCGTTCCAGGGACATCAACAGGTTCCGGGACTCCCCTTGTTACCAAGCCCCATACCTGTAGGTAAAAGCACAAGTGCTCCATCCACTACCCCAGCAATTTTATTCCTGGGATTATTAAAAAAAAAAAAAAATTTTTTAGATGGCAAAGATGTTATTTGGCATCCTGTTGATAGCTGCCCACGATGTATCCGACAAGTCATACGCTTGCAGTGACGTTTCTGTAGTGGTAAAGACCAGGGATCACAGGCTCAGCTGTAAACTCTCCATCCCAGAGTTTGTCCTTGCTTTCAGCTTGTTCAGGGATGTAATTTGCTCTGCCAGTCCACAGAGGAGGGAAGAGCTGGATCTTTACCTCTATGCGGTGGTAGATTTAGGTCGGGGGGGGGGGGCTTTATATGAATATCATTGTTCTTTTTCCGTCAAGGCCGCAGCCACATTTGCTTAATACCAAGTGGTAACAGTCTGGAGTCAGAGCGAGCTGTTTTGCTGGCATTTAGCTGGGCTGAGGTCGCCAGTGTGTGACATGCCAGTCGTCTACTCACACCACTTACCAGGTACGTCCAAGGCATCCTTTAGTTCACTCCTGACCCCAGTCCATTCTGCATTTTTTGACAAATTAGGCCGGGCCGATAAATTTTTTAGGGAAATCTCAGATTTGCAAGAATCTTTTACATGTCTGTACCAGCTGTTTCAGGGCTCACCCGAAGTCAGCTTGTTCACTGAGGCAGAGAAGGACCATGTGACTAAGCTGCATTAATGTGCCTTTTTTACAGGCTTGTTTGACCACTCACCCGTTACCCAGGTTGAGCAAATTTTTGGTGGAGGGTTTCACAGGGGGTTTATTTCTCTGCCACTAGGCACCTTTGAGTGTCAAAATTTAAGGTCATCAGCCACAAACATGGAGGCGGTGGATTTGCTGCTCCAGTCTGAGCTTGCGAAAGGACCGATGACAAAACCTTTCAACGCCGCTCTTCCAGGATTGGAGGGTCAACCCCCTTGGTCTGGCAAAGGAAAGTTTTCTAATTACACTTGATTTGACTTGTCAGCCCCTCTTTCTTCTTATGTATCTAGCCTCAACTCCTCGATTCCATCAGAGGAGTTTTTACTCAAGTAGGCATCAGTGGATCAGGCCATACAACGTATCATCGGGATAGGTAGGGGCGCTTGGCTGTCTAAAGCTGACATAGGGGACGCTTTCAAGCTTCTCCCGATTCTGCCATCACTGGCAGTGGCATGGAATTAAGTGGAGGGGTCTATATTATTTTGCCATAAAAAAATAAAAAACACTTACCTTTGGTTCCAGGAGCAGCCCTTGGCTGTTTGATTCTTTTGCGCAGGCACTCAACTGGATGCTCACCCACAGAGAACGCTGTCAAGAAGTCATCCACTACTTAGATGATTTTCTCCTCATCGAGAGTTCCAAACAGGCCCCTGCTGAAACAGACGTAAGTTTTCTCTGCTCTCAACATCCCACTGGCAGTTAAGATGATGAAAGGCCCAGTTACTGCACTCACATTCCTGGGAATTACGCTTGATATTCAGTCCATGCAGGCCAGTCTGCCCGCAGAAAAGTTAGTAAGAATCTGAGACTGTATACACATGTTTACAATCTCCCAAGCCTGTTCCAGGATAGAATGGCAGTCACTGCTGGGTATGCTAAATTTTGCCATAAGGATCATTCCCTAGGGTAGGCCTTTCATTTCTCAGTTGTTGGCTTTGTTACCCCCAGCTCCTGACTGATTCTAGGGTTAAACTAGATTCTTCAGCGCTGCCCGATTTACACATGCAGGAGGAGTTTCTCCAACATGTACTGAAATCCCCATGTTCATCCCTGCAGTCGTTTTTTTCTCCTCAAGTGTTGACAGATGCCGCAGCCACAAAATGGAATTCGGCGATTATTAGCACTCACTGGCTAGCAGGGTCTTGGTCGGACAAAGTTTTTGCCATTCCAGGGTTTGCGTAGACATCAGCTTTGTATGAGATTTACCCCATAGTGTTGGCAGCGCAGGTGTGGGGTCACTTGTGGACAGGTGAAATGGTTGTTTTCTCCACTGACAATCAGGCTACATCAAAAATCAACAAAGGCAGATCCAGGTCCCTACTCATCATGTCTTTTGTACGTAGGCTTATTTGGCTGTCCCTCCAATTCCACTTCTATTTACACTGTAGGTTCATCAGTGGTGTAGAAAATACAGCAGCGGATGCTCGGTCCCGATTTAAATACCCATTTTTCCCAGCAGGTCGCCTGTGCCACACAGTCCCTGCATTTCGCTACCAACGATGGACTAAATTCCCACTGGGCCGACGCAACAGCTTTGATCAACAAATCTTTGTCAGTTAACACCAGGAAGGCTTATGACACAGCCTGGAATGCTTTCCAGTCTCGTTATCCTATGATTGATTGTTAAAACATGCAGTATCCACTTGCTTTCATTGCTTTCTACTACTCTTAGCTTAAACTGTGCGGCAGCCCTATCAGAACATATCAGTTCCGGTTGCATCTGGACACTTGCAAGACGCAGCAGACAGGAGCCAGTACTGACATATTTTTTGAGACCAGTAATGCTTGGTGCCCGTTCAGTCTTAGACCAACTCAGGGCGGTAACAGCAGACAAACCTAGGGATAGTCCACTGTTACCCTTTCCCCAGTGCTCCCCTCTCCACAACACAGTTCATGAAGCTACTGTCAGACCTGGATTTGGACCCCAGAGCATATTGCGGCCACTCTTTCAGGAAGGGAGCAACTTCTGCTGCTTCTCGCCAAGGGGTTCCTGTTCACATGGATTAAAAAGTTAGGTAGGTGGAATTCATAATGCTTCTCAAGATATATCCCAGACCCACATATATCGAGATGTCACAAACTTTTGTGCATTTGGCTGATTAACATTGCTTCAGTTGTTTCCAATAAATCTTTTGCTAGATCATCCTACTGTCTTTATTTTTGCCCCCTTTAAGCATACTGACCACGTGACTACAGCACACCCCATATTACTTTCCCGTTTCACTCCTTAACTTTCTCTTATAAAAGACGCTCAGCAAAAGTGGATAGGCTGATCTCAGGCCAGCCTGAATATGTAGGAGTCGTCGGGCTGCATAAATCGTGCCCTCTGATCCTCAGCTCCTGTCGACGTTTCTCACTTGTCTCTCCCACCCATTCCTTTTCATTTACTTCTTACTTGGATATGTCCCCTTTAGGCATACTGAGCACGTGACTAGAGGTCGACCGATATGGGTTTTTCTCTGGCCGATGCCAAAGCCGATATTTAGAAATCGCGGTGGCCGATATATGATGCCGATTTTTTTGGGCCGATATATTAGGCCGATTTTTTTTTTTTTCCCTTCATCTCATAAAATCTAACAGTTAGACCCCTTTCACACTGGGGCGTTTTTCAGGCGCTTTTGGGCTAAAAATAGCGCCTGTAAAATGGCTCCCCTGCAGTCTGTGTGAAAGCCCGAGCTTTCACACTGAGGCGATGCGCTGGCAGGATGTTAAAAAAAAGTCCTGCAAGCAGCATCTTTGGAGCGGTGTATACCGCTCCTCCACCACTCCTGCCCATTGAAATGAATGCGCACCGCTGCCGAAGCGCCTGCAAAGCATTTCGGCAGCAGCGCTTCAGGGGCGCATTTAACCCCTTCTTAGGCCGCTAGCTGGGTTATAAGCGCCCCGCTAGCAGCCGAATAGCGCTGCTAAAATGACGGTAAAGCGCCGCTAAAATTAACAGCGTTTTACCGTCAACGCATGCCCGCTCCAGTGTGAAAACAGCCTTAAGTAATAAGTGATACAGAAATTTTTTTATATTTAAACATTTATTAAACAAAACAAACCTCCAATCAGTTATGTAGAATTTAGATTAAAAAAAAAAAACTATATCTTAAATATTAAATACACAAAAACAGGTAATCAAAACTTTGACGAAAAAAAAAATGGGCAAACTTTACTGCTTTTTTTTCATTATTTCATTTCATTAGTGTATTTAAAAAAAAAAAAAAAAAATTGCGTTTGAAAGACCGCTGCGCAAATACCATGTGACATAAAATATTGCAACAACCGCTATTTTATTCCCTAGGGTCTCTGCTAAAAAAAATATATATAATGTTTGGGGGTTCTAAGTGATTTTATAGCAGAAAATACAGGATTTTTACTTGTAAGCAACAAGTGTCAGAAAAGATTTAGTATTTAAATGGTTAAACTGAAAACTTCTCCGAGATACAATGTATCTTCTTATCAGACTTGGCAGGCTGCCCAGAGGAGGAGAGAAGAAAACTTCAGACAACTTGCAATTGACTTCTATTACAGAAGTCATTTGCAAGTCCCGCTGAATCGCCTTTTTTTTATCAGCACAATCGGCCAATGCCGATTAAGTAAAAAAAGCCAAATATCGGCCGATATATCGGTCGACCTCTACACGTGACTACGGCACACCCCAGGTCACTTTCCCCTTTCACCCCTTACCTTTCTCTTACGGTCTATAAGAGACTGCGAGTACAAATTAAATTAATGCTTAGACTTTCAGGAGAACTGAAGAGAAAAACATCCATCCTAGGACACCACAAAGCGGTATGCTATGGGCTGGCATACAACTTGTCTATATGCCAGTGTCTTATTCGTCTGCAAGCAGCATAAATCCAACTGTATATGAATTCCTGCATCTTTCAATGGATGAGAAAGCGGGAAAAAAAAAAAAAAAAAAAAAAAAAAAAGCATTGCAAGGCAAAATGAATATCTGTTACAATAGTTCACTGCCATATCCATCTCTTACAGAAAAGATCACTTCCCAAACAAAAATGAAGGCTTGAAAACAAACCCAAATCACTTTAAACATAGGCCTTGAAAGCTTTATCTTTTTTCTTGCAACAGAATTTATTAAAAAGGTATAACAAGAATGTTTAAAGCATTACGCACCTCAGTTTTCGATGAATGTCACTGAGCAACTGGTGTCTCAGTGTTATGGAAACAGATTCACTAATCAGAAAGGCTGTCATATAGGGGTCTTGTCCACCACAACAGAGAGCAAGAAGTCGACACAGTTTTGCATACAAGACGCAAGGAGGAAAATGGGCTACAGACTCCAATGCTTCTTTGAGAAGGCATGACACGGGTTCCAGATCAGCGGCACCTGAATAGGCAAAAGCAAACCAGCAACAGAAATGGTGAAAGGCCTTAGGGATAAGATTTTAAGGAGAGGCTGGAGGAACTTAAAGTGGAACTCTACTCACAAATTATAAAATTTTAAAAGTGTGAATAAGCAGATAAGAATGCTGCTTGTTTACAAATGTGTGCAGCTCAGTGTACAATTTCGGAATCTTCCAAGATGAATGAACTCCCATGCATGGGCGGGAGTGACATCATCCCAACCCAGCCAATCAAAAAAGCCTGAAGATTGGAACCAGCAAGAAGACTAGCAGAAAATGTTAGTGGCTGGTGTGGAACCTCATTATTGGAGTGGAAGAGTATAGTTCCGCTTTAATATGTACAGCCTCAAGGAAGTAAGGAAAGGGGGACATGTCTGAAACATATCAATACATTAAGGTTGCAAAAAAGGTTCAAGAGTGCACCAATTTCAATATAAAATCAAGAGCAAACAAAAAGGGACATTCAAAACTAATCCTAAAAGTAGAACTAAAAAGGCAAAACTTTTTTTTTTTTTAAGTTTTTGGATAGAGTGCAGAGGGATTAGAACCCCTATCAGTTTTAATTGCTGTTTGTGCCCCCGTTAAAAGGAGATTCTCCCTCTCCATCCATCCCGTTTACCATTATCATTGAAAGTAAAAGAAAATCCTAAGCTTTGGGTTGTCCCCAGAAAAGCAATAGAGGGGAAATCTTCCAATGTGGACACTGGTTCTAGTAACCTGGAGGGTATCCAAGGAATTCCCTTACTTCCGGTTTGGGACAAGGAAGTAAAGCAAAATCTCTGCAATGAACACAGATGGCGAAAAAAAAAAAAAATCTGACAGGTATTATAACCCTCCCTTTCTCTATCCAAAAACAAAAAAAATAATAATGTGCCTATAGTTCTACTTTAAGGCTTTAACAGACTTCCGGCACAGGTCAAAAAAGTAAAAAATTTAAACAAGCTTGGGATACACATGCTCCAAAAAAAGGTCATCATGTAGAAGGAACGTAGCCACCCTCTAGTCAGCAGAAAAAAATATACCGTATATAAATAGGAATTTGGAGGAGCTGAGGAGAGCAACAAAAAGGTTACTTTTTAAAGTGATTGTAAAGTCTTTTTTTTTTTTTTTTTAATTAAAAAAACAAAACAAAACAAAAAACAAACATGTTATACTTACCTGCTCTGTGCAGTGGTTTTGCACAGAACAACCTCAATCCTCCTCTTCTCTGATCCCTGGCTGGAGCTCCTGGCCCTCCCTCCTGTTGTGTCCCCACAGCAAGCAGCTTGCTATGGGGGCACCCGAGCTGAGCTGCAGCTCCCAGTGTCCATTCAGACTAGGAGCTGTGGTTCGAACCCACCCCCAATGACGCCACTGCTGTCTCAGCCAATTAGTCCCGGATGGCCAAGGCACTCGGCCATCGCTGGATAGAGATGGGGCTCAGGTAAGTATTGGGGGAGCTGAAGCCCACAGAAGGCTTTTTACCTTAATGCATTAAAGATAAAAAACCTTGTTTCTTTACAACCCTTTTAATGTGAAAAACCTTGAGACTTTGATGAGCGCTCTTGTAGTTCATTGACCCTTTCTAACAGCTTTCAAACAGCAAGCCTGTACAGGTATAGGCAGAAAGCTGTGGGCAATGTTTGCAGGAGCTCGACATTGCCCCATGCTAAGCTAATGGCAGGCGCAATGCTCTGCAGGCTCCTGAGAAGAAAAAAACAAATGCACTTTACCTGCAAAAACATGTGTATTTACAGTGCCTTGAAAAAGTATTCATACCCCTTGAAATTTTCCACATTTTGTCATGTCATGTCATGGTAGGTTTGCAGTTGTGCCATACTCTTTCCATTTTTGGATGATGGATTGAACAGTGCTCCATGAGATGTTCAAAGCTTAAGATATTTTTTTATAACCAAAGCCTGCTTTAAACTTCTCCACAACTTTATCCCTGACCTACCTGGTGTGTTCCTTGGCCTTCGTGATGCGGTTTGTTCACTATGGTTCTCTAACCTCTGAGGGCTTCACAGAACAGTTGTATGCAGACTGAGATTAAATTACACACACAGGTGGACTCTCTTTACCAACTAGATGACTTCTGAAGGCAATTGGTTACACTGCATTTTAGTTAGAGGTATCAGAGTAAAGGAGGCTGAATACAAATGTACACCACACTTTTCAGATATTTGTAAAAAAAAAAAAAAAAAAAAAAAAAAAAAAAAATTGAACTATTTATCATTTTCCTTCCACTTCACAATTATGTACCACTTTGTGTTGGTCTATCACACAAAACCCCAATAAAATACATTTACGTTTTTGTTTGCAACATGACAAAAATGTGGAAAATTTCAAGGGGTATAAATACTTTTTCAAGGCCCTGTAATTTGAGGTGATAAGAGTTTGAAGAAAAGATATCCATTCTCCTAGGACACAAGCAAAAAATGGACGCATGATGGAAGTTGGAGAGTTATACCTGGCCAACTGCTTTTTTTGTTTAACAATATCTAATTTTTCCTGTAGGCAGCAGCATAACCCAATCTCAGATTTCCTTCTGACCGTGTGTCCCCTAATGAACAAGAAATATATACAAAACCACTACAGGATTCTATTCATCTCTTACCATGCCAAGTGGCAGTGGTCTGAATCATTTCTCTGCCTTTTGCCCAAGACCAGGTTTGTTCCTCCAGGTTTGATTCTGGCCTGGTTTACTAGGCTTGTCCCCGGTTAAAGGCAGAACTCCAAGTTCTAATGCCTTTCTGCCAAGTATGGGGCTACATTTGTCTGGCCAGGGGCTGGGAGGCCCAAGGAGCTCCCAATCATGTGCCCCTCGCGAGTGGCACCCCAAGAGTGTCAGAAAGACATTCTGGAGGTGGAATACCATGTCCACCATTGAGTTTTTTCAAATGCACCAGAAACACAGGAAACGCACCTGAGACAGGGGGGTGGGTGGGGGTTTGCAGTAAAAATATATATGCGTTTTTACTACAATTTTGCTATAGAGCATGGTGAAAGGGTCGTTAGTGGAACAGCTTTGGCTAGTCCCTAAGGAGCAGGGTCCACCTGGCTTCAGCTTAGGTAAATACAGTACTTTGCCCCCCGTAAGCCTTAAGGTTCATAGTTTGGAGGCTCTTCCTCTTTGTAAGTTTGGGTACTTTTGTGCCCTCGTGCTCACGCTTCAGTTTTTTTGTTACACTATTGGTTCTATTGTCCTCATTCCACATGAAAAATTTAAAATAGTGTTAATGGGTTTAAACACTTTTAATGCACTCAATTCACAAAATCCAAGTCAGTAACTTACTGAATAAAGCTGGTAGTGAGGATGAAATCCCTTTCATGCTAAATATGTTTGAATCAGCTTCCTGCTCTTTTGTAACAGATATCCAGCTCTGCATCTCTGATCCAATATCTCTTCTTAGAATTTCACAATCTCCCATTTTTTCCTTTTTTGAGGACTTTTGTGCTCTACCAGCTGCTGTACAAAGAAAAAGCAGAAAATAAGGCTTTTCAAAAAAAAAAAAAAATAAATAAATGAAAAATGTACAACCACGGTGCAGTTTTACTATGAAATATAGATTTGCATTCAACCATACAGCTACAGAAAAAGTACAATTGGCTTCCTTCCCTTTAAATACAGAATGCATGTGCTTCCACTGTGGAGTCACTCATCAGTTAGTGATAGGAATTACAGATACCAGGGTGCCTTGGCGATTCTTTGTAGCTTACTCATGCATTTGTAAATGTGTGCAGACTAAACCCCTGTTATTAACGCATACTGTTAGACAGGTTGATTTGGTTGTCTGTGGGCTGGTCGGTTCCCCTGGCATGCTGTCTGAGGTTCGTTGTAAGAAAGTTCCTGCCTACCCCTTCCTTGTGAGGAGATCCAAGGAGTTGTGTCCCCCATGTGGATATCCATTGATAAGCTGATATCTAGCTTACCTCTGGTAAGCGTATATCTATTAAGGTGGAGGATTTCTCACTGGGTGTTGAGTGTTTAACCGTTTGATCACCTATTCCATTTGCTTTTGCTCCAAGGACTTATTTCCTTTGAACATTTCTACCACACCTTTGGATATACTTTTGCCATTTGACACATACAATTTCATTATTGCATTTTTGTGTTATTTCTGGTTCACCACATTTTCCATATATTCCCACTATATGGTCTATACCTAAGCATATTTATTTTCGATTACTTAATTGATTTAATTTCTTAATATTCACATAATCATATATGTTGTTTAATATGTGTTCTAGTTTTAGCGCAGTCTTTTTTTGATTTTCCCTTTAAATATAAATCCTAATTCAAGCAGCATGGTTACACACATAAAATTTGTATACATACGCACGTGTGTGTGTAATAAATATTTTAATTACACACACAGTCCGTATATAATACTGTACATATTTTGTCTAGCATCTTTTCTTAACTCAGAAAAGTACCTTCTATTGCCCTCTTCAAAATAATTTCTATAGCTGTTCTAAATTCATGTTAAGAGGGTGGCTTAAGTTGTTCTCCATGGTGCAACGGCATGTAGGACTGTAGCTACCCTCTCACTCTCTCCCAAGATGGATTAGAGACTATGGAATTAGTAGTGTGCATAGAACAGTGCATGCAACGCCAACTAACACGTATTGCTCGATGCAAACTAGTGGAAATCGGGGGGGGATAGATAAGGCGATTTTCAGAAGATCACAGAAGACATTACAGGGAGGCAGAAACACACAGCAAGACAAAATAAGATTACAGAGCAAAAAGAAGTAGAAGTGTATGGACTATTTTGGAGAAGAGGGATATCATTTATTGTCACTTTTTTCCTTAGAACAGTAGAAATTCTGTTAATCCTCTAAATCTGGTCAGAGAAAACGATTCTGGTTATAGGGAAAGTGTCTCTAGTGGTGGCCTCTGCAAAAGACAGGAACAAAAAGGAAGACAGGGAATAGATGGAAAACAAAGGCTAGGAGAAAATAGGGGTTTATGCCAAGGAGAAAAAGGGGGTGTAACTTATACGAATAACTACACAGTACAAACAAACTATTCTATTTATATTCAACCTGGTGTGCTTTCAAGCCATTTTTTTTTCAATAGTTGTTAGTAAATCTAAAGATTTTACAACCACATTATAATGCGTGTGACCAGCTTTGAGGACACAATGCAGACTGAAATGCCAATACTCAGGTCAGAGCCATAGGCCACAAAAGGAGGAGCAATTTTTCCTTGTGTCCAGAATACTACTGTTACCATTTGGGCTTCTATATACTTTTTTACTGGTATCAGATAAAGTCAAATTTAAAAAGTGTGTATTCCGCCTTTCAAAGCCCCCACAGAAATTTGGCATTAATACAAAAGGAAAAAATATAACTGCAGTCTTTAGTAACGGCCAGCTTTTTACCTCTTAATGGTTTTTGTTCCTCTGCATCAGAAGCTCGTAGCTCATCAATGCTGAGATCCAAAATGCATTCAGGTTCCTCTGTGATTGATCTAAGAACTTCCACTGGTGCAATATCTAGTTTGCCATGTGGTCGGCGCCTCTGCATTTCTGGAGTGCTGCTCTCTTTCTGGGCTTTTTTTGTGCTTCCTCTCCCCCTCCTAGATCTGCTCTTTGCAGTTACCTCCTCATCATCAGATTCTGAGGCTGCAGGTAATGTACAACTCTTTGAAGAAGGTCTTCTTCGTGATGCAGGCTTGGCTTGCTCGGTTTGCTTTTTGCTAGTCCAAGTTGGGTCGGCATCAGTGTTATCTGGCATTTCCAGGTCACTGTCACTAAAATCAACCTGCAACGAAGTGAGAATAAGCACAAAGTATTCATTTTAGTGACATGCAGTATTCTTACATATTCTATAGACTCGTAAAAAATGTAATTTTAACAGAAAAAAAAAAAAAAGGAAACATGAAAGATTATGTTCTCACTTTTATTACGGTTCTAGTTTTACGTCTTCTAGGTGCTCTTGGCTCCACTTCTGGCTTGGGAGACTCTTCATTATACACGGAGACTGAGCTCTTTTTGACAATTTCTGGTACAACTGGATTTGTTTGTGTTGCCAAGCGGTCCTTCCGCAATATTGTCGGAGTCTTAATAGACACAGATGGAAGATAAGGTTCACTTTCACCCGGAGAAAAGACATCATGGAGACTTGCAACTGAAAGTTTCTGGGATCCTTTCTTTTTATTAGAAATAGCACTATTAGTGATCTGCTTGCTCTTAGAGCTCAAGTCAGCTACACTCTTCCCAATGTGAGGCTTCCAACCCCATATCTGCATAAAAAGATCAGCAATGCAGCCGCCATGCTTAGTGGCAAGCTTGTAAACAGAGTCTAAAGCTTTGGACAGTAAAAGGCTTGCCTTCCATTGTTTGGGAAAAGAGGCTGGTCGTGAAGAGACAAAGTCCAAACCTTCCTCTAAAATGCCTTCTGGAAGATTAGGAGGAGGACTCATATGAACCACTGATTGATATATTTGAGCAATGAGCCCATCATTCATCCCCAGGCTTACAGACTTACAATCTTTAATATTCAGAATCTCCTTCAGGATCCCAGAGAAGTACTTAGTTAAAAACTGACTGCGTTTGAGAGCCAAGTGCAGTAGATCCTTGCACTGATGTTCATTCTCTGCCTTAGCTACCAGCCATCGAGTGCAGATTAAGGAAAGTATCAGGTCAGAACATAGTGGACAGGTACATCCCAGGGCATGAGACACAAAACATGGAAGAGTCTTTTCGGAAGGAGCAACAATCGTTGGGGATTCAGGGGGCTTCATCGAGTCTCTTGTTTGAACAAACTGAAACTGAACCCCATTAAGAAAATCTTCTGCTGGAGGGCTAGGAGTGAAATCTGGGGTCTTTTCTTTTTTGTTTGATTTCTTCCCTTTGGAAATTTTTATCTTCACCTCTTTTTGCTTAGCTTTAGCTGTGAAATCTAACAAGAAGCGATAACAAAACACCAAGTTAATGCATGTTTATTCCATCTGAGAATAGAATAGTTAGGATCCATTCACACTTGTGCAACCTAAAAGTCACACGATTTTGCCACAACTTAAAGCAATGCATGTGTAATCTTGAGGTCTTTGGACCTCAAGTCGCATCAAAGTCGGAGGGATTACTTTGAAGTCACACAGCTATGAATGGTACGACTTGTCACGCGACTTTGATGTCTCAAGTCGCAGGACAAGTCGCACAAGTATAAAAGGGGCCTTAAAATTAAAAAGAAATCTCAAATCTCTAATAGGGGCAAGTGCAAAGTATCATTCCACAAAGTCTGTAATCTAAAAACATACCTGTGCAAGATTCCATGAGAAACACCACATATTGCAAATCTTCCTCACACAGTTGGGGTTCCGCACGTAGAGTCTCCAGTTCTGCCTTTCTTACCAAGAAATCTGCACAACTGTATAGACAGAAGTTTTAGCTAAGTCAGTTGACATATAATTAAATCCCGACAAGAAAATACAGTTCACTGACACTTAATTATTAATTACATTTGTAACTCTACACTAAACATACTGCTCAATAATGGACAACAGGAATAATAGTTACCGTATATACTCGAGTATAAGTCGTTCCGAGTATAAGTCGAGGCCCTAATTTACCACAAAAAAAATGGGAAAAACTTATTGACCCGAGTATAAGACGAGGGTGAGAAATGCACAGCTACTGTAAGTGGAAAAGAGGGTCAACAATGCCCATTTGCAGCCTCACTGTGCCCATTTGCAGCCATAGGTCCCCTGAACTTCAAACTCGGTAGTTAAGGGTTCCTAGATGCCTCCTAGCTGCAGCCAAAATTTGGGGTCTCGAAAGGGTCCCGAAATGACATTGCTGCAGATAGACACAGTTGACCGAATTTGGGGCCCCGTATCTCGGGGCCACTTAGTGCTAAGAACCCCAAATTTGGTATGCAAATCCAGTGGAACTAGCACCATAAAATTTCCAAAGCTGGGGTTTCTAGCACCAAGCGGCCACGAGATACTGGGCCCCAAAAATCAGTTCAGAAAATGTCAAGCACTTTTCTGCAGCAGAGAATGACATTTTCTGAACCAGTTGTGGGGCCCCGTATCTCAGGGCCACTTGGTGCTAGGAACTTCAGCTTTGGATATGTTGTGGTACTAGGTCCACTGGGTTTGCATACCAAATTTGGGGTTCCTAGCACCAAGTGGCCCTGAGATATGGGGCCCCAAAGTCGGTTCAGAAAATGTCAAGCACTTTTCTGCAGCAGAGAATGACATTTTCCGAACCGATTTTGGGGCCCCGTATCTCGGGATCACTTAGTGCTAGGAACTTCAGCTTTGGATATGTTGTGGTACTAGGTCCACTGGGTTTGCATACCAAATTTGGGGTTTCTAGCACCAAGTGGCCCTGAGATACGGGGCCCCAAAGTCAGTTCGGAAAATGAAATTTTTTGCTGCAGAAAAGTGCTTGACTCAAGTATAAGTCGAGGGGGGCACTTTGAGCACAAAAAAATGTGCTGAAAAATTCGACTTATACTCGAGTATATACGGTATACTCTCAGGAGGCAGTATACATTTGGGATATGTAATAAAGTAGATGCTGGATTTTACAATATGACAAAGGTTACATAAAATAAATGAAATGTAAGTGTGGCACCCTTAACCAGGTTTGCCAACCTGATCCATGCAGATCACTGGGGATAACATGCTTAACCACTTCAATACCAGGCACTTCCACCCCCTTTCTGCCCAGGCCAACTTTCAGTGCTGTCACACTTTGAATGACAATTGCGGTCATGCAACACTGTAACCAAACAACATTTTTAGAATTTTTTTGAGACAGATAGAGCTTCCTTTTGGTGGCATCTACTCACCACTGGGTTTTATATTTTTTGCTAAACAAATCAAAGAAGAGCAAAAAAAAAAAAAAAGTTATTAAATTTTGTAAATATGTTTTTCTCCTTCACTGATGTGCGCTGATGAGGCTACACTGACTCGCACTGACAGGCGGCACTAATACGCAGCACTGGAATCATCGCACTGATTATCAGTGCAGATATCCCCACTGAGAAAAGCTGCTCTTCTCTCATGCCGTCAGTGTGAGGAGAGGAATGCCGTCAACCGCCATTTCCTAATTACACTGATTACACTGTGATTGGACACAGCTGATCAATTGGTAAAGAGCCTATGTCATAGGTTCTTTACCGCGATGTAGTGTATGAATGGCAGCACCACGGATCACTGTACGCCCATATGACGTCCACTCAGAACAATGAAACCTGGTCAATTAAATGCAGTAGCGCACATGACAAGTCCAAAAGGAAAAAACTTTTTGCTAGGCCAAGTATTAACCACTTCCCGCTCGCCATATAGCAGAATGACGGGCGGAAAGTGGTTGTATTATCCTGACTGGATGTCATATGACGTCCAGCAGGATAAGCCGTGGGGGTGCGCAGTGTGGCGATTGGTGGTGTGGTGCGTCAGTCTGACACACCGCATCTCTGATCTTGGTAAAGAGCCTATGACGTAGGCTCTTTACCATGAGATCAGCTGTGTCCAATCACAGCTCATCACATGGTAACCAGGAAGTACCATTTATCGGCTTTTCCTCTATTTGCGCTGAGAGGCTTGAGTAGAGAAGAGCCGATCGGCTGCTCTCCACTGATAATCAGTGCATTGATTATCAGTGCAGACCCATCGAGGATGCCCACCGTAGACCACCAGGGATGTCAATAAGTAATGCCTGCCAGTGCCACTTATCAGTGCAGCCTCATCAGTGCAGGAAAGAGCGTACTTATTTACAAAATTATGTAACAAAAACAAGAAGAAAAAAAAAAAGAAGTTGCTCTTTATTTGTAGCACAAAACATAAAAAACCCCAGTGGTGATCAAATACTACCAAAAGAAAGCATCATTTGTGAGGGGAAAAAAAAAAAATTGTTTGGGTACAATGTTGCATGACCGCGCAACCGTCATTCAAAATGTGACAGTGATGAAAGCTGAAAACTGGACTGGGCAGGAAGGGGGTGAAAGTGCCCTGTATTGAAGTGGTTAAACATCTATGCAGTTTATACTGGCACTAAGGCTTAATGTACATGGGACGTTTTTACAACATCTCCTGAACAATTTAACTTGACAGATAAAAACCCGTTTAAAACGTCCGTTTTTCTTCAAACTAGCCAAAAATGAAAAACGCCTAAAAAACGAAACGCCAAAACCAGGTACCGCATTTAGTGGCGTTTGGCGTCGGAAACTTCCGCATCTGAACTCATTTTTTGCCTTCACAGAAAGGCCTCTAAAGGCAACTGCTTAAAAACATTAAATGAAACTGTACACATAAGAAAACATTGAATGAGTTCAGGGGCAGCTGAAGAAAGCAGAAAACTGCCTCTGAACGTCCGTTTACCAGCAGCAGTGTACATGAGCCCCTAGCTGTTACAATAGGTGAATACTATTCTCTTGCAGTATGCTCTTCCTAGTGGCATGCATCAGCTACAATTTAAACTGGCAAAAAGGTTTCAGTTTCTGTAGATTTTGGTGACAGATTGTCTGGATACTTGTACGGTCAGAGCAGATGCATATGGTATGGGGCTCTGCACTGGAGAGAAAAATGAGGAGAGGTTGTGCAGAGATTGCAGCGGCAATGCCAACAGCAAAAAGATGTGCCTTTGTTTTTTTATAAAAGGTGAACTTGCCTTACTAAAAAAAAAAAAAAAAATTGTGCAAACAAAAGTCCACAGTGTTTGCAAATGTTGTCTGATCACCTAAAAGTATTTATAAAAACGGACAATAAGCAGTAACTACTGAACAAGCAACAGCATACAGGGGGTCCCCGGGTTACAAACAAGTTAGGGACTGTAGATTTGTTCTTAAGTTGAATCTGTTTTTGTTTTTTGTTTTTAAAACAAGCCTTGGTGATAAAGCATCAGTGGAGGTACCTTTTCCACATAATAGCTCTTACAGGAGTGAATTTCCCTTCCTAGGGGTAGATTTCCTCTCACTTCCTGTTGTCTCCCTCCGTTTGTAAGTAGGATGTTTGTAACTAGGGGACCCCCTGTATTAAAAGATGATCCAAAGTGCTTTAAGCTTGTTGAATGAATGAATGACCTTTGGTTTATATTTTGCAGCAGATAATGAGAATTATTATTCAGTTACACAACTTCCTTCACTACATTCTTCAGCTGCTACAGAATGGCAGCTAATAGAACCAATAGCCAAGGACTGCAGTAGGTCTTCATTCTCAGCGACAAGACTAAATCCACTGGTTTTTGTGAATCCCTAAAATCCTACTAATCATAATATTCTTTGTCATATAACCACCATTTAACTTACAGCCCTTTAAAGAAAAACTAATGCATAGATAAAGTAAAGAAAGGTTACGCAATCCTTCATATAAAACATGAAAATGGTTAAGCAAGCAAAATGTTAAATATTTAGGAGACTACAAAGGGTTAACCTTATGGCTGAGAGGGTTTTTCCATTTATAAAATGTTTACTGTATATTATATTTTAAAATGGTAGAAAACTTAAAAACAAAATGATCCCCCAGCAGGCTCAATGTTACTCTACATTATACAGCACTGACCTGTTGCCTCAATACCAATATTGCTCTGAGGGCAAACCTATAACTCATCTAATTATATATGTGTATAACAGTACAATAAAAGGATCAGTAGTGTGTTAACAGTGACCGTATACGAACTAAAGGGTCCAAATAAAGTGAACTGTTCTTATAAAACTGAAAAAGTGCTGTAGTGTTGTGCAAAAAAGTCAAGATGTCAGAAATCTTCCTAAACACCAGTGGAAAAAAGCTGTGCAAACAATTTCTTTAAAAACGTATCACCGTGGAGCATCTTGTATGAAGATTGGCGACATGTTTTTGAAGAAATTGTTGGCACAGCATTTTGGCACTTTTTTTGGTGTTTATGAAAATTTGACATCTTGACTAACCTTTTTGCACAACACCACAGCACTTTTTCAGTTTTATAAGAACAGTTCACTTTAGTTGGAATACGGACACTTTATTAACACGCTATTGATATTTTATTGTATTGTTATACACATATATAGGTTTGCCCTCAGAGCAATATTGATTTTGAGGAAACAGGTCAGCGCAGTATAATTTGGAGGAATATTGTGACACTCCCCGTTACAAAAATGGATGCATACAGCTGCTTTACATGTGTTTTGAGAGCTGGTGAAATAAATATTCTTAATGTTATGTGGTAGTATGCATGCACTACTTTTGGAAAATCACTACACCTGGATTGCAGGGTACTTCTGTACCATGCAATTCAGTTGGTGGTAAATGCATTGTGTTTGGGTTGTTAACTTAATCCTGACACCCGCAGCAGATTAAAATGCAGTACATTTTTAATGCGTTGTGGGAAATGCGCGTTTCCAGCTCTACAATCTGGTGTGAATGGGCCCTAAAAGAGCAAAAAAAATAAATAAATAGGATTTTTAAAACAGCTTACCTGTAAAATCCTTTTCTTGGAGTACATCATAGGACACAGAGCCTCAAGTAATTACTTGGTGGGTTATGGGCCTACCTTCAGGTGTTGACACTGGTATAACCAATACAGGAAGTTAACTCCCCTATATAACCCCTCCTCCTTCCAGGAGTCCTCAGTTTTTGTAGCCAAGCAATATAAGCAATATACTCCCATAAAACAGAGGGGCGGGAGCTCTGTGTCCTATTATGTACTCCAAGAAAAGGATTTTACAGGTAAGCTGTTTAAAAATCCTATTTTCTTTATCGTACATCATAGGACACAGAGCCTCAAGTAATTACTTGGTGGGATGTCCCATAGCAATGCTACTTGAGGGGAGGGAGACACAACCCGTAGGGCACCCCCAGACCTTGAGGCATTATACTGCTGCTTGCAGCACACTGCGCCCGAAGGCGATATCCTCATTCCATTTTACATCTACTTGATAAAATTTTGTAAATGTATGCAATGAAGACCAAGTTGCGGCCTTACAGATCTGAGACATGGAGGCCTGGTGACGCACTGCCCAAGAAACACCAACCGCTCTGGTAGAGTGCGCCTTAACTTGAAAAGGGGAAATCTTTCCCTTTAAATCATAAGTTTGTCCTATGCGTAGTAGTAGAGGGGAGGAATTTCTGAAGGAGGCAGGATTGGTGGAGTTACCTCAGGAAGAGAGATCTATCCTGGATAGACCTATCGAGGAGGAGGAAATATTTGCCGCATTAAAAGATTCTCCAAAGGGTAAGAGCCCGGGCCCAGATGGATTCTCCACCATCTTGAAAAATTAAAACATATTTTGGTACCCAGGTTGTGTCACTACTGGAACTAATTAGGCACTAACTGTGAAATGGAGAGGGAGGCTCTTGCCGCGACGATAACGTTGATTTTAAAAGAGGGGAAGGATGCCAGGCTTTGCTCAAGCTATAGACCCATTTCGCTGTTGAACACAGATGTTAAACTCTACGCGAAAGTACTGTCCAATAGACTGAAGGAAAAAATGTCCTATCTAGTTCACCCAGACCAGGCAGGTTTTGTACCTGGGAGACAGAGTAGGGACAATGGGGTGCGAGCGGTACTCCTGGGGGAAACCAGCAAACAGGGTGGGCCCCCAGTTCTATTCCTGTTGATTGACGCAGAAAAAGCGTTTGACAGGGTAGACTGGGGGTTCATGACGAAAAAACTCTTGAAGCCATGGGAATTGGACCGAGGTTTATTTCGTGGATCAAAATACTTTATAATAATCCCACGGCCTCTGTCAAGGTGAATGGAGCCCTTTCAAAGCCCTTTAGTATGGCAAACGGGACTAGGCAGGGCTGCCCGCTCTCCCCTCTTCTGTTTGTGCTGACCCTCGAGCCTCTACTGGCCACTATCCGTAACAATCCTGACTGTAGTGGAGTGAAG
Organism: Lithobates clamitans; assembly: GCA_037952925.1. Taxonomy (NCBI): domain Eukaryota; kingdom Metazoa; phylum Chordata; class Amphibia; order Anura; family Ranidae; genus Lithobates; species Lithobates clamitans. Next base: position 714,477 of record JBBGZY010001303.1, read on the forward strand.
ATAGGAACTGAGGAGCACAAACTCGCGGCATTTGCCGATGATGTTCTGTTCTTCATCACGAATCCCAGAATTACGCTCCCAAACCTGAGTCAGATTCTTAGAGGTTACGGGGACATTTCTAACTTCAAAATAAATGTAAAGAAGTCAGAGATATTAAACATCAGTATAGGAAAACAGGAGGAGGCCCACCTAGCTGAAGTTTTCCCCTTCCCGTGGAAAGAAGAAATCAAGTATTTAGGGATAAAATTAGCCAATACTTAGAAAAAAACTGTATTTAAAAAACTATATCCCATTGATGAATGAGATCAGGCAGGAGGCTAGGAGACTATCGTCAAGACCCCTCTCCTGGTTTGGACGCGTAAACGCGGTAAAAATGGTACTGACACCTAAAATATTATATAAGTTTCAGATGGTACCTATCCCTCTGCCCAGGTACTATTTTAGAGCTCTACGGGGGTTGATTACGAAATTTGTCTGGGGAGGCAAAAAACCACGTATTTCTTATGCAACTTTAAGCAGGGGAAAAAAAAAAAAGGCGGGCTTGCTTTGCCCGATTTCAATAGATATTATATAGCTGTAGTTTTAGCACGAGTTATTGATTGGTCTAAGAAGGAATCGGAGAAAAGATGGGTAAATATAGAACACAATTTAAGTAACACTAATCTAGGGCACGTTTTGTGGAATCCACCTAAATTTAGAGCACTTAGTAGTAATACGGCTGTTTTGGCACGCAACACTTTTAAATACTGGGACTTAATACACAAGAGAAATAAATGGACATATAATTCACCATTGATTTACATGAAAATATATTGTTTGAACCTGGGAGGAGGGAGGTGGGGGGGGAATTGGTTGAAAGATGATTGTATTCAATTAAAAAAATTTTTGAGTAAAGGGAGAATTCGCACGTTAGATGAGTTAAGGAAGGAACCGGAGTTCTGGGTAATAGATGGTTGGAGGTTCCTCCAGCTTTCGCATTTCATAGACAAGCTACCAAAACCACTGAGAAGTAAAGATGAGTATAGACCGCTTGAGCGGCTCTGTGCGAGGGGGCAAACAGGCGGTGTGATCGCTCAATTATATAGGATCTTGGGAACGGAGATGGAACTGGAGGGGCCTCCTTACATCAAAAGATGGGAGCGGGAGTTGGGGGTCACAATGTAGTAAAGCGTTATTAGAAAAGATCCTGCAGTTGGTACACTATTCAGCAATTGTCACAAGAAGAACGGAGATTCATTATAAATGTCTTGCAAGATGGTACGCCACCCCAGACAGATTAAGCAAAATGGATAGTTCGAAATCTAGTGCCTGCTGGAGGGGGTGCATATGTTTGGGAACAATGGCCCACATGTGGTGGGATTGCCCCACCATTAGGATTTACTGGAAAAAAATTATATCCCTGATTAAAGAGATCACTGGCGAAGAAATAGCAGAGGACCCCTGGGTTTGTCTCTTTCATGGCACAACGATGTCGGTAAAAAGATACCGGTCCTCCCTGGTCCCCATAATGCTCGACGCAGCTAAAAGACAGATCGCCCGGAAATGGCGGGAACTGTCAAATCCAAATCCAAATATAAATATAAATCCAAATATACGAGACTGGCTATTGAACATAAACAAAATATATAATATTGAGTGTTTGGACGAGAGGGGACTGGTATCAGATGAGGGGGAGGAACGGACGGGGAAATGGGCAGGTTGGCAAAGATTTAAAAGGTCTTGGAGGAGATAATAAATATAGTATAAAAGGCGGAAGTTCATTGGAGTCAGGCAAGATTTAACTTAGAGGGTGGTCCCTCGGGTAGTCCTTCTGCAGGAAAGGGGGGGAGGGAGTGGTAGGGGTTTTAGGTGAATGTGATTAATATGCGATCTTGGAAATGTAAATGGAAATGTTTCGTTGGGATATGGTTTTGTACTGATAAATTTATAAATAAAGAATAATAATAATAAAAAAAATAAATAAATCATAAGTTTGAATTATAACCTGCCGAATCCACTTAGCCACAGTGGATTTTGACGCTGCCTGCCCTCTGGCAGAATAAATAAGACATCAGTCTTACGAATCTGAGTTTTCTTTAAATAGATCTTCACTGCTCTCACCACATCAAGACAATGTAGTGACTTTTCTTCTTTGGAACATGGTTTTGGAAAAAACTATGTCAGGACAATATCTATATTCAGGTGAAAGCCTGAAACCACTTTTGGCAAAAAGCCTGGACGAGGGCGTAACACCACTCTGTCCTCATGAATAACCAACATGGTTTTGGAAAAAAACAGCAGGACAATATCTTGGTTCAGGTGGAAACCTGAGACCACTTTTGGTAAAAAATCTGGACGAGGGCCCAACACCACTCTGTCCTCATGAATAACCAAATATGGCTCTTTACAGGAAAGAGCAGCCAATTCTGAAACCCTCCTTGCTGAGGATATAGCAACCAAAAATATCAGCTTCCTAGTCAGAAGGACTAAGGGAACATGCTGTAATGGTTCGAATGGCGGTTTTTGTAACACTGACAAAACTAAATTCAAGTCCCAAGGGCTTAAGGGTGATTTAACTGGCGGATTAATCCGCATCACTCCTCGCATGAAACCCCGGACTAAAGAATGCGTAGTAAGTGGTCTTTGACATAAAATTGATAAGGCTGAGACTTGGCCCTTAATAGTACTCAGGGCCAACTTCATCTCTACGCCTACTTGAAGAAAGGCAAGAATTCTGCCTATAATATATCTCCGAGGGTGCCAACCCTTGGATTCACACCAGGAAACATAAGCTTTCCAGACTCTATAATATATAGCTCTAGAAGCTGGTTTCCTAGCATTAAAGTAGAAATAACTTCCCTGGAAAGCCCACGTCTTTCAGAATGTGGGTCCCAATAGCCAGGCCGTTAATATTAGCATTCGTAAAGTAGGATGGAATATCGGCCCATGTGAGAGCAGGTCTGGCCTTAGTGGAAGGGACCACAGATCCTCCACTGCCATCTTTACAACCTCTGCATACCATGACCTTCTGGGCCATGCTGGTGCTACCAGAATTACTGGTTTTCTTTCCAGCTTGATCCTGCAAAGAAGTCAAGGCAGCAACTGAATAGGGGGAAATGCATAGATCAGTAAAAGCTGATCCCACAGTATCATCAACGCATCTGTTCTGCATGCGAATGGATCCTATGTTGGACACAAAGTTGACTAACTTTATGTTGCACTGGATGCTAGAAGATCTACATCCAGAGTCCCCCATCCTTGACAAACAGCCCAAAACATATCAGGGTGAATAGACCATTCCCCTGGGAATAATCTTCTGGCAGCACATGTAGTGCGCGTGCCAATTCTCTATTCCCGGAATGAAGACTGCCGATGGGCACGGGAAATTTCTTTCTGCCCAAGTTAGAATATGGTTCACTTGTCTCTGCACTGAGAGATTCTTGGTGCCCCTTTTGGTAATTTATATAGGCCACAGCCATGGCATTGACGGATTGGATCCTGTCGGGACAATCCCTTAACCTGGAAGTTTAGGCTTTTAGAGCCAGACGCATTGCCCGAATCTCTAGGATGTTGACGGGCAAGGCTCTTTCGGTTCTTGAACACTGTCCTTGGACAGTTGACTTCTCTGTCATTACCACTTCCAAGATAAGTGGTCTGAAGGATTTACCCTTTAGGACATTCTTTAGTAACCACCAATTGAGGCTTTGGGACACCCTTGGGGACAACCGCATTGGCAAGTCCAAAGCTTTGATCGTTTTGTTCCAAGCAAATAGAATACTGTTTTGCAACAGTCTAGAATGGAACTGGGCAAAGGAAACTGCTTCGAATGAAGCCACCATCCTTTCTTTTTTTCCCAACAAAGTTTTTTATTGTGAATCAGAATACATACAAGTCATATCATTTGCACGTATTTATACATGTATACATTGCAATGTAATTGTACGTGATATAAAAATAATTACATATATAAGTGGTCTGTAGTACATTTCTTCTGATGTTTTCTATTATTATTATTATCTTTTAATATAGGGTATATTTATAGTATTTTCATTGAGGAAAGGTATTTCTCCAGTGTATAGAAAGTTATATTTGTCATGAGCAGGTTTCCGAGTCCTGTAGCCATCGATCCCATATTCTATGGTATTTGTCAGGGCAGCCTCTATTGATGTATATCACCCGTTTATATGGGAGTGTCCCATTTACCTCTGCTTTCCATTCTTTAGTCTCGGGTGGTAGGGGACGCATCCATTTCCTAGCTATTATCTTTCTACATGAGAACAGGGTCTCCTGTAAAAATACCTTGGTGTATTTTTCCAGTGGATTTGGGAACACACCCAACAGGCATTGTTTGGGGTCCAGTGTCACAGGTGAGCCCATGTTGTCATGAAGGAAGGTCACTATCTGTTTCCATAGGCCTTGTATCTGAGAGCATGACCAGAGGAGATGGTAGAACGAGCTCTCCGGGGACCTACACATTGGGCACAGTGTTGGACAGTTGTGTTTGTATCTGGCTATCCTATGCGGAGTTAGGTATGTACGGTGTATTATATTTAATTGTGTCAACCTGTCTGACAGTTTGGGAGATACCTCCTTACATGTATCCAGTGCTTCTTCCCATTCCTCATCCTCTAGATTACCCAGATCCCTTTCCCAGCGGGACTTGAGGCCGTATATTATTTTTGTGGCTATTGGGGTAGTGAGCATGTTGTAGAAACAAGATATTAATTTTTTTGGGTCTGTGTCTTTTATGATTGCTATTAGGGGATTGGGGGTTGACTGTGGTGGGGGTTGCGGGAATTGTGCCTGTAGTGCGTGTCTCAATTGGAGAAATCTGAATACCATATTGTTGGCTAGATGGAATTCCTCCTTAAGGGTGTCAAAGTTTTTAAGGGTTCCGTTTGACCAGACATGATGTAAGTAGAGTATACCCCTCTCCAGCCAAGGTTTCGGGTCGTGAATATTATAGAGTTCTTGTAGGTCTCTGTTGCACCATAAGGGAGTGAAGTCGTTGTGTCTAGGTATATTGAGTTTGCTGTTTGCAAGTTCCCAGATGCGTCTGTATTGATACAACAAGGATGTTTTGTGTGTGTTGCCTTCGTTGGTCTTAGTGCCCACAGTGATAGCGTATATGGAATCTAAGGTTCCTTGGGCCCATTGTGGGCAGATTAGCATCCGAAATCTTTCACTGTCCACCTTGTCTATATGGTATAGTTGGGAGAGTTGGGACGCGATATAGTAGTGATTAAGGTCCGGAAGTGCTGTACCCCCCCTGTCTGTTGGGTTTTTGAGGGTTTGCCATGCAATCTTATGTCTATTTTTTCCCCACACAAAGGGCTTGAGAAGGGACTCCATTATTTTAAAGTGTTTTAAAGGTATATATGTTGGGGTGTGCCAGAGTATGTATAATATTTTGGGGAGTAGTATCATTTTTATGAGGTTAATGCGGCCCCATACTCCTAAGGGTAGTCTAGTCCAAGATTGTGTTTTAGTTTTAATAAGGGAATATAGTGGTTTAATGTTTAGTGTTATGTAGTCTGCTGGATTTTTAGAAGTATTTATTCCTAAGTATTTGATTGTGTCTACTCTTTGTAATGGTAGGGTGGCTTGGAATTCCGTGGGTGGGAAAGTGTCTAATGGTAGAATTTGGGATTTCCCCCAGTTTATTTTGAGGCCCGAGAATTTCCCAAAACGTTCAATTGTTTGGAGAGCCTGGTGGAGGGAAGGATCTGGGTCCGCCAAATAAAGTAGTGTGTCATCAGCGTACATGCTGATTTTTTCTGTGAGGGTTCCAGTTTTTAATCCTATGATCTCTGGGTCTGTCCGGATAGATACAGCCAGTGGTTCCGCAGCCAGAGCGTACAGCAGTGGGGACAATGGGCAGCCCTGTCTCGTGCCTCTGTGGAGGTCGAACTTCTGAGACGGCCATCCATTTGCCACCACTCTGGCCGTGGGGTTCTGGTATAGTAATTGCACCCATTGGATAAAGTTTGGACCAAAACCATATCGCTCAAGACAGCACCAGAGGTATCCCCACTCGACCGAATCGAAGGCCTTAGCCGTATCGAGGGTGACTATAACTCTTGTGCCTACGTTCTCATGTGTGGCCTGCAGATTTATAAATAATTTCCGTAGGTTAAAGGAAGTGTTACGTCCCGGCATAAAACCTGCCTGGTCAGCATGTATAAGGTTGAGTATCACTTGATTGAGTCGCATGGCTAGAATTTTGGCCAGAATCTTAATATCAGCCTGTAATAAAGAGATAGGGCGGTAGGATTCCGGGTGACCCAAGTCCTTGCCCGGTTTAGGTATCAAGACAATTGTGGCCTCACCCATAGAGGGTGGGAGGGTGAATTGTTGAAACATGACATTGTAGAGGGTAAGCAGTTTGGGAGTGATTATTTCATTATAATGTGAGTAGAATTCTATGGGTAGCCCATCTGAGCCAGGGGATTTAGATTTAGCAAAGCTTGCAATTGCGGCGTCTATTTCTTCTTTAGTGAGGGGGGCCTCCAGAAGTTCCCTTTGTTCAAGTGTAAGTTGAGGGAATGCTACTCCTTCCAGGAAGGAGAGCATATCCTCTGGTCCCTCTTGGGTCCTGGAATTGTATAAGTCCATAAAAAATTCCCTAAATTTGGATGACACAACAGGAGGATCAGTGATTTTTTGCCCCTCTGGGCTATGCAGTGCAATCACCACTGGGGGTTTGTCCTCATTTCGAGCTAGAAACGCCAAAAGTTTTCCAGCTCTCTCACCCTGCTCAAAATATTTCTGTTTGGCAAAAAATAATTTCTGTCTTGCTTTTTCGTATTGGAGTTGGTTCATGATCCTAGATTGTAGTTTTAAGTGGGAGGCATTAGCTTGGGATGGGTCATTTTGATATATGTGTTCTATGCGTGAGAATTCAGTCTCCGCCCTCTCATATAGATCTGATGAGTTTGCTTTGATCTTATTGATGCGAGTTATTAGGGTGGCCCTGGCGTGTATTTTAAAAGTTTCCCATACTATCGGAAAAGAAGCAGTGTTTGTGTTGTCCCGAAAGAAGGTCTCCCATTCGGCTGACAAGTCGTCATCTTCTGGCAACAATGTCAGCCAGAACGGATTAAGGCGCCATGAAGTTGGTGGTTTGTCTACATGGAAGGCGAGGGTGATCCAGTATGGAGCATGGTCCGAGAGCAATCTAGGACCAATCTCTGTCTCAAGGAGACGTGCTAACAGATTGTGGGATATGAAAATAAAGTCAATTCTTGACATGGTATTGTGTGTTGCTGAGAAGCAGGTGTATTTACGCGTGTGCGGGTGTTTATGTCTCCAGGTGTCCATCAAGTGAAAAGGTGAGAAAAGCCTGGCAAGTTTAGTATCTCTGGGGGGGTTTGTAGCAGGTGGAGTTGGTCTCAGTCTGTCCAGTTCCTCATTGAGTGTGCTATTGAAATCTCCCATCCATACTGTCTGGGCTGATGGGTATTTTGCTATAAAGGAGAGTCCCTCTAGTAGTATGGAAGTGGAAAATGGGGGAGGGACATAGACAGCTAGAATCAAAAAGGGTTCCCCGTGTAATTTAGCGGATATAAATATAAATCTACCTTGTGAATCAGTGTATAGTTCGCATAATTCAAAGTGCACTGTTTTTGCGATAAGTACCGAGACGCCTCTCGAGTGTGATGTATGGGTCGAGTGGAATGCCCAACCCACCCATGGGCGACGCAGTGTCATCTGAAGTCTCCCCTCAATGTGGGTCTCCACCAGGGTCACCACGTCCGCTCTTTGCTTTTTAATAAATGCGAAGGCTGCCGCCCGTTTAATTTTATCACGTAATCCCCTCACGTTCCATGTAAGGAACTTCAGTGATATTTTAGGCATTGTTGTTCGTGCTTATATTTTAGTGTGTTAATGTAGCTTTTTGCCCCATTGTAGCGGGACGGTGTAGGAAAGTTAAACAATAGGGGTGCGTAATGTGGCATATTGTATTTGTCCAGTGAACACCCGATGGGACCGGGACGTGCTGGTGTTGTGGACGTAGCAATTAAAGTGCGCACGTTTAAGTCTAGTTTTTCAGTTTCCCTTTTCCACTCTCCCCTCCCAGCAACGTCCCCCGCCCAGTCAGTGCCAGCCTGTGTCAGTAACAGATTTTTCTTTTTGCTTTGGCATCTGGTAGCGTAGTAAAGGAAGAAATAATAAAAGAGCAATAAATAAAATAAGACGGATTTCTGTGCACCCAGCCTGAGGTTCCCTTTCCTTAAAATAAATAGAACAGAGAGTATCGGACTTCTAATATATCTGCGGTATAACATGCTATGGGTAGCGATTGGGTGCCAGTTAGACGTAGGATATAGCATTGTCACACACAGGTTAACCGGAGCACGTGCAACTGGATCTGGCTTTTTAGATTCCCCTTTCTCCCCACCTGATATGTACTCTCTCAAATTGGTCTCGGTATGTATGTATGACAATGCTTTCCCCACAAACCCAGGCTTGACACTGTATTGAAGGGTAACATAGTTATATAGGAATAGGAGTTGTAATAGAATATGTTTTGGTGATCTCAATCTATACCCTACTTTCCTTAATTGGAGAAAAACAGAAGTGGTTGTATTCTTTCTGGTTGTGTGACATAACTCACTGAGTGCAACATCTGAACACCAGTGAAACAGAAGGTATGTCAGTACCATACGTTTAAACATTAAAACACTTACATTGAAATTTAACTTGTAGGTTTCCCCTCCCCCCTCCCCCCTCCCTGCTTGGCATCTTCCCCAACTGATGCTAGCATTCACCCATAACAAAACTTTCTGTAGAGTCTCGGCCCTGACGGCATATTGAGAAAAAAAATGATGAAAGTAAAGTACTTGAAGTAGGATGTATGTCTGTGCCCTTCCAAATTTCTCCTTCCATGGAAGAAGAGACACAAAGAGGGCTAACCTCTCTTCACTCAGGTGTGTAATTGGAGTTTGCACATTATCAAGATTGGTGTTGTTGTGGTTTTCCCTTCTTGAGCCGCCAGGTTCAGACTTGTGTGGGGGCTGAATACGCTGCACTCCGCTTGTGGACTGTAGGACTACAGCAGTCCAGAGCTCCATTAAGATATAAAAAGTGATGTGTGTAGTTCAATCATTTGGGGATTTGTCCCAGGAAAATCCAGCATTGTGTGTCAGAAATGATCCGCAGAATACAAACTGGATCTAAGCCCACAGTGGGGGAGTATATGTAGATATTTACGTGTAGGCACTATGTCCTTCTACCCCTTGGGCTATTCTTCACAACGGTAACAACTGGTGAAGTAAATAGTAGTGGGAGTTCAGTGAAGAATGATAGTGGATTATTGTCGTATCTGTGTCAGGGGTGTGCATGTGGATGATTAACGTATGGTTGCATACTCACAGACACTTTAGTCCGCCTGTTCTGGGTTGTTTCTGCGTTCCAACCAGGCCAGCAGCTCAGCAGGATCTTCAAAAAAGGAAGCTCGGCCGTCGTGTTCCACTCGGAGACGCGCTGGAAACAGCATGGCATATTTCATGTTGAGGCTTCTAAGTTTTCGCTTTGCTTCCATGAAATTTTGTCTGCGTCGCTGTACCTCCGCCGAGAAGTCAGGGAACACCGCAATTTTCACGTTGCCTAGGGGGATGTTGCCCCTTTCTCTTGCAAGTCGCAGGGCAGCGTCTCTATCTCTGTAGTTGAGCATTTTGGCTATAAAGGTACGCGGCGGGGCTCCTTGTGGCGGCGGTCTGGCGGGCATGCGGTGGGCTCTTTCAACTGCCAGCATGGGGGAAAAGGCCTCTCTACCATAGGTCTTGATGAGCAACTGCTCCAGGAAAAGCGTGGGATCCTTACCCTCAGCCCCCTCCGGCAGACCAATGAGACGGAGGTTACATCTCCTGCTTCTGTTCTCGAGGTCTTCTTGCTTGGAGAATAATTGTTGGATTTGCTGCTTCATGTGGTGCACCTCCGTTCTCATTGGGGGAATGGTATCTTCCATGTCGCTGATGCGAGTTTCAGTTTCTTTAACTCGGTCTCGGAGTTTGTGGAAGTCTTGTCTGATCAAGGATATGTCTACCTTGACTTCTTCTATCTGTGAGGCAAGTGATGTTCTGCAGAGGGTTATTGCTTCCAGCAGCTTTTCTGTGTCTCCCGCTGTGCGCTCCTCGCCATGTGTATTGTCACCGTCATTTTCTGCCTGCTCCTCCCTGTCTTGTCGGCGGTATTGGTCGAGTTTAGATGCGGCAGTTTTCTGAGATTTCGATGGCGACATGATGCCCGGGTGTTAGGGTATCTGGGAAAGTGGGGACAGGGGTTAATCTTGCTGTGTCCGTATGGGGGGTATTACCCCTCCTGTCTCAGTGGTATTGGTAGACTGAAGTTATGCCCTGTGGAACATGGAGCGGTGGAGGGGGAGATCAGGACCACTGATTATATTGCAGTATGTGCAGATGAGCTAGGTGTACTAAAATGGCCGCCGGTCTCAGCACAGGGGCCTAAGCCGCAATCCAGGCCGTTCTCTCTGGGCCTTTGGTGAATTTATAGGCTGGTAGTCAGGGGGGTGAGTGCAGAAACGTTCTCCCAGGGGGTTATCCCGCAGCTATGTACCTTTATATTGTCGTAGACTTCAGGCAGGGCCGCAGATGAGGAGGACCAAGATGGCCGCGGCCTCCGGTGATAGGCCGAAGCCGCGGTCTAAATTTCGGAAAGCCGCCGAGCGGGAGATCGCCGCTCCGTTCGGGCCGTCCCGCGTTCTTTCTCCACAATAACCGGCTAATGCTGCTCCAGGAGTCCCAGGGACACAATCCAGCTGGTTGGATGGTGCAGGATGTGCAGGATTAATCAGGATTAGGAGTGATGGACGGAGCTCTATTCCTGTGCGTCCTACTCCATGCTGCGTCAGGCCACGCCCCCTAGCCACCATCCTTTCTAACAACCTCATGCAAAAGGTGAATGGAGGGACCTCCTTTTGACCTGACCATCCGCACCAACTCTTTTATAGAGTGGTGTTTTTTTTTTTTCTGGGCAAGAAGACCCTTTTTCTGGGCTGTATCTATGATCAGACCCAAATACTGCAGCCCTTTTTTAGCGATTTTAATGGAGACTTTACTAGGTTGAGAATGCAACCCAGACCTTTCCAGGTAACTGATTGTAATGCGTATACCTTACTCCGAACAGCGATTGGTCTATTAGCAATAGATCGTCTAGGTATGCCAAGACTGTTTAAGCCCTGTGCCCTTGACCTGGCTACAGGTGGGGCTAGCAACTTTGTGAACACTCGAGGTGCTGTAGTTGGCACGAAGAGCAAGGCTATAAACTGAAATGCTGCTGTTCTACTTCGAACCGCAGAAACCTTTGGTGAGTGGGAAATATATGGACATGCAGATATGTATCTCCGATGCCGATAGGCGCCAGAAGTTTTCCTCCTTGCAGGATAGAAACTACTATGAGTAACTCATTTAGATTCTTTTAGATCTAGAATGGATCTGTTGAATTTCTGCGTGGCTCTGTACATGTACAGGAAACGCATGAAAAAGGCAGTGAAGGTAAGGAACCTAAGAAAAAACAGAACTATCAGCTGACTCTACTAGAGGTAGCTTGAAAAAGAGGCACAACTCATCTCTGTAAGAGGTTTGTACCAGCAATTTCTCAGATTGCGAGGCTGAAAAAAAGTTAAACTCTAGTTGTCTTCTCTGCAGTGGAGTACTCTGTTTGCCTTTCTTCCCGATTACCTGAGGGTAATCCTTCATCCTCTACCCACTGTTCCATTGATAAGGGATCTCAGGTGGGGGAGGGGGACCCAACACGCTTCCCATCCTTGGATAGCGGATGCGATTAATATCGCAAATTTTCCTTCTAGGCCCTGCAGGGCGGAGGAAAAACGCATCTTCAATCATGTATACAGGGGCTGAATATTTTCTCCTCTTAGGCTCAGTTTCCACTATTGCAACCCCAAAGTTGCGTGATTTTACCGTGATCCTTTGCCACCGAGAATACGTCGGGGCACGATTTTGATGCGACAGGAAACAATGCCTGTGTATTCTAGAGGTTTATGGACCTCAAGTGGTACCAAAGTAGTGCAGGGACTACCTTGAAGTCGCACAGATCTGAACAGTATTTCTTGGAAATCATGCCCTAGAGTCTGACGGTGGAGGCCGTCACTGCTGCCTAGAGGCAGCTGCCCCTGCGCAGGGGAAGGAATCTGTTTAAGTGACTTGTCCAAGGTCACAAGGAGCCAACATGAGGACGAGGTCCCACGTCTTTCAGGAAGCCTCCCATGGCTACGCTGGCCGTCAGAGTAGTTAACCTGTGAGGAGTTGCTCCTTCACTAGTGAACGCCGACATGTGGATCTGAACCCATGTCTGTCAGGAAGTCTCCTATGGCTGCACTGGCCATCAGAGTACTTAATCTGTGAGCTGTTGTGGCTTCTCTTTAAAAAAAAGGACATTTATACCTTCTACTGGACAAAAGAGCTTTACTACTAGAAATCATTTGGATGTATTTCACCAAACCCTCCCCAATGAAAAGGGAAACTAGTCAGACACCCTTTTTTTGCAAGATGCTTCGGCTGACCAACCCTTTTAACCACAGGGTCCTAAGCATGTGTTTTAGCACAAGTGCAAGGCGAGACGCCTGGTGGATAGGGTCTTTTAATGGCATCTATGGCGAAACATAGCACCATTGGTAGGAGGATTTTAACAAGAAAATTCCAACTCCTTATCTGTTGAATGCTTAAGCAATTATGCATCTTCATTGATGCTGGAAATCGCAGCGTCTACTGCTGGTATTTCCAACCCTTGTGAATTTTTCCTCCATGATAGAGAACTGAGAAACTCTTTGGAGGGAAAAAAATGCTTATCCAGATGATCCCATTCAGCATAAATAAGCGCTGTAAAAAGGTTTTTTTTTTTTTTTTTTTCAAAAACCAAAGAAGGGACCTAGACTTTCAGCTTACTCTGTTAGGAGTAGTATAAAAAGTGGAATGAACCAGCTCTGTAAGAGTTTGTACCATCGATCTGTCAGATTGTGAGGTTGCATAAGGTTCATCAACTTGTTTCCTCTGCAGAGGAAAAT